>CM061355.1:0-600000 GCA_030867105.1 Liasis olivaceus
AACCCTAACCCTAACCTACCCTAACCCTAACCCTAACCCTAACCCTAACCCTAACCCTAACCTAACCCTACCACTACCTACCCTAACCTAACCCTAACCCTAACCCTAACCCTAACCCCCTAACCCACCCTACCCTAACCCTAACCCTAACCCAACCCCTAACCCTAACCCTAACCCTAACCCTAACCCTAACCCTAACCCTAACCTACCTAACCCTAACCCTACCCTAACCCTAACCCTAACCTAACCTAACCCTAACCCCCTAACCCTAACCCTAACCCTAACCCTAACCCTAACCCTAACCCTAACCCTAACCCTAACCCTAACCCTAACCCTAACCCTCCCTAACCCTAACCCTAACCCTAACCCTAACCCTAACCCTAACCCTAACCCTAACCCTAACCCTAACCCTAACCCTAACCCTAACCCTAACCCTAACCCTAACCCTAACCCTAACCCTAACCCTAACCCTAACCCTAACCCTAACCCTAACCCTAACCCTAACCCTAACCCTAACCCTAACCCTAACCCTAACCCTAACCCTAACCCTAACCCTAACCCTAACCCTAACCCTAACCCTAACCCTAACCCTAACCCTAACCCTAACCCTAACCCTAACCCTAACCCTAACCCTAACCCTAACCCTAACCCTAACCCTAACCCTAACCCTAACCCTAACCCTAACCCTAACCCTAACCCTAACCCTAACCCTAACCCTAACCCTAACCCTAACCCTAACCCTAACCCTAACCCTAACCCTAACCCTAACCCTAACCCTAACCCTAACCCTAACCCTAACCCTAACCCTAACCCTAACCCTAACCCTAACCCTAACCCTAACCCTAACCCTAACCTAACCCTAACCCTAACCCTAACCCTAACCCTAACCCTAACCCTAACCCTAACCCTAACCCTAACCCTAACCCTAACCCTAACCCTAACCCTAACCCTAACCCTAACCCTAACCCTAACCCTAACCCTAACCCTAACCCTAACCCTAACCCTAACCCTAACCCTAACCCTAACCCTAACCCTAACCCTAACCCTAACCCTAACCCTAACCCTAACCCTAACCCTAACCCTAACCCTAACCCTAACCCTAACCCTAACCCTAACCCTAACCCTAACCCTAACCCTAACCCTAACCCTAACCCTAACCCTAACCCTAACCCTAACCCTAACCCTAACCCTAACCCTAACCCTAACCCTAACCCTAACCCTAACCCTAACCCTAACCCTAACCCTAACCCTAACCCTAACCCTAACCCTAACCCTAACCCTAACCCTAACCCTAACCCTAACCCTAACCCTAACCCTAACCCTAACCCTAACCCTAACCCTAACCCTAACCCTAACCCTAACCCTAACCCTAACCCTAACCCTAACCCTAACCCTAACCCTAACCGCGCATTGGCGGCCCTCCTTCCCCTTCCCCTTGCCCGCCCGCTGCCCCTCCCCCCTCTCTTCCTCCCACAGGTGCCGCGGGGCGGAGCGGGCACCAGCCGGGTACGTCCCCCGCGGCGGGGGCCAGAGGTGGCGGCGGCGGCGGCTTCGGAGACGGCGACGGCGACGGCGACGGCGCGGTGGATCGGCCCGGAGGCGGAGGGTTCGGCGGCGATGGCGGCGACGGAGGTGGCACCGGCACCTCGGACGGCGCTGGGGCTCGGCCGGAGGACGGCGGACACCCTCCGGAGGGTGCGGCGGGTCGCGGCGTGGCAGCGGCGGCGCGGGCGGCGGAGAGAGGGCGGCGGCGGCAGCAGAGGCGGCAGGGGCTCCCGGCCCTACCGTGGACGACGCGCCGCCTCATCAACACCGTCGTCCTTCACGTCCTGTGCCTCCTGCGCACCCGCCATCTCCGGGTGGAGCGTGGCGGCGGCGAGCTCCCGTTGGACTGGGCCGACCGGGAGGCCGAGGCCATTGTGGACAGGGTGGCCTGGATCCGGGAGGCGGAGCGCAGTCGCCTTCCGGAGGAGCGCTGGCGACGACTCTGGCCGTGGCGCGAGCGGGCTCCCTCGCCGGCACCTATCACATAGGTGCAGCGAGTGGAGCCGACGCAGTGAATTTTGGGCCCCGGACTGGTGGGCGCGGCGCAGCCGGGGGAAGACGGCCATTTCGCCTTTGTTTTCAGTTTGTGTCCTCCGGTTGGAGTGGGTTTTGTTTCTTTTAGGTTTGTTGTTTTTTCGTTTTATTGTCATTTTATGAGCCCGGCCGCCCGTATTTAGCGGCGAGCCGGAGGACAATGTAGCAGGGTTTTTATAAATAAAAAAATTTACTGTTTCCTAAAAATTTACTGTTCCCTAACCCTAACCCTAACCCTAACCCTAACCCTAACCCTAACCCTAACCCTAACAGCAGGTGGAGGAGGTAGGGTGTGTTCTGCGACAGCTCAAACGACCAGCCCTAAACATAACGTTTTTGGGCTGTTTGGAGCCTAGCGGGGCGTGTTTTTCTGGGACACCCCTGTGTGGGAAGGTGTCAGGCACCCCCCCGTGAGGGGGGGGGCGTCCTGTGTGCCTTTGTTTTTTTTGTAGGGGTTGTTTGTTTGTTTCCCCCATTCCCCCATTCCTTTTTCCCTGCTGGCGGCCATTTTCTTTTCCCTTTCCCTTGCGCTGCCTTGATTTGTTTGTTTTGGTTTTTTTCACTTTTGGGGGGGTTAGGGCCGTTGGTTTCTTTCTTTTCCCGGCGGGGGCTGCTCTTAGGAGCAGGGGGGGTCGTTGTTGGGCCCCCCTGTCCCCGTTTTCGGGCATTTTTTCGTGTGTGTGTTCTCCCTTTCCTTTCCCTTCCCTGGTGTTCTGAGTAGCTCTGGAGGAGATGGAGGTTTCTTCTCCTCAGTCGGGGGGGGTCCCCCCCAGGCCACCGTCGCGGGGGGGGAAGGCTTTTGCCCCCCAAGGTGTGCAGGATGGCCAAGTGGGTCGAGCTCGGCGGCTCCCTGCTTCTACCGTGGAGCTTACGCTCTGCTCCCCTTTGTTGGCCGATGGGTCTCCTCGGGAGTCACTTTCTCAGCCGGCTGGGACTCTCGCTGCCTTGCATCTTCCTGTTCCTCAAGGGCTGCAGCACCACCTGGCTCAGGGTCCCTCTGCAGAGGATGTTTCTTTCTCCCAGCGGCTGCCTGGAGCGGCAGTTCAGGGGGAGGGGCGGGTAGCTTTGGGGCTACCAGCAGAGAGCGCCCCAGCGGTGGAGGGGGTCAGTTGCGTGGCGACGGGCCCTGCTTTCAGTGTGGCTGCAGGCCAGTTCGCGGGGGCTATGTCTCCCGAAGTAGGGGTGCCTCCCGCCGAGCGCCAGGGCCCACGGGAGGGGCCTCTCTTCAGCCCCCTCCGGCGGGGTTGGGTCAAGAGGATGATGGGTAGCCCGCAGGGGCCAGAGGCTCCTCGGTGGGCAGCGGTACACGGCCCGACACAGTGGGGCCTCATGTCGGACATGGGGGAGGACGTGTTCCTGTCCGAGGGGACGGGCTGGTCGGAGGCCTCGTCCCTCGGCTCCTCCATGGAGGACCTCACTGTGGAGAGGGTCGGGTCCCGGCTGGTGGCCGGTCGCTCGGCGGCGGGGCGCGGCGGCCGTTCGCGGTCGCTTGAGGGGCCACGTGGCTCCCTCCCTGCACGCCCCGCACGGGGCGAGTGCTCTGCGGACAGGGATCGCTCGCCCCTGCGTAGCCCCTCCGCGGCGGCCGGCGGGCAGGTGCCGCGGTCCCGTTCGGCGGATGCGCGCGGCTCGCCGGCCTCTGTGGGCTCCTGGGACTCTCAGCCACGGGCGGGGGGGTCGCGGGAGGCGACCATTCGCCAGGGATGGGCGCGGGACCGTGCCGCCCCTCTGCGTGCCCTGCCGGGCAGTTACCTTGCCTCGGGGGGGGCGGAGGGGGTGGTCCTTTTGCGCTTTTGGGGCCTTGTGGTCGCCCACTTCTGCCTGCCGCCGGTGCGGGTCCCCGGGCTTTCCAAGTATGGGCAGCGAAGGTTCTGGCTCGTCCTGGAGAGGGAGCTCGAGCCACTCCTCGATGTGCTCCACGGAGGGCTCCCGGCCCCGGGACCCCGATTCGAGCGGGCGGCCTTGGCGCGCTCGCATACTCTTGCGGTCGTGGAGCGGCTCCTCGTGGCCCGGAAGCCGCGGGGAGCGACCTTCTGGCCCTCCTGGCTCTCGGAGGCGGGGTTCCTCCGCGTATTTCGGGCGATACACCGAGCGTGGGCGGCTAGCCCGGGCGCGGAGGTCCCGGTGTCCGACCGGGAGGGGGAGCGCGCTTCGGCGCTCTCGGCCGCTGCCTTTGTGGACTGGCTCGACGAGGTGGTGGTGGTTCTCCAGAGTAGGGACCGGCGGCTACGCCGCTCCGAGGGGTGTGCGGAGGCGCCGTGGCCGCCGCCACCTGGGCCCGCGCTTGCTGCGGGAGGGGGGTCCATGCCTCGGCGGCAGAGGCGGCGGCGGCGGCGCCGGGGGTCGTCCGGCCGTCCCGTGGGGCACGGGGCGGCGGACGCGGCTCGGGCCGCGCCCTTGGACTCGGAGCCGGGCTCTTCGGCAGGCGAGGCGGAGGGGCGGCGCAGGCGCCTCTCGCTGCCTGACCGGTTCGACGCCCGTCGCCCCTCTTTACGCGGGGAGGCAGGGGCGGGCGTGGGGGTTGCGGAGACGGCCGCGGCGGTCTCGGGGCTCTCCGGGTCGTTGGCCTCTTCGGAGGCTCTCCTACCGGCCTCGCCCCCCAGGCCGCCCCGTATGCTGGCGGGGGCCCCGCCGGGCTACGACGACCCGGAGCTCGAGTCGTGCCCGGGGCGCTCCAAGGACGGGGGGCCCCATTCGTCGGGGGCCGGGGGAGGCGTTCTGTCTGTTGGCCGGACTGACCCTGTTCCTCCTCCTCGGGGCGCGGCGGCCTCCGGGGTGACTGCGCAGGAGTGGAGGGGGCCGGTCGCGGCCCCCCGCGGGTCGCCAGTGGGGGAGGCGACGGAGAGGGAGGTTCCCGCTCACGGGGGGCCGGACACTGGGCCGTCCGCGGCGGACCGGCCTTCTTCGGATTCCGTGCCACCCGGCCCGTCCTACGCGTCGGTGGCGGGTGGGCGCCAGGGGCGGCCGGAGGGCCAGTCGGGGACGGGGAGGCGGCTGGGCGCCGGAGGCCCCGGCGCGGGCCTGGCCCTGCGCGATTTGGCAGCCGTCCTTCAGTCGGTGGGGGTCACGCCGGGCGTCGACTGGGCGCCCCCGGAGGGGGCGGGGGGACGAGCACCGCAGTTTCCTGGGGGCCCCGTGGGGCGGGAGCGGTATGTCCTCCGCTTCCGATATGAGGGGGCGGACCCGGCGTTCCAACCGCGGCGCCACGTCGTCCAGGCGATAGTACGGGGGGGCCTGGACTTTGACGTGCGCCTCCTCGCGGCCGTGATCCAGCCCCCCGACTCCAAGGAGGTGGACGTCTGCTGCGTCTCCTTTGCGGCGTTTGCCTCCTTTGCGGTGGGCTGTCACGGCCTGGCGTCTCGCCGGCCGGAGCTCCTGAGCTCGTTCCGCGTCACGGCCGTGGTGGAGGGGGACGTCAGGACCGTGTTTGTGTTCTTTCGGTCTCACCTGGTCCCGATGGCCGACATCGCCACCTGGATGAGCCGTTTCGGGGCGCTGCTCGCCCCTCCGTCTAAGGTCCGGGACGAGGCGGGGATCTGGACGGGGGAGGTGCAGGCTGTCCTCAGATTCCCCGCGGGGGGTTCGCGCCGCCTCCCCAAGTACTTTTACTTGGGGGCGGAGCGCGGCGTCACTCGGTATGCGGGGCAGCCCCCGGCGTGCTTTTCGTGCGGCGGCTACGACCACCAAAGACGGGCGTGTGTCACGCCCCTCTGTGCCCGATGCGGGGCTCGGGGACACGTGGCGGCCGGGTGCCAGAGCCCCGTCCGCTGTAACCTCTGCGGTCTCTCCGGGCATACGTACGCCCTCTGCCCGCTGGCAGAGGGCGCGGGAGCGTTCCGGTCAGCGGCAGGTCCGGGGTCACCGTCAGGGGCGGGGAGAGATGCGGGCCGCACTGTCCGGCGAGACGGGCGGGCTTCGGCGTCAGAGGCCGGCACGGGAGGGCCGGGGGTTCGAGAGGCAGGGCCCGGCCCGGGCAAGGGCGGGAGGCTGGAGCCCCCGGCACGGGACGAGCGGCGGGAGGAGAAGACGCAGCAGCAGCCGCAGCAGCCACCCGAGGTGATGGAGGAGGGCGAGGTGGGCGTGTTCCGTGCGGTCCGGCGGCGGCGGGCCAGCGACGGTGGGGGGGGCTCTAAACGCTCACGTGTCTCGGGGCGCGAGCCGGCAAGCCGCTCCCCGGGGGGTTTGACGCTCGGGTGGGCGGCCGGGAACCGTTTCGCGATTCTGGGAGGCGACCCGGAGGCGGCCCCGGCCGGGCCCGAGCCCGGGCCCAGGACGGACTCTCCGTGTGTCGCGGACCCCGAGGACCCGGTCTTCCGGGGACGCACGCGGGAGCTGGTGGCTTGCGTCTCGGAGGGCCGGCCTCGGCCGCGGACGGGGGACGACTCGTCGCCCGTAGCGGCGGGGATGGTGCCGGCACTGGCCTGGGACGACGGGGCGCACCTGCTCCCTCCCGTCCTGGATGGGCCCGCTCCGCCGCCGGCCGGAGGGGGGACCCTCTCGCCGGGGGAGGGGGCTGACCTCCTGGCCATGTCTCCGGGACTCGGCTCGCGGGGTGAGGGCGCAGAGTGGGAGGGCGCTCTCCCCTCTCCGGGTGCGCCGGAGGCGGCTGCGGCGGGTCTCGGCGGGGGGGGCGGGGGCCCCTTCACGCGGACGGGCCCCCCCTCTCGCCGCCCTCGGGGGCGGCGGAGTCGGATGGGGCGACGGCAGGCGACGGCTCCTCCGTCTCCTCGTTCCGGCTCTTCTTGCCCTCTGACGGGGACAGCGCGCCCAGGTCGGGGGGTGCCTCTCCGGCCTCCTCATCGGACCGGGCGGTGGATGAGGCGGGGGGCGCGGTGGCGACGGCGACGTCGGCACGCACGACAGTGGGCCGGGAGGTGGGGGAGGTCGTCGGTCCGGCCCACGGCCCGGTGATTGGCGGGAGGGGGGGCGGGGAGGGTTCCTCACCTGTTCGGACCCTCCCGATCCCGCAGGGGTGGCTCCCTTCTCCAGTGGCCGAGCGGCGTCCTCCTCAGCCTCCTAGCGCTTATGGCCCAGCCTGGGACATCGCCTCTGTCCTTGCCGTCGAGCCGGGGGGTGGCGCGCGGGCGCTCTCGGCCCGTCCCGCCTGTGGCCGTGGGTCTCGGGGAGGGCGTCGCGGGTGCGCGGCGAGGGGTGGAGTGGCAGGGGCGCCGGGGGGGCCTCTCGGTGGCCACCTGGAACTGCGGCGGACTGCGGCAGGCGGTGTGCCGTGAGGAGCTCCTGGATGCGCTGCGGGCGCTTCCCGCTGACCTCGTGGTGCTCCAGGAGACTCACTTCGCCAGTGAGCGCCACCGTGCCTCCGCCCAGCTCCTCTGGTCCCTCGGTCCCTCCTTCTGGAGCTACGGGACCGAGGGTCGGGCGGGCTTGGGCATCCTGGTGCGGGGTGGCCCCGCCCTGCGCCTCCACTGCTTCGTCGAGGAGGTGCCGGGCCGGTTGGCCTTCCTGGACTTCGGGCTCGTGGGCCCGGGGGCGGCTGACACGCCCGTCCCGGGCCCGGGGTGCTCGGGGGGCGCCGGGTGCCGGGAGCGAGCCTTCCGCATCTGCGCGGTCTACGCCTCGGCGGCGTCGGCGTCGCCGCGTAGGGGCCTGTGGGTGCGGCTGAGGGCGGCGTGCGCCACGTGGCGCTCGGTCCTGGTGGCGGGCGATTTTAACAATCGCGCGGTCCCTCAGGACCGTGTCCCGCTACTGGTGGCCGGGAGTCCTGGGGAGGAGGAGAGCGGGAGCGTCCGCCGCGCCCCGGTGCGCGTCACTCCGACCTGCGGCCCTCCGCTGTCCCCCGAAGAGCGCTCCGCCGAGGCCGTGCGCGTGGCCAGCGGCCTCCTGGACGCGGCGCCGGCCGTCCGCAACGTCCTGGGGTTCTTCCCTACGCCGCACGGGGACCCTCGGGCAGCGGGCGGCGGAAGTGACGCCGAGGCGGGGGGCGGGGCGGGCGAGACGGCGGGTGAGAGCCCCGGCCCGCCGTACTGCACCAGCTATGAGGCGAGGGCGGCGGCCCGCCTGGACCGCGTATGGACGCCCCGCGACTGCCAGGTCCGGACGTGCGCGGTCCTCGTCACGCCCTGGTCCACCCACGCCGTGGTCCGCGTAGAGCTCCGGCTGGCCGGCCGCGCAGTCGCCCAGCGCCCTCTGTGGCGGCTGACGGCGGCGAAGCTGGACGCCGACGCGGGCATCCGCGCCGCCCTGGAGCGTCTGCTGGAGGATCGCCTCTCCCTCCAGGATGTGTACGGCCCGTCCCGCCTCCGCGAGTGGTGGGAGCGGCTCAAGAGGGACGTGCGTGCGTTCTGCCAGGGCTGGGAGAGGCGGCGCGCACGCAGGGACCTGAGTCGCTACCAGGCGGCGGTGCGCGACTTCGTGGCGTGCCACGCGCGTGTGCGGGAGGGCGGCGAGGTGGACCCGGCTCGCCTAGACCGGGCGCGCGCGGTTATCGCGCACCACCACGCGGCCCGGCGCCGCGTCCGTTTCGTCCGCCACTACGGGCGTGCGACGGGCGGCCCGGTGGGCGAGGAAGACTGGGAGGACCGGGAGACAGGCAGGGGGGGGACGGCGAGGGCCGCAGCAGAGGGCGAGGACGTCCCCTCGGCGGGCACGACCGCCTTCATAGAGGCGCTCCGGTCCGGCCCCGCCTCCGTGCTGCGTGCCGACCTGGCGGGCATGTTGTCCGTCATGGACGGCTTCTACCGGCCGCTCTTCGCCGGAAGGGTGGACATCTCGGAGGAGGCCGTGGAGCGGTATTTCTCCGGGCTGCCCCCGCCGGGGGACGGCGGTGGGGGTTCCGGCGGCGGCGGTGGCGGCGGCGCGGCGGCGGAGTCCGCAGCCCGCCTCGCGGCGCTGGGGGGGCCATCTCCGCGGCCGAGGTACGGGAGGTGCTGCGCGGTGGCCGGAGGCGGTCTGCGCCGGGCCCCGACGGGCTCGGCTGGGCGTTCTACCGCGCATTCGCCGACCGGCTCGCTGGGCCGCTGGCGGCCCTGTTCGAGCGGTGTGCGGAGGACGCGCGCGCGGGGGAGGACGGGGCGCATCTGCCCGCCTCCTGTACCAGGGCCTCCTGCTGTTTTTCACCAAGCCGGGGGCCCTGGACCGCACGCTTCCCTCCAGCTGGCGCCCGATAGTCCTCACCAACGTGGACTATCGGGCCCTGGCGCGGCTGCTCGCCGATCGCCTGGCCGGCGCGGTGGGGCGTGCCGTCGTTCCGACGCAGACCAGCGCGCTCCCGGGGCGGGGCCTGGTGGACTCTCTGTGCCTGCTCCGGGAGGTCTTCTGGCGAGCGGGGCGGGGGGAGTGGGCGGGGTCCTGCTGCAGCTGGACCAGTCCCGCGCTTTCGACCGCGTCCACCACGCCTTCCTGTGGCGGGCGCTGGCGTGGCACGGAGTCCCGAGGGACTTCGTGCGGCTGGTCCAGCTGCTGTACATCCGGGCCACGGTCGTCCCCCAGGTCAACAACGCGTGGGGGGCGGCCATCCCGGTGCGCTCGGGCGTGAGGCAGGGCTGCCCCATGAGCCCCCTGCTCTACATCCTGGCGCTGGACGTGGCGCTCTGGGCGCTGGAGCGGGACGGCGGCCTGCGCGGCTTCGACTGCCCGCTGTCGCTGCGCCGAGGGGGGCCGCGCCCGGCAGTCCGCGCCGTCAAGTTCATGGCGCACGCGGACGACGTCTCCCTGCTGGTGCGCTCGCGAGGGGAGGCGCGCCGGGCGCGGGCGGCGCTCCGCGCCTTCGAGGCGGTCTCGGGCGCCCAGGTCAATGACCGGAAGAGCTGGGTCGTGGCGCTCGGGGCGGCGGCGGGCGGCGATCGAGGCGGCGGGCTCTGCCGCTGGCCGGTGTCGGACTGGTGGGCGGGCCAGGATGGGGAGCGCGAGCGGGAGGCGGCGCCGCGTGCCCAGTCGGGTGGCGGTGCCGGAGCGGGGGGTTGAGTGGACCTCCTCGAGGAGCTCCGGCCGCCGCGCACCGTCCGGGTCCTAGGCGTCCGCTTCGGGCTCCATCCGGACGCCTGGACGGACAACTGGGACCGGTGTGCGGCGCGCTGGGAGGCGCGGTGGGCGCGTTGGCGGCGGAGGGGCCTGTCCCTGTACCAGCGGGCCATCTACCTCCGGGCCTACCTGCTCTCGCAGGCGGCGCTCCTGGCGGCCGTCTACCCGCCGCCGGAGGCTTTCCTGCGGCGAGTGGCCCGGGGGTGGTTCGGCTTCCTCTGGGGCACGGCCTTCTTCCCGCTGGCGCGGGCGGTGGCCCACCTGCCGGTCCGGGAGGGCGGCCTGGGCCTCCCGGCGCTGGAGCTGTCGCTCTGGGCGCGCTTCCTCGCGCAGAACGTGGGGGGCGCGTCCGTGCGGCTGCCGCCGCCCGGCAGCGCCGGAGCCTCGAGGGGAGGGGTCTCTGGGCCAGGGGCGAGCCCCGCCGGTTCCCCGGGGACGCCCGCGGAGTCGCTGCCGCCGCCGCCACCACCGCCGCTCTGGGCGGCGCTCTTCCTGGAGCACTGGTGGGGCAGCGACTGGGGCGAGACGCGCTGGTGGCGCGGCGGCGCCAGCGCGTTCCGGGTCTCCGGCCCGGACCGCGGCTGCCTGCCCACCTTCCTGGCCGGTCTCCCTGCCGTACTCCGCCGCTACGCGGTCCCCGCCTCCCACTTCTTCCCCTCCTATTGGGAGGGGGGCGCGGGCGGTGGCGAGCCCGGCGAGGTGGGCCGAGGGGTGGCGCTCCTGTGCCGTACCATGCGCCTGGAGCTGTACGAGGAGGGGCTGGAGCGAGCGGTTCTGCGGCAGTGGCGGGAGACGTGCCGCCGGCGGGTGGCGGAGGGGCGGCTGCCGGCCCACCTGGCGCGCCCGGCGGGCCCCCTGGAGCCGTTTACGGACCGCCGGCTGCCCTACCTGTATTGGGAGGCACGCTGGCGGTTCTACCACCTGGTGCCCAGGGAGCAGGTGGCACAGCCGTGGGCGCGGGGCGCGGAGCGCCTCTGTCCACGGGCGGCGTGTGCGCGGGCGGCGGCACGAGGTGACGGCGGCCCCCCGCTGGAGGACACCGTCCGCCACCTCGTCGCCGACTGCCCGGAGGCGAGTGCGCTCTGGGAGGCGGTGGCGAGGCGCTTCGGGCGGCCGGAGCTCGCTCGCCAGCACTGGCTGGCGGTGGTCTCGGGGCTGGAGGGCCACGTGGCGCCCCCCCTTGGCCCGGCTCCGGGAGTTGTCCCTCCCGCTCGAGTCCTTCTTCCTCCCCCACCCCCTCCTCCTCCTCCTCCTCCTCCCTCTCCTGCCTCCCCTATGCCGCGCATTGGCGGCCCTCCTTCCCCTTCCCCTTGCCCGCCCGCTGCCCCTCCCCCCTCTCTTCCTCCCACAGGTGCCGCGGGGCGGAGCGGGCACCGGCCGGGTGCGTCCCCCGCGGCGGGGGCCAGAGGTGGCGGCGGCGGCGGCTTCGGAGACGGCGACGGCGACGGCGACGGCGCGGTGGATCGGCCCGGAGGCGGAGGGTTCGGCGGCAATGGCGGCGACGGAGGTGGCACCGGCACCTCGGACGGCGCTGGGGCTCGGCCGGAGGACGGCGGACACCCTCCGGAGGGTGCGGCGGGTCGCGGCGTGGCAGCGGCGGCGCGGGCGGCGGAGAGAGGGCGGCGGCGGCAGCAGAGGCGGCAGGGGCTCCCGGCCCTACCGTGGACGACGCGCCGCCTCATCAACACCGTCGTCCTTCACGTCCTGTGCCTCCTGCGCACCCGCCATCTCCGGGTGGAGCGTGGCGGCGGCGAGCTCCCGTTGGACTGGGCCGACCGGGAGGCCGAGGCCATTGTGGACAGGGTGGCCTGGATCCGGGAGGCGGAGCGCAGTCGCCTTCCGGAGGAGCGCTGGCGACGACTCTGGCCGTGGCGCGAGCGGGCTCCCTCGCCGGCACCTATCACATAGGTGCAGCGAGTGGAGCCGACGCAGTGAATTTTGGGCCCCGGACTGGTGGGCGCGGCGCAGCCGGGGGAAGACGGCCATTTCGCCTTTGTTTTCAGTTTGTGTCCTCCGGTTGGAGTGGGTTTTGTTTCTTTTAGGTTTGTTGTTTTTTCGTTTTATTGTCATTTTATGAGCCCGGCCGCCCGTATTTAGGGGCGAGCCGGAGGACAATGTAGCAGGGTTTTTATAAATAAAAAAATTTACTGTTTCCTAAAATTTACTGTTTCCTAACCCTAACCCTGACCCTGACCCTGACCCTGACCCTGACCCTGACCCTGACCCTGACCCTGACCCTAACCCTAACCCTAACCCTAACCCTAACCCTAACCAGGAGGTGGAGGAGGTGGTTGTGTGTTACGAGTGCCTGAACCTAACAGCTCCTGAACATAACGTTTTTGGGGTTGCAGCAGAGGTTTAGGGCGAGTTTTTTTGTTCACCCCTCGTGTGGGAAGGTGTGGGGCACCCCCCCACATGTGGGGGGGTGTTCCTGCGCCTCTCTACGAGGTGTTTTGTGTGTTTGTTTGTTTGGGTGTGTTTCCCTATTCACAGGTGGTCGCCATTTTGTTTTTGCCATCCCTTTTTTAGTTTCTTGTATGCCAGTGTTTGTTGGGTTTTTTTTTCTTTATTTAGGTGGGTTGTTCGTGTTTTTTTTTCTTTTGCACTGTGGAGGCGGCTCTTCGGAGCAAAGGGGGTCGTTGTTGGGCCCCCTGTCTCCATTAGTAGCATTTTTTGTCGTGAGAGTTCTTCCCTGTATTTCCCTTCCCTTGTGTTACTTTATTCAGTGATGGACAGTTCTGCTCGTCAGGACGGAGGTGCTCCGTCCTTGCCTTCGGCCAGTGGAGAGTTCACAGGGCAGTCGGCAGTTGGTCCAAGTGGGGGTGTTGTTGGGTTGCCCTCTGACTTAGTCAGTGAGGTCCTTTCTTCCTCCCTCGAGCTCTTTGATGGGACTCCTCGAGAGTCACTTTCCTGGCCGGCTGGAACTCCAGATTCTTGTCAGAGGCTGCCTTTGCCTCAGCTGCAGGAGCTGGAGCATTCGGAGGCTTCCCTCTCGGTTGGCCAGCAGCTCTCGGGTGGGCAGGTTGGCGGGCAGCCCGTCGTCCCTTTGGGGGGCGTGCCCTCGTTACTGGGTACAGAGAGCTGTGCAGTGGGTTTGGTTCTCCCTGCTCCTGCTCTTAAGGACCTTCCTGTACCTTTGAGGCAGGCAGAGTCTTCGGTTCGGGAGGCCGCAGTAGGGGACCGGGGTTTGCCGCTCAGCGTCTCCCCGGGACCGTCTCGGACCAGGCCTCGGTTGCTGGATGTGTTGGGCGGCTCGCTGAGGCCGGGTGGTGCTAGGAGACGCGTCGTTCATGGTCCAAGGGTTTGGGGTCTTCCCCCAGATTTGGGGAGTGATGCGTTTTTGGAGGAGGGGACGGGTTGGTCGGAGCCTTCTTCTTTGGGCTCCTCCATGGAGGACCTTCGCTTGGGTGCGGGATGCTCGCTGTCAGTTTTGAGGCGGGAGACGGAGAGTCCTGCTCCTGCTTGTTCAGCGGAGGGTTCTGACCCTTTTTTAGAGGTGCGGGCCGTGGTAGGTGGGCAGTTGGGGTCGGTTTCGGCTCGGGACAGTTCGCCCCACCATAGTCCTTCTCCGGTAGAGGTGGGGAGAGCAGGTAGCTCAGGCTTGGCCGCTCAGTGTAGCCCTCAGGATTCTCAGCGACAGAAGGGGGTCTCAAGGGAGGCCACCATCAGAGAAGGGTGGGCAGAGGACCGGAAGGCTCCCTTGGGGGTGCTGGCCACGCGATATTTGACCTCTGCGGGGGCAGAGGGGGTTGTTCTCCTCCGTTTCTGGGGGTTGGTGGTGGCGCACGTGCAGCTCCCAGAGGTGAAGGTGCCGGGGCTGTCTAAATACGGGCAGAAGCAGTTCTGGATTCTACTCGAGCGAGAGCTCGGGACCCTGCTGGAGGTGCTCCAGGATGGCCTCCCTCCTCCAGGCCCTCGGTTTGAGCGGGCTGCTCTGGCTCGCTCGTTGACCCTAGCGGTCGTGGAGCGTTTGTTGGTCTCCCGGAAGCCGAGGGGGGAGACCTATTGGCCGGACTGGCTGACTGAGCAGGGCTTCCTGAGGGTCTTCCAGGCCCTGCATCGGGTGTGGCTAGCCGGCCCAGATGCACAGGTTCCGATGGTGGACCGGGAGGGGGATGATGCGACGGCGCTCTCGGAGGCCGATTATGTCGGGTGGCTCGATGATGTCGTCGTCGCCCTCCAGAGTCGGGGTCGCTGGCTGACTTCTGCGGCTGAGGAGGTGGAGGAGGTTTCTCCGGGTCGGTCCAGTGCCCTGCCGGATGCAGCCAGCGGGGGCCCTCCGCACCCGCAGCGGAAGCGGAAGCGGAAATCTAAGGGAGGCTCTTCCCGCCGCTTAGGGGTGCGTCCTGTTCCAGCTGAGGGGGGTTCGCGGTCCGCCAGCTCGGGGGCGGATTCTTCAGATGTGCCACGGGAGGAAGTTGGCCAGCACGAGGCCCGGCGTGATCGTTCCGAGGCACGGCGCCCGGTATTGGGGTACGGGCAGCGAGGGGAGGAGGGGCAGAGAGAGGTGGCAGAAGCTGCCTCAGGTTGTGTCTCATCCCCGGGGGGTCCTGAGGCCCATCTGTCGCGTGCCTCTCCTCGGCCTCCTAAGGTGCTTGTTGGGGCCCCTCCGGGGGAGCCCCTTGCTTCGGGGTCAGACCCTACTTGGGTGGTGTCGGGGACGACGGGGCGTCTTCCGTCGCCCTCTTTTCGGGTGCCCCGGCAGTCTGAGGCAGCAGAGGGTGTCCCCGGTCGAGGGCCGTTGGCCGCTACAAGAGAGGAGGCCTCCCCCGGTCGACGGAGGGATTCCGTGCGGGCCGGCCCCTCCTATGCTTCGGTGGCAGGCAGAGGGGGTGGTCGGTCTGGTTCGGCGCGGCAAGGTGTGCGGCAGGGAGGGGGTCATTTGGCACCCGGGTCAGCGAGTGCGGACCTGTCAGCGGTCCTGCGAGAGGTGGGGATCGACCCGGATTTGTGTCAGGGTGCGGGCTTTCCGGGGGAGGACGTGGCTGGTGTGCGGGCTTCTCCGCTGTCGCGGGAGCGCTATGTCCTCTCCTTTCGGTACGTGGGGGACGACGGGGGCTTCCGGCCGCGGCGCTACATAGTCCAGACGCTGGTGCAGTCTGTTCTGCATTTCGACGTGGCGCTGCTGTCGGCGGTGATTCAGCCCCCGGACTCGAGGGAGGTGGACGTCTGTTTCCCGTCGTTTGCAGCATTCCGGCAGTTTGCCTGTGGCTGCTATTTTGCAGGGAGGGACTGCCCGGCTCTTTTTAGAGATTTTCGTATCTCCTCTGTCGTGGAGGGGGATGTGCGCCTGGTGACGGTGTTTTTCCGGTCTCACCTCGTCCCCTTGCAGGATGTGGCCACATGGCTTGGCCGCTTTGGGGCCCTGCTGGCTGAGCCCACGAAGGTGCGGGACGAGGTGGGGATTTGGACGGGAGAGGTGCGGGCTCTCCTCCGCTTCCCGCCGGGGGGCACTCGTCGCCTCCCCAAGTTTTTCTATCTGGGGAGGGACCGGGGAGTGACTCGGTATGTGGGGCAGCCCCCTGCCTGTTTTAGTTGTGGGGCTTATGACCACCTGCGACGGGCCTGTGTCTCGCCGCTTTGTGCGCGGTGCGGAGCGAGGGGGCACGTTGCGGCGGCCTGTCAGGCCCCGGTGCGCTGTAACCTGTGTGGGGCACAGGGTCATACTTATACTGGCTGCCCGAGGGCAGAGGTTAACCAGGCTTGGAGGGCACGGGCCAGCCGGGAGCAGTCGGGGGACATGGAGGGGGCGGCAGGCGGGCAGCCTTCTACGAGGCGTCAGTTGGGCTCGGGTCTCCCATCTGGGGTACGGAGTGGGGGAGGTTCTGTGGCGGAGACGGCTTCACGGCGGAGGTCCGCAGTTGCGCGACAGGAGGCGCTACCCTGTCCAGCAGCGGCGGCGGGAGGGGCAGCATTGCCGTCACCGGCGATGGAGGGACAGGAGTTCCGTGCGGTGAGGAGGAGGCGGGCCAGCGTGGGGGAGGAGGGCTCGAAGCGCTCCCGGGCTTCGCCGCGGTCGCCGGAGGGTTCTTCCTCGGTGTCTGCACCCCTCGCGTGGGCAGAGGGCAACCGTTTTGCGGTGTTGGCGGCTGCCCCTCAGGGTGGTCTGGGGGAGCCATCTGCCGTCCAGTTTTTGGCGCGGACCAGGCAGTTGGTGGAGGGGGCTCCGGTGGGCGGCTCCCCGCCACTGCTGCCGGCCTCGGCGCCGGCAGTTTTGCCCTTGGAGTGGGACGATGGGGGCCACGTTCTTCCCCCAGTGCAGGCTCCTACCTTAGGGACGGGTGCGGGGCAGTCTGAGCGACTTGGTCCGGCTCCGGGTCCTGGCCCAGGGGGTGCTTCGGCGGAGGCTCTCTCGGAGGCGGGGCCGTCGGCACTGGCAGAGGAGGGAGGGGGGCCTACTCTCATGCAGGCGGGGGGGCTTGGGTGTTCTCCGGTTGAGGGAGTTTCTCCCTCCTCGAGGGGGGATGGCTTAGTGCTCCCAGAGGGGGAGGACAGCACCGACGCGGGGTGTACTCCCTCTTCCTCTTTCTGTCTTTTCTTGTCGGATGGAGAGGGAGTTCCATCTTCCCCGACGGTTCTTCCGACCTCGCCCTCTCTGGGGGAGGATGGGCTGGGAGCCACCGGCAGGGGTTCAGTGGTAGCACTGGCCAGCCCGGGGTTGGGCTTTGACCCGGTCCAGGGTCGGAGGGTAGAGGGGGAGGATGGCCAGGGGACGCTGCCGTGATGGGCCGCGTTTCCTCTGGCTGCCTTTCCCTCTGCAGAGGAGGGCCTTTTGTGGTCGTCCTGGGCTTCGCTCTCTTTCTCTCTCCCAGTATGCCGCCTGCTTTGTCCCGACCCATAGGTGGGTTTTGGTCTGATGGGGGACGTAGTGGGGAGCAGGGGGCTTCCTCTCCCTCAGAGCCTCTGGCCTCTCGACCAAGGGGCAGCCGAGTCAGGGGCGTGGGGGACAGGGGGGGTGACCACGGGCTGGTAGTCGCCACATGGAATTGTGGCGGGTTACGGCAGGCGGTCCGGCGAGAGGAGCTCTTGGAGGCGTTGTGGGGTCTCCCAGCAGACATCCTCGTCCTCCAGGAGACTCACTTTCTTGATGAGCGACATCGTGCGGCGGCCCAGCGCCTTTGGCCCTTCGGTCCCTCCTTTTGGAGCTATGGGACGGAGGGCCGGGCGGGCCTCGGTGTCTTGGTCCGGGGCAGCCCCGGTCTCCGCCTCCAGCAGTTCGTGGAGGAGGAGCCAGGGCGGCTGGCGATTTTGGATTTTACAGTCAAGGATGCCGCAGGGGAGAGGGGGCGCGTTGCTTCGCCTGGATCACAGGGTTGCCCCGGACGCCGGCCTGCGCTGCGGAGCTTCCGCCTCTGTGCGCTGTATGCATCGGCCTCATCGGCATCTGCGCGACGGAACCTCTGGGTCCAGCTGCGCGCGGCGTGTGCGACCTGGCGCTCGGTGCTAGTGGCGGGCGATTTTAACAACCGCGCGGTCCCGCAGGATCGGGTCCCGCTGCTGGTCGCCGGGCGCTATGGAGCGGCGGAGGGATTCGGTGCCTCTCCCGTCTACGCAGAGAGGGCCAGTAGTCCGCCCCTCTCTCCAGAGGAGCGGTATGCAGAGGGCATCCGAGTTGCCTGCGGCCTCTGTGACGCAGCCCTCGGAGTGCCCAATGAGCTGGGTTTTTTTCCCACGCCACCGGGAGCACCGCCGGGAGGTGTTTTGACGGAGGGGTCCGCGGCGGTGGGGAGCGGTGCGCGGCCTCCTCCGTTCTGCACCAGCTATGCAGCCCGTACGGCGAGCCGTTTGGACCGAGTGTGGGTGCCGCGTGAGTGCCCAGTCGCCTCTTGCACTGTGCTGGTGACCCCTTGGTCCACTCACACGGTGGTCCAGGTCGCGATGCGTCTCACTGGCCGTCCGGTCTCGCGGCGTCCGCTGTGGCGCCTGTCGGCGGCCCAGCTGGACGCAGACGCGGAGCTCCTTGCCGCCCTCGGCAGTCTGCTCGAGGACCGCCTCTCGCTCTGTGATGTTTATGGCCCAGGGCGCCTCGCCGAGTGGTGGGAGCGCGTCAAGAGGGACGTCCGTATCTTCTGCCAGGCGTGGGAGCGGCGTCGCGCCCGCCGCACCCTCCGACGGTATCAGGCGGCGGTGCGGGAGTTCCTCGCCTGTCACGCCTTAGTCAGCGAGGGCATGCCGGTGGACGGGGCGCGCCTCGAGCGGGCGCGAGGCACCATCGCGGCGTTCCACACCACGCGGCGCCGAGTCCGCTTTTACCGCCACTATGCGCGGGCGGCGGGCGGGCCGGTAGCAGCCGGCGACTGGGAAGGGCGGGACCGCGACGCGCCAGCAGCGGCAGGGGTGGAGGGCGAGGACGTGCCCTCGGCAGGCACGGCGACATTCATCGAGGCCCTCAGGGATGGCCCGGAGTCCCCGCTGCGGACCGATGAGGCGGGCATGCTGGCCGTCATGGACGGCTTTTACCGGGCGCTGTTCGCGGGGCGGCAGGGCATCGGAGCGGAGGCCGCGGAGCGTTTCTTCGCGGGCCTCCCCCCCCCACCTGCGGGAGGCGCCGACGGCGAGGCGGCGGCACGCCTGGCGACCCTGGGCCGCCCAGTCGAGACGGAGGAGGTTCGGGCAGTGTTGCGCGGCGGGAAGCGTCGGTCTGCTCCGGGCCCGGATGGGCCCGGCTGGGCCTTCTATGGGGCGTTCGCGGACCAGCTTGCCGGCCCGCTCGCAGCGCTCTACGAGGAGTGCGCGGCGGGCGCTCGAGTTGGGGGTGGCCTTCTGCCCAGCTCCCTCTATCAGGGCCTCCTGCTCTTCTTTACGAAGCCTGGGGGCCTGGACCGTACGTTGCCCGCCAGCTGGCGCCCGATTGTCCTCACTAACGTGGACTATCGGGCGCTGGCAAGGGTTCTTTCTGACCGCCTGGCCGCCGCGGTGGAGCCCTGCGTGGTGCCCACCCAGACCAGCGCCTTGCCGGGCAGGAGTGTCGCCGACTCGCTCTGCCTCCTGCGAGAGGTGTTTTGTCGGGCGGGCCGCGGGGAGTGGCGGGGCTTCCTGCTGCAGCTGGACCAGTCGCGCGCATTCGACCGCGTGCACCACGAGTTCCTGTGGCGGGCGCTGGCGTGGCACGGCGTCCCCGGGGACTTCGTGGCGCTGGTCCGGCTGCTGTACGCCCGGGCGACGGTCGTCCCGCAGATCAACAACGCGCGCGGGGCGGCCATCCCGGTGCGCTCAGGCGTGCGGCAGGGGTGTCCCGCGAGCCCGCTGCTCTACGTGCTCGCCCTGGACGTGGCGCTCTGGGGGCTGGAGCGGGACGGTGGCCTGGTGGGCTTCCCGTGCCCGGTGTCGCTGAGGCGGTCACGCGCGGCGGTCCGCGGCGTGCAGTTCCTCGCGCACGCCGACGACATCTCCCTCCTCGTGGCATCGCGCGAGGAGGGCCGGCGTGCGCGGGAGGTCCTCAGGGTCTTCGAGGCAGTTTCGGGGGCCCTGGTGAACGATAAGAAGAGCTGGGTGGTGGCTTTGGAGGGGATGGAGGGTAGTGGAGGCAGAGGTGAGCTGCGCCGCTGGCCAGTGGCGGAGTGGTGGGAGGACGGCGCGGGAGCTTCGGCTGCGCCCCAGGGCGGCCCGGCCCCTCGCGCGGGCGGCGACGCTGGCACGTCCCTAGCCACAGAGCTGGCTCCACAGTGGACGGTGCGAGTCCTCGGCGTCCGGTTCGGTCTTCGCCCAGACGCCTGGGAGGAGAATTGGTCCAGGCTTGCCGGGCGCTGGGAGGCGCGCTGGAAGAGGTGGCGGTGGCGGAGGCTCTCCCTGTACCAGCGCGCCATTTACCTGCGGGCCTACCTGCTCCCGCAGGCGGCGCACCTGGCAGCCGTCTACCCCCCGCCGGAGGCGTTCATGCGGAGGGTGACCAAGGGGTGGTTCACCTTCCTGTGGGGCACGCCCTTCTTCCCCCTGGCGAGGGCCGTGGCCTGCCTGCCGGTGCGGGAGGGCGGCCTGGCCCTCCCAGTGCTTGAGGTGGCGCTGTGGGCGCGCTTCCTGGCTCAGAACGTGGGGGGCGCGTCCCTGTTGCTGCCGCCGCCGGGTGAGGCACCAGTGCCGGCTCTCAACCCCGGCCCGGGGACGGTCGGACCCCCTCTGTGGGCCGTGCTGTTCCTCCAGCACTGGTGGGGCAGTGACTGGGGCGAGGCGCGCTGGTGGCGACGCGGCACGTGTGTCTTCCGCGTGTCGGGGCCGGACCGCGGCTGCCTGCCGCCCTTCTTGGCCGGGCTGCCGGCTGTGCTGCGCCGCTATGCTATCCCGGCCGCCCACTTCTTCCCTTCGTATAGGGAGGGGGAGCGCGCCGGCGGCGCTGTGGTGGGGCCCGGCGTAGTCGCGGCCACAGAGGTAGCGGGTCGCGGGCAGGCAGTGCTCCGCCGCACCATGCGACAGGTGGTGGCGAGTGAGGCGGTGGAGCGTGCAGTCCTTGGGCCGTGGCGGGAGGCGCGCCGCTGGCGCGCGGCTGAGGGACGCCTGCCGGTCTACCTGGTGCGGCCGGCGGGCGCGCTGGAGCCCTTCACAGACAGGCGGCTGCCTTATTTATACTGGGAGACCCGCTGGCGGCTGTATCACCTCGTGCCGCGGGAGGTGTCGGCCCAGCCGTGGGCAAGAGGAGCGGACCGCCTATGCCCTCGAGCGGGCTGCGTGCGGGCGGCGGCCAGGACGGGCTCTGCGGCGCCGGAGGACGACGTGCGCCACTTAGTCGCCGACTGCCCGGCGGCACGGGCGCTTTGGGACGCCGTGGCGCGGCGTTTGGGGCGGCCCGAGCTCGCAGACCAGCCGTGGCTGAGCCTAGTCTCCGGACTCGACGCCCCAGGGGGTCTCTCTCTCCGGCCCGCCCCCCGCTCCCCTCCTCTTCCTTCCCCCCCTTCCTTTGCAGGTGTGCCCGGCCGACCCAGCGGAGCGGCAGCAGAGCGGACGCGGACGACGTTGAACGGCGGTGACGGCGGCGGTGGCGGCGACAGCGGTGGAGTCATCGGGGCCGGAGGCGACGGAGGCAGTGGCGGATGCGGTGGCGGAGGAGACGGAGGCGGGGGCGCGGGAGGTCCTCGACCGGGGACAGAGACGGCGGCGGACGGGGATGGCTGGGCGGTGCGGTGGCGGCCCTTGCCCCCGCTGCCCTGGTCCACCCGCCGCTTGGTCAACACGGTCGTCCTGCACCTCCTGTGTCTCCTTCGGGTTCGCCACCTCCGGTTGGAGCGTAGTGGCGGGGCCCTCCCAGAGGATTGGGCTGAGGTGGAGGCCGAGCGGGTAGTCGACCGCTTGGCGTGGATCCGGGACGCCGAGCGGGAGCGGCTCCCGGAGGACCGCTGGCGGCGGCTGTGGCCCTGGAAGCAGCGGGAGCCGGCGCCGGACCCCATTACGTGAGGCTGCCTGGCACGGAGCCGGCGGACGACGGCCCACGCGCCTCTACGACGCCGAGCGGTTTTGACGGGCGGCGGCCCGCGGACTTCTATCCAGGGGCCGCTTGGACTGTTTTGGTCGGGGAGTGCTCCCCGTTTTTTGTTTCTCCAGTATGGAGTAGTTCCTATTTTTGTTTAGTTTTTCTTTGTGTGCGCCCGGCTCCCCAGTATTAGGGGTGAGCTGGTGGCTTTTGTAGGAGGGTTTCTTTAAATAAAAAATGGATTTGTCATTCCTAAAAAAATGGATTTGTCATTCCTAACCCTAACCCTAACCCTAACCCTAACCCTAACCCTAACCCTGACCCTGACCCTGACCCTGACCCTGACCCTGACCCTCACCCTGACCCTCACCCTGACCCTGACCCTCACCCTGACCCTCACCCTGACCCTAACCCTAACCCTAACCCTAACCCTCACCCTCACCCTCACCCTGACCCTGACCCTCACCCTGACCCTGACCCTGACCCTGACCCTCACCCTGACCCTCACCCTGACCCTCACCCTGACCCTCACCCTGACCCTGACCCTCACCCTCACCTTGACCCTCACCCTCACCCTGACCCTGACCCTGACCCTGACCCTGACCCTCACCCTCACCCTGACCCTCATCCTGACCCTGACCCTGACCCTGACCCTGACCCTGACCCTGACCCTCACCCTGACCCTCACCCTGACCCTCACCCTGACCCTGACCCTCACCCTCACCCTCACCCTGACCCTGACCCTCACCCTCACCCTCACCCTCACCCTGACCCTCACCCTGACCCTCACCCTGACCCTGACCCTGACCCTGACCCTGACCCTGACCCTGACCCTAACCCTAACCCTAACAGCAGGTGGAGGAGGTAGGGTGTGTTCTGCGACAGCTCAACCGACCAGCCCTAAACGTAACGTTTTTGGGCTGTTTCGAGCCTAGCGGGGCGTGTTTTTCTGGGAGCCCCCTTTGTGGGAAGGTGTCAGGCACCCCCCCGTGAGGGGGGGGCGTCCTGTGTGCCTTCGTTTTTTTCATAGGGGGTGTTTGTTTGTTTCCCCCATTCCCCCATTCCTTTTTCCCTGCTGGCGGCCATTTTCTTTTCCCTTTCCCTTGTGCTGCCTTGATTTGTTTGTTTTCTTTTTTTCACTTTTGGGGGGGTTAGGGCCGTTGGTTTTTTTTTCTTTTCCCGGCGGGGGCTGCTCTTAGGAACAGGGGGGGTCGTTGTTGGGCCCCCCTGTCCCCGTTTTCGGGCATTTTTTCGTGTGTGTGTTCTCCCTTTCCTTTCCCTTCCCTGGTGTTCTGAGTAGCTCTGGAGGGGATGGAGGTTTCTTCTCCTCAGTCGGGGGGGGTCCCCCCCAGGCCACCGTCACGGGTGGGGAGTGCTTTTGCCCCCCAAGGTGTGCAGGATGGCCAAGTGGGTCGAGCTCGGCGGCTCCCTGCTTCTAGCGTGGAGCTTACGCTCTGCTCCCCTTTGTTGGCCGATGGGTCTCCTCGGGACTCGCTTTCCCAGCCGGCTGGGACTCTCGCTGCCTTGCAGCTTCCTGCTCCTCAAGGGCTGCAGCACCACCTGGCTCAGGGTCCCTCTGCAGAGGATGTTTCTTTCTCCCAGCGGCTGCCTGGAGCGGCAGTTCAGGGGGAGGGGCGGGAAGCTTTGGGGCTACCAGCAGAGAGCGCCCCAGCGGTGGAGGGGGTCGGTTGGGTGGCGACGGGCCCTGCTTTCAGTGTGGCTGCAGGCCAGTTCGCGGGGGCTCTCTCTCCCGCAGTAGGGGTGCCTCCTGCCGAGCGCCAGGGCCCCCGGGAGGGGCCTCTTTTCGGCCCCCTCCGGCGGGGTTGGGTGGAGAGGATGATGGGTAGCCCGCAGGGGCCGGCGGCTCCTCGCTGGGCAGCGGTACACGGCCCGACACAGTGGGGCCTCGCGTCGGACATGGGGGAGGACGTGTTCCTGTCCGAGGGGACGGGCTGGTCGGAGGCCTCGTCCCTCGGCTCCTCCATGGAGGACCTCACTGTGGAGAGGGTCGGGTCCCGGCTGGTGGCCGGTCGCTCGGCGGCGGGGCGCGGCGGCCGTTCGCGGTCGCTTGAGGGGCCATGTGGCTCCCTCCCTGCACGCCCCGCACGGGGCGAGTGCTCTGCGGACAGGGATCGCTCGCCCCTGCGTAGCCCCTCCGCGGCGGCCGGCGGGCAGGTGCCGCGGTCCCGTTCGGCGGATGCGCGTGGCTCGCCGGCCTCTGTGGCCTCCGGAGACTCTCAGCCACGGGCGGGGGGGTCGCGGGAGGCGACCATTCGCCAGGGATGGGCGCGGGACCGTGCCGCCCCTCTACGCGCCCTGCCGGGCAGTTACCTTGCCTCGGGGGGGGCGGAGGGGGTGGTCCTTTTGTGCTTTTGGGGCCTTGTGGTTGCCCACTTCCGCCTGCCGCCGGTGCGGGTCCCTGGGCTTTCCAAGTATGGGCAGCGACGGTTCTGGCTCATCCTGGAGAGGGAGCTCGAGCCGCTCCTCGATGTGCTCCACGGAGGGCTCCCGGCCCTGGGACCCCGATTCGAGCGGGCGGCCTTGGCGCGCTCGCTTACACTTGCGGTCGTGGAGCGGCTCCTCGTGGCCCGGAAGCCGCGGGGAGCGACCTTCTGGCCCTCCTGGCTCTCGGAGGCGGGGTTCCTCCGCGTCTTTCGGGCGATACACCGCGCGTGGGAGGCTAGCCCGGGCGCGGAGGTCCCGGTGTCCGACCGGGAGGGGGAGCGCGCTTCGGCGCTCTCGGCCGCTGCCTTTGTGGACTGGCTCGACGAGGTGGTGGTGGTTCTCCAGAGTAGGGACCGGCGGCTCTGCCGCTCCGAGGGGGGTGCGGAGGCGCCGTGGCCGCCGCCACCTGAGCCCGCGCTTGCTGCAGGAGGGGGGTCCATGCCTCGGCGGCAGAGGCGGCGGCGGCAGCGCCGGGGGTCGTCCGGCCGTCCCACGGCGCACGGGGCGGCGGACGTGACTCGGGCCGCGCCCTTGGACTCGGAGCCGGGCTCTTCGGCAGGCGAGGTGGAGGGGCGGCGCAGGCGCCTCTCGCTGCCTGACCGGTTCGACGCCCGTCGCCCCTCTTTACGCGGGGAGGCAGGGGCGGGCGTGGGGGTTGCGGAGACGGCCGCGGCGGTCGCGGCGCTCTCCGGGTCGTTGGCCTCTTCGAAGGCTCTCCTGCCGGCCTCGCCCCCCAGGACGCCCCGTATGCTGGCGGGGGCCCCGCCGGGCTACGACGACCCGGAGCTCGAGTCGTGCCCGGGGCGCTCCAAGGACGGGGGGCCCCATTCGTTGGGGGCAGGGAGAGGCGTTCTGTCTGTTGGCCGGGCTGGCCCTGTTCCTCCTCCTCGGGGCGCAGCGGCCCCCGGGGTGATTGTGCAAGAGCGGAGGGGGCCGGTCGCGGCCCCCCGTGGGTCGCCAGTGGGGGCGGCGACGGAGAGGGTGGTTCCCGCTCACGGGGGGCCGGACCCTGGGCCCTCCGCGGCGGACCGGCCTTCTTCGGATTCTGTGCCACCCGGCCCGTCCTATGCGTCGGTGGCGGGTGGGCGCCAGGGGCGGCCGGAGGGCCAGTCGGGGACGGGGCGGCAGCTGGGCGCTGGAGGCCCCGGCGCGGGCCTGGCCCTGCGCGATTTGGCGGCCGTCCTTCAGTCGGTGGGGGTCGCGCCAGGTGTCCACTGGGCGCCCCCGGAGGGGGCGGGAGGACGAGCACCACAGTTTCCTCGGGGCCCCGTGGGGCGGGAGCGGTATGTCCTCCGCTTCCGATATGAGGGGGCGGACCCGGCGTTCCAACCGCGGCGCCACGTCGTCCAGGCGATAGTACGGGGGGGCCTGGACTTTGACGTGCGCCTCCTCGCGGCCGTGATCCAGCCCCCCGACTCCAAGGAGGTGGACGTCTGCTGCGTCTCCTTTGCGGCGTTTGCCTCCTTCGCGGTGGGCTGTCACGGCCTGGCGTCTCGCCGGCCGGAGCTCCTGAGCTCGTTCCGCGTCACGGCGGTGGTGGAGGGGGACGTCAGGACCGTGTTTGTGTTCTTTCGGTCTCACCTGGTCCCGCTGGCCGACATCGCCACGTGGATGAGCCGTTTCGGGGCGCTGCTCGCCCCTCCGTCTAAGATCCGGGACGAGGCGGGGATCTGGACGGGGGAGGTGCAGGCTGTCCTCAGATTCCCCGCGGGGGGTTTGCGCCGCCTCCCCAAGTACTTTTACTTGGGGGCGGAGCGCGGCGTCACTCGGTATGCGGGGCAGCCCCCGGCGTGCTTTTCGTGCGGCGGCTACGACCACCAACGACGGGTGTGTGTCACGCCCCTCTGTGCCCGATGCGGGGCCCGGGGACACGTGGCGGCCGGGTGCCAGAGCCCCGTCCGCTGCAACCTCTGCGGTCTCTCCGGGCATACGTACGCCATCTGCCCGCTGGCAGAGGGCGCGGGAGCGTTCTGGTCGGCAGCAGGTCCGGGGTCACCGTCAGGGGCGGGGAGAGATGCGGGCCGCACTGTCCGGCGAGACGGGCGGGCTTCAGCGCCAGAGGCCGGCGCGGGAGGGCAGGGGGTTCGAGAGGCAGGGCCCGGCCCGCGCAAGGGCGGGAGGCCGGAGTCCCCGGCACGGGACGAGCGGCGGGAGGAGGAGACGCAGCAGCGGCCGCGGCAGCCACCCGAGGCGATGGAGGAGGGTGAGGTGGGCGTGTTCCGTGCGGTCCGGCGGCGGCGGGCCAGCGACGGTGGGGGGGGCTCTAAACGCTCACGTGTCTCGGGGCGCGAGCCGGCAAGCCGCTCCCCGGGGGGTTCGACGCTCCGGTGGGCGGCCGGGAACCGTTTCGCGATTCTGGGAGGTGACCCGGAGGCGGCCCCGGCCGGGCCCGAGCCCGGGCCCAGGACGGACTCTCCGTGTGTCGCGGACCCCGAGGACCCGGTCTTCCGGGGACGCACGTGGGAGCTGGTGGCTTGCGTCTCGGAGGGCCGGCCTCGGCCGCGGATGGGGGACGAGTCGTCGCCCATAGCGGCGAGGACGGTGCCGGCACTGGCCTGGGACGACGGGGTGCACCTGCTCCCTCCCGTCCTGGATGGGCCCGCTCCGCTGCCGGCCGGAGGGGGGACCCTCTCGCCGGGGGAGGGGGCTGAACTCCTGGCCGTGTCTCCGGGACTCGGCTCGCGGGGTGAGGGCGCAGAGTGGGAGGGTGCTCTCCCCTCTCCGGGTGCGCCGGAGGCGGCTGCAGTGGGTCTCGGCGGGGGGGGCAGGGGCCCCTTCACGCGGACGGGCCCCCCCTCTCGCCGTCCTCGGGGGCGGCGGAGTCGGATGGGGCGACGGCAGGCGACGGCTCCTCCGTCTCCTCGTTCCGGCTCTTCTTGCCCTCTGACGGGGACAGCGCGCCCAGGTCGGGGGGTGCCTCTCCGGCCTCCTCATCGGACCGGGCGGTGGATGAGGCGGGGGGGCGCGGTGGCGACGGCGACATCGGCACGCACGACAGTCGGCCGGGAGTTGGGGGAGGTCGTCGGTCCGGCCCACGGCCCGGGGATTGGCGGGAGGGGGGGTGGGGAGGGTTCCTCACCTGTTCGGACCCTCCTGATCCCACAGGGGTGGCTCCCTTCTCCAGTGGCCGAGCGGCGTCCTCCTCAGCCTCCTTGCGCTTATGGCCCAGCCTGAGACATCGCCTCTGTCCTTGCCGTCGAGCCGGGGGGTGGCGCGTGGGCGCTCTCGGCCCGTCCCGCCTGTGGCCGTGGGGCTCGGGGAGGGCGTCGCGGGTGCGCGGCGAGGGGTGGAGTGGCAGGGGCGCCGGGGGGCCTCTCGGTGGCCACCTGGAACTGCGGCGGACTGCGGCAGGCGGTGCGCTGTGAGGAGCTCCTGGATGCGCTGCGGGCGCTTCCCGCTGACCTCGTGGTGCTCCAGGAGACTCACTTCGCCAGCGAGCGCCACCGTGCCTCCGCCCAGCGCCTCTGGTCCCTCGGTCCCTCCTTCTGGAGCTACGGGACCGAGGGTCGGGCGGGCTTGGGCATCCTGGTGCGAGGCGGCCCCGGCCTGCGCCTCCACCGCTTCGTCGAGGAGGTGCCGGGCCGGTTGGCCTTCCTGGACTTCGGGCTCGTGGGCCCGGGCGCGGCTGATGCGCCCGTCCCGGGCCCGGGGTGCTCAGGGGGCGCCGGGTGCCGGGAGCGAGCCTTCCGCATCTGCGCGGTCTACGCCTCGGCGGCGTCGGCGTCGGCACGTAGGGGCCTGTGGGTGTGGCTGAGGGCGGCGTACACCACGTGGCGCTCGGTCCTGGTGGCGGGCGATTTTAACAATCGCGCGGTCCCTCAGGACCGTGTCCCGCTACTGGTGGCCGGGCGTCCTGGGGAGGAGGAGAGCGGGCGCATCCGCCGCGCCCCGGTGCGCGTCGCTCCGACCTGCGGCCCTCCGCTGTCCCCCGAAGAGCGCTCCGCCGAGGCCGTGCGCGTGGCCCGCGGCCTCCTGGACGCGGCGCCGGCCGTCCGCAACGTCCTGGGGTTCTTCCCTACGCCGCACGGGGACCCTCGGGCAGCGGGCGGCGGAAGTGACGCCGAGGCGGGGGGCGGGGCGGGCGAGACGGCGGGTGAGCGACCCGGCCCGCCGTACTGCACCAGCTATGAGGCGAGGGCGGCGGCCCGCCTGGACCGCGTGTGGACGCCCCGCGACTGCCAGGTCCGGACGTGCGCGGTCCTCGTCACGCCCTGGTCCACCCACGCCGTGGTCCGCGTAGAGCTCCGGCTGGCCGGCCGCGTGGTCGCCCAGCGCCCTCTGTGGCGGCTGACGGCGGCGAAGCTGGACGCCGACGCGGGCTTCCGCGCCGCCCTGGAGCGTCTGCTGGAGGCTCGCCTCTCCCTCCGGGATGTGTACGGCCCGTCCCGCCCCCGTGAGTGGTGGGAGCGGCTCAAGAGGGACGTGCGTGCGTTCTGCCAGGGCTGGGAGAGGCGGCGCGCTCGCAGGGACCTGAGTCGCTACCAGGCGGCGGTGCGCGACTTCGTGGCGTGCCCCACGCATGTGCGGGAGGGCGGCGAGGTGGACCCGGCTCGCCTAGACCGGGCGCGTCGGTTATCGCGCACCACCACGCGGCCCGGCGCCGCGTCCGTTTCGTCCGCCACTACGGGCGTGCGACGGGCGGCCCGGTGGGCGAGGGAGACTGGGAGGACCGGGAGATGGGCGGGGGGGGACGGCGAGGGCCGCAGCAGAGGGCGAGGACGTCCCCTCGGCGGGCACGACCGCCTTCATAGAGGCGCTCCGGTCCGGCCCCGCCTCCGTGCTGCGTGCCGACCTGGCGGGCATGTTGTCCGTCATGGACGGCTTCTACCGGCCGCTCTTCGCCGGACGGGGGGACATCTCGGAGGAGGCCGTGGAGAGGTATTTCTCCGGGCTGCCCCCGCCGGGGGACGGCGGTGGGGGTTCCGGCGGCGGCTGCGGCGCGGCGGCGGCGGCGGAGTCCGCGGCCCGCCTCGCGGCGCTGGGGGGGCCCATCTCCGCGGCCGAGGTACGGGAGGTGCTGCGCGGTGGCCGGAGGCGGTCTGCGCCGGGCCCCGACGGGCTCGGCTGGGCGTTCTACCGCGCATTTGCCGACCGGCTCGCGGGGCCGCTGGCGGCCCTGTTCGAGCGGTGTGCGGAGGACGCGCGCGCGGGGGAGGACGGGGCGCATCTGCCCGCCTCCCAGTACCAGGGCCTCCTGCTGTTTTTCACCAAGCCGGGGGCCCTGGACCGCACGCTTCCCTCCAGCTGGCGCCCGATAGTCCTCACCAACGTGGACTATCGGGCCCTGGCGCGGCTGCTCGCCGATCGCCTGGCCGGCGCGGTGGGGCGTGCCGTCGTTCCGACGCAGACCAGCGCGCTCCCGGGGCGGGCCCTGGTGGACTCTCTGTGCCTGCTCCGGGATGTCTTCTGGCGAGCGGGGCGGGGGGAGTGGGCGGGCTTCCTGCTGCAGCTGGACCAGTCCCGCGCTTTCGACCGCGTCCACCACGCCTTCCTGTGGCGGGCGCTGGCGTGGCACGGAGTCCCGAGGGACTTCGTGCGGCTGGTCCAGCTGCTGTACGTCCGGGCCACGGTCGTCCCCCAGGTCAACAACGCGCGGGGGGCGGCCATCCCGGTGCGCTCGGGCGTGCGGCAGGGCTGCCCCATGAGCCCCCTGCTCTACGTCCTGGCGCTGGACGTGGCGCTCTGGGCGCTGGAGCGGGACGGCGGCCTGCGCGGCTTCGACTGCCCGCTGTCGCTGCGCCGAGGGGGGCCGCGCCCGGCAGTCCGCGCCGTCAAGTTCGTGGCGCACGCGGACGACGTCTCCCTGCTGGTGCGCTCGCGAGGGGAGGCGCGCCGGGCGCGGGCGGCGCTCCGCGCCTTCGAGGCAGTCTCGGGCGCCCAGGTCAACGACCGGAAGAGCTGGGTCGTGGCGCTCGGGGCGGCGGCGGGCGGCGATGGAGGCGGCGGGCTGTGCCGCTGGCCGGTGTCGGAGTGGTGGGCGGGCCCGGATGGGGAGCGCGAGCGGGAGGCGGCGCCGCGTGCCCAGTCGGGTGGCGGTGCCGGAGCGGGGGGAGGAGTGGACCTCCTCGAGGAGCTCCGGCCGCCGCGCACCGTCCGGGTCCTAGGCGTCCGCTTCGGGCTCCATCCGGACGCCTGGACGGACAACTGGGACCGGTGTGCGGCGCGCTGGGAGGCGCGGTGGGCGCGTTGGCGGCGGAGGGGCCTGTCCCTGTACCAGCGGGCCATCTACCTCCGGGCCTACCTGCTCTCGCAGGCGGCGCTCCTGGCGGCCGTCTACCCGCCGCCGGAGGCTTTCCTGCGGCGAGTGGCCCGGGGGTGGTTCGGCTTCCTCTGGGGCACGGCCTTCTTCCCGCTGGCGCGGGCGGTGGCCCACCTGCCGGTCCGGGAGGGCGGCCTGGGCCTCCCGGCGCTGGAGCTATCGCTCTGGGCGCGCTTCCTCGCGCAGAATGTGGGGGGCGCGTCCGTGCAGCTGCCGCCGCCCGGCAGCACCGGAGCCTCGAGGGGAGGGGTCTCTGGGCCAGGGGCGAGCCCCGCCGGTTCCCCGGGGACGCCCGCGGAGTCGCTGCCGCCGCGGCCACCACCGCCACTCTGGGCGGCGCTCTTCCTGGAGCACTGGTGGGGCAGCGACTGGGGCGAGGCGCGCTGGTGGCGCGGTGGCGCCAGCGTGTTCCGGGTCTCCGGCCCGGACCGCGGCTGCCTGCCCACCTTCCTGGCCGGTCTCCCTGCCGTGCTCCGCCGCTACGCGGTCCCCGCCTCCCACTTCTTCCCCTCCTATTGGGAGGGGGGCGCGGGCGGTGGCGAGCCCGGCGAGGTGGGCCGAGGGGTGGCGCTCCTGCGCCGTACCATGCGCCTGGAGCTGTACGAGGAGGGGCTGGAGCGAGCGGTTCTGCGGCAGTGGCGGGAGACGTGCCGCCGGCGAGTGGCGGAGGGGCGGCTGCCGGCCCACCTGGTGCGCCCGGCGGGCCCCCTGGAGCCGTTTACGGACCGCCGGCTGCCCTACCTGTATTGGGAGGCACGCTGGCGGTTCTACCACCTGGTGCCCAGGGAGCAGGTGGCACAGCCGTGGGCGCGGGGCGCGGGGCGCGGAGCGCCTCTGTCCGCAGGCGGCGTGTGCACGGGCGGCGGCACGAGGCGACGGCGGCCCCCCGCCAGAAGACACCGTCCGCCACCTCGTCGCCGACTGCCCGGAGGCGAGTGCACTCTGGGAGGCGGTGGCGAGGCGCTTCGGGCGGCCGGAGCTCGCTCGCCAGCACTGGCTGGCGGTGGTCTCGGGGCTGGAGGGACACGTGGCGCCCCCCCAGGGCTCGGCTCCGGTAGTTGCCCCTCCCACTCGAGTCCTTCTTCCTCCCCCTCCCCCTCCTCCTCCTCCTCCTCCTCCCTCTCCTGCCTCCCCTCTGCAGCGCATTGGCGGCCCTCCTTCCCCTTCCCCTTGCCCGCCCACTGCCCCTCCCCCCTATCTTCCTCCCACAGGTGCCGCGGCGCGGAGCGGGCGCCGGCCGGGTGCGTCTCCCGCGGTGGTGGCCAGAGGTGGCGGAGGCGGCGGCTTCGGAGACGGCGACGGCGACGGCGACGGCGCGGCGGATCGGCCCGGAGGCGGAGGGTTCGGCGGCGATGGCGGCGACGGAGGTGGCACCGGCACCTCGGACGGCGCTGGGGCTCGGCCGGAGGACGGCGGACGCCCTCTGGAGGGTGCCGCGGATCGCGGCGTGGCAGCGGCGGCGCGGGCGGCGGAGAGAGGGCGGCGGCGGCAGCAGAGGCGGCAGGGGCTCCCGGCCCTACCGTGGACGACGCGCCGCCTCATCAACACCGTCGTCCTTCACGTCCTGTGCCTTCTGCGCACCCGCCATCTCCGGGTGGAGCGTGGCGGCGGTGAGCTCCCGTTGGACTGGGCCGACCGGGAGGCCGAGGCCATTGTGGACTGGGTGGCCTGGATCCGGGAGGCGGAGCGCAGTCGCCTTCCGGAGGAGCGCTGGCGACGACTCTGGCCGTGGCGCGAGCGGGCTCCCTCGCCAGCACCTATCACATAGGTGCAACGAGTGGAGCCAACGCAGAGGATTTTGGGCCCCGGACTGGTGGGCGCGGCGCAGCCGGGGGAAGACGGCCATTTCGCCTTTGTTTTCAGTTTGTGTCCTCCGGTTGGAGTGGGTTTTGTTTCTTTTAGGTTTGTTGTTTTTTCGTTTTATTGTAATTTTATGAGCCCGGCCGCCCATATTTAGGGGCGAGCCGGAGGACAATGTAGAAGGGTTTTTATAAATAAAAAATTTACTGTTTCCTAAAAAAATTTACTGTTTCCTAACCCTGACCCTGACCCTGACCCTGACCCTGACCCTGACCCTGACCCTGACCCTGACCCTGACCCTCACCCTCACCCTCACCCTCACCCTGACCCTCACCCTAACCCTCACCCTCACCCTGACCCTGACCCTGACCCTAACCCTCACCCTGACCCTCACCCTGACCCTCACCCTCACCCTCACCCTCACCCCGACCCCGACCCTGACCCCGACCCCAACCCTCACCCTCACCCTCACCCTCACCCCAACCCTCACCCCAACCCTCACCCTCACCCCGGCTGCCTTGGTCGATGCGCCGCCTGACCATCGTCTAGTGCCATACAGGGATCGTGGGGCGCGGGACTTGTCTGTTTCCTAACCTTAACCCTCACCCTCACCCTCACCCTGCGGCAGGTGGTCTGTGGGTGGTTGTTTTCTCTGGGGCACGGAATGGTTCCCACTGGTGCACACAGCCACTTAGCCAGTACACGAGGGGGGCCTGGCGCTCCCGGCAGCCTTAAAGGGGAGGCCGCACTCACCCACCTGCCCACCGTCCTTCCCCTGCCTTGGCCAGGTTGCAGCCTCCCACCATACCTCCACCTGCCTGTTATCCCGTCCTTGCTGGGTCCCAGGCCCTACTCTGTTCCCTCTCTCCTAACACATTCCTTGCTGCAGTGAAACCAGCAAGAGAAAGGAGCAAGTTCTGCATCGGTCAAGCCCAAGCTCTCTCCTTCTCCATGTTCCTTCCGACCATTCCCCTGGCTGTGGCTCTTCCCCCATCTCCCAAGTTCATTCCCACATACCACTAACACTTACGCTTTTTGGGGAGAGACTGTGGCTTCAGGACATAGGTGTAATAATTACACTCATTTGTCTGACCCTGGTGTCCCAATAATACACACTGACAAAAGTTCATAAAGTACAAACCACCTTTATTACTGGTTAGCAGTCAGATGTAGGCTAGGGGAAGCACCGTTTCACATTAAAGATAACAATGATATAGAAGAAATGTGAAACTGAGGCTTCATCTCCCAAGAACCTGCCACTTTTCCTAAAATATTATGACTGGAATCACTAATTGTGGTCTACTCACAAGTATAACCCTAATTCGGGTGTAGCCTTGTGGGAACTGAATCCAAAGCTTTCTCACCTAAGCAGTGGGGTGCTTGGAGCTCCAAGGAAGGGTTTGAACTGGAGCCAGGGCTGTCCACCCCACCTCAAGTGAAAAAAAATCAATTCTAAATTATCCCTTAGCCTAGCTACATCTGATGCACAACCTTAATTTTAGTAGAGTGCAACAGGATGAAAAACCTCCATATGTGAAACCAGCTGTAAGGAAAGCAAATGAAATTCTTAGCCTTATCTTTCAAGACAATTCAAGTAGCATCTTGGATGGTACTCTGAAATAAAACATTAAATGTTGGTCAACTATTCAGGTGGGAGGTTTAACAATTATATTACTTGGACAAAGCATCCATGAAAATGGTTTGAAAGAGTCTGTACTGTTTAGTTGACGGAAGAGAAAATTAAGGTAATAATGTGTGAAGATCATGAGTTGCGGTGGGCCTGACGTCTCATTCCTCCTCCAGAGGGAGGCAGGGAGGTGGGATCCAGGCTGGGAAATGCAGCTTCCGGTTTCCTTTCCGCCCTCAGAGCAGCTACAGGGAAGTCCCCACAGCTGCAAAGGGTCGCATGTGGGGCCTCTGCTGAAAAGTCTGGGAGAACAGAAACCAGGACGGGAACGGTGGCAGGAGCTCCCAGGAGTGTTTGTCTGTTTGTTATATGTGGCGCCCAACTGCCAGCAACTCTGGGCAGCAAAGTTACAAATTATTTAAAGCATTAAAACAAGACATTAAAAACAACAAGAAACAGAAGAAAGCAGAAATGGCAGGATAACAAACTGGGTGGAAATAAAAGAAAATAATCTGGGTTAAAAGGAGGCCTCAGTCATCCTCAGCAAAGGCCGGGTGAAGAGCCAGTTCTTCAAGGCCCTTTGAAACACCAGCAGGGTGGGAGGACGTTCAAATCTCAGGGGGGGCCTCATTCCAGAGGGCAGGTGCTGCGGCAGAGAAGGCACACTGCTGGGCCCCTATAGATGGCATTGTTTAATCGATTCAGAGCACGCCAACACTGCCAGATCGAATTGGCCAGGCAGATGGGAGACAGGCAGTCCCTCAAATAGCCAGGCCCTGTGCCAAGTTGGCTTTTATAGTTAATGAACAGCACCTTGAATTCTACCCAGAAGCAAACTGGCATCCAGTGCAGTTCATGAAGCGGAGGTGTTATGTGGGCATACTGAGGCATGCCCATCAGTGCTCACGCCGCTGCATTCTGGACCAGCTGAAGCTTCCGGGTCAGTCTTCGTGGGCAGCCCCATGTACAGCACATTGCAGTAGTCGAGCCATGAGGTTACCAGGGCTTGAGTGACTGTCTGAAGCCCCCCCCCGCCCCCCGATCTAGGAAAGGGAGCAACTGGCGCATCAGATGAAGCTGGGCAAAAGCCTTCCTGGCCACAGCTGCCATGTGCTCATTGAGCAGGAAGTGAGAGTCCAGGAAGACCCCAAGTTGTTCAGCACCCTTGAATGGGGAAGGGCCACCCTATCCAAGGTCAGTGATGGAATATCCCCAGATTCAGGCGACCCAAACACCCACAACCACTGAGTCTTGGCAGGACTGAGTCTTGGCTCAGTCTTGGCAGGACTGAGTCTCGGCTCAGTCTTGGCAGGACTGAGTCGGAGATGCTTTCTCCCCCTCCGATCCTGCACAGCCCCCAAGCTTCTTTTCATACTGCTTTGCTCTGTTATGCGGCTTTATCTTTGCACCTATTTTTCTACCCATCTACCTTCTTTTGCTCTTCTGTTCTCAGGTTACTGATGACCAGCATAGCATGGCTCAGTGCAATTATCCTATTCCCCTGGCCTTTGTTTTGTTTTGTTGCATTTCTTAAAATCCTTTATTCTTCATTACTCCTGGCACTCCACTCTGGAACAGCTTAGAACTGGTAACCCTGGTTAAAAGGGCAAAGCGAAGCCTTCCTTCGAAAGCCCTGTCCCGGGAGTCCAGGGGAAAGGGCTCTTCCCTACTCAAGAACAGGTGATGGTGGCAGGGCAGGACCTGCACTTAGCACCCAGACAGCGGGAGCAGGAGGCCTGGATCCAGCAGCCTTGTGTTCTGTGTTGGGTCTGCTGCATGAATGCAGAACAAAAGGCGTCTCTCCTCCAGATTTCTCAGTTCATTCACAACCACGAAAGTTCATTCAGCCACAACCACTGAAAGTATTCCTCCAGTTTGTGCCATTTTGAGGAAGATCGACCTCCAGGACCTTCTGAGCGAGAGGGGAGGACCGTCCTCCTCCGATGATCAGCAGAAGAATGAAAAAGAAAGGGTTCCACGCAGCTCCACCATGGGAGGGGCTTCCATCTAAAGCCACCAAGGCTGGTGGCCATTACTGCACCCCATGAGTGAATATATATGATTCCCTCTTAAGTACATCTTCCCACCCCTGTTAATCCCCCAGACTCTGTGGCAGCAGGTGCATTCTTAAGGCTGCAATATATACAACACACACAATTGAAAAGCTAATCACACACCAGAATCAAAAGTAAGGTAACAATCTTCTAATGTATTCCTGACTGAGAAATGCCAGACGATTCCCATTAGTTTCTGCCACACTGCGGCCTCCTTTTGAGCTGATTTACCCACTGCTCTTTTCCTGCTGTCCCCACTGCTTCACAGTATGTTGAATAAACCATTTTTGACCTGTGCAGTTTTGCATAACCAGAGTATAATAGGGAGATGCATGATATTTCACAATTTCAAGACACCTTTTTGTTTTCCTGTTGATTATAGATGATCCCTAGAATAAAAACAACAGTAATATTAATAAAAAATATAGGAACATCATTGAATCCAGTGCCTGTAACAATACATTTTATTTATTATTGAATGTATACCCTGTCTTACTTTGTGTGAACACTTCAGATATTATAACTATGTAGAGCTATGCAAACAATTAAGCTATAAAGTATAACATAAATGCAATTACAATTACTAGTACAATATCATGAGTGCAGTTAACAATCAAAAGCTTAGTGATAGAGAAGCGTTTTTGCTACTGCCCTCAATATGGGTGAGAGAGGGGTGCCCAATCTTACAGAAAGGATGAGTTGGAAGGGACCTTGGCGGGTCACCTAATCTTCCTGTCCACTCTGGTCAACACTCCACCATCTCTGACAGGTGACCCTCCAGCCCTTGTTTGAAAACCTCCAGGAAGGGGTCCTCCTCTGCTCCAGGCAGACTGCTGTGCACTCTTACTGTCAGGAAGATAGATAAGGTCTAGTGTGGGTCACCAGAATTAGCACCCCGTGGGCCCCATCCAGCTTCCTTGCCCACAGTAAGGAAATCAGTACCAGTTTGTTTGGACACATTTTAGCCAGTACACCACAAGTACAATGAAGGCTCAGCTTCACCCCAAGGATGCTCATGCTCTTCTGTGCAAGTGAGGGATCTAGACCCCACCTTGCAAGCCAATGCTGCCTGCATCCCACTGGCTAGGGAGCATATGCAGCATATGAGATGCCCTGAAGAGCAGATTTTTGTCTCCCGTAATATTATATATATTGATTTATTTGCTGATGTTTTGGAACTTCCACCACAGCAACAGATTCATTATTTAGAAGTTGCAGAGGCAACATAAGCATCACTGATCCAGGCACTTCCAGGGCCTCTGACTGAAGAATTGGCTCTTTATTTCTATGAGAGCAGATTTGAAGTTGTATTGAAATAGATTCCATTAGGCATAAGCAACTACTGGGCAAAATCCGCGAGCTTCCTACTTTCTCTGGCAGAGCGTACTCAAAGCCTATATTGTTTGTGAGAGAGGGAGATCTGAAAAACCTGCTCTCCCCACCCCAACGCACCCACCTGTGTTTCCTCTCCTCTTCTCAGCCATCTGCAGTTGCTTAAGATCTCCCACCAGCCCCTCCCCAGAGAACCACTCCTCCCTCCCTGACCACTGCACTTTTTCATTATTGACCGAGTTGTCCTCTCTCCCTTGAACCCCAACTTCAGGATGGCCAAATCTCTCCCATCCATCATATCCTAAGGCTTCTGGCTTCCCTACACCTGGCCTCTCAGACACTGATCCCTCAGCTCCTCATTACCCTCCCTGCATGACATGGAACCCTTTTTCAAAAACCCAGTGGATCAGAAGACTTCTCTGCTCATACAGACTGCAAAACAGAATGGACCATTTTAACATGTCTTCTGTGAATGCCCTAAGAACGTAAGGTCTTCTTAAGCCATGCAAGGATTGGAGACACACATGATAAATCAAGGGCTTACTTCTTTATTCTGAGGTGCCTTGTATTCATAGAGTATTAAATTAAAAGCTTACCTGTATGAAATCCCAGTACATATTCTGTCCTTTTCTCATGGCTTCATCACATTGCTCTATAATCGGCAGCTCTCCTTTTCCAGAGTCTGTCAAGCATCTATCAACTGTGTTGCGCCGAGATCGTAAACCTCCCACAAAGAGCTCTCCAGTGCTATGATAGAACATGTGCTGAAAATAATCGGGTATAGTTTTCATCTGCATTGTCCTACAGCAAATATCAATAACAGGAGTTCTATTTTTCCTTTTCATCAAATTCAGAAGAGCACCTAGTTATCAAACCAGGGCCTGGCCTTAGCCATATACAAGTTCAGGACCATGAAACCTCCACCCATTCCATTTATGACCCACAAAGCACACTGACATCAAGCCACCAAAATGGCTAATTTCCAGGGGTGTGATTTCAGATATGGATTGCAAAACCAGGGTAGGAATGGGAGTGCAATACCTGAGGGTTGTCTCCCATGTTCACCTTTAAGCTCTCTGAACCCCAAAAATCACCTGAAAGAAGGCCAAATATTGGCAGGGTAGGAGAGGTAATCACATCTGGAGACATTATTCCAACACCCAAGGGCTTCCTGTGCCTCAAAGGAGATGCAGTTCCCCCAGCTAAAAAGGACTGCCCGCCTGTGCCCTAGATGGCAATTAGGTTATCTAGGGACTGCCTTTGTTTGTATTCATCTGCCCTTCTTCTCAGTCGCCACAGGTTCAACTCTCTCCAGTTCCTGTTTCCCCTAGAGTGCCATCTGACAGGAGCCTGGCAATGGGCATGGTTAATGCTTTGGAGTTCCCTCCCTCCCTAGACATCTGCCCTGCCTCTTCCCTCCTGGGTTTCAGGAGAGCAACTAAGACTTGGTTTTTCCCTCCGGCCCAGGAGGAAAGCATGCTTTGAGTGTCAGGATACACTGGTGAACACACTTACTGTACAAGGGTATTTGCACAGTCCCCTGCCCTAAACTGAAAGCTATCCTGGAGTGGACCTGAGGCAGCGGTATTCCCCAGAGCCATTTGCAACTCCGGTTGCTTTGCAAGCTCCTAGGCAAGAAAGCCCTGGCCACCTTCACACTGCAACGCCTTACCAGTGGCCTTCCCTTCTAAGATCCACCTTCTTGGCCACAATAGCCACGCAACTTATTTCAGAGGAAGCGATGGCTGCCAGACTCTGGTCATATATACTTTTACCGCTGTCTTCATGAGGCTGCATTGTTATTTAACTTCAACTGCACTAAAGTGCAATTAATTGTACTAATTAATTACAATTAACTATGATTATTAATGGCACATACATAAAATAATTACACTAATTTAACTGAGGTAAGCAATCTTATGGATTATTCTTTAAAACAAATTTCTATCTAAGTAATATCCCAAATATTTGTGATTCAACACAGGCTACATTTTAGAGGAATCGCTCAGTCATTTGCTTATCAGCCCCTTTATTCATTGCCTCTGAACAAGGGTACTGGAAGGGAGAAGATGCTGCAGTGATGCAGGAAGTTCTGGTCATTAGCAAGTAATCCTCTGCCAACCATTCCCCAGAGGACTCCTGAAACAACAGGAAAGCGTTCACCTTCTATTCCAAAGCACAGTGACATTGTACAGAGATTCCTTTCATAAGGTCTTCAAAGCGACATACCTAGGAGTAACAAATCGGGCCCTGAAATCTGCCCCAAGAGTCTTCGGTCATTTAAGAAAGAAAGAAGTGTCTTTGGTTGAAGTGTCAACCCAAGATGAAATTGTTATTTTCTCCACTGTTTAGCAGACTCAGACCAGAGAGAATGTATTGGTGACTTACCTGCGGACCATATCCATGGCAGTTGTACATGATGGGAGTGTTCCCAGGAACTGGTCCTTGATCTATGCAGTGGTCCTCAGTTAATGTGTTTTTCATCTGCAAGATAAGAAAGAGTGAAGAGTTGGATTTACAGTTCTAAGTCAGTTGAGCATGCAAGTAAGGATCAGTGTGATGAAGCAGGACATGCTAAAACCTTTAAACCTCTCCCTTGCTTGCTGACTTTCAACAAAAGAACAAACCCTTCATGAAATACTGCAGGTCACAAATAGTTTTCTTGCATTCTAGAAACACAATTCCACAGTTCATCATATGGGCATTTCATAGACCTCCCAGTGAAATCCCAAAATGGGCTTTTCAAAGAACGTTAGGACCTGTTGAGTGTTTAATGTAACATTTATTCATAAGGAAAGTTCACATTGATGTTTTTTTGGGGGGGGGGGGGTTTCCCCATTCAATTTCATTCAATTCAATTTCATTCAATAGATAGCTTAAAGTGTAATATTAGATTTGAGACTCCAATTTAAAGGTTTGTAAAATAGTCTACTTTCCCTTCACAAAACTCAGAATCACTGCTTCAGCTTCAAAGATTGAACTTCAATCTTTTTATTTCCCACTGAATATCACTAGAAATCAATTAAAATATTTTTATTCTATTTCTCAGAATTAGAGCTTTCCAAAAATAGTAATACTTTATAAAGCATATCAGATTTCAGTTAAAGTCCTATGCTCTGTGTACGTCTGCATTAAGCACTTCTAACTTTAGATATTTTTTTTTAAGTAAATTGCACAGCCCTTTTTAAAAATGCGTGGTAGCCAGATTACATTCTTAGACAAAGTTGACTCTTCTGGGGATATCAAGCCCAGAAAATATGATATGAATAGGCATTGTACAAAGGAACCTTTCCTGTTCCCCACCTCCACTTTTCTCTGAAGTGTTCTAGGTAATACGCCTGTTACCTGATTTTGTGGGCATTTTTTAAAATAAATTGACATATATGACAAAAATGGATGTATCTCCCTAAAATATAGGGAGGTATAAGGTATTTTTTGGAAATTCCAACATGTGAATAGTGCTCCTGAACAAAATTCCCAGAACCTGGCAGCCTGAGGGTTGGCTTAATGAAGGGGAAATGCTGGGAGCAGAGGGAATAGGTCTTCACTGGAGGCAAGTCAGGTCGTTTTTCCACTTAAGGAACACATCCTTGCCCCGTTTCTGCATTCAGAATACGAGGCTTTCCTTGGCATGGCTGCTTCTATCAGCTAAGGTTGCTTTACGGGTAGTCCTCATGTAACGACTGCCCTGTTTAGCGACTGTTTAAAGTTACGACGGCACTGAAAAAGTAACTTTATGACTGGGACTCACACTTATGACCGTCGCAGCATCCCTGGGATCACATGATCGCCATTTGCGAGCTTCACAGCTGGCTTCCTACAAACAGTAAATGGAGAAGCTGGCAGTGAAATCGCAAGTCGTGATCATGCGATGTCTCACTTAATGACCATGGGTGATTCGCTTAATGACTGTGGCAGAAGTGGGGCCGTAAGCCCATAAGCCTGTCACAGTCACATGATGTCTTGCTTAATAACCACATCACTTAGTGACAGAGTTGCTGGTCCCAGTTGTGGTAGCTAAGTGAGGACTACCTGTATTCCTTTTGTATATAAACTAAAAAAGTGATCACTCGATTTTAAACATTTGTATACTGCTTTCCTTTAAAAAAAACTCAAAGAAGTTTACAGTAAATAAATGGTATAAATAAAATATGGATAACAAATGCAATACCACCGTAGAAAGGAACAGGAATTCACCTCTGTTACTGTTTCATTGGATGCCAAGGCCTAGAAAAAGAGGGCGCTGCTTCCTTCTGTCTTGCCCTTACCCGTGAAAAATTAACCCGACCTTGCTTGCCTGAGTGTGTACATGCTAGCAGGGACAGGATTCTGTTAGACTACTGCCACACACTCTACACGGAGCTGCCTTTGGAGGCAACTCAGTAGCTGCAATTCGCCTGCTTATAGAGGGGAGCAAGTCTGCAACCGTTGACATCAACGCTGTGGTCTCTGGGCAGCTCACAGCGCTGGCATTAGCCTAAAGGGCCCTCAGGACACGGCTGCAGCATCGTCTCTCCCAGCCAGGCCCTACCTGACAGAGCCTAGCGGAGATCCTTCTCCGTGAAGGGCCCCCCATAGAACAGCCTGCCCCCTCTCGAGAGGGCAGAGCTCCAAGGTCTTAGTCTCTTGCAAGGCCGCTTTGGTCCTGTGACGTGCGGAGCACTCCAGCACCGACAGCGATTTGGGCTGCCTTTCTTTCTGTTCATGCAATACAAGTATACAAAATACATACACACACACACACACACACACTTATTTACCTGGTTGGGCAATGAAACACCTGCAAGCAATCAACCAAGCTCAGAGAGCACCAAGAACTCCAGAAACAAATAAACAAATTGCAGATTTAAGTAATCATTCAAGCGTGCACACAGACCACACAACACATTTGCGCGGAGTCTGTGGGTGTTTATTGTTTGGGGCTATTTGGTTTTGATTACATTTGATTTGTTTTGTTATTAGTACTTACATTGTAGTTTTTTAAATTTGTTTGCCACTCAGAGATGCTTTGGTGGCCATATTAACTGAAATAAATCTAAATGTATAAATAAAGCAAGCAAGCTAGCCAGCTTCGCAGAGCCTTATGTGCTGTTTGCCCCAGAAGCACCCTGCTGCTTTCAGATTCTGACCCTACTACAACATATAAAGTTGCCAGGTTCTGCGCAGCAGCGATTAAAATTCGTCAGAGGATGACCTGTGCCACAAACCAGTCTTAACGAGCGTCTAGTTTGTCTTACTAGGGTGCTCCGTAATTTGATAGATACAGTCTGCCATGTGCTAACCTTTATGCTCCCTTACATCCATCGAATGCTCCTAACCCTCCTTTTAGATTCCTTTCTGTTTTATATCTTTTCGCTTTTTATAATCATAACTGTTATTATTTTAGACTCTGATGTATTTCCTATGCTTTCTAATTGACTGTACCCCACCCTCCTTATGCTGGTCTTTGGCCGTAATAAAGATTTGATTGATTGCCCCCGAAGCAGACAATATATCATCTTACTCGCTTTTACTTACTGTTCCATAGCCTACAATGGTAATCTGAGGGACCAAGTTAGGGTACACATTTTTGATGTACCAATCAAAGCTTTTGCAGTTCAGCCTCTTCCTTAGTTCTTTTCTAGAAGAAACATCTCCGTAATCTATCCCAGAATTCTGAAAAAGTAGGGTATCAGTTTCATACATATGGCAAATATATATTTCAAATTATTCAATTTAGATGCATTTAAATTTATGTTTAGAGAAGTTTGAAAAGAAAACCTTGGAGAAAGCTTTGGGGCCTTTCTGCTGTCCTATTCAGACACTGACCACATCCCTGGTGACTTAATTTCAGCGGCAACAGAGGGTTGTTCAGAGGGAGGGGAGGGTTTGTGGCCCTCCAGCTGTTGCAGCCTCCAGCTCAGGAGAGCATTGCTGTTTGCCACGTTGGTTGGATTGATTCAACGGCATCCAGGGAACTGCATATTGCCCGTCCCTACCCAAAATAACTAGTGCGTTTTATTATGAAAAAGGTAACATTACTCTTAAAATTATAAAATTTGAACCAATTGAAAAGTTAATTTGAAAACCCATTTTTCTTCAAGTTATTGGCATGCCATCTAGTCATACTCAACCAGAATATCATAGGGGATCATTTGACTGAAATCAGTACATATTATTCCTGCAGCTTTCCCTCATACCAGGCCTTTCCACACTGCCAAGATCTTTGCTAAGCTTCTCCTGCTGTTCTCCATATGTGGATGAGTACAGGTAGTCCTTGACTTTTGACCATTTGTTCAGCGACCGTTCAAAGTTACGACAGTTCTGAATGGACTTATGACCCATGCTCAAAGTTACAGCCGTTGCAGCGCCCCCACGGGAAGCACAGGGGCATTTTGGTGCACCGTAGCTCAGGGGTTGCTTTAGGCTTTTTTTTTTTTCCGCAATGCGAAGCCCCGCCCCGCCCCACCCAGGAGCTTTTTGCAAAGCGGCTTTTTGGCGTGCCATGGCTCTGGGGCTGCTTTTGGCTTTTTTTTTCCCCGCAGCACAAAGCCCCGCCCCATCCAGCCTAGCAGCCAGGCCGGGCACGCCTCGCCAGCAGCAGGAGCAAGAAGAGGGCCAAGGTCAGCTGGGCCGGCAGAGCACAGGGTGGCAGGGTCTTGAAGTGCAGGCAGCGAGGGCGACTGCGGCTGGGATGGGTTGGGGCAGCTGCAGCTTCCCGGGGCATGGCAAGCAGCCCCAGAGCTACATGGTTCTGGGGCTGCTTGCTGCCCCGCAAAGCAGGGTGCAGGGGGGCCAAAAGGGCAGAGATGAGGGGCAGAGATGAGGGTGGGAGAGTTGGAGATAGTCCCTTATCTTACTGAGGCTTGGGGAGGGAGGGACCAAGCCCAGAAGGGCTTGGATAGGGGTCAGTACTTGCTTAACAACCTGAAATTTATTTATTTATTTAATATTTATTTATATAACAAATGTGTCACCACCCATCTCATTGAAATGACTCTGGGCAGTTTACAGCAGGCATAAAATCAATTAAAATACTATAGAAAAACAATCTTAATAATAAATAAATTCCAAGAATGATGGAGAATTGGCGAATAACTCAGGGAGCATCGTCACGGCATTAACCACCCCCAGGGATGATTAGAGCTTCTATCACCCCATACAAGCTGGCAGAGGCAGGTCTTTAATCCTTTCCAGAAAGCTGAGAGGGTAGGGGCCTGCCGCACCTCTGGGGGGAGAATATTACAAAGGACAGGGGCAACGGCAGAGAAGGCTGTCCTCCTGCACCACGCCAGCCAACATTCTCTCACTGACAGAGTCGGCAACATGCTCTCTCTGCCTGACTGGGTGGGGCAGGTTGATGTGATGGGGGTGAGACGGTCCCTCAGGAAACCTGGACCCATGCCATGTAGGGCTTTAAAGGTAATAACCAACACCTTGAATTGGACCCAGAAGTAAACCGGTACCCAATGCAGCTCCCGCAGCAAAGGTGTTACGTGTGCCATCCTTGGAGCACCTAATATCATCCGTGCAGCCACATTTTGAACCAGTTGTAGCTTCCAGATACTCTTCAAGGGTAGCCCCATGTAGAGCGCATTGCAATAGTCTAACCGAGAGATGACCAGGGCAATTCTCACTTAACAGCAGCAATGGGAGTGTCAGGATTGCAGTTGCTAAGTGATGTGGTCATGTGATATCTCGCTTTATGACTGCATCACTTATTGATGGAAATTCCAGTCCCAGTTGTGGTCATAAGTCGAGGATTCCCTGTACAGTAACTACTTAGATATGTCCTAGAGTGAGCAGGAATTCCCTGGGCCTGGCAGCTATGATGTGGAGCTCTGTGTGAGAATAATCTTCCTTTGGGTCCTGGGTTTCCACAAAATGTGACTTAGAACGGGGGGTGGGGTTCCCTCAAAATTTTGATTGGAGGGTGAGGATAAACAATCCTTGGTTAATCCTCAGCTCTTGACCTTGGAATTATCTATCGGGCAGACAACTAAGAGGGAAAGGAGAGTTTTCTGTTGAACCTTCGTTAGTTCAGTCAACAAAGCTGTGGCCCTATTTTAACCCTTTTTCTGTCTCTGCCTCTTAATTTCAGGCTCAGCTACAATACTTGTTACTTAGATAAAATTTGCCAGTAACCTCAAGAGGTATATTCCAGGCGTAGTAGACCATGGATTTATACTCGTCCATCCACACTTCTGCTACACGTAACGCATTTCTCTTCATAGCAAGGGACAAATCCAGTAAATAGGGCTTGTGTGCTCGCTCCAGGTGTGCAACCCTTGAACATGGCAAGACTTCAACTCTCCCTCCACACTGCCAAGCCTGTAGTTACAAAATAGGAATACAGTCTTCACTTTTTCCATAAGAGCAACTGCAAGACCTATGGCTCTTCCCTCTCAAGAGTCCTGGCTGGGAGTGAGCTGGCACCTGAGGAAAGGAGCTCTATCCACCAGGCAGACTTACAAGAGCTGCACCTGTAAACCTCTCTCCCTTGACCCAAACAAACACCCCCACACTTAGCTTGAGCAAAAGCCACCCAGACTCACAGCCCGCCTCAACCCCAGCCGGTCAAGTTCAAAACTGCACCGATTCCTTTGCAACCCTCCCCTGCTGCTTTCCATCAAGGCCGCCTGCCCTCGTCTTTGTCTCATGCTCCTCCTTCTTGCACAGAGCCATGGAGTCCTGGCTCCATGAACGATCTGCTCTCCATTTATTTATTTATTAAGCATATTTCTATCCTACCTCAATTCAAAAAAGAACTTTTACTTTGGGGTTCTTTTACTTTGCATTCAGCTCTATTGTCACCATCAAGATAGGGATTGCATTGTTTGTTGAAGGCTTTGGACCATGTCTGCAATATTTTTTATCTGTTTACTTATTCATTTATTCATTCTGTTTGTGTACCTCCAAAGCAATGGCAGTTACAGCAATCCAATAAAAATATACAATCAATTAAAAGGCTCCTGGTAAACCTTAAAACCAAAATCAACAACAGTGAGGAAGAACGAGAAGGAGAAGAAGGATCCGACTAAAATATAAGACAAAAAGGAAACACAGCAGTTAAACTGAAATGAAGACCTGGTGACAGCTAATCCCCCAGAGCCTCTCTTAAGCAAGTTCCACAACGTTAAAAAGGATTCCTTCATTCCAAAGGGAGACTATTCCATAAGGCCAGAGCAGGGGCTGAGAAACCGTATCTCCTGGCCTTCATTCCTTACCTCACAAAAATGGGACATAACAGGAGCTTCTCCCAGGAAAACATGCCAAATGGGCAAATTCAGTAAGTAGAGGTGGGCTTGCACATGCCTAGGGCTGAACCACACAGGGCTTTGTAGGTTAAGATTTTGAAACGCTGAATTTTATCCAGAAACCTAATGGCAATCAGTGTAGAGTCTGAAGCAAAAGTGTCACGTGCTCTTAGTGAGCAACACCCACCAACCACTGGGCTGAAGAATTTTGCACCAATTGCAATCTCCAGGCAGCCCCATATAGAGTGCATTGTAGTACTCTAGTAGGGACTGATGAGGCCATGAGTTACCACTGCAAGAACCTTGTGATCCACGCAGGGCCACAACTGGCCCACCAGCCAAAGCTTGGAAAAAGCCCTCCTGGCCACAGCCAGCCACAGCCTCTATCTGCATATCCAGCAGCAGTTTTGGGTCCAAGAGGATCCCAAGTCCTGGGCCTGCTCTCTCCGGGGCAGCACTACCCCACCGAGAGGCAAGAGTGGAACTGGCTGCGCATCTTGATGACCAAACATAAAGTCCATTTTGCTTGAGCTTAATTCCTGCCTGATTTGTTCCACCCCTTCCCCCTACAGCCTTCAGACATTGGAACAAGATTACTACAGCGTCACCTTTATGGCCCAGGGAACTGATATAAAGTTAGGTGTCATCAATGTATTGGTGATAGTTTTAAACCAACAAAGGACCCCTCCCAGCAGCTTCATATGAGTGTTAAACAATAGGAAGGAGAGAACTAATCCCTGATGGCCCCCACTTACAAGGGGTCACTGAGATGACCTCTCTTCCCCAGTCACCAAAGACTGGCATTGCTTGCTAAGGCAGGAGTGGACCCACTGTAAACCACGGCCTCCTGCCCCAACTCTTGCAGACAGTCCATGTAGTGGTCTGTGGGAATGGCCTTGGGAGACAGGAGGAAGAGCGCAGACTGGGCAATGGTCAGACAAGAGGCAGCTGAGCCCGCAGAAGGAACGGGGGCATGGCAACGTTTCAGAAGGGACCCTCCCTAGTTTTTTGGACTGTAAAGATGAGGGGGGAGAAATGTACTTTCAGACTTAATGCAGCCTTACAATGAAGGTAGAGTCAGTACTCCTGGGCATGCTTCTTGTCTGGACTACCTCGCAAGGCTGACAGTCCAGGAGGATACCGCGGCCAATGGTACTGAAGGCCACTCAAAGAGCAGGTAGGACCAGAAAGGGCGCAGCCCCCCATCCAAGTTCCAACAGAGGTCATCTACCAACGCAACCGGTCAACGTACCTCCCCCATTTGCGTGGAGACCATATCCTGCACAGTCATCAGCGGCAGTTTAACTTACCACAATAGCCAGAACCAGAACAACCAATAATAATGTCAGGAACAATATAATAAACATAACCAAACCGCACTATACTGTAATGATAACAAAGCAAAACAACAAAAATACATTAAAAACCAGGTATTGTAACCCTGTCCAACGGAGTGAACAAGCTGACAACCCATTCAGGTTGACCTCCCTCCTCTTAAATCTTTCCAACACACTTATACAGACCGCTCACATTCAGACAAGCAAACCAACAAGTGGTATTTAAAAATGGTGCTTATCTCAGGCTAAACTATCCAGCAGAGATCCAGCTGGTTATTAATAATACTATATAAAGCTTTTGACTGAGTTCTTCTCAAGAATCTAATTAAACACATATATGTCCATTTATTATATTTGCATTTATTTTCATCATGCTTTAAAATTGAATCTCCATAGATCATCTGTGCACTTATAAGTACACTTTAGCTGAGCAGATCTTAAAAGCATGTATTTCTGCAGGATGGCTGATCGGTTAATTATAGGGGGATCTGTAGGGGGATCTGTGCTAAAATTATAACACACAGCCCTTGCAATGCTCTGTTTGGACACCGATTTGAATTTTAAGGGTTTGTGTTTGTTTGGCTTTTGCTTTATTATCTAGTAGCAAACTCTTACAAAATTCTAATCTAATTCCAATTGTTGCAGGCAGAAAGTAATTGATCTGATGGTTTCTCACTGGAATGCCTTTCTCTGAAAGATTAAAATTTGCTACTAATACGGCGTTGATCAGCAAACATTGACTCCCTTTCCTTTCTCTCTCCACTTGGGCAACAGAAAAGATAGCACAATGCTTTTGTACTGCAGAGAAACTAAGAGCACAGTCATTGTGGTCCTCCTTGCAGTGTTTTCCAATCGCTGGTTCTTCTGAATGCTGCTCTAGGCTTTGTAGGTATGCAGCGCCCTAATGCCAGGCTTGGCGCAGTCCAGAGGAAGCCTTCCTGAGTTGGCTGGTCACAGCAGAGCTACCTGGCAGCCCCTCCAAAGAACTCATAGGAAGTCAAATCCTGCTTTCAGAAGTGCCAGGGATTGAATCCACACCCCTGCCCCTGTGGCCCTCAGTTGGGGCTTTCACTTTTATCGCTGGCATGCAATCAGTTGTGCACCTATGCTGACCTGTGCATGTTAGTGCCACGCCACTTGAGTATCTTTGTTCAGACTCTTACCTGGCCCGGCCAAATATGCCTCTAGAGGGATCTTTTTCAGAGTTCACAGAATGGAAATATGGTCAGTAAGTTTAGCCAGATGAGCTGCTGTAGGAAAAGGTGATATGTGAATCTGAACCAGAGTTTAAGAGCAGGTCTGACTCTGGCCTTAGAAAGGTAACCAACATGTGTCATCTTGATTCGCTAGAGGATTGGGCATTATTTCAGTCAAAGGAATTCAGGCATATACAAGATGGCCAAAAAGAAGAGCTTTTCTCTTCGTCTTGCGGTAGAGGATGGGGGTCAAGAAGGGGAAGGCTAGATGGCAATGCAGGGGTGATCTTTAGGTTAGGGGTGGGTTCAGCCAGACTAAACTCCTTCTGGACTGGAACAGGAATTTCCATGGCCCAGATGAAGTCTTTGGATCAAAGGTTGCCCGTTCCAAAGAAAGGGAAGGGAATAAAAGGTCTCACCCTGATACCCAATTCCACATTTTCTCCTCCATAAATGTGCATTCCACCATCCAGAACACCAATCTTCCCCAAAAATTCTCTGTTTGCAGCAAGTATTCCCATTATAGAAGGACTCCTAATATAAAGAAAGAAAAGAGAGTCATCAGCTTTTACTCATGAATATTTATCATATATATAATGTAATTTGGAGTGGATACAAATACTTTACTAATTCTGAATCTTATAGTGAATTTTCACTATCTTTCTCTCTCTCTCTCGCACGCACACACACACACACACACACACTGGTGTGCTTAGAGGTATGAAGTATGATGAAAATATATTGTAACACATAGGAATAAGATTGTGCTTTCTCGTTCTTTCAAAGCCATAAATTACTCTTCAATTAGTATACAATAAGAATTCATGATTTTAAGTGATTGCCTGCCGTGTGTGACAAAAACATCAACCCTGGTCTGAGAAGAGCTTTGTCTACAGTGCCGGCCAAGCTTGAGGCCACGTGAATGCCTTGGCTGAATTGAATCGGGTGGCCTCTTTCTGTCATAAGCAAGTCAATCACCTCCAGGGCTCACGTTTTGCTTCACTGAAGATGTGCCTAGGCTGTTCCCTGACAAATGACGGGCAGCCTTCCAGCATTGCCCGGCTAATATTTTCATCTTGCCAGCCTGCAGCACCATTTGTAGTAAGAAATAACTGCAATAAAAGCTTCCAGTTATTTTCTTTCAAGGAAAGTTGACCTGGCACAAGCTTCAGCGCAGCACAAAGCAGTTCTCTCCTCACTTACCGGATTGGTGCTGTTTGGTCTTTCAGCGCATACCAGTCTTCTGGTATTGACTCATAGAGACACCAAAGAGCCCAGTCAAATCCATCGGCAGCCTCTGCGTACTGAGTTAGTTGGAAATCATCAAAACGGATATTATCAAACACCGGAGATATGATAACGGTGTGATCCTCCTTGATTCGAGAGAGAATTGGTTCAGCCCTTCATTAAAGCAGAAAAGGATTCATGGAACAGGCGGCATATACATTTAATAATGAGCTCTTTTTCTCTTTTCCTTTTGCCTGAAATTTCCTGCCTGCAATGAGGCTTCTAGTGTACCTATCTGCACCACCCTGCTGAAAGAAGAAGCTGATCCTAACCCTGTCAGGTGCCTTTTGTTTTCTGCTTGACGCATTCCTTTTGTGATTGTGATTCAATTACATTTGTCTGTCCAAAAAATGTATATAAATCACCTTTGGGCACTGTACTATTTTAATTAGTCTTAATTCCTCATGCCCCTTCATGGATCACTGCCTTGTCATGGCGAAGGGGCTTGTGTAATTCAGTGAAGCCATGAGCTGTACCGTGCAGGGCCACCCAAGACGGACAGGTCATGACAGAGAGTTCTGACAAAATGTGGTCCACTGGAGAAGGAAATGGCAACCCACTCCAGTATCCTTGCCAAGAAAACTCCATGGACAATGTTAAAAGGCTAAAAGATATGACGCCGGAAGATGAGCCCCTCAGGTCGGAAGGTGTCCAATATGCTACTGGGGAAGAGCGGAGGGCAATTCCAAGTAGCTCCAGAAAGAGTGAAGCGGCTGGGCCAAAGCCGAAAGGACGTTCAGCTGTGGATGTATCTGGAAGCGAAAAGAAGGTCCGATGCTGTAAAGAACAATATTGTATAGGTACGTGGAATGTAAGATCCATGAACCAAGGCAAGCTGGATGTGGTCAAACATGAGATGACAAGATTGAACGTCGACATCTTGGGAATCAGCGAATTGAAATGGACGGGAATGGGTGAATTTAATTCAGGTGACCATTATATCTACTACTGTGGGCAAGAAACCCTTAGAAGAAATGGAGTTGCACTCATAGTCAATAAGAGAGTGGGAAAGGCAGTAATGGGGTACAACCTCAAAAACGACAGAATGATCTCAGTGCGTATCCAAGGAAAACCATTCAACATCATGGTAATCCAAGTCTATGCCCCAACCACTGATGCCGAAGAAGCTGAAGTTGACCGGTTCTATGAAGACCTACAACACCTTCTAGAACTAGCACCAAAAAAAGATGTCCTTTTTATCATTGGGGATTGGAATGCTAAAGTAGGAAGTCAAGGAGTAATCGGAATAACAGGCAAGTTTGGCCTTGGAGTACAAAATGAAGCAGGGCAAAGGCTAATAGAGTTCTGTCAAGAGAACAAGCTAGTCATAGCAAACACTCTTTTCCAACAACACAAGAGATGACTCTACACATGGACATCACCAGACGGTCAATACCGAAACCAGATCGATTACATACTTTGCAGCCAAAGATGGAGAAGCTCTATACAGACGGCAAAAACAAGACCAGGAGCTGACTGTGGCTCAGATCATGAGCTTCTTACTGCAAAATTTAGGCTTAAATTGAAGAATGTAGGGAAAACCACTAGACCACTCAGGTATGACTTAGATCATATTCCATGTGAGTACACAGTGAAGGTGATGAATAGATTTAGAGGATGAGATTTGGTAGACAGAGTGCCTGAAGAACTATGGACGGAGGTCTGTAACATTGTACAAGAGGCAGCAACTAAAACCATCCCAAAGAAAAAGAAATGCAAGAAAGCAAAATGGCTGTCTGATGAGGCTTTACAAATAGCTGTGGAAAGAAGGAATGCGAAAAGCAAGGGTGAAAGGGAAAGATATAAGCAACTGAATGCAGATTTCCAGAGAATAGCAAGGAGAGATAAGAAGGCCTTCTTAAATGAATAATGCAAAGAAATCAAGGAAAACAATAGAATGGGGAAGACTAGAGATCTCTTCAAGAAAATTGGAGATATCAAGGGAAAATTTTGTGCAAAGATGGGCATGATAAAGGACAAAAAAGGCAGGGACCTAACAGAAGCAGAAGAGATTAAGAAGAGGTGGCAAGAATACACAGAAGAGCTACACAAGAAAGATCTTAATGTCCCTGATGTCCATGCTAGTGTGGTCACTGACCTTGAGCCAGACATCCTAGAGAGTGAAGTCAAGTTGGCCTTAAGAAGCATTACTAACAACAAAGCTAGTGGAGATGACAATATTCCAGCTGAGTTATTTAAAATACTAAAAGATGATGCTGTTAAAGTGCTGCACTCAATATGCCAGCAAGCTTGGAAAACGCAACAGTGGCCACGGGATTGGAAAAGGTCAGTTACATTCCAATTCCAAAGAAGGGCAATGCCAAAGAATGCTCAAACTATCACACAATTGCACTCATTTCACATGCTAGCAAGGTTATGCTCAAAATCCTACAAGCTAGGCTTCAGCAGTACGTGAACCGAGAACTACCGGATGTACAAGCTGGGTTTCGAAGAGGCAGAGGAACTAGAGATCAAATTGCCAACATTCGCTGGATCATGGAGAAAGCACGAGAGTTCCAGAAAAGCATCTACTTCTGCTTCATTGGCTATGCAAAAGCCTTTGATTGTGTGGATCACAACAAACTGTGGCAAATTCTTAAAGAGATGGGGATACCAGACCACCTTACCTGTCTCCTGAGAAATCTGTATGCGGGCCAAGAAGCAACAGTTCGAACCGGTCATGGAACAACCGATTGGTTCAAAATAGGGAAAGGAGTATGACAAGGCTGTATACTGTCACCCTGCTTATTTAACCTATATGCAGAGTACATCATGAGAAATGCTAGGCTGGAAGAATCACAAGCCGGAATTAAGATTGCAGGAAGAAACATCAATAACCTCAGATATGCAGACGATACCACCCTAATGGCAGAAAGTGAAGAAGAACTAAAGAGCCTCTTGATGAGGGTGAAAGAGGAGAGTGCGAAAGCTGGCTTGAAACTCAACATTAAAAAAACTAAGATCATGGCATCTGGACCCATCAATCCCTGGCAAATAGAAGGGGTAGAAATGGAAGCAGTAACAGACTTCATTTATTTGGGCTCCAAGATCACCGCAGACAGAGACTGCAGCCATGAAATTAAAAGACGCTTGCTCCTTGGGAGGAAAGCTATGGCAAACCTAAATAGCATATTAAAAAGCAGAGACGTCACCTTGCCGACAAAGATCCGCGTAGTCAAAGCTATGGTTTTTCCAGTAGTAATGTACGGCTGTGAGAGCTGGACCATAAAGAAGGCTGAACGCCGAAGAATTGATGCCTTTGAACTGTGGTGCTGGAGAAGACTCTTAAGAGTCCCCTGGATTGCTAGGAGGTCAAACCAGTCAATCTTAAAGGAAATCAACTCCGATTGCTCATTGGAAGGATTGATAATGAAGCTCAAGCTCAGATACTTTGGTCACCTAACGCGAAGAGAGGACTCTTTGGAAAAGACCCTGATGCTGGGAAAGATGGAAGGCAAAAGGAGAAGAGGACGGCAGAGGATGAGATGGCTAGATAGCATCACTGAAGCAATGAGCATGAAATTGAGCAAACTCAGGGAGGCAGTGAAAGATAGGAAGGCCTGGCGCAATATGGTTCATGGGGTCACGAAGAGTCGGACACGACTTAACGACTGAACAACAAATTCCTCATGAGGGAAAAAAAAATGCCTTCACCCATAGCTGCACATCTGGTTCTTTCAATCTTTTTTCCCTAACAGAATCTTTCAGCAAGCAATCTTCTCATCCAATATAACATGACAGAGTTCATCTTGCAGTACACTGATCAATAGCAATGCCAAGTAGCAGGGATCAGAAGGTGGTGGGCCCATTTAAGCCAATCCAATCTCCTGCCCAGAATGTTTTTAGACTGTCAAAAAACAGTACAAAAACAGTGGGACTTCTGGTCTCTCATATCCGTCACACTAAAGGCAACAGTGGGATCCTCCACAAACAAGAAAAAGGCTCCTGAATATATTAAGCAAACCCAACATATGAACTATGGTCTTGCCTAATCTCAGAAGACTAAGCAGGGTTAGACCCGCTTCATATTTGGATGGATTCATAGCTGGAACAGCAGCTTCTGATTGAAAGTTTTTGTCGTTTGGCTTAAAAAACTTCCTCAGCGGCAAAAGCAGCTTGACGGTGGAACCAATTTCTTCAGGAGGCAGCGGGCGTCCCTTCGCCGGAGGGGTTCAAGCAGAGGCCGGGCAGTCCTCTGTCTGGCATGCTTGGATCTGGATTCCATCCCTGAGCAGAAGTCCAGGTCTCCATGACTATCAGAAGAAGACAAGAGGAAAGAGCTTCCCTACTGCTGCCAAGGAAAGACCATGGACGGGGCCATGTGGTCACTAGGAGTCAAGCAAGAACAGTCAAGGGTACTGTTCTGTACTGTTCTACATGAAATACAGTATACAAAGTACTCTCTCTTCCAAATAGGGCATTTTTTAAAAAAGAGTGGCTGTGAATTACATGCGCATATATTTCTCTGTAGAACATAAGGTCACCCTTCTTGAGGGCAATGCGCTCTTCTGTTTTTGCTATGCCCACTCCGAACAGTGCGTGTCTTTCTGTGCGCATGTCTGTAGAGCACGTGCTCCTGCTCACGTGACTGCTCCCTTCCTTCCTTTGCTAGGCCAGTGTCACACATTATCTGTGAAAGGGCTCTATGTCTACGAGTGTCAGAAACCTTGCAAGTAATTAATCGGTTTGTTAGCTTGCTTGCTTCAGTTCTGCCATTACAAAGAAAGGGTGGGGGGGAAACTGGAGGAATAATCATTAGACACAGATGCTATGTTATCTGGTCCCAGGAATGCCAAGGTCGTACCAGCATGAGACCAGGAGAGACCAGCAAGAGAACAAGAATGACTATGGGATGGAAGTGGGGAGTGAACGGAAGGGGAAAGAAAAGGTTTGACGTGCGCGGGCTTTTTAGTTTCAGCAATGCTTTTGAGACTGTACACTTCTTCTCAATAAATGAACTTTTCTTTGAACTTATCTGAGTCTCAAGGAAGTCAACTTTATTGGGAATTGAGCAGGGCGGTTCTCACAATGGGAGAAAAAAGGACTTCTGAACTGGGTCAGTAAGAATGAATGGGGGGCAGAAATGCTGAAAAGTGAAGATCTACGTGTGACCAAACATGGCCAGGAGATTTTACTTTGGGGAACTGGAAAAAGGCCTCATACTGGGTGTCGTTTGGCTGCTTTCCCACATGAAGTCCCTGCCAGCATCCACTCTGTGAGACACAGAACTGGGGAAGGTGATACTCTTGTTTGGGACCTATGCAAAATAATTTTTATACATAATTGTTATAATTATGTTATAACAATTGTTATAATTGTTTGCATTCATGGATAAAACATAGGAGGGTTCTGCCTTGGGGAGAAAGGTGGGGTGTAAATAGTCTGGACTGAGTAATGATCCTAGACTGGGAGGCGGCCGTGCATGCCAGGGGCCAAACCCTCAGCTCCATGCAGGAATATGAATGGCAGCATCTCACAGGCAGTTGGTTCCCTTATTGAGCAGCTCTTGCCACTGAGGAATTTTTTCCTAGAATTCAGCTGAAACCTGCCTTTGGGTACCTAAGAAAGATACACGTATGCATTTGTTTGCTTGCCTGCAAGTGGAAGACAATTTTAAACAACACACAATTCCCCATCTTCATATGTTCAGACTTAAACAAAATGAAAAGTAACAGTATAGGACAAATCAATACCAAAAAAAAAAAAAACCCTAAAGGAAAAATATAAAAGTGTCACCCCCTCCCTCGTTTCTTCTAAGGCTAAGCAGAGCCGGTCTCTGTTCATATGATTCAGGGCTGAGTCGGCGGCCTTCTACTTTCCACTCATTCCAGCCCCTCCCAAGTGGGTTCCGAACAACGCAGGACGGAGGGCCCGGCCCGCCCCAGTGTTCGGATCTGGGCCTCTCGGTCCAAACGAATCGGAAACCACCAAAAGAGTCAGAAATTATATTCCACAGGAGGTCATTTTCTCTTTGGTCCAAATTCTGGATTTTGGTCATGCCACCTGCTAATTAGCTGAGTCATTTAGAAGGCTTAGATTCACTGCCTTTAAAAAAAAAAAAAGAATGTAGATTTCAATCCCTCATGGAATTTGAGATAGGAAGCCAGGAATACAGATGGCATTCTGCTCCATCGTTCATTGTAAGAGAAAGGCATTCCTTCTTGCATTAGATTAGTTCATCCCCTTGAAATCACCACTGCTGTGCTTGACGTGCATGGGATTTAGGGATCCTCACCATATATTAAGTAAGAAGAAGAAAAAGGAAGAGCTTGTGGTCCTTTCTCTTACAGGAGGACCTAGCACACGAACCTACAACCATTCTGTAAATTGCACCCAACACCAGTAAGAGGCTGGTTGCAGGCTTTTTTGTCAACACACTACTTACACACACTGAGTTGCACAGGTCAGGGGAATTGGAAGATGTCATTCCTAGAGTAGCAACAAGTCAAAGCAATTGGCGTTGGGCAGAGTCAAGGGCAGGCCACCAGAAAATAAGACCCAAGGCAGCAAAGAGGGACCAGAAACCAATGCTCGGGGAGCTGTAGCAAAGAGAATTCCCTTGAACTAAAAAGCTAATCTAGGGCTTGTAGGGCCATGATGCCCCTGGGCTCAGCTGACTGGACAGCAACGCATCTCTGAAGTTTGGGACCTGGCATAGCAGGCTTGCCATGGTAGGGAGAGTCTGACTGCCAACAGCTAGGTTTTGCAAAGCTTCAAGGAGATGCTTGTATTTGGGGAATTGTTGACCAACTCATCTCATCCCATCAGTGTTATGAACTGCTGAGCTATCTCTTCACAGAGCTCCAGAGGAATTATATCAAAAATCTATTGCAGTGAAGCTCTTGAAGGTTCCCAGCTGAAATTTTGTAGGATTAATATCCTTGCTACGTTCTTCCCATTCTGCCAAAATATGAAGTAGCTGTAAGAGTCCTGATGTTTTTGTATGAAAGCCAATGAATAATTTTTTCTTCTACACTGAATCCTGAAGCAGTTAAAATTCAATTGATTTCCCCTCCACTCACAATCTGCAAACTGAGACAGAATCATGCCCTCTTCAGATCTTGAACTACCAATTTCAGGATGAGTTGTAGCATACTGACAACTCCATTTCAAGATGCACACTTTGGGGAAAGGTAATACTCTAAGCGTGCAAGAAAAGTAGGCTCCGTATGGATTGTGACAGTCACCTTCCTTATCTTAGCATAACTAAACCCATGTGTCTAAAGAAAAGGCAAGTATGCATTAGATGCGCTCCAGGGGAAAGACATATGTTATAAGCCAAGCTATGGCCAATCTAACCTGTCATGACAGTGAATGAAAACAGACCTGGTGTTCGGTTCCTCTCCAGGTGTGGATGGTGTTCTGGACTTACCATTCAGAGTTGACTTCAATATGTGCATCCAAAATAGCCACCACATCTGCACGGGATGCTTTCCAGCCAGAAATCCGAGCTTCTGTGAGGCCTTTTCTTTCTCGATGTCTTACAATTTTCAGCAATCCAGGGTGTTTGACATTGAAATTTTCGATATAGTCTTCCAAAGGACCTTTCAGTTCCTCTGAAAAAAAAGTAACAGATTTTAAAAATATTAATTTGAGATGTTTATGCCAGAATACAGGAGGAAATCCCAGTTTGGATACACAGTTAAAATTTTCATTCTCTCTTTGTTATTTAGCAGTGTTGAGAGATAATTGGTTGCAATAATAATAATAATAATAATAATAATAATAATAATAGCAGCAGCAGCAGCAGCAGCAGCAGCAGCAGCCCCCAGTGAGGCACTACCTTGATGTGGTTGTGGGGCTTGCGTGCTCCAAGGAGGATGAGAACTATGCCAGAGGTTCAACCATACTGAACAGGTCTCATCAGAGGAGCCAGATGAAGAGTGTCTCTCCCATAAACAATACGGTGAGACATAATTTATACAAGCCCATACTGGGTCAGTCATCACCCGGGTCAACAAGGACTGCGCCAGGTGTTCTAGTTCCTGGACATCTGGTGAGAAGTGGGCTACAGGACTCAGGACTGTTGGCTGAGCAACCAGGGCCAGCAGCTGCAGGACTACTGGAAGAAAAGTTGTTTACCCATCACAAATATACAAAGACTGAAAACAAAGAAATAATTCTCTGCTACTACAAATCAAGTCCAACAAAAAGAGGATATCTGAAAAGAATGCATCAGTTCTGGAAAGAAAAAGATCCAGAATCAGAAATAACAGAACAGAGGGTAGCAGTTCAACGTCAATTTATAATACGAAATAAAGTAGTCACAGAAGTAGAATTGGAACAACTGCAAAGGTCTACCTGGGGCAAAGAAATTGAAGCCTTGCCAGAAGTAGCTCAGACTGTAGAGGCAAACCAGGGGGAGACGGCAGTAGAGGAAGCCAGCATAACTATTGAATTGACTTCATTCCCAAACCAGGCACCCTCTCCTCTGCCTTGCCTTCAGAAAGAACAAAGCCCTCTAACTGAAAAACAAGAGGAACTGAAACAAAGAATAACCGAGCATCTAGAACAGCACAAAGAGAACAGAATAAGGTTGCCTGCAGTGAAGCTTGTTACAAAGAAACAGCTAGCACAAGTATTAAATGATGCCAATACTGTAATATCAGATACAAGCACCAGCTCACTGCAAGAAACAAACCAACTGATGTACAGCACGGCTGCACTTATAACTGAATAGCTTGGATGCAAAATCAACCAACAAGAAAAAAAAGCCAAACAGTGCACCACCAAAATGGAAAATCAGGTTGAAAAATAAGATCAGCATGCTAAGATCAGATGCAAGCAAGCTAGAACAGATGAAAGAAAAGAAGCTGAAGAACAAGAAGACCAAAGAATACCTAATCAAGAAATATCACCTGGACAAAAGGAAGATCAAAGAAGCACTGGAAATAATAAAGCAGCAAATAACAGCCATAGCCGAAAAGATCAGCAGATATGAAGCTCGAACTATACACTATAGGCAGAATCTTCAATTTCAGTCGAATCAGAAATGTTTCTACCAATCCATCAATGGAGAGACTGCAATGAACCAGTCAACACCTGACAAAGAAGAAACAGTACAGTTCTGGGCGCAGCTATGGGACAACCCAAAGAAATACAACAAGAATGCAGCTTGGATAAAGGAGGTGGATAAGAATAAAAAAGAAGGTGAAATGAAAGAACTTGTAATAACAGCAGAAATGATGGAGAAAAGGACAAGGAAGATCAAGAATTGGTCAGCACCAGGTGAAGATGAACTGCATGGTTTTGGGTTGAAACATCTGACTGGTCTGCACTCACTCACTGCCAAGCAGTTTAACAACATATTGCAAGGAGGTGAAATTGAAGATTGGTTAACATCTGGAAAACTAACCTGATAATGAAAGATCCAACAAAAGGGGCAGCACCAGGCAACTACAGGCCAATTATCTGCTTACCACAACTTTCAAATTGCTAACTGGTGTGGTAGCTGATGCAGTCCAACAGCATCTAGTTGAAAACAAGCTTTTTCCATCTGAGCAGAAAGGAAACTGCCCAAACAGCAGGAGAACAAAAGGTCAGCTCCTAATTCACAAGATGATTTTGGAAAACTGCAAGAGAAGGAAGACCAACTTGAATGTAGCTTCTATTGATTACAAGAAGACATTCAACTCCCTGCCACATGATTGGATAATCAAGTGCCTAGAAGTAACAGGAGTTAGTAGAAACATCAGAAGCTTTGAGCAAAGATCAATGGCACAATGGAAGACACAGTTGCTGGTCAATGATGATAGACTGGGAGAGGTTCAGATCAAGAGGGGAATCTTTCAAGGAGACTCACTATCACCACTATTGTTTGTCATTGCATTGATTCTGTGATGGAATGGAATTATGAAGGCCAAGCTCAGGGAGATAAGCATTTTCTTAGCTCACCGGAACTGCGTGGGAGGAACAAAAGGATGAGACTGGCACCTCCCTGTTGTGGCTGGAGGACTTTGGGAACTGGGAAGATTCTTGCTAGAGGTTGTAGCTAATAAACATAGCTGGACTGAATTTGCATGGTCTCTTGGAGTTCCTTGGGCTAGACCTGACAGATTCCCCTGTCAACAATATTGAACAAGTCAGGCCATGGCTATCAAACATCAAAAACATCTGCCAGGCTATCCCACCTCTTTACATGGACAATCTGAAGCTGTAAGCCATCTGAAATAGAATCGCTGCTCAACACTGTTCGAATAGACAGCCAAGATACTGCAATGGAGTTTGGACTGGACAAATGTGCCACCCTTACCATTAACAAGAGAAAAATGGTGAAAACTGAAGGAATCAAGATGCCCAATGGAAATAACATCAAGAATCTGGATGAAGAAGATCACTACAAATACTTGGGCCTCCTTCAAACTGACAACATCAAGCACACTGAAGTCAAGAAGAAGGTTAGTAGTGAATACATCATGAGAGTGAATAAGATCTTAAAGTCCAAACTTAGTGGAAGAAATACCACCAAGGCAATTGACACCTGGGCAATTCCAGTCATTAGATACACAGCTGGAATAGTGGACTGGACTTAAGCAGAACTAGAAGCCCTGGATAGGAAGACCAGAAAAATAATGACAATGAATCATGCCCTTCATCCACACAGCAATGTTGACAGACTCTACTTACCAAGGAGCATAGGTGGGCGTGGAATGTTGCAAGTACACCAGACAGCTGAAGAAGAAGAAAGGGCATTGGAAGAATATCTGAAGGACAGTGAAGAAGATGCACTGAAGTTAGTATATCATGAAGGCTTACTGAATACTGAAGAGACCAAATTGGCCTACAGGAAAGAAAGAACAGAAAAGAGACATGACAAAGCAAAGTATTACATGGCCAGTACACCAAAAAAAAAAAAAAAAACTAGCAGGCAAACAGATAACAACAAGACCTGGCAATGGCTAAGAGTAGGAAAGTTGAAGAAAGAGAGAGAGAGGCCAGTTCTGGCTGCACAAGACCAAGCCTTAAGAACAAATGCATACAAAGCCAGAATTGAGAAACAGCAACAGACAGCAAATGCCACCTCTGCAAAGAAGCTGAAGAAACAATGGACCAAGAAGATCACACAGACTGACTACAAACAACAGCATGATAAAGTAGCAACAATGGTGCATTGGAATATCTGCAAGAAATATCACTGGCCTGCAAGCAAGAACTGGTAGGACCACAAAACAGACAAAGTAACAGAAAATGAAGAAGTTCAAGTGCTCTGGGACTTTAGAATTCAAACAGACAAGCACCTGCCACACAACACCCCAGACTTGACCACTGTTGATAAGAAAGACAAAAGAAGTCTGGATAGTGGACATTGCAATACCTGGAGGCAGCAGAATAGAAGAGGAAGAACTGGAGAATATCAAAAAATACAAAGACTTGCAAATAGAAATAGAATGACTGTGGCAAAAGAGAGCAAAGATAGTATCAGTAGTAATAGGCGCCTTAGGTGCAATCCCAAAATATCTGGAGCACCACTTGAACACCATTGGCATTGACAAAATCATCATCAGTCCATCGCAAAAGGCAGCTTTACTTGGAACAGCCTCCATCCTATGACAATACCTTTAACACCATCAAACAACAACATCTGCCTACCCCAGGTCTTTGGGAAGGACTCAATAGGTGGATAAAAATGCCAAATCCAGTCTAAACAACTGGCTGACTGCAACCAATAATAATAAATTTATGTCACCCGACTCCCAGCAACTCTGGACAGTTTACAAATTGTTAAAAACATAAAATTAGGAGAATCTATAGTGACAGTTTGCAATAATGGCCCCATAATAAATAAATATTCTATAGTAACTGAATCTTAATCATCTCAGTTTATTTTTATTTTTTAAATAATTTTATTAAAGATTATAATTGCAATAGTAAAAACTAATACAAACTAAAAGAAAAAAGAGTAGAAAGAGTCAAAGGTGCAGAAAAGGAAAAAAAGGAAAACCTAGAAAGAAAAATAGAAAAGAAAGACTATAATAAAGGAAAAGAAAAGAAATATATAAAGAAGTGACTTCCCACCTTCATCACAAGTATAAACAATTTTAGTAAATTATCACCTCCTCTTAATTTACAACCAATGATTTCTTCATTCCATGTCCCATCTCTTATCTATAAACAAATCCATAAAGCATCATCATTTCAGTCCTGGTGTCAGCAAAAGTCCATTAAGGATTGCCAGAATTAACAATATAGCTATTTTAACCTTGTGTCATGGCCCAGGTCTCAGACGACTCAGATGTTGAGGAAGAGGCTCCAGCAGAACCTGTGGAATGTCACCCTCAGGAGACCCAAAGCCAAGAACCCCCTGAAGCTGATCAAACACAGGCACCATCTGAACAGCTGGCTCAGTCAGATGATGATGACATCAGGCCTCCCAGCCCCTGCACCCGGCAAGTAGAATGCAGAGCAGAGAAGTTCTATGAGGCTCCTTGCCAAGCAAGGGAGTACATCTCTTGATTAGCAACAGCTGGCTGTAGCCTTATTTAAGAGGCAACTCTGATCCATGTTCTTTTGCTGGAAACAACAGTCTGATCTCTGGCTGTTGTGTGATGTTTGTGTGAATTCTGCTTGTGTAATTCTGACCCCTGAACTGGCTGACAACCCTGATCTGGCTCTCAGAACCTTGGACTGAACCTGGACTATTCTTCTGCTTGCTTCTGTTAATGGCAAATAATTCAGGTGAGTGACTGTCAGAGACTCTGGTCTGGTTTGCATTCTTTTATTATCTCCTGACCTTGAGCAAACTGTGAACTAGCCACAGCAACTGTGTGTGAATGAGTAATTAAAACCAAAAGCAGGACACCTTGATCAAATAAACCAACTTCATATTCCTTCCTTTTACTTCTAACGATCTTAATCTTTAGTCCATTCAAGTAATGTTGTAGAACGTGATTTCTTTTCATTTCTTTTTTACCCCTTCTCACAAGATTCATCCAAGCTTTAACAAACCTCTTTTGTAAATCCAATATAAAAGAATGATCCAGGTCACTCTCTTGGTTCATTATTTGTAATTCCCTTTTGATTTTTAAAGCACGAACCAATTGCTTTTGTATGTCCAAGGAAACATCTTTTTCTATGTCCTTCTTGAAGCCTGTCATTTGTAGATCCACTTTCAGTGTCAACTCTGTCTCTGTCTTGTCAGATAAAACTTGTTGCTCTTCTGCCATTTCTTCCAAAACATCTTTTGGGCACAGTCTATCTATAGAAGCAAACATTGCTATTGACACTGTTGATATTAACTTCTGATTCCATTTTTTAAAAGTAGCCTTCAGTGTTTCCAATGTTATAATATTTTGTGTCACTCTGTAGCTGTTAATCAGGTTTATGTATTCTTCTCTTTTACTTAAAATCTTTAGTTTGTTCTAGTGTCCAATTTTTTAAATTGTTTATCTCTTTTATGTCTTAGAAAAAAAATTCAGAACAAGCTGACTTTCCCACAGAAATGATTCTTTATATTTAATTCCAAAATCTTATTTTGAATTCATCTGGACCATTAATCCATTTATAACTTTCTAAAATCAAAGTCTTAATTAGCTTTTTGCTGTTCATTTCATTTTTTTAAAGTTCTTAAGCTTGTAGTTGAAATTTTCTTTCATTAAGGATTGAAGGCAGACTCACCCAGAGTTTTCAGACTTGTCAATCTAAAGGTTTCTAATAGCTGAAAAGTAGTTAATAAGCAATTTCTGAATATGATTAGAAAAGGAAGTATGCAAACTTAGCGTCCTTTTAAAGTCACTGACTGCAGTTTGAGCACGATGGCTATTTCCTCATCTTCCAATGCTCAAAACCTGTCAGAGACCACTGTCTTGTAGTATCCTTGTGAGGAGCAACCGTCTGAAGCACTTGTGGGCAATCTCCCATCCTCTCTTTGTCTGGGAAGGTTCAGTCTAGTCACAGGCTCTTCGTTCTTCACCATGGTCATCAGCTCCACTTTTCGCAGAGCTCTCTTCAATCCACCATTTCTTCCTCTTTCCTACTGTAACTAGCAGGGCAAGCTACTGTATAAAAACAGGGAGCAAACCCCATGCTAAACCTCACACTGATGAGGTTTACTTAGTTGGGTAATGAAATGTCTGCAAGCAAACAACCAAGCTTAGAGAGCACCAAGGACTCCATATTCAAAACAACACAGGATGCAAGATCTCTTTTTGACCAAGCTTACAACAAAACTCTGGGATACAAGGTGCTTTGTCCTGAGCTTAGAACACCTGAAATGATCCTTTCAAACTGAAAACATTTCAAATTTGGACAATTTTACAGAATCCTGTTCTCCAAATCTATGTATGCAGCAATCAAGAATAGTTGCCCACCTGTTGGAAAGAACATGTCCTGAGAACATAATTTAAGGGATGTGCAGAAAGATCTCAGTGGAAAGAGGATGTGTTGGTTGTGTTGCAATTCCCTAACAGTATAGAAGTGCACTTCATACAGAAAGCAATGCTGAACTTCTGTGAAGAATGTCTCTATGCAATCCAGTTTTCCATAGAAATCCCCAGTTCCATGGAAGAGTACTTTGCCCATGGAAAGGTTTTAGACCATGTTACTTACCATTTGAACTGAAATCATCAATTAGGATAATTTCTTTCAGGAGATGAGAAGGTGTTCGGTTAATTATGCTGGTGATTGCACGTAAGATGATGGAAGTAGCTTCATTAAAGAATATAAGAATGACACTAAGTGTTGGGAGATCATGTGGATATTCTTTCTTTAGACATCTGGAGAAAACCAAGAAAAATGAATATTCATTAGAATATTATTGCACAATACAACTGAAGAACCATAAGAGAGACATGGGACCAAGAGAATAAAGTCCAGTGTCATGGCAGAAGCAGTTTCTTCATGGTGTCTGTGTGAAGAAGGCAGAGAACGAAGGCAGAAGTGATCCAGCAGACAGCCAAGGCAGTGAAGCTCACACTACGGCATCACTGGTATGGATCCCTTTGATTCCCTTCTCATTCGTTATGTTGAATGGCTGGCAGGATGAGTTCAGGCATCTGGTGGGTTTGATAAATATATTTTTTCTTCTACTTTGAAGTTTGTTGTAATTCTGTTTCCACACATTCATGTGTTTCTGCCCCCCTTGGTGGTGGCAGCACCAAACCAACCTGGGCTGATCTGACAAGCTAAACAGGATTGGCCTAGTTAATATTGGAGGGGGGAACTACGTGGGAATTTCAGGGAAGTCCAGAAGAAGATGATAGGATCGCAAATCCCTTCTATGATATGATACTAAGTTATTTCCTATTGTAACATTTATGACTTTGCCTCCTTCTAGTGATATGTGCCTAATTTAACTTGGGTATCTAAGGAATCATAATAGAATAATTATACAGTTATTCATTAGAGACCTTTGAATATTAGATAGAATCAGTCCTCATAAATACATGGATATTAAGTTAGTGATAAATAAATTGTCCCACTTATTTCAGTGAGGCTGAAGCATGAACCACATGGTCTGGATCAGCCCTTTCCAGCCCAAGAATTCTCCGGGTCCTTCGAATTCAGCTCCCAGAACTGAATTCCTGGCTCAGCCAAGGGAATGGCCATTGCAGGGAATCCTGGGAATTAATCTCCATGTGTCCAGAGGGAGCCCTCTTGGAAGGCTGGGCTAAAGCTTTTAATTACAATAGTATATTGAAGCTATTTTTGTGACCTCATGATTTTGGAAGGTTATTGATTCTATGCTTATCAAGGATGATTAATGAAAAAATAAACTACCGTAATAGGAAAATATAAATGTCATTTGATTATATCAACCATATCACCCAAAGAAGATTTTGTTCATGCACTTAGTTTTCTGTACCATATCTGGGATTATTTAGCAAGGTTCATAAATTTATTAGATACTAAAGAACACCACAGAGGAAATGAAGTCACCAAAGCAGTCACAAAGTGAACTAAGAAAGTAAAGGAAGAAAGGAAGAAGCCCATTGTATGAGGATCTAATAAAAAACATGTCATTTCTTCTCCCTTCTCCGATCTTCCCATTGCTTTATCTTCAACCAGCGGGCACCTCTTGCTCAAGTTTAGAATCATGTTATCAAGTTCATGGACTGCTTTTCATTTTCATTTTCATTAGTTGCTGCACAATTCATTTCCACCAGAAGGGTCATTTCCACAAGGTGGTGCAGTGATTGGTCTATAATTTGATGGATTATTATCAAGGGAAAGTTCTACAATCTATTCTATTTTCATAAAAGTACTCACAGTAGCAGGAATCAATGGACATTAAATAAATAAATAAATAAATACACTGTAAACTGCAATCTCCCCATGCACAAATGCCTTACTTTGAAAAATGACAGGGTTAAGCCCCTCAAAGGAGTCAACGAGCTATCAAGTCTTAATTCTGCTAGAAGGAGAAGGAGAAGGAGAAGGAGAAGTTGTTAGTTATAGGTACTTTCTGTTTTTGAAATACAGTATAAAAGGCCATAGCTGAAAAACAGCCCCCCCATCTCTGTGTATTTGGACAGAGTTCATCCACTGCAGGTTCACCCCATTCCATAATAATATTATATTGGTGTCTGTGGCTTTCCCCCCGTAGCCAATCTCTGGGCTTCCTAAGTCACTTTGGATTTGGGCGCAGATTCAAATCAGGAGGCTTCTAACTCAGACTACAGTGGTACCTCGGTTCACGAACGCTTCTGTTCACGAACAATTCGGTTCACGAACAGCTCCAGTCGCAAAATTTTGCCTCCGTTCGCGAACGCCGGATTGGGTTACGAACAGGATCCGCGGCCATTTTCCCTCCCATGACACGTGGTCGCGGCTTCCTGTAGGGAGGGGGACTCTCCCTCCAAGCAGTAACCGCCTCCCCGCCCGCCTTCCTGTCCTCCACGCCAGAAGTTGCGTCGAGCAAGGTTAGCTTTCTCTCTCTTCGTACTGTACTTTATGTCATATTTTTGCGGTTTTTTAAAAAAAATACATATGGTTCAGAATGGATTAACCGTAATTACATTGAACCTTATGGGGAAATTTGATTCGGGACGCGATCAAAAATCGGTTGGCGACCAAATTCGTAGGGGTCAGAACGGATTAACCGTATTTACATTGAACCTTATGGGAAAATTTGATTTGGTTCACGACCAATTCGGTTCGCGACCAGAGTCGCGGAACGAATTAAGTTTGTGAACCGAGGTACCACTGTATTTTCTGAATAGCCGAAGCGGTTGCCCGGTCAAATCTCAGACCTAAGGCCAGCTTCTGGACTCTCTGTTCATATATTCAAAAAGTGCCTTGGACTGAACAAGACTTACCACCATGTGGAAAGGAAGCCATCGCTATCATTGCACTTGTTTGTACTTTTAAGAATACTCAGTGCACAGAAACTAAGCAGTGTTGAAGAATTAAAGTGGTGAGAGAACTTCTGAACTGTCAGTAAGAAGATTAAAGTTCTGGCAGGAAACCAGCACTAAGAAGAGACGCATCAATTCATGCCCCTTTTCAAAGCGTGTCGCAGTCTGCTGGATTCAGCTCTGCCTCCAACCCTCTAATCTGCCCGCCATGCCAGCCTGTCGGCTTTTCCTCCCCCACAGCCACCATCACCCACCCCGTGGCCAGCCTTGGCCCACTGCCTTCCCCTTGGTAAGCCAAGGAGGGCCACCTCACCTGGGGGGCCTGGTGTCCTTTAAAGGCCGGTCCAGAGGCAAGCGGTTGCTGAGGTAAACGTTGTACCCATACTTAGCAAAGAGCTCCTGCGCTGCAATTTGCTGGTCCTCCGTTAGGTCTTTGCCCCATTGCCGAAAGAGAGGGGAATCTGGGAACTGCATCCTGGGAGCGGCCTTGGGCTTCCCCTGGTCCCCCTTGCCCTGCTGGGGGTCGGGCATTCCCAAGCTTGGCTTCTCAGGTGACCTCAGCTGGTCGGCAGCCTCCTTTTTTTCAACCCAGCCTGATAATTTTATGTAATTTGCTGAAAAACATAAAAGAGAAATAGGCGTAGGGATAAAGGCCCCAAACCTCGTGAAGTACAACTTAGAATGCGCCCTACTATGCCCTCCCCACACCTTAATCTCCCGCATAAACAATATGAAACTTGATTCAGTAAACTCTTTTCAAAGGAACCAATTTAGCACAACATGCGTTTTTGGTTTCCAAACGTTTAGGGCTTCCTCTGCAACCTTTTCCTTGACAGAATCAAACAAATGTCATCCAGGTGAGTAGGAAGGAACAAAATACTGATCACCAGACTCTGTGTGTGTGTGTGTGTCTGTGTGCACGTGCACGTGCATGTGCAGGCATGCAAGTGGCAATGATAGTTCTTCCTGGCACTCAGACACCCCAAACCCTGCTGTTTCTGGGCAAAGTGGTAGGAAATAAAAGGTGTCGATGGGCTGCTGGAGACAGGCGGCTTCCTATGCCAACCTCAGGGCTGCTGTTACGTCAACAAAAGAGAGAAGACGGGAATCTGTTTGTGCAGGTAGCATCGCCAGCGGCTCTGCCAATATGCCAAGTATGTTTGAAGAAGGAAAGCGCATCCCTTTTATTTTCCTGCCCTCAAAACAAGGTTAAGAACATCAAAGCATATTAAAGTACTGTAGTTAGGGAAGTTTAGAACAAAAACCCTGAAAATTTGCAGTTTTTTGTTTCCACGAATCCTTTTCTTACAGGAACAGCTGTAACGGCTGACCATGGGTGATACAGTTTCTGCTAATTCGAGATGGGAAACAAATGACAGCTACAGAGTGAACCTTACAACACGTGCAGTGGAGTGACAACACAGTTGATCTCTCCAATACAAGAGCTGCCTGCTTCGCTTCTGTCTCCTCAAAAGGTTATGTGTGGCCCCCACACACCAAGGTAAGGCAATTTCTGTATGTTTAGCCTCCACACTAAGAAGTGAAGACGTTTTCTTTTTGGAAATTCCTGAACTCAAAAGGCTGGCACAAAAGAACAGGGGAAAAAAACCTTAGAGCTCTTATTCTGGAAACGGATTAGTTTTATCCTGAACATTTCATCTAAACTTTGAGAAGAACGCAATACAAAATCGCTTACAAGCATTTATTGGACAGAATTTGTCTCCTCAGAAGAGACTTCTTTCCTGTCAAAGACCAGTGTTATAACACTTTGTAGAACTGGATAATCATTTAATGGGATTCAAATTTAGGCCCAGATGGAGCCTAAATAAATTTTTCCAAATTTATTTAGGCTATTTTCTGAACAGGCAAACCAAGGTCCCAGCTGAATTTTGGGACTGGTGCACATCCATCATCAGCATGGCCCACAAGAAGGACAATTACATTCTCAGATGTCTCCCTCTCTGTCAGGTTTAGCCCAAAGAACTCCAAGAGACAGTGCAAAATCAGTTCAGCTATGTTTATTAGCTACAACCTCTACCAAGAATCTTCCCAGACTGAAACCCCATCTCCCAAGCCAGCCAGCCACAACACCGTGAATTCCTCAGGGAGGTGCCAGCCTCATCCTCTTGTAGTTCCCACGCTCTGTCCGTGAGCTAAGAAAACGCTTATCTCCCTGAGCCTGGCCTTCATAATTCCAGTCCATCATACTCTCCTCTTCCAACATCCTCCCAGTTTGGCTAAACCTGAGGTGCCAATTATAGGATTCCTGCAGGTCTCTATGACTGATTGATTGATTTGAATGATTATATGTCATCACATTGTTCTCAACTCCTAGCAACCATATAGAGAAAAGCAGCTGCTCCTCGCCTGAGCTCCAGAAAGGCATAGGTGTCTTCCATTCATAATAATTGTTATTTCAATAATAATAATAATAATAATAATAATAATAATACCACCACCACCACCACCACCTGGAGACAGCAGAATAAAAGAGAAAGAACTGGGGAAAATCACAAAATACAAAGACCTGCAAATAGAAGTAGAAAGACTATGGCAAAAGAAAGCAAAGATAGTACCAATGGTATTAGGCACCTAAGGTGCAATCCCAAAACATCTGGAGCACCACTTGAACACCATCGGTGTTGACAAAATCACCACTGGTCCATTGCAAAAGGCAACTTTCCCTGGAACAGCTTCCGTCCTGAAATGATGCCTTTAAACCCATCAAACAACTGCATCTGCCCATCCCAGGTCCTTGGGAAGGACTCGATAGGTGGATAAAAATGCCACATCCAGTCTAAACATCTGGCTGACTGTGCGACCAACCATAATAATTTATTAAATTTATATGCTGCTTGACCCCCAGCAACTCTGGGCAGATCCCTGCCACTGTCCTTCACCACAGAATGTAAAACATACAAGTGCAGACGTGTATCACTCTCTCTTCCTCCAGCAGAAGCAACAAAAAAGGAGGAAACATGAAGTGGGGAGATGAAGGAAACAGAAGAGAAGGAGGTGCTGGATGGGGTGTTATAAAAAGAGTTGAAATTCACAATTTAAGCATGGGCTGGATGGCATGACAATTAACTGCCCTGTAGCTGTCTTGAAAATCTACGCTCAAGTGTCAGAGAGAGAAAGGCTCCCAGTGTTGCTATCACTTAGGGAGATTACCAGGAACAAACGTAAAATTTAAGCAACTCACCAGACATCAAACCTCCCTTGAAAATAGGGGGAAAAAATAGGGATAAAGAAGAATCTAAACTCTGCAAAGGAAGTTATTTAAAATAAATATGTTGACTCATGGATAGGACAAGAAGCTTGTAACAATGAAAAGATTAAAAATAACTTCTAGATCAGTAACATTTGCTCGAGATGATGGCAAAACCAAAGAAGTGCCATTATAGAAGAATCTCTTAGAAAACTATTCCAGCGAATCTGCCGAGAGCTGCAGTCCAATATAACGCCTGTGAGCTTAAAATGGCTGATCTTGACTTGGAGACGGCTTACACGCCCTGAGGGTTGACATGATGATTCACTTCAGTGATTTAATGCATTCATGGGGTGATGCGGGGATGATGAATCCATTCCCAGTAAGTGTGTGTGTAGGGAAGGGCAAGCCCCACCCATATCACCACAGGCTGATGCCCCCTCGCCCCAGTCTGCCAGAGACCCAATACACAAAATCAGTACTCAAAAAGGGAAGCAGGGAGGACGGAGTATCTCTCCAGCATGCCTGATAACATAAAGACCAGGGGCATCGTTAGTAACAGTTAATCTCATTTACTAATGGTTGTCCAAGGTCATCTCTGTGCCCCTCTACAGGGAAGCACCTGGGAGAGTGAAGGGAAGATTAATGGAAGATGGAGGCAAGATGGAGACCGGACACTGCCACGTGGTTTTGGTCAGTTGGTTTCCAGGAGAAGCAGAGATAGGGTAAAGCAGGTGGCTGGTACTGCCAGGTGAACCATGTGGGACCAGCCCAGGGCCTGCACTAAGAGCAGAAATAAGTGACTCTGGGGCTGGAAGCAAGATAAGGTACTGAATTATGGCCCAGAAGTCTCTAAGAGTCGAAAGGAATTAAAATGTTGCTCCATGACTTTGATTGAAGGTTGGACCTACAGGAGCCAGAAAAAACAAGCAGTGGGAATCCTGTCTCTCCAACCTAAAGGAAAAGTTCTAGCCCTGAATGTTCATTCAGGTGACTTTGTTTTAAGCCATACTTCTGCATATATATTGAGGGAATCTGGACTGGAAGAAGATGAGTGTGGTTTTAAAATTTGAGGAAAAAAAATCAAAAACCTGCACTATGATGATGACGCTACTTTGATTGCTGGTGTAGAGAGCCATGGAGATGGTCTTGGAGAAACTATTCAGAAACAGTTATAAAAGCATGTTTTGAGCCCAGGGGAAGGGGAAAGTATTAGGAAGTGCCTTAGATTAGCTCTTCCTGATTCCCTGGTATGTAAGAGGAAGGGAGGGAAAAATGCAGTCAGTCTGACAAGATTCTTCTATAATACTTATCTCTATAAAATATCACTTTAGTCTTCTCGTGAAAGGCTGGCAGCTGAAAATGCTTGCGAGCCACTTGGGACTTGCAACTTCTTGTTGGGTTCCCCACTGACTTTGGTTATTGGAAGTTGGCAGGAAGTTGCAAAGAGGTCCTCGCTTAACAACAACAGGGACTGCCAGGATTGCTGTCACTAAATGATGTGGTCATGTGATGTCGCACTTTACGACCATATCACTTAGTGACAGAAATTCCAATTCCAATTACTGTCATTAATCAAGGACTACTTGTATCTACAACGATCAGAATCATGCAGGCAGTGGTTTTCTTTGGAAGACTATACAGTAGAAGTTAAAGATGGAGTTTGAAGTATTTTTCTTTTTCCTTTTTCTTATTTTTACAAAATTGATTTTTAAATCATAAGATTGGTGCTTTTCTTTCAACTCCTCAAAGGGAAGCAGGGCTGCCTCAAAGCTACTAGGACCAGATTTTTACCTTTACCTCCAGCAGCAAGAGCTTCTGCACCCTCACAAGCCAGTGCTAAGGAGGGGAGCCTCATTGAGGTATTTCCTTTCTCCAGGAAAGGAGTCGTGGCAGCGGGAAGGTACTACATAACCCTAACTCTAGCATGCCGACACGGGAGGCAGGACTGGAGGGCGTGGAGTCAGCCATGACGGAGTGAGAGGTCAAGACTACAGGAAGGAGGAAATACTGGAAATGGGTCATGACGATTAATGCCAAGGCGATTTTGATCAAGGTGGGTATTTTCAGCTCTGGCTGAACAACAGGCTCTTCACCTATTCATAATTGTGGAGCAAAATCCCATTAATATTTCTGGCGCTCCCAGCTTTGTGTCTGGTTGAATCAGGTGTTACTGCAACCACAAGGAAAAGAATCGCTTGGACGTCGCAGAAAGACCTTCACCAGACCCCTCCGGCTTGAAGGGCTGAGACTCAAGCTCTGGCTAAAGGTCATCAAGCAAAAATGTCCCATTAGAAGTCAAAATGAAAAGTAAGAAATACTGTACATTATTTTAATATAATTTCATATATCAAATACCTGTATGTTTATGAGAACGATGAATACATTTTGCTTGAATGAAATTTGTTTGCTATCTTATTTTGAATATTTGAATTTAAAAGTTAAATAAATTAGAAATTATAATTAATGATTTACAGTACCAAGTTGTAACAATTTATTTAACAAGAGTAACAACTATAAACAATAATTTACGTAGGTGGGCAGTAAACCAATTACAGATGCAAAACAAAACATCTCAGAGCGGTCTAGACCATTATTTAAACCCTAACCCTAACTCTGAAAGAGGAATAAGATTTACCTGCATAGCCCAATAATAAGTCTAAAGAAGTAATTTAAAATTTTCAAATGCAAGAGCAACATTTTTAAATGGGAAGGAAAGCATCACCAATGATTTTTAAAAGCTATAAGAACTAAGTCCAAATTGCTGAGGAAGGACCTTGCCTTTGCCCAATAGGGTCTTAAGAGAGAGATCCCTTAGGCCCTTCCTCCGCCCCCCCCATTGCCGAGCACTGAGCGGGGCCTTGCGTGGAGGGAGGACTCATGGGCGCCAGGGGGAGCCATTGCACCGAGGAGTCAGAGGGCGCTCAGCAGGGAATGTGAATCTGGCACTGAATTTGTAAACCATGACTTAAGTATGCCAACTGCAGTTTACTCAGTAAACTATGATGAATCAAACTGTGGCTTTGTGCAGTTTTAAATGGTGCCTACAGAACACACCAATTTGTTTTTAAGTAACATTTCTCTTGCAAGAATGCCAAAAAACCCCGCAGAATTTGGGGCAAGAACACAAAATCATCACAAGATCTTAGAAATGAGATGGAGCAGTGGGATTTATTTTGAGTTGACATATTCAGGGTTCTGCTGCTCCCTTGTTTGATTTCTTTTGTAATGCTAAAAGTAATTAAAAAAAACATGGTTGTTTAAAATAAAAAATCAGGATAATTAAAAAGCACACAGGTTAAGCCAACACTCAGATTGGTGCACTTTTAGCTGTATATTTCATTTTATAAACGCTTTTATTTTTTGCCTTCTTTAGAAAGTGATTACCCCAACTACCTTACCATAATGCAAGTATCCCCAACTTTTTAGGGCCGACAGGCAACCTGGAATCCTGAGAAGATGCTAGGGCCACTTCTAAGCAATGCATTAGTGATATTCTATGGGCATTTTTATTGTCTGAGAATGCCTACAGGCCTCAGTTGCAGAAACATCCTTGTAGCATCATAGCTTCCCATGCTTATAAAAGCATCTTAAAATAATTCAGTAAAATCAGGAGAGGCATGGGACCTGGTAGGTACTGGGTGTGCAAGGTGCCCACAGGCTTGGGTTATAAGTTGCTGTTCTGAGAATCCTTTACTCTCTTGCCTTCCCTTCCTCCACTTCATAAGCTCCTTGGAGCAAAGATCTGTTTAAGAAACATTCATCCTTTGCACCCTAGGAGTATTTCGTAAATGACATTGCTTTGTGCCCAGCATTCAAGAGAATTTAGTAGTTGACTACTTTTATATTTGATAGGTGGCATTAGATAGCATTTGGTAGATGGCATGTAGCAATATTTAGTTGTAGAATTACAAAGAGATGCCAACAATTATAAATTGTTGGATTTAGAAACTAGATTTCACATTCATTACTGAAATTTCAAAAATTGCAGTGATGAAATATAACACTTGTTAAATAATTGTTTTAACTCCACAATATGTGCAGATTATTCCTTATGAATAGTAACTGGGGCGGGGGAGGGAGAGAGAGAGAGAGAGAGAGAGGTTTACTATTTAATCTATTTCATATATTAGGCAAAATTGTTTCTCTCTGGTCTGCTTTGTTTCAAATTACTTTTCCTGAAAAGGCCAGAAAAGATCAGTCAGAGGAAAATGACAGAGCTCTGAAGTTCTGAAGCAGCAGAACGCATGGCATGCAGAACAACGAAATTCTGAACAATAATGTGCCCCAAGAGCCCGCTGCACATTGTTATAATACTCTCATGTTGGACACTGTTAAGCACCCAGAAAACAAAATCCTATTACTCTAATGCCCCACTAGAAGTGGCAACTTTTCTTACTTACATATATTGTGGAACATCATCTCTATTTTTTCTAGATGTTCAACAAAGACATTTTCTCTTGCAGAATCCAAAGAACGTTGCTCTAAATGTCCGCTGCGTTCCCTCCTTAGGTTTTGCATTTCACGTTTCACGTGCATCACAAACAAAATGTTCACAACAAAGAGCAGAATAAGCAATGTAGGAAAGACACCTGGCAACTTCCGTCCTAACACCATTGCAGACCTTGTAGTTCCCACCAAGTTATCTTGTCCAGATGATGAGTAGGGGAGGGATTCCACTACTACACTGTAGAGACAGCCCAGTTTCTCCTATGGAAGAAGACTTTTCTGAATATCTAAGAAGCAAGTGGTGGCTGTTTATAGTCCCTTGAAGCAGGGGGCGGGGCTCAGCTCTTTTCCTTACATGTGTGGGGTTAAGAATAACAGTGTCACACAAAAGCAAATGCAACAAAACTTTCCAGCCAACTAAGGGCCTGCATTTATCTATCTGTTGAATTTATGTAACAACCCATCTCATATACATGACTCTGGGTGGCTCACACAATTAAAATACAAAAACAAAAAACAATTACCAAAACAATTACCACCAGAACCATTAAAAACTATAAACATAACACATGGGAGAGTACAATCAAAATCTTACACACAATGCAACCGCTTCACAGGCTCCGTATCTCCATGGAATGCCCAGGCCTGATGAATTTTACATGGGCAAATGCTGCAGCAGGAATGCACATTACGCGCTTTATGTCTACCTAAGATTTTTATAATTCAAAAGTGAATGTTACAAGCAGATGCGTTCGCAAGGCTGACTCCTCTGAATCCTAAGACTGACCCCAGTTGCCCAGTGCAATCCACAGTTCAGCCTCCGAGGAGGCGTTCCCTCTAGAGTCTTTCATCCCCAGCCCAGACCTGAGATCACCAAGCCCTTTCTGGATCTTGTGCCAGTGAAGCTGGACGGGAAGGATGTCCTTGGGAACGACACCTGGCTAAGGAGCATCCTTCCCCTCTGACACTCAGGTGGAAGTTCTGCCCTGCTGCTGCCACCCACATTCTCCCTGCTGAATATGGGCTGCTTCTCCAGGACTGAAATTTCCCATTCTGTTCCTCTCTCTCTTTTCCCTTCCCTGCTATCCTCTTGTAAACTTGCCTCTTCCTCTCCATCCCAAAGCTGAGATGACTACTTCCTAAGCCGATGTGAGAGATAGAGCGAGAGGGGTTAAGAATGTACTCTTGTCCCCAGAGCAGCGAGGAAGAGATAAGAGAATGAGACTGGCCCCTCCCTAAGGAATGCAGAGGATGTTTGTGGGTGACCCTGGGAATTGCTCTCACTCTGAGAAGATTTCTGTAACGGGAGTGAAGCCAATAAACCTTGTTGGATTGAATCTGTACTGTCTCCTGGAGTTTCCTGGGCTAATTCCTGACAGCCAAGTTTTCAGGAGGGATTTGTGATCTGAAAGGACAGCTTCAGCCTGTCTCTGACCACGGTCATCAGCCTGCTGGAGGCATCCCTCTCATAAAGAGCATGTCCAGCTGCACCTACATAATTGCCTTTCTGGAAGATAAGAAGTGTGGCTGATAAGTATTAAAAGAACTGAGAACATGTAGTGCTGTAGTTATTTGTTGGAGAAAAGAGAAGGATGTGGAATGGCTTGCTGATGGTCTAGAGGAAGAAAAGGAAAAAGGAGTAGAACAGAGAGAAGAAAGAAGAAGACAAGTAGTATGAAGCCCAAATAAGTTTAACACCTGAACGCCCAGGAAATGACCAGAAGGGAAAGCAGAAGATGTGAGACAAGAAGGTATCCAAGGCAAAGAGAGACCTGGCAAAGCTCTCACTGAAACCAGGAGGGGGAGGAGTGTGGCAGGCATGTGCAAGAGGGAGACTCAGGGGGAACAAGGCATTGCAAAGGAAAGGTGTGTCTGTGTTGGAGGTTGAAAGGCAGTGGTGGGCACTTCAGCAAACTTCACCCCAAGGGGGCCGGGGGGGGGGGGGTTGTCTGGGTGAGAAGAAAGTTGGAGACAAAAGAGGGCAGTATTTTATTTTCCTGCCCTTTGTCAGAGCCAGTGGAGAATAGTAATGACTACCCGGAGACTTGGGAAGGAAGAAATGCCAAGATGAAGCTAAGAAGAATCTCCAAAGCAGAGGAGACTTCCAGTAATTTTGGAAGATGTATGCAGACTAAGAGAGAGATTGCGAGGGAGAAGACCAGCCACAACTGTCTCAAGGAGAACCATGAGAAACTCCAAGGAAAACCAGGAGGAATTAAAAGCAACTGACCTCAGGACCCAGAGGTGCTTGGAGGATGATGCCAGGTGCAGCAAATAACTCTGGGGAGGGAGGGGAACAGGAATAAGAGTTAAGAGTAAAGCAGTCAAGCAAGTAGGAAGAGTAATGGCAGTTTTAAGAAGAGATAAATTATACAGGAGGAGTAAGAACATGAGAGATTCAGTAACGCACCCAGTTTTTGGAGAGAGTGAGATGGTGCTATGTATACATAGAGATTCAAGGTTAATCATAACTACAGAAATTAAGGTATAATAGGGTAGAGAACAACAAACTTCTAGAAATAGAGCTAATGATAAAAATGTAATCATGTAACTTCTAGAAATAGAGTTAATGATAAACACAAATTAGCATCACGTTTATTTTGTACATATATGTACCATAAAACACTTTTTTCTAAGCCAAATATGTCCCATCTGATTGTCATCATCCCTAAAAAGAACCTACAACATGAGAAATTCATATTGATGTGACAATCAATACTAATTTATCAGGGCCAGGTGCAATATGGAATTGCCAGAAATCAGTATTCTAGTAATATTCAGGGGATTAAGACGAATGACAGCAGAAAATAGTTCAGAGAACAGAGACTTACAATTAGTCTCTAATTGTAAGTCTCAAAATCTGCTACTTATAAACTGATGCCTTTTGAACTAATAACATGAAATTTTGTGATCATTATCTAACTAATGAATTTCTACGGTAATTTTAAATATCCATATAATCTGAAAGACAGTGCCGAAGAGACATAGCATATGTTTAAAGTTACCAGTGTGCATTAGTTTGATTGGTTGAGAAAGAGTTGAAATGCAAGGCACATTTCACATGTTTAGATTTTCCTGTCCTGTAAATATATACGGTGGGAGTTGCTGACAAAGTTATATGGGGCATACCAAGTTGATTTCCATGATGTGAAAAATTCTGTCTAGTCATACTTAGTTTCAGTCTTCAGTAAGCGTGTTGCTGGTTGCAAGAATTCATCTGCATTTGAAAAAAAGTCATGCAAGATTTCAAGGTAGTTGGACTGTTGGGAAGCTAGGGCTAAAGCTGATGCTCTTACATGCCATGTCTGTCTGCTATAAATCCACCCTCATCCATGAGGGTAGACCTGGTGTGAGTCACTGAAGCCTACGTGGAGGATGATGGTCTTTTCTTCAATACACAAGACATGACCTGTTGGTGATAGAGATTTCCATCACCCCTTGGTGTGGGCAGACCACTGATATTCATGAGAATATTAACCAATGCCACCAGACTGCTGAGAGGATAGATTCTTTAAGATGGTCTGCCCCATCTGTGCCTGCTGGACCCAATGGGCTTTCAAAGGCATTTGGGGGTTTCGCAACAATCTAACCATTAGCTCTGCCAGGAGCTCAGAATACCTCTGGAATAGACAAAATGCTTGCTCCTGCCCAGCTTGCTGATCTGAGGAGCTTTGGGAGATGATATGAAACAAGGGAAGAGACACCCAGAACAATGTTGCTGGAAGACAAAAAGTCACTATGACCACATGGTTATGGGGCTACATCATGGCTGTAAAGGTGACAATAGATCCATACACATCTGCATTTTTATTGCATCTGCATGTTGCTCTCTAGAGCACTTTTTAAAGTGAACTGGACCCTACCAGGGAAGGGTGGTGCAAAATATATAGCAGAAATTATGACAAATTAGCCAGGCATTTTGCAGATGAAATCACTCTCATTTGCTCAGAATTAGAAGCCAACTGGGAGGCATCCAAGAAGATAGCTGGAGGGCCATCTGACTGATGACATTATCTGGGACATGAACACTTGGATCTCAAGGAAGTGGACAGTGTCCTTTGTGAGTCATCTCTGCCACATGTGGCTTGATACAGCCCCACCTGGCCAATACCAGTTAGTAGGAGGAGGATGAGTGGCTGGATCCAGGTGGTCATACATGCCTCACTGTGACAATGGACACTGAGCCATCCTTGGATCCAGCTTATTTACTTATTAGATTTATATAGCCACCCATCTCAAATACATGACTCTGGGCAGCTAACATCAAAAATGATAAAAAGTATACAAAAACATAAAACACAAAGCAGTTGAGAAAAATTACAAAAAACATCAACACAACCAAGAAGCAGGCTCCATCACACACCCAGGGTTCCAGGCTCGAGCTTTATTATATAACTCTCACCCAGTCACAAGCTTCCTTTGCTGAGAAGATAGCGATTATGATGATTATGCACCATCAAGCTGGTGTCGACGATTAGCTTAGCGACCACATAGATAGATTTTCTTCAGGATGATCTGTTCCTAAACTGGTCCTTCAGGTCTTCCAATGGTGCCCCATCACCACTGTAACTGAGTCTATCCACCTGGCTGCTAGTTGACCTCTTCTCCTCTTTCCTTCCACCCTTCCCAGCATTAGAGCCTTCTCCAGAGAGCTGGGTCTTCTCATAACGTGTCCGAAGCGGGATAATTTGTGCCTTGAGTGAGAACTCTGGGTTGATTTGTTCAATGATCTATTAGTTTGTTTGCCTGGCTGCCCATGGTATTCTCAGGAGTCTTGTCCAACACCAAAGTTCAAAAGCATCAATATTCTTCCTGTCCTGCTTCTCCTGATTGATAGTGGACAATCATTTCTAAGGACAAAAGGCAAGTGGTCACTCTCTAGCCTAGCTAAGTTTTCTAACTGGATTATCTTGGAAACCATATAACATAAGTTCATAAAATAGTCTATAGTTGGAAGCCTGCAGCCTAATACGTAAATTGGCCAAGTTGGTCTACCCCAGATCTATAGTTCTTGGAAGACATCTGTCTACTTCAGAGACTAGATTCAGAATGCTTATTTGAACTAATTGAACTGTGGGAGTTGAATTTTCCTTAAAAGCAGTATTGATTATCAGCTTCCTGAAAAACTTTCTCCTTTATGGCTTTGTCTGCAACTGCATGTCAGGCAGATCCATCCCCCATGATTGCTTCCGTTAGTAATCCTGGAGTTAACAATATGTGTTCTCAATCTGCTTGATGTATCTTAAGCAGTGAGCCTCTACATGAATGTACTGATTTCCAAATCTTGCTGCTTGGAGTACCTTGGTCAGAGATCTCACAGAAAGCTGACAATTTTCCCGCTTCTGTGGCATATGTGGACTTAGGGGGACACAGAATCAGTAGAGAACTAGAGAGTCAGGAAGATGACCCTGATGGACATAGGTAGGAACCATTACCTGGGCAAAAGGGGCTGAAACATTTTTTAGTCCGGAACAACAAGATAACATTCAGAAGCGGCTCAGGCAGACCCTCCAGAATCCAGAGGAGGAGGAGGAGGAGGAGGAGGAGGAGGAGGAATAACAGTGCAGTCAGATTTGCAGGATTCTGTTATTATGGTAGGGAGGGACCCTTGTCCTTTCATAGAGCTCTTTTTGCATCTGAACTGCCCACTCCCCTTTCCATCTGCTGAATCAATTTCAATGTTGCTATAAGCTCCTCTTGGAATTTAAATCATAGGTTTGTTTGTCTTTAATGTTGGCATGACAACTTTTTCAGTTTCCCTGTGTTTGCTTCTGGTGTCATTTTGTCTTTGCTCTGCATGGGAAGCACATCAAACATGCAAACTGTTCAAATTATTTTTTGGCAAGCTGTATTACTGCTTGGCTGAAATCCCAGACTTTCATGTTGGTTTACAATTTATCTTTTCAAGGTCCATCTTGGATTCTTTTTTCTGTTCATGTTTTCTCAGCTAACCAATTCATTATACATGATAGGCAGGCACTATCTTGAAATGCCATATTGAAACCCTATGTCTTTTTATCATCTTCAAATCTTTCTACTAGTTGTACATATGAAAACCACTGACATGGATGTCCTTCTGATATCAAATTCTCTCTTGATTTCATTTTAAATTCTCCTTGGTGAATATGAAGGATATCACCATAAGTTAACCATTTCTGCTTAATTACCATTTCTTTCCTGTGAAATGCTTCTTGTGGAGATAACCATAAAGGTATTTTCGGGCACAGTCTATGTTTATATCTATTCCAAATTCTCAAAATGGCACGTCCAGTAAAATTATTCTTAAAGTCTACATTAACCTTAACTTTATCATGCCATAAATAGCTGTGCCACCCAATCTCAATTCGTGTCCTTCCAAATTCAATAGTCTGATATTTCTCAACAACACCCATTCTTTCAACCAAACTAGACAACAAGCAGCGAAATACAATTTGAGATCAGGCAAGGCTAAACCTCCTCTTTCTTTAGCATCTTGCAACACTTTATATTTAACTCACAGTTTTTTACCCTGCCAGATAAATTTAGTTATATCCTTCTGCCATTGCTTAAATGGTAAATCAGTAGTCACAATCGGTATTGTCTGAAACAAAAATAGCATCCTAGGTAAGACATTCATTTTTATCACAGAGATTCTTCCCAACAATGATAGTTGTAATTTCTCCCATCTTAACATATCTTTCTTAACTTCATTCCATGTCTTAATTTAATTGTTCTGGAACAACATAGCATTCATATTTGTCAGATTGACACACACATATTTTACCTTTTCTCAGTCTTTAAACCTGTTTTATCCATCAATTCTATTTGGTCTTGTATCTTCATGTTTTTTGTTAACATCTTTGTCATTTGTTTGTCAACCTTAAATTCTGTGTGTGGCAGAACAGAGACTGACTATCACTAATTGAGAGGGTTTGGGTTGAAGCAGTTGGCTTAACAATTGCAGTGCTACTTTTATGATTCCAAGAGTTCCTGTTCATACTAACAATGCCTATAAAAAGTACAATCTGGTTGTTCTGTAGGCATCAGACATTTTAAATGTCCCTCCCACTGTGTTTTGTTCAGAGGGTAAGTTATCTAATAGGTGTTCTCTCATCCTTCTTTAGTATTTAATGCCCTGCAAGTTCTGTTCAGATTCTTCTGCACAGAACCCAAACTCTTTTTCAGCCCCTCCATCTTTTGATCCAGGTGACATCTTTTGTCAAAGAGATTTGCTAACATCACTCTCCATAACACCTACATTTTCCTAGCTTCTCTGCAACCTTCCTCATGAATATCCTTTGCAATCACATGAGGACCACAATCCTTGCAGCTTTGATTTCATGTTTAACCTCTAAAACCAAGTATCCATCATTGGTTCAGAATGTAACTGCTATACTTTCCAGACCTTTGCCCTTGAAAATGGGTCTAATCAAAGCAATATGTCTGCTGTAAAGTGGTTTTCCTCTGGCAAAGTTGGCTGCTGTTTATTTCAGCCCATTACTTGCTTGGCAGCAATTAACAATGAGGTAAGTTGTCTAAACAGCAAGTGCCAGACAAATAAAAATAAAGTAAATGGAATACAAATGAGGTGACCACTTATGCTGGAGCTGCTTAAAAATACATGCTTCCTCTCAGAGGGCAGAGAACTTCCTTGTCACTGTCCCTGCTCTGCTATGTCCTGCACTTCTGCCTTTTGGGAGTTTGAGCCCACAGAGCAGGATAAATTCAGATTTTATAAGGCCCCGGAAGATGAATGAGGTCACCAGTGTTGGAACGCATCCCTCGAAGGATGCAAAGATAATGACAGAGAGTACAAAGGTACCTGTCAAATGCTAACCCTTTGGAGTAAAATAAATACACTTGCCACATGCAGGCAAACAACCTCTTGGGTTAATCCACACGCGGAAGCTGAGGGGAGCAGCCTCCCCCATCCGGGTCCCTCTCGTGGCACCACCAGGCCGGCCCCACCCAGACAGGACATCCTGGGCTGATGCAGCAGTTCGGCTGATGTTTCTCACCACCATCTTCCTTTCTTCCTCTCACCTGCTTTACCAACAAAGTCAAAGGGAAAAAACACACTATCTAGAGGTCAGTCTGCAGAGGGGCAGGTTAAACCCCAAGACACAAATCAGGGCCAATTAGTTTACTCAGAAATACAGCAGCAAGGAAAAACGTGGGTAGACAGTAGGCTGAGGTAAGGATTAGTCTGCAAAAGAGGAGCCAAGAAACAATGGATTGGCCCCTCCAAAATGGAGATTAGGCCTCAGAGAAAAGCTAGTTTTAAAAGAAACCAGGCAAGCGCTGGCTTGGCTGCATTCAAAATAGAGTCAGACTCTAAGGTCACTTTCTCTCTAGTTACTCACTGCACTTAGGAGTGGGTGTGGGTTCGATTCCTTCCTGCATCCTGGAAGATTTCACTCCATATTCTGTAGGTTGGGTGGGTTTAGGTTTCTTCTCTTCCCTGATGTTTCCAGAGAAAATTTAAAAAAAAAACAACCTCCAGCAAGCTCCTCCCTTGCTCTTTAATTCAAAGGGAGATGATTGATTAATGTCCTTACTAGACAGGAGTTTGCACAGGGTTAGTCTGTCAGGCAACGGTGAATGTCAATCGCACGCCCTGTGCCACTTGGCCATCAGTCCTGTATTTCTGCTGCATGGAGGATAAATGCCTTGCCGTAAGCGCGACAGTGAGAATACAAGGCGATCCCTCTGCTTCATATGCTGCCATTGCACAGGCATAACGCACAGTCAATCCTTTCCATGGGCCTTTCCTCACCTGCATCCAATTGCTTATCACCCTGTTCTGGCAGCATGTTTTCCTCTATTTCTCTGCCTACTCTGGAAGTACAGTTTTTACTCTAGGCTGTTCAGCCAGCAGGGTTAGGGTTAGGGTTACACGCTTTAGCTCAGTAAGCCCTCGCCGGTTTCCAGCTAGGCTCAAACAGGGGAACAGTGGAATGATGGGGACTGGCCCCACATTTCTTGCTCCCCCGCCAAGCACAGAGGAACCTGCAGGGCAGCGCTGGTTATCAGGAAAGAAAAGAAAGGGAAATCCTAAGGGAAGTGGCTCCTCGTGGCTAGCTCCTTTAATTCAGCTTGGAATGCTGTGATGAAGTGGGTTTTAGAAGGAGAAGAAACCGAGAGATAAAGGGCAGGACCCAGCACCACATGTTCCTCATTCTGCCTGCAGTGCCACGATTGACTGACTTACAGGTGAAACTCGAAAAATTAGAATATCGTGCAAATGTTCATTTATGTCAGTATGGCAACTCAAAAGGTGAAACCAATATATGAGATAGACGCATTACATGCAAAGCGAGATATGTCAAGCCTTACTTTGGTATAATTGTGATGATTATGGCGTACAGCTTATGAAAACCCCAAATTCACAATCTCAGAAAATTAGAATATTACATGACATCGATAACACAAGGATTGGAAATAGAGCAATATCGGACCTCTGCAAAGTATAAGCATGCATATGTATTCAGTACTTGGTTTGGGTCCCTTTTGCAGCAATGACTGCCACAATGCGGCGTGGCATGGATGCTATCAGCCTGTGGCACTGCTGAGGTGTTATGGAAGACTAGGATGCTTCAAAAGCGGCCTTCAGCTCCGCTGCATTGTTCGGTCTCATGTCCCTCATCTTTCTCTCGGCAATGCCCCATAGATTCTCTATGGGGTTCAGGTCAGGCGAGTTTGCCGGCCAATCAAGCACAGTAATCCCATGGTCATTGAACCAGGTTTTGGTACTTTTGGCAGTGTGGGCAGGTGCCACGTCCTGCTGGAAAATGAAGTCAGCATCCCCATAAAGCTCGTCTGTGGAAGGAAGCATGAAGTGCTCCAAAATCTCCTGGTAGACGGCTGCGTTGACCCTGGACGTAATGAAGCACAGTGGACCAACACCAGCAGATGACATGGCTCCCCAAATCAACACAGACCGTGGAAACTTCACACTGGACTTCAAGCATCGTGCATTGTGTGCCTCTCCATTCTTCCTCCAGACTCTGGGTCCTTGGTTCCCAAATGAGATGCAAAAGTTGCTCTCATCAGAAAAGAGGACTTTGGACCACTGGGCAACAGACCAGTTCTTTTTTTCTGTAGCCCAGGTAAGACGCTTCTGACGTCGTTTGTTGTTCAGGAGCGGCTTGACAAGAGGAATACGACATTTGAAGCCCACGTCCGTTGATGCACTAACTCCAGCCTCAGTCCACTCCTTGTGAAAGTCCCCAACACTTTTGAATGGCCTTTTCCTGACAATCCTCTCCAGGCTGCGGTCATCCCTGCTGCTTATGCACCTTTTTCTACTGCACTTTTCCCTTCCACATAACCTTCTATTGATGTGCTTTGATACAGCACTTTGGGAACATCCAACTTCTTTTGCAATTACCTTTTGGGGCTTTCCCTCCTTATGGAGGGTGTCAGTGATGGTTTCTGCACAACTGTCAGGTCAGCAGTCTTTCCCGTGCTTGTGATTCCTACTGAACCAGCCTGAGAGACCATTGAAAGGCTCAGGAACCCTTTGCAGGGGTTATGGATTCATTAGCTGATTAGAGGGGGACACTTTGAGCCTAGAATATTGAACCTTTTCACACTATTCTAATTTTCTGAGATTGTGAATTTGGGGTTTTCATAAGCTGTACGCCATAATCATCACAATTATACCAAAGTAAGGCTTGACATATCTCGCTTTGCATGTAATGCGTCTATCTCATATATTGGTTTCACCTTTTGAGTTGCCATACTGACATAAATGAACATTTGCACGATATTCTAATTTTTTGAGTTTCACCTGTACTTACTTACTTACTTACTTACTTACTTACTTATTTATTTAATAAATGTATATGGCTGCCCATCTCATATACTTGACCCTGGGCAGCTAACAATTAAAACAAAAACAGAATAAAGACACAACCAATGATTAAAAACATAAGCAACATAACACAGCATAAAATAGTAGCTGAGAATAATCAAACAGCTCATAGTCAGCATAACCAAACATGATCAGGGACCCTGGCTTGACAGCAAAGCCAGGTCTTTAATGCCCTGCCTAAGGCCAGATTCCAAACAATGGGTGCCACAGCAGAAAAGGCCCTCCTCCTGGGCCCCACTACGTGGCGCTCTCTTACAGGTGGGGACCGAAGCATGTCTCTCCTGCTGGATCTAACAGGACAGGTAGGCACCACTGGAGAGTGACGGTCCTGTAAGTAGCCCAGTCCCAAGCCATAAAGGGCTTTAAGGGTCACCACCAGCACCATGAATTGCCATCTGGAAGCTTACCAGAAGCCAATGCAGCTCATGGAGCAGAGGTGTCACATGTGCTGAGTGATGGCACCCATAACTGCTTGCGCTGCCACATTTTGCACCAGCTGAAGCTTCCAAATACTCTTCAAGGGCAGCCCCACATAGAGTGCACTGCAGTAATCCAATTGGGAGGTGACAATCCAATCAGGATGGTTTTCCTGCCAGTGGAGGGAGAGAGGACAGCAAAGTTGGAAGAATTAACTAGTAGCTTTGCTTATTATCTATGGCATGTGCACAATCAGGGCAGCTCCTTTCAGTAATATGTCAGATCAGATGCAATACAGGCAGGCAGGTGAGGCATCAGTCGGGGGTTGCACTTCCCTCGACTGAGCTGGTGTGCAATTTTGGGGTCCTCCTAGACTCACAGCTTCTGCTTGATGAGCAGGTGGCAGCCATGGCTGGGGTGGGGGGGGGGAGCTTTACACAAATGCACAATTGCACCCTTTCCTGGACCAGGAGGCCTTGCTCGTGGTCACTCTGGCCTTAGTCACTTCCTGACTGGATTACTGAAATGCACTTTACATGGGGCTGCCCTTGAAGACCATGTGGAAGCTACGACTGGTCTAGAACACAGCAGTGCACACAATATTGGGTGATTCTAGGTTTGCCCACGTTACACCTCTGTTGAGCAAGCTGCACTGGATCCCAGTTTCCTTCTAGGCGCAATCCAAGGTGCTGCTTATCCCCTTTAAGGTCCTACATGGCCCAGGGCTGCCTTTCCCTGAGACTCTGTCTATCCTACCAGATCGGGTAAGGGTGGGCGTGCTCCTGGCCCCTTCCCTAAAACCTTGCCATCTAGCGGGATCTCGGAAGCGTGGCTGCCCCTGCCTTATGGAACACCCTCCCACCAGATCATCCAGCAGGCCCCCAGCCTTTTAGCCTCGCAGAAGGCTGCCAAGGTCTGGCTTTTTACCCAGGTGTTGGAGCAGAGTATATTTGGAGTTGGTGTGGGGCACCCTAAGAGGATGACTGGGGCACAGGGTTTTGTCTTGGTTTTATGGTTTCACATTTTATGGTTTTTTATAGTTCTGGGTTTTATTGCTGTTGTGAGCCACCCAGAATTGTGTTCTAAGATGGACAGCCATACAAAACTTTTAAATGAATAAAAATAAAGAGAGGCGCTGGGCTTGGCTCCTTGAAAAGCAAAGGCGTGAAACCCTCACCCAAGTCTCCTGTGTTGCTGGGCTCATAGAGCAAGCTGGCATGCATGTTCTCAGCCTGAAACAGGCCAAGGACAGGCATTAAGATATATTTATTAGTGCAAGGTAGGTTCCTATTGGCCATTCTTGTCTATGGACATCATTAAGCCACCAGTCATGAAAAAATGATTCTGGGGAGCCAGCAAGTGTTTTTAGAACTGTTCCAAAATAACTAGCCCAAAAGCAGGGCGCGAAAGCAGTGGCTTTCCCTCGTCCTACTCTCCCTGCTGACAGAAAACCACCAAGGGATCTTCAGAGGTAGAGCTGTAACGGAAATATGGTTGACGCATTCATCTGACCTTTTTGGAAAAGCAGCCATCCACAGCCAGTGCCCATCTGGGAATCTGGCCCAGTATGGTGATGGGTATTATGACTGCTGATGGTTCTATTGGAAAATGCCGAGTTTTAGGAGAAAATAGCAGACAGAATCTCAAATAATAGTATTAACTAGACAACCTGTGACCTGTTGGGTCCTCGTTTCAGAGATATTTCCTTACCAGAATGACCAAGGGCAAAAAAGCAGCAGGAGTGACCTGCAGCAGGCTTCCCCACTGACTTCGCTTGTGGGAAGCTGGCAGAGAACGTCAGAAATCTTCCTTCCTTCCTTCCTTCCTTCCTTCCTTCCTTCCTTCCTTCCTTCCATCCATCCATCCATCCATCCATCCAGGCCTGCACCATTTGCCCTCCCATCACAACCCTCAGGAAAGCACCAGTGAAGCCTCCTCCTCCCCCCTCCTCAGTTGACCCGTGGAACTGCCTGCCACTTTGCTGGGGGTGTGGAAGAAAGGGAGCAACAGACCTTGAGGAAAACTGGATCCCCACTCCCCATTCCAGCGTATCCCCAAGGGCCTCCTCCCTCAAGGGAGGAAAAGGGTTCACCAGTTGACCACCCAGCCCTACTTCACTAGCAGGCATCCAAGTTGCTCCCTCATCCTTCCCACAATGCCCACTGCCGTTAAGAGATTTCAAATTTCTGCATTTCCAAAGCAGCCAACCACCAGTAGCCCGTTGGGCTTTGCCACCAGCTGATTGGGTGCAGGGGACAGAGGGAGATGGGAAAGAGGTCTCACGACGAACACGTAACCTGGGCTGACAACAGCGGCACAGCAGCGCAGCAGCACTGAAGTGGCCACAAATTTCCCAAATTTCCATCCCACAGGAGTCATTGGTCCCGGATTTTGAATGCATTCTGTAAGTTAGCCCATTTGAGGTACCTTGATTCAAAAATGGTTGCCCTATGACACACCATTTTGCCCAGTTGAAGATTACAGACACGAGAGTTTTAGGTGATACATTTAAAGAGTTTGATACGTAATTTCCTCTAATAGTAACAGATGAAAGGCTGTTTATCAGATGGAAGTGACACAATGATAAAAACTAATGTATGCACAGTAGTTCATAAATTATACAAGAGTCCATAACTTAAGAGAAAAGTTTGAAAACAAATAACATGGAAGGAAGTAAATGAAAATTGGAACAAAGTGCTTCCCCTTCACTTTGTGGTCTGAGCAAACTCAGATCCAATAAAAGAGAATATATGAAGTTCAGGGTTGAATTGTGGAGTCCTTGGTGCTCTCTGAACTTGGTTGTTTGCTTGCAGACATTTCATTACCCGACGAGGTAACACCATCAGCGCTAGTGAGTATGGGGTTTGCTCCTTGTTTATATTCAGTAACTTGCCCTGTCAGTGTTGGTGTGGATGTGGTTTTCTCCTTAGTAGTTAGGTCTTCCATTTTCTAGAGGCACTGTTGTGGGGTGTTGATAGAATATTTGCTCCCCTCTGTGAGATGTCCAAGCTTTTTTGTAAGTTCTTTCGCTGTGTTGTACGTTGGGGTCCCTGGTGACAATACAATTGGATGAAGAGGTATGTTGGGCTTGTGCATTTTGGGGCATCCATAGAAGCTTGGGAGGATGGGTCCACTATTTGACCTTTGTTGGTTAGGTTGTTAAGGGTTCTCTTGATCAGGTTGTCTAGTTTCTGAATCGGGTTGGTGTTTCCTGGGATGAAGGTTTCTTTGTCCTCCAGTAATTCTTTGGCATTTTGTACGTATTGTGATCTCTCCATGATAACCGTGGTTTGGCCTTTGTCTGCTGGGAGGATGATAATGGTTTGGTCCTTCTTTAGGTTTTTGAGGACTGCTCTGTCCTCTGCTTTGAGTTGGTTCTGATTCTGTTCTTCTGGTCTGTGGTATGATTGTCTGCCTTATGTTTTCTTGGGTCTCTGTGGCAAGTCCTGTGGACCCCACAGAGTCTATGGGTAGGGCAAGCTACTGAATATAAAACGGTAGCAAACCCCACACTCATCAGCACTGATGATGTTACCTAGTCGGGTAATGAAATGTCTGCAGTCAAGCAACCAAGCTCAGAGAGCACCAAGGACTCCAAACTCAGATCCTTCTGCTGCAAGTCATTTTTCTGAGTAGGAATTCTCCTTCCAGGGTTAAAAACTTCCAGGTGAGAGGTTATGGCCAATTAATTGTCTCTTCAAGTGGCTCTGCAAGCAGGTACAGCACAGCGGTGGAAATTTCAGCCAGGAGATGGTTCTGGCTGGCAGAAACGTCTCTGGAAGGAGAAATCAGGGGATTAACCGTTTGTGCTCTGGAAGAGCTGCTGCTCATGAGAAAACTGCAGGAATTTAGTTTCTTATGGTTGATTGTGGGTTGAGCGCTGTGATTTACATGCCCTAAATTGCTGTGCAGCCTTTATGGACATTGGACTGGCAAGAGCCTTACCTTCTTAATCACTTCACAATTTAATTGCTTTACAACCTGAGATATTCCTTACTGCAGTGAAGATTAAAAAACTCTTGGTGAGTGCCATCAGGATGGGATTCTTTAAGCACCTGTCAGAGCAGGCAAGTCAACTTCCTTGTGTGACAAAGTTCCTGCAGTTTTATGGCATTCAATTTGGAAATCCTGAAGCTTAAATGGTTTGCAGTGGTTGACATTCACAGGTTATTTTGTAATGCTTTGGGTCTGTCTAACAGGCTTTGGCAGTTATAATCCTCTCCCCCCTGCCCAGTCTACGTTGTTGCCTCATAAAACTTTTTAAGTGAATTGCAAATCCTGTTCTGAATGTTTGAGGCCAGCAAACAAAGAGGACAAGTCAAGCAGGAATCAACAAGTCAAAAGAGAGAGGCACCAGGAAACCAGTCCCAAGAGCAAACAGAGGCCACACCAGGAAGTGTTCCAAAGCCAAGCGAAGGCAGGATAAAAGCGCGGCCGTGGTTAAGTGGGATAATCCAAAGATTCAGGCATAAAGAATCACCAAAAGTCAGAAGCTGGCAACCAGCTTTCTGATATCAGAAAATGAGCTGAGCTTTCCAGTTCCATGACTGTGGCTGTCTTCCACACCTGCTTACAAACAAGCAGCACTTTAACAGCATCATCTTTAAGGTTTTAACAATTCTGCTGGTATTTCATCAACTGCTGCAGCTTTGTTTAGTAGGTTCGCGAACGCCTCGGTTCACGAACGCCTCTGTTCACGAACAATTCGGGTCACGACCAGCTCAGGCCGCAAAAATTTACCTCCGGTCGCAAACGCCGGATCGGGTGACGAACAGGATCCATGGCCATTTTCCCTCCCGTGTCACATGGTCGTGACTTCCTGTAGGGAGGGGACTCTCCCTCCAAGCAGGAAGCACGGCCATTTTCCCTCCCGTGTCACGTGATCATGACTTCCTATAGGGAGGGGACTCTCCCTCCGAGCAGGAAGCGTGGCCATTTTCCCTCCCGTGTCACGTGGTCACGACTTCCTGTAGGGAGGGGACTCTCCCTCTGAGCAGGAAGCGTGGCCATTTTCCCTCCCGTGTCACGTGGTCGCGACTTCCTGTAGGGAGGGGACTCTCCCTCCGAGCAGGAAGCGTGGCCATTTTCCCTCCCGTGTCACGTGGTTGCGACTTCCTGTAGGGAGGGGACTCTCCCTCCGAGCAGGAAGCACGGCCATTTTCCCTCCCGTGTCACGTGGTCGCGACTTCCTGTAGGGAGGGGACTCTCCCTCCGAGCAGGAAGCGTGGCCATTTTCCCTCCCGAGCAAGGTTAGCTTTCTCTCTCTTCATACTGTACTTTGTGTCATATTTTTGCGGTTTTTTTTAAAAAAAAACATGGTTCAGAACGGATTAACCGTATTTACATTGAACCTTATGGGGAAATTTGACTCGGGTCGTGATCAGAAATCGGTTGGCGACCTAATTTGGGGTCGGAACGGATTAACTGTATTTACATTGAACCTTATGGGAAAATTTGATTCCGGTCACGACCATTTCAGGTTGCGACCAGAGTCGCGGAACGAATTAAATTCGTGAACCGAGGTTCCACTGTATTTTCTGAGGCCCTTGAGATTTACTTTTCAGAATGTCTGGCTGTAGGTCAGCGATCAAACCTTTGTATCATCATTGTGCTCTACTTGAGAGCAGAGGCCTGGTGAAGGATACCAGAAGGGCGCCCAACAGGTAGTCCCCGAGCTAAAAAAAAATGGTTGCTGACCTGTGCCTTGCAGTAGGGCAAACAAGGGCAAAGCAATATCAGAGCGTTTCAACCTTCCAGGACACTCCATTACAGATCCCAAATTAGCCATCTTGAAAAAAGGAAACTTTGCCAGCACCAGAGAGCGAGAGATTGCTGAACATCCAAAGGTTTCAGACTACCTCTGAAGGTCTCAACAAGCCTACTGGATTTTTAACAGATTACAATTGTTAATTGAAATGGTCCTTGTAACCTGTCCCTGTGTAGCCACTGTCTTCCCCTCCCTTCCCTGAACCTCGTCCCAGTTTAAACTGATTAAACAATTTAATCAGTTTTATCATCTGATAAAGTGAGCTGCAGCTCATGAAAGCTTATGCCAGGTAATAAAATGTGTAAGTCTGAAGAGATGCCATCAGACTCCTTTTAAACAATATCCAGAGGGAGATTAAGGGCTGGAACTTAAACCGGGCTAAAAGCAGTTATCCCGGCCAGACAGGCCCACTGAATCAGTTTCTTCCTGACCTTTCAAGGTCATGGTGCGTTGCTAGAGGATGCTCCTGGCTCCCCACCCAGGGAAACCTTCGTGGCTTGGAAGAACAGCGTAGAGGACACGTGGCGAAAAAAGCAAAGGTTGTGTAATTTCTTCCAGCTTTGCTCAGGGTTGGGGGCTGCTGAACTACCTCAGCTGTAACGCATCTTCCTCCCTGGGCCGCACTCCTTAGGCCAAGAGCTCCTCCCCTTCAGACTGCAAGTGCTAAATAACCACAAGAAGGTAACCATCATGATGGCATCTCATGATCATAAATAAAGCAAAGATGATAGGAAAATGAGGTGGATGTGATTTATCTAAGAATTTAACGTGCTTTGTACAGAATTCTTCAAACAAATGAGGCCAAAGTAATTTCAGTCTGAAAGTCTTAGAAATCCATTGTTACATATCGGTGACTGGACTGGCTGGTTTTGCCTCTTCGAGTTCCGTATTCACCCAGAAGGACTGGCGATGGCGACGCAGAACTTCAATTGCCTTCAGTTCCAGAGGAGTTGGGGAAATACCCAAGTCCTCCAACCCAGGAAGATCAGGAAACTTTTTATCAGTGGTATGGAGCTTTAAGCATATGAGAGAGAAATAAAAATTATATTCCACATACATTTATGCATTTTAACTCTGCCATAATTAAATAGGGCAATCATTTCAGCCAAGGTAGATTAGGGGAAAAGGCCACTGGCTTGAGGCGCCTCCTGCTCATGCTCTTAAAGAGGGGGTTGATTTTTCACAAATCACAAATTCCCTTCTGCTATTGAAAAGATTCCATATTAATTAGAAAATTGATCATTTTTGTTCTTTAGGGGGGAGTAATGTTTTTTCTTATATTTGAAAGAGTATGATGGGAAGAAATTATTACATAGTAAATAATTATACATTGGATAAAAATGCAAAGCTTTACCTTCCAATGCTCACACTAGACCTAATGCATGCAGAATTATTCAGGTACACAGCCACCCATGTGTGTTGTGAAACTAGTCAAGGGCTGCGTGTGGTAGGACTAAGGAAGTGAACCAGGCACCAAGTAGGCAAAACATTTAGGGCAAGTTCCTTTATCTTAAGACTTTCATATTCTTGTCTCCCTTGTTCCCTTCCCTAGAAATGTCACCTACAGTATTTCAAAATGGAAGTGATTTATCCCAATGCAAAACTAGGAATTGCCCCTATCACGCTAAGGAACAAGCCATAATAATATTGTGTTCAGTGTTAAAATCAAAATTTCTTTCTGGCCTTTAAAAAAAGTGCAAATGCATTCATGTTCTGTATTTTGGTACAACATATTTTGTAACATTGGTTATTGTGTTGTCTTTTTTGCCAATGAAGGCAGGCATATTATAAACAACAAAAATTAAAATGAAAAGTATAAATGATTGCAATTCTGCACTCACCCGATCAATTTTGTCTCTTGTAATCGGCGGCTCAAATGGATTTATCTCAAAAAATCTTGTAATGAAACTGCAATTAAGAGCAACACTGAAATAAATTCAGTTGTTCACATGAATACATGCAATATCTAAACCAGAATTGCTTTGGTTTCTATTTAATGTTTTCAATATATCATTATCAGTATCAGATTTCTCTAATGACTGAACAGAACATACTTCTTTGTATTTAATAATCACAACCTAGAAATTTTATTGAGGGAAACAACACATTGTCTGACTGTAACTGGAGTTTTTAATTTTTTAAAATGCGTTCATCTTTACCCTAAGGACGTGCGCTTTATGCTCAGCCTGGAACAGCTTCAGCAGGAAAGGCTGAGAAGAAAAGCAAAGCAGGAGTGAAGACAGCCCCTGGGGTGGAGCTGGAAGGTGGATTTTGCAGATGCACAGAAGAGCACTTTGCGCTTGTCACAGATGAGCAACCTCTTCTTCCTGAGAAGCAAAGCATTCTTTTTCTAAATCCTCACAAACTATCTCCTTAATGATCTGTTCCAGCATTCTGCCTGGTATCCTGCCACAGTGTGCCGGGGTTCTTCCGGAACTGGAAGTGTACTTTGGTTTGCAAGGATGGCAACTGACACAGAGAAACCAAGGCAGTAGAGACTTTTATGCTCTGTTACAGTGAAGTTACTGTACAACAGATATTTACAACAAGATCCTGGCTTTCACCCAGTGTTAGGTTTCCTCCTAAGAGACTATTCCCCTCTACCTTCCCTGCTAACTGCTTCACTTCCTCCCCCTTCACTCTGTTTCCCTCCCGTTTCTGGCCTTATCAAAAGAGAGTGAAAAGGAATCTGCTGGATATACGGCTAGTGTGCTCAGCTCTGCTCATCTCCTTTCCTTGGATCCGCTCAGCAGATCACTGTCTGTGTCTCCGTTGGGGGCAGAACCTGTCTTTGGGTCTTCTGCCCAGTCCTTCCCCAGAGACCAGGGCCTCACCAAAGACAGCCAAATCCCCCCTTCTGTCTTGGGTGAAGATGTTGTCTCTCTGGGACTTCATTTTCCTTTCTCCAGGGAAGCCCCTCATGGACTCTTCCTCTCTCCCCACAACCAGGAACGAACAATTCTTCTGCACACTCAAGTAACTCAACTTTTCTCTCCAGCCACTCCATTTTGTACAGTCTCCTCTTTCTGTCTCTAATTTTGGGTTAGAACAGCAGCATGTTCCCCAGCAATTGAGGTGGATGTCTCCCCAGGGCTCTAGTCCCCAGCACCTATGTACAGGTAGTCCTTGCTTAATGAGCACAACAGGGACCAGAAAATTGTTAAGCAGGGTGGCGGTTAAGCATGACCAGACTCAATTTTATGACCATTTTTATGACACTGGCAAAGTGAATCACCGTGGCCATTAAGCGAATCATGTGGTCATTAAGCGAATCCAGCTTCCCCAATGGATGTTTTTTGCTGGATTTCACTTAACAACGTGATTAGCCTAACAACCACTGTGATTCATTTTATGAGCATTGTAAAAAAGGTTGCAAATCACGATCATGTGACTGTGGGGGGTGGTGCAATGATTTGCAACATCATAAGTGCAAGTTCAGGATGTAAAGCATGCTTTCTGAGGCCATCGTAACTTCACACCATTGTTAAACAAATGATCATTAAGCAAGGACTACCTGCACCAGGCTAGGCCAATGGGAATGCTGTTTCTACATCTCCCACAACAGCCCTAGCTAGCAGCCAGTTAAGCTCATCAGCACAGCTGCCCTTCAAGGCCAGAACTGAGCTTCTTCTCCCCTTTTCCCTCTCCATTTGCTGACCCAAGCCAGCACAACTGCAGCCCTGCCAGGCCGCAGTTAAAAACATGCCACATATCCATGTTAGTTAACCAATTTATAGTTATCCTAGTGTTCTTTTTTCCTCTTTTTGGAAAAAGGGACCATCTGCCCTTCTCTAGTCCTTTGGCCCATCAGCAAGACCACTGAGGAAGTGTTGTGATCTTGCTCTCTTGGCCAAGCTGGTTAGGGTTAGGGTCTAGATAAAGTATTTATTATTATGATATTACTACCTTAAATTCTGTAAGTAAAATTATAATGCTACTACAAAACTATCTAAGTGATAAAATACAGTCCGTAAAATATCATGGAAAACAAGAGCTAAAGTTGTTAAGTGAACTCAGATGTCTAAAACTATATGTCTAAAGTTCAGTATCAGTTTCATTTCAATGCAGACAAAAAAGAGATGCTCCTACAACCAAAGACCAGCCAGTTAAAATGCTTAATGCCGATACAATAATATAAAAACAGTGGATGACTTATTAAAGGAAACACCTTTGTAATATAAAACCACTCCAAAACAAACAAAATAAGAATTAAAGTGAGAAAAGCTATCTATTAAGCAGCCAGTTCATAAAAGTGGCCTAGACCTGTCATACTCCACACACTGTCATAACATTTTGCAACATTATGTGTAATAATTATTTGTCTGATAGTAGTAGAAAAACAGAATTCCTCTGACTGGCCAGAAGGATGGAACAAGAAAGGTGCTTTCTATCATTCTCAATCCACAAGAGCAGATGCGTTCCTTGTAACAGATGTTTCAGAATCTACCATGCAGGACTGTCAATGGAAATACATCAAAGCTAATTTTAGGGAATGCTTTCCCTCATTTGGGAAACAGAAGGAAGGAGGAGGAGCCAGCAGGTTTTCCTCAGATGCATGTAAACCACTCTCTAAATTCCTTCGTTTGCAAGCTGAGTTTTTCATGGTGAGCTCTGTCCTCAACTGGCTGTTTTAGGCATCTTTTGCACTGCACTGCACCCTGGGAATAAACTGGTTGCAAATTAAGTCAGCTTAATAAATATTTTTCTGGATTTCATCCCCTTCTTCAGCTTCAGCCACCACAATAGCCCAATGTTCTGTCTGATCCCAGATTGGTGGTTCCAGTGTTTCTTTACCCCTCCTCGACTGGGAGAACCAAAAATAAAAGAAAATAGAGTCTTCTTCTCTCTTGGATTTCTCATGGTTTTTAAAGAATAAGACATGTCCATAATTGTCTTGTGCGTATGTTTTTGTTAGCCACCCAGAGCCACTTGACGAGATGGACAGCCTTAGAGACAGCCAGATATATACAGATAGAGATACAGATAGAGATAGCATTGCTCCACCAATGAATCTGCTTTTAAAAAGTCCACTGTCACACTCTTCCACTGTGAACTTGTTTGCCTGCAATGACATGAAGTGCGGCAGGAGAATCCCACAGCACCCTGGATCTGACACATTCAAATGGTCATTGCTCCTACTCAGCCTGGGCCAAGCTGATCATGCAGACCAGCCCTAGGTATCTCTCTGGCTTGCTCATTACCCTGCTACAGCCTGACCGTTAAGGGTTATTACGTGGCCTTAAACTCCCAGGATAAAACTCTTCAGAAACATGTAAGGAGCTGAGCATACATGCTTGAGGAAACCCAGCAACAGGAGAAGGAAAAGAGTCAGGCTTGCTTTTGGTGTCCTGGGCCAATGAGCTGGTAACACGAGCCACAGGCATTTTTGCAACAAGCTGAGCCAAAAGGCCAAACTAGAGGGGGATCCCAGAAGGCCAAAGGTCAAAGAGGAGCCCAGCAGATGCAACCGAAGCAAGCAACAGCTGGAAGGGAAGAGCAACCAGCCCCCTTGTGGTTTACGGGCAGGTTTAAATTATTGCAGGGGGAGCCTCTTCTCAGCCCAGAGCAGATATTTGAGAGAGTCTTTCTCAGTAAGGAAAGCTCCTTCTGATTCCCTGATACCTTCTTGGCAGACCTATCGCGCTCATCTCCTTGACTCCACTGCAAGTATTTGCCTCTGCATTATGATGAATACAGCCCAGGAGGTCTTCTGTTAGAGTGGATTTGGGGGCACACCTTGGTGGTGGCTATGATGGTTCTTTCCTGCTTTGGCACATAACTGTCATCTATGCATGGCCTCAAGATCACCCAACATCGCTGCTGTTCAACTGGCTTGCTGAAGAGAGGAGAACTGATTTTACTGGCCTGATTCAAGGCCTCCTATTAGCAGGGTGCTGGTTTGAAGACAGGACACAATGCCAATAAAAGGCTAGAAGACAAAACTCAGTAGCGATTGTGTCTTTTGTTATAATGGTTGGGGTAGCTATTATAACTAGTGCCACCCATAACACAATTTTCACCAAAGTGCTCACAAGCAGGACAAGTCACTTTGGTGGCCTTATGACAATGGAGAGAGAAGCCCTCCTGGGAGTCTTGGAGAACAGAAAAGGCCCAGGAGTGTTTGCCAAAGTCTGCATTGCGAACCTTTGTTAATGCTGTAAATCTTAAGGAAACAAGGAAGCACTTGGAGAGCCAGAGTCAAACATAGCTGAAAACAGAACGGAAGGCACACAAGTTGAAGAATGAAAATTAGCTCAACCTTTTCCGAAAGAAGGAAGGAGAGAGAATGAATAGGAAGATGCTGTCACTGCAAAAGGCAAAGGGGAGATGGGGAGGACAAGGGCTGTGCCGTCTCAGCAGGCATACAGGAGGTCAAGCGCCATCTACCCTAGAAAGTTCTCTGTGTTTAATCCTGGCTCAGTCTTTCCATCCTACACTGGAAAAAAGTGCTTGCAACCAGACACTACTTTCAGCTTCAAACCTTTCAGTTCTGAGGCTAAGAGGCACCTGAGTGAAGTTTCTTTAATTTAAAAACACAACAAAGTTACTAAATATAGTGAGAACACTGCTCTTAAAAATGGTTACAGGCAGTGAGCCCTGCCCCACTGCAGACACCCTCTGGCTATGTGTGGCCGGTAAGAAGAGGGGAGGCCTAAAGGAATTCACCCTGTTCCCCCTTGAAGGCGAAGATGTTGTAATCCGGACTAGAACCCCGAGGGACAGAGCACTGGGCGGGCTACTCCGTGAGCCCAAGGGGGCTGGCAGCAGAATAAGCCCCTGCTGGGCTAGCCAGTTTCTGAGCTCGCCACAAATGCCTGGGTGGCTTACTGCAAACACCCTCCCGCTCCTGCGCTTGCTCTTTTCTTTCCCTTCCACCCTTGTGCCTCTTCTCTTTTCTTCTTCTGCTCTCCATCCTTTTTTCTTCTCTTTTGATCTTCCACTGGAAAAAGAGAAGCATGAATGTCTGCACTTTCGTCTATGCCTGTGGAAGAAAGAGAGGCTTGCAAATGTGAAAGGGGTGCCTGTCACAAATGGGCTCCTTAGTTTACAGGTAATTAAAATTAATCAGCACTTCTTACATCAATGGATTCCCCCCCACCCCCGGAGTACGGCCTAGAGCTGTTGAACATAAGCATATACAAATGAATCCCACCCACCGTGTTAACTGGAGGTTCAGCCACCCTGCTTGACACAGAAGGGTGGCTAGGCATTGTGTGGGATTTCTCAGGGTGTTTATAAATTCAAGGTTATCTTTCTCTCAGATCAATATGGAACCTGTTTCCACCCCACTGATGGCAATGAAACAAATGCACACTACAATTACAGAATTCAAGCTTGAATTTCCATCCACTGCTTAAGGCTCAAATGACACCCTGTATGCTCTCGTAGTTCCCTCAACTACTCTACTATAATACCTTAAAAGCAGCCACATAGCAACTGCAACCTGTTGCAAGATATTTGGGGGGGGGGGGGGGGGAGAAGAGGATGTCTTAACACTGCCCCTCTGCCAGCTCCTCCCCCATTCTCATGATCCTTTGGGTCCACTGCAAGCCAAACCAGAATTCCCAGGGTCAATCCACAGTCGGACTGTACATCTGTTTTTTGCCTGACGTGCACAGGCACAAGGACGCAGAAGCAGAAAAACTAAGGAATTCAACATCCTTAAGTTGAGCTTACGAGGTAACCAACCAGCAACCAAGTAACAATTGGACTTACTGGAAGATGGGACGAGGCAATGAATACGGGTAGAAAGGTCTGTGCATGACCATATAAATGTACTTGACCAAGTCATACAAGACGTATCTGTTAGGGCTGCAAAAAACAAAAGCAATTTGCATACATGAGAAACATGCAGTATAACAATGAGTAAAGAACTTCTGAACAATATTTTTAATCTAAGCAGATATGTATGATTGGAGAGTGTAAAAGCTAAAAAAGTATCAATCTTGTGCTATATATTATTTTCACCATCACATTTTAACATGCTAAATTACACAAATCTTTCTACAGCTGTTAGACCAGAAGCTGACACATTAATGTGCTAATTGCAATTAACAGTCGAGTTTACATAACCACAAAAGGACGGAGGCTGTCAACAGCTGCTGCTCCAGCGCTGTCTGTGGTCAGCACAGCACCCTTCACTGACAGCACGTGCACAGGCTGAGTTAAGAGTCTTTGGACGGATCAGTGACTGCACTGTCCTCTCTACAGTATCTACCTTCCTTTTGGGGGGGTGGGGGCTTCATGTCAGTTTTGACTCCTGGCGACCGTCCTGCAGTTTTCTTGGCAACGTTTTGGAAGTGGCCTGCCATTGCCTGCCTCCTAGAGCTGAGAGAGTGGCTGGCCCAAGGTCACGCAGCTGGCTTTGGTTCTAAGGTGGGTCTAGAACTCACAGCCTCCTGGTTTCTAGCCTGATGCCTTAATCACTATACCAAGCTGGCTGGCTTTAGACATTTGGCTGGCAATAAAGGTAGTCTCTCAGCTTAGGGTAAGTGAAGATAATTATTAATGGAGTTATGAGTCATCCAAAAGATGACTGGAATTATGAGATATTAAGGTCCCAAGTTTCTGGAAACGGACATGCCAAAGAGGAATGAAGTGTTGAAATTTAACCTTCATTATGTATACATGACAACAAAGAACCATGAGAACATTTGATTTAGGATGGGAAACCATGTGAAATACTGAGTTCATGGAAAATCCTAAAATGAGGTTGCCTGGCCATAGGGAAAGCTGGATGTAATCACTTCACAAGCAAGGTGAGGTCCGTGCTGAGCTGAAAAAGTAAAGGCAAGAAAAATGCCACCACGCATTTTTATGGGCAACTCTGTGGAAGTGATTTGCCACTGCCTTCTTCTGGAAGGCTCTTCCATATCCCAGCGTAGCTTGCAGCCCCTTGTTCCCCACGGGCTTTCCGCTGCAAGGACTTAACAGGACCTGGCTGCTTCCAAGGTCAGCCAGGTCCTGCCCTCTGCTGAGGGAGCAAGAGCTGGACTGAGAAAATCCAGCCAGGCATCGGGAAAGGCTGAGGGAGGGATCCTTCGGCTCCCCACCCCTCCCCTCCCCACTCTGTGCTTGATCTCAGCCACAGCTTCCTCAGCCCAGCCCTCTTTGCTGGACATACAAGAAGGCACCACTGGTCTCAGGACAGAAGACCCCGGGAGAGTCAGAGCAGGTGGTGTAAAACACAAATGTAGAAGAGGGCTCAGGTTCATTACTCAGCTTTATTTTATTTTGCTGTAGCTAATTACTGAAACTGAATAAAAGGTACACCCATGGAGATGTTAATTCAAGCTTTCCATTCAAGAACCTTATTCTGGACCCAGAAATCTGAACCTTACAACAGAAGCATAAAACTGCTGTTTTACAATTATTTGGGTGACAAAATAAGAAATGAAACCTTTTCTACAGTGTTTTCTCCCTTATCAAAATCAGAAATGAACACTGAAGTATTTTAAATTTGAACATACTCCTAACATGAGGCAGACATTAGTTTAAAAGTGCCTCAGGAGCTTCAAAAATGTGCCTTTTTATAAAAGAACACATTTTAATTTCAAATGTCTTTTTCAAAAGATAAATCATTCTTATACATGAAACATTTTACACTGTTCAAAGGATAGATCTCAAATCAATGCAGAAGTGTCACATGTTGCCACTGAAGGTCAAACAGAAACATCTTTTGCTAGACACAAGTTAAGATTATGGTATTTCACAGCCCTGTAAGAACGTTCTTCTTTTCCAGCTGGGTTTGGGGGCCAACTCACCCTTGTAGCAAGTCCCCTCCAGCCTGCAACGCATAATCCATGATTTTCCTCTAGTCTGGCCACTAAAGTAGAATTTAAATTTTATGAATGAATGTACCCATTTAATCTTGTGTTTTTAAAGGCACTCACAAAACAAAGGATAGGGCTTTTAGGCAGGAAAAGGGAGGCAGATGTGGGCACATCTGGCTGCACATTTCGTTTACATCAGCTTAGACCCACAGTCTTTCTTGAGTGGAGGGAAGGGCTCCTTCACGCCCTTTCCTTCTAAGTGTGGCCCGTGGCAGGTCAGGTGGCAGCAGCTCCAACCTGAACTGAGCAAACGCCTCCTGCGACTAAGCTGAGTCTGAAATCGTCCCTGCCTGCCAGCCTGCTTTTCTGACAACTGCTAGTCCATTCAAAATGGGATGGGTTCCTATTCCAAAATGCCTCTGTCTCCAGGCCAGGGCACCCCATCCTATCTGGATTATGCCTCAGTTTGTTAGCCTTCATGTAGCCCACGACCACTGCCAGACACAAACTGAGATGATCAGCTTCCCTGATAACAGACCCACGCACCGTCCACACATGGAGGACGATGTGTTGCAAATCCCTGGACAATGTTTCTTAGTCATTATAATCTGATGTTTAACACAAACTTGTTCCTGCTAAATGAATGGACAAATCAAACCAAAATTCCAACTATAATAATCAGTGGATTCATTTATTTAACTACACTTATGTGCCATTCCAGCCACTATAGACTCGGAGCAGCTCCTGATCCTACTCTATGCAGAGTATTTAATCATTCAAAAACTGTAAGAAGCAAAATAAGAACAACAAAACATTGACAAAAGAAAATAGCAACCTACTAATGTGTTTAAGGACAATACCAGCAACACGTAACCAAAATCTGCCTCTCTTTGTCTCCACCTCAAAGGTCTGTTGAAATAGCCAGGTTTTAATTGCTTTTCTCAGTCCCAACGGGCTTGGGGAGTTATTTGCCTTGGCGGCTGAAGCTGAGAGAAAGAGCAGAGAGAGGGGAGCCCTCAGCCTGAGTCAGGCTCAGTCAACACCCCAAACAGCCAGCCGAGAACGAGGAGCCCAACCTCAGTCCAAACAGCCAACCGAATCAGGCCTAAGCCGAGGTGGGGGCAGAGCCAAAATTGGAGAGAGAAAAAGCCGAGCCAGCCACAAGGGCCCGCTTTCCCACCAAGCAGTCCTGAGCACGTGCGCCCACACTCCCGGGCTGTTCTCCCCTTATTCTCTCTCTCAGGGCCTTCAGACAGGGAGCAGCTGGCAACCCAGATCCGTGGTCATCCCTCTGCATCCAGCAGCTGCTGCAACTGGAGGGCCGAGCAGGTGGAAAGCCAAAGCAAAAAAGCAGCTCGCCTTCTGTCAACCCTGTGAACAGGAAGCTTAAAGTGGCCACGATTACCCATCTGCTGATGCCCACTGGCAGGGAACTGGTTTGAGAGGAGGCAGGCCTTCTTGCCTTGCCCCATCCTGGGGTTGGGACCTCCCAGCCAACTCAAGGAAGGAGTTCACCTTTCTGGCATGTTTCTAACTACGGCCAGGTTCACAAGTCGCACCAAGGTGTGATTTGTGGCTAAAATAAGCAGAACACAGAGCACTAAGCAGTAAACCATAGTCTGTAAGACACAATAGCTGGGTACACACAAACACTACAGAAAACCAAATATGCAATAGTTTGGCTTGTGCAAACCAGCTTTTTGGGACTGAGGGCTGCTACTAGCCTGGGGTCCCTCCAACCAAGAAAAGGAGCAGCCAGGACAAGAACTGAAGCTGATCTTATGAAACTGGAATCCAACTTACTCAAAATAAACCCTGTTATTTATACAACTTATAGGCTTACTCTCATGTATTTAATAATGTCTACCTTAAAAATTACCTTCTGGAAACTTCCAGGAGCCACAGAGTTTACCCACCCCTCATTTTATACTACTGGGCTGGAATGTGGTAGGACTGAACCTGCATTTTAAAGCTTTTTCCCCAGAATGAAAACTATGTAAATATCTCAGTCAACAGCCAATTTATGAGATATTTGGATCTTTGTACTACAAAATGTGAAACTCTGTAAAATACAACCAGTAAAAGTATTAACCCATTTTGTCTTGCCCTACTACTGCTACACTGTGTGAGGAAAATACATCTTTGGGTGAAGAAAGTAAGTTTTTAGAGCCTTCCGATGAATGAGAGTGCCTTAATAAAACTGAAACACAAAAGAATGTGCAGCACCCTTGAAGCTGGCATGACCTAGGCTTGGTTGTAAAGATCTTAACACAGATGGTGTGAACTAGCCTGGTTATAAATACTTTATCACAAACATCCCCATAGCAGCCAAGCCATCTGTCTTGAAGGAGGGTGTGTTCTTCCTGGCATTTGGCACCTTGAACTGATTTGTTTCTTCTTCTCAGTAAGGCTACCGTAGATAGCAGAGGAGCAGAAAGTAACTTGAGATTACTTACTTATGTATGCCTGCATCGTCATATGAATATGCATGCATGCATCCTTTTCCCTTCCCCTTTTCTGAAGTGCATAAATATCATAGCATCTCTTTTGCCTGCAGGGGTGTGTCTCACTATCCCTCGCTGGGGTCCCCTCCAGTACACACTGCCTAATAAACACTGCAGTGAAGCCTTGATTATTCTGTTTCTGGGTCCTGTCTTTGATTCTACAACTGTAAGCAAATTGGTATGAGATCTGAACTCAGCCTCTCCCCCCTGTAATTAGCTTTTCATGCTTCAAAATCACTATTTTTTATTTCATTTGAAAACAATCAAACTTTACTGTTTCTATAATTAGGGTTTTTTTTAAGTGTTTGATGCACAACCGCACAAAAATACATTGGGGGGGGGTATAATAGTTTCAAAGGTCCCTACTTTTGCAAGACCTCCAGAAATCAGTATATCTGTGCAGCACGCCAGCACTTGCAGAGGAAGCTGAAGAGACCCCTCTCTGTCCCTAACAGCTGCTTGCTGGGACACGCAGGCAGAGGAGAAAGCTCTTCTACCGCTGGGCCCCATGGGGGAAGGCAGGAGATTGTGGATAGATGGCAACTCCAGCTATGCTTCCAACTGAGTGAGCCTTCCAAGGAGTCTCTGCTGCCAGCTGGAAAAACCCTTGAATGGCATCTGGGTAAAGGCGCCCATCCATCTCTCTATAATCTGAATGGAGAAAGGAGAAACTTCCCAGGCCTGGAGAGATTATGATAAATTAATGAGCTTACAGATAAGTGGAGAATTACATCTCCTCACTTTGGGATGTTTGTTTTTGTTTGTTTCTTTGAGTGAACAGGACTGATTTTATGAAAGAAATGCTTTACAAACAAGTCAAACAATATTGTAATATATCACATAGCCTCATTTTACACACACACACACACACACAGACCTTTTGGGCCATCAGATCAACCTGCAAAAATCTAAACAACCACTGATGGCAGCAGAGTTATTCCATACTTATTCATTTATTTGCTCAATTTCTATGGCTCACTGAGCTTACCCATTGTGACTCTGGGCAGCTTAGGATTAAAACAAACCAGGGAAAAAAAACAGAAAGCAGAAAAATCTAGGGAACAGAAAAATTTAGAAACCAGAGTGAATTTTCAGATATTCTTGTTAAGCTGTTTATATTGGAAACAGTCATGCATCTCAAGGCTAATCTTGGTGCAAATTATGCTTCACATTTTGGGGCAAAATAAAACATAAGCAATATTTAAGTATAAGCTCTGAGTTGGAGATCTTTAATATTAGGAAATATTATGGAACATGCAGCCATAGTGTGTCCTATTTTTTATACTGTTGTACTGTATTATTATAAAACACAAGTATTACATTATATTATTTGGGTACAGTTGTATTTATAAAGTGTTGACTGGAGATTATTAACACTCTGATGATTTAGATAACTTAAACCTTTAAAGATAAAGAAAAGAAGTTTATGTCAATATTAACTATGATTTCTAAAATGTTAATGTTGATAAGCATAGGGTTGCTTAAATTTCACATCCAAAACTGAGTGTGGCATTGATAAACAACTGCAAAATACATTAAATTATTTATTATATAATAAAGGTTTCTATCCTAACCTTAATACTTGATACTATGGTCTCCACTGTACTGTTATTTATTGTTTATGCATATTGCAAAAACAAACAAACAAGCAAGCTGTTTTGTTTCTGACTTCCCCCTTCTTATGCCTCCACCAATTTCCAGTGTATCAGTATTCAGGCCCCCTCAGAAACCATACTGTGTTTATATTTTCCACGCTGCGTAATATATTGTGTACACGGGAACCATTCTGGCTTGAATTTGGTGCTGTCTCCTCACTTCAGTTCAGGAAGCCTGGAGACGTCAAAAGCAGTGCAGCACATCCTCTGGTGAGCAAATCAGGTCGCCCCAGGTGGGCGCAGCTCTTTCGCACCACTCTGGGAGCGAGACGCAGGTTCTCTGAAGAGCAGAGGGACTTAAATGAGCCCCACAAGAGGGAAGAGAGGAGGACTGTGATGGTTCACGACTCCCTGCCGTGAGAACAGAAATGTATGTATGGGTGCTGACTGGAATGCGCCCCCCCGCCTGTCAAAAGGGGCCACCAATATTTCTCACTAAGGGTTCCTAGGAACATAACTCTTCAGCATTTTTGGAATAACCTGGAAAATGTGGTGGAAGGAACCTTATCAAGTGGTGCAAAAGTGGACCAGATGGCTAATGTCTTTGGACCAAAAGAATATTCCAACTGTTCTTAAATAATTAAAATCAGTTGGAAAAATAATAACAGAGAAATGCAAAGTTACAAAAAAATTGACATTTCTTGATCTAGAATAGTAAGCGTGAACAAGTCTTGGAACTGTGGTAGATCACAAACCGATTACGCTATTGTAGGAAGAGAGCTATGTTAGTCTAGGATAGCAAAACATTAGAAGGAGTCTGAAAGCACCTTTTCCAACAATGAAATATTATCTAATAGAGCCAGACTTTCCAAATCACAATTATTAGTATTAGTTCCAGGTTAGTCTTCATTAGGCAGAAATTCATTAGGCATCCAACTCAGGATACAACACTTTAAAAAGACTTAGATTAACCAAAATTGCTCCAAAGAACAGCAAGGAGGAGGATCAGTGAACTGGAAACCACCCTACAGGGAGCCCAAGCCTTTCCGAGTCCCTAAAAGGCTGCCCTGGGGAAGTAGGCGAAGACCTGTTCTCCATTGTTCCAGGATTGGTCCCAAGTTGCACAGACAGAAAATCCTGCTAAGAGTTAGTAAGAATTCCTTATGTCCTCTGTGAAGGATGATTTAATATGGTTCCTAAACCATATGGCTTCAACAATCCCATCCAACTCTAGAATTCAGTGAGAGGAGTTCTGGAGAGAAAAGTGAACCTATAGGTCCTATAGAGGCTTCCTCCCCAAGGAAGGAAGTTTCTTCCCAAGAGAGTCTTGGGCCCTCCTTCAGTTGGAAGCTCAGGCTATGGCTTCCTATCACTGGTGGGTCAGGGTGATGTCTGAGGACTTCCTGCCCTGGGAAGAGCCCGAGAGCAATTTGAGGCAAAACCACCCAATGTTCGTTTGTTCTCCTAAACATTCCAGGGAGAAGTAGTAGAATGTTGTCATTTCCAAAATGTATCTTCTAGAACAGGAAGCAGTTTGCATATTCTAGCTCACAGCCATAACTCTCAGGACCTGTCTGCATTTGGAACATAATGAACCATATTCTATTTTGGAAGGAAGTGAACTATTCCTGGACCCTTTCTTAGAAAACAAAAATTGCAAAAGTTTGCAGCCCAGGATCATGCTAGCCTGTCCAGAAAACTAAGCTGAGAGCATTCTCAGCAGTCAGCTTTTCTTATTGGCCATGCCCACAACGACTGGGTTGTGGAAGTGGTCACACCATGCTCTCAAATTCCAAATGTGTACATCATCCCAAAAGATACCTGCGATGAACAATGACTGAGATCTGCTTGGGACAACACACACGCTGAAGGACCTTTCCCAAATGAAACTGGGAAATTTGCTAACATATCAATAAATCCAGACAAGCCCACAGAACCGATCTGTCCAGAGTAGGAAATCCAATTTCTTGCACAATGTTCTTTGACTGTTTGAGGAAACTCACCCTACAGCTATACTTTCCAAGTTCAGCGCCAAAGAGTTATTTATGATAGATGCAGAATACATAAATTCTCTGTGCAATATTTTTCAGGGTTTTTAAAAAAAAAGAAACACAAGAACATTAAAGAGAGAACATATACATTAGTTATTTATATGAGAGAAGTAAAAACAGAAAACATACCCTGTCAGTGCATATGTTTTTCCTTTAGAATCAGGATCCTTGATAGCATTAATTATCGCATGGGCTACATCAACCACCTATCAAATAATATTCAAGAGAAAAAAATATTTATAGGATTAAGTAAAATTTTTGAGGTGAGGCAAAATAGACATGAAATGCATTTAATCAATACTTACATAGACAGGCTGCTTCACAGTTTTCTTGCCAAAGGCAAGCATAGGCACTCCGCCAGACCGTCGCATATCTATGTCAAGACAGGTAAATTGAAAGATATAAGTCTGTGACTTAAGATTTGATAACAGACAAAGCAAAGTCTTCAAAATTCATATGAAGGTGGGATGAGGCTCCATTGGGCTAAACAATCCTATGAACCAGCAAAAAAAAACTTTATCCACTTTACTTATGGCCTGGTATGGCCATAATGTGGGTGTCCCTGAAGATCACAAGCTAACATGATCAAGCAGTGTGATAGTCTAACATGTCCCTTCTAATTCTAGGATTTTAAGGGCTGCTAGAGTTTATGCACAGGAGGTAGAGGAACAACAGATAGCTCCACCTAGGTTGACACCCATCAGCTTCAGCAAGTACTAGCCACTACTGGTTTTGCCAACAAAGGCTGGAATAACGTTGAAGAGGATTCCAGGAAGACAGATCCTATTTGATCCCAGAGGGGACAGCAGAGCAGACCTTCCCTTGTTCTCAAAAGTCTGCATTGTTCAATCCTGGAAGTACCAACAGAAGCAAATATGTGTAGCTCAGGGTTGAACTGTGGAGTCCTTGGGGTTCTCTGAGCTTGGTTGAACCAAGCTAGAGAATCCCAAGGACTCCACAATCCTGGAAGTCTTAAAGAAATCATGATTCCACATCTTAAACACTATGTATCTCTACATCTGCTTAGTTATCATTTTTCATTTTTAATCAAAGGAGGCACTTTGAAGAAGAATTTAATATTTATATTATGCTGAGATTTTGTAATTTTTCAATGCTAGTGTCATAAATATATGAATGGTGGATGATAGCCGAGTTAATGTTCGAAATGACAGCAACTGCACGTGCTCTGCACTTAAGATCTGAAATAAGCCTAAGAGAACTCAAAAGGGCTTAATTACATATTCATATTGCCCAAAATCCAGAAAATTTCCACTATTCACAAAAGGATGACAAGCTATTACATAGATGTGGAAACCCAAGACTGGATAAAAAATACTAACCATGGTATTACAGATCTAATAACAATGAATGTACAATATTTATAGGTAATTGAATGGAAAATCCCCCCAACTGAAGTAGACTACCATTATTTCCTAGTACCACAAGACACCATTACAATTTGTGACCAAAATCCAAAAGGTTTATTACTGGGCAGATTTAAATGAGAATCTTAATGCAGATTTTTCACAACACAAATAGTGTAACCACAGAATGGAAGGCAACTTCAGTAAGCCTTCACGACAATATGAAGATTACCATATACCTGTCTATTTAGTAAAACAGTTTACCTATTATAATAAATATACTTACTTGCATAATAGTTTAAAAACCCATCTTCTCTCCCATATATTTCAGAAGGCTTCATAATGATGGCATCTGGAAATTCCTCCCTCACAATTTTTTCTCCTTCTGCCTATAATCAAGTCATTGGAAGATTATTAAACTTCTCATACAAGGGCAAGATAGACAGAATTTCATCAGCCAAATAATACAGAGAGCTTGTTACGTCTTCCTACCCCCTCCCTAAATTGTACACTTGATCATCTCAATGTTTGTACAACCTCAATAATCTGGCCAAGGTACGAAGCTGAACACATTAGCAGTGAGGACAATCTTTGAGTGAAAGATTGGTTTTGCTTAGCAAAATTCTGGCAGCAATCAAAATTAAAATGACTAAAATTAAAATGATAGAAGATAGATTTTTCCAGGCATGGTCATTACTGTAAGGATGTGCAAACATACATTACCAAACCAGCCAGATTAAGGCAGTGTACAAATTCCATAAATAAAATTAAACTAATTAAAATTGGTTGTCAAACTATGGCAGCTGCTGTTTTGCAACCACCCAATCGCCCCTCTGTGAAATCTTTTTAGCAGACAGAAGGAACCTAAAATATCCTATCAACATCTTCCAACTTCTTTAGTAATTACTGGTAGTCCTTGGGTTATGACCATTTGTTCAGTGACCGTTCAAAGTTACGAATGGGTTCTCTGAGTTCCAACTGTTGCAGTGAGCCTTGGTCACATGATCACAATTTCCAACATCCCTTGCCAGCTTCCCACAAGCAAAGTCAATGGGGAAGCCAGTAGGAAGTTGGAATCACGTGAGGTTCTTGCTTAATTGACCGTGTGGTCCTTGTTTAATGATGGCAACTGGGATTGCTGGAATTGCCATTGCCAAGTAACATGGTCACTTGATGTTGCACTTTACAACCGTGTTGCTTAGCGACAGCAATTCTGGTCCCAACTGCTGTCGTAAGCCAAGGACTACCTGTATTGTTCCAACAGAAAAGCCATTAACCAAACCAGACTCTGAACTCTAATATTATTATCTATCTATCTATCTATCTATCTATCTATCTATCTATCTATCTAATTTGTCACCGCCCATCTCATTAAAAGTTACTCTGGACAGTTTACAGAAAAGATAAATATCAATTAAAATACAGGATAACAATTTAATAATTTATCCTAAATAAATATTAAGTAACTTCCAAGATAATTGATGGTAACTAAAATTATAAGGCTCAGGGAATGTCATCAAACAATATTAATTACTGTGTTCATAACTTTAGTTTTATATTCTGTATTACACTTCACCCCACTGTGGGTAATATTAGCCATGCAAGCGATCTTAGGAAGAGGTGAGTTAAAGTCTATGACAGGGCTATATCCCCTTTCCAACAAGCTCTCACGCAGTGTGGTAAAGATAGGCTGCAGCTAAAAGAGAGGCCAATTCCAGCCTGACACAGGACTGAAATTACTAAAATTCAAGCCAGACACATGCCAAGAAGCAAAGTGAGCCTCTGTAAGCAGCCAGAATAAATGCTGTTGATGCTTCCACTTCTCTGTTAATACCTGCTTAAGGGCAAGAGCCACAGAAGGGTCACCAAACGCTACTGATTTCAACTTTCCTATTTAAGCCAAAGGGGAAAGAAAATCTCAGGGCCTTTGTAAATGGCTAAATGAATGTATTCACTCAGCGTGCGGCAGCCGAGACAAAGGCCAATTCCATGCCAGGGAACTTGATGAAAAGAACCGAACACGCCAACACCGTAACCACCTCACAAAAACGTATGGTACGTCCGCATCTGGAGTACCGTGCGGAACCCCAGCCGGCCTGCTTGAAAAAAGACATAAACGACCAAGGGCAGAGGGCCACCAAAACGACCAGGACGATTCAGCATCTTCCCTGTGAGAAAAGGGTGGAAGAAGGGCGGCGAGGGGGAAGCGACTGAGGCGCGCAAAGTCAGGCCTGGAGCAGAGAAAGGGGAGCCGGCGCTGCCGTCCTCCCTCTCACAAAGCCCGGGGGCCAGGGGCAGCCAGATTTCGATCGGGAAGAAAACACTCCCTTGCACACCACATCATTAACCAGGGAATTCACTGCCACAGTGAAAGACGTAAGGAGGGGCACTAGCTTTCCAAGAGGATTGGGTAAATTCATGGGGGAGGGGGGAGGGTCCTCCCCACGACCCTCAAAATACAATTACAAAGCAGCAGAATCTGAAAACTAAAATCTCTGAACTTACTTTATTCCTAAGGTATTTTGAAGGACTCTTACTGTCTGAGTTTAAGTGAGAAAAGTGAATCAATTTTTCCACTCCAGCTTTTTTTGAGAGCCGAGCAATATCTCTAGGAATAGTAACAAACACATCTTCATACTTGAAGTTTCTAGAATAGGACCAAAACCAAAAATTAGTGTCACTCAGTGTGAGGGAATGGTTTGAAGGCCACACTCGAGGAGATAAGCATTTCCTTAGCCCCCAGCAGGAGCGTGGGAAAGTTAAGAAGATGAGACTGGCACCACCCTAAGGAATTCACGGTGTTTTGGCTTCCTGGCTTGGGAAGTTTAGATTCAGTCTGGAGAGATTTCTGTCTGTGAGGTGGAAGCTAATAAACGCAACAGAACTGTATCTGTACTGTCTCGTGGAGTTCTTTGGGCTGAACCTGACACTCATGTTCACATAAAAAGTTATTTTATCACACCACAATCAAGATGGTCTTGCACAGCAACTTATGAGTTAACATTTACCTATGTTATGTACAGTATTATTAGATTTATCTCCCACTTTATTTTGTTCAACCCACGGCAGTGCACGTAAGCTCCTGCCTCCCGCTTTCCCCACAACAACCGCCCTGCAAGGGGGAGGGACTGGCCCAAAGCCCCCCAGCTGGCTTTCATGCCTGAGAGAGGACTAGAACTCAGGGTCTCTGGTTGGCAATCCAGAACCTTAGCCACACCACCAGATTGGCTGTCTAGAAATTTAGAAATCTCTACCGAATAAGTCTCATACAAGGGATCGGCTGACTGAACAGTCTTGAGGAAGCCAGCCTCTTAGCCCCTGCAAGATCTGCCAGTCCCATCATTTCACTCACCACAGTGAACTTGATGGTCAGGTTTCTTCCTAATTTTCAATCAGAAACATTTAGTGAGGATCACCCTTAACTACACTGGAGCTGGATACCCATAACATCTGAAACAAGTTTCAATGATCTAATGGCTGCATATGTATAACAGATTAAGCATAGCTGAAGTTCATTTAGTTTTGTTTTTTGTTGTTTTTGTAGTTTAGCATGTTGTATGAAACCAGCTCATTCATGTATGGTTTGAAGCCAAAATATGAATTTATGCAATAATCAAAGTAAGTATGATGAGCCCACTCTTGGCTGGTAGGGCTAGGGTTACAGGGTTGTAGCTTCTGCAGTGCCCAGATGTTCTTCCTCACATTCCCAACTTCACGGCTTTTATCTGCAAGTAAGGGGAAAGGTCAGCACCCCACATGGTAGATATTACTCTCCACTCTATTGGGCTGAACAAAACGAAATAGATTCACTAGTCATACAGAAAAGCAGAGATCAAAATTGTATCAATTGAGCCTGCCTTTGGTGAGGGTGAGTGAAGCCCCCCTTGGATTGTGTAGGTTCATTTTTTCATCCCTATCCAGTATCTTGTCATCCTAGCCATCTTTTATTCTTAATTTCTGTCTATTACCGTACTTTTTCTTGTTTTTAATGTTTTCATTTGTAAGCTGCCCAGTGTTGTTGGCAGCATATAAATTTAAATACATTATGCAGAAAACCTCATTCCTACAAAGCACCATGCAAACTAGTCCCAAGAAGATACTGAATCCTCCATGTTTTCTTCTCATCTCTTATCACTTTAAAAGAACTCCACTGCATTGCTCTGGGCAAATACAACAGTAATTGAGAAGGGCAATTCTTTGTCAGCAGAGATGCTTGGGCCCTATAATGGGGCCTAGGCTGTGTGCAGGCAGCGTCACTCTGGCTTCTCCTCAACACTGCTGACGCTCTCACTCCACTCATTTCAGCACCACCTGCTTTCTAGAAAGAATCACATTAACCAGCAGGGCCATCTCCCCTTTCAAGCAGGTTTTGACCAAACTCCCTGCAGAGAGGAAAAGAAATCTCAGAAGGGCCATCAGAAAACCATCAACCCAACGGAGAAGGCTTTCTTAAACAGATCCCCTGCAGTCTCCAAGTCTCAGGAAGCACAAGCTTTGCCAGGATAGCAAAATAAGCAGCTGGCAGAACTCAAGTACCACAAGAAAAAACAACTGAAAAAAAAAAGGCTGTTGGTAGGAAAACAGGCAGTGCACCAACAGAATCCCTACTCGGTCTCTCACACACATGCCCCTTTGGGTACATTCATTCTCCTGGTCAGGAGAAAAAAAATCAAGATGGAGCACTGCAACTCCTCCTCCTCCACATTTGTCTATTGTGGATGTAGGAGGAGGAGGCTAAAAGAGATTTACTCTTTGTATCTTCCCTGTGCAATTTGTTTTTCCATTCACCAACCTGGCATTTAGAAGAATAATTTCAAACTAGGAAGACTATCACTAAGGCCTCTCTGGCACCGTGACAGTCAGCCCTCAATTTATTTCAGAAAGGGGAAAAGTTACCTGGTTTCCCATTCTCTCCCAATAAGATTGATGACTACATTGCTATGTTCAAGAGCTCTTTGGATAGAATCTTTGTCGCGTGAATCCCATTCCTGGTAACCACAAAAGCACAAAATAAGTTAAATAATGTCCACAAACCTTTCACAAAGATGTACAGTAGTTCATGGCCTATATAACATTTCTTTCTCACAAGAGATTATTATTACACTCTTTATAGCATGAACCAAGTTGTAAGATTAAGAACCACAGAAAAAGCAGAGTCTGTATTAAAATACTTTCATTAGGTTTTGACTTCATAAGGATTTGAGGCAAACTCATACCATACCATAAAGATAATCTGTCCCAGGTCACCCATGGGCCGAAGATACAGGAGGTCGTACTCATCACAGCGATACGGGATGATGACTTGGGAACCAATCCGGCCTAGAAGGATCAGAGACATTTCCTTGGAATGGAGTCATTACAGGATATATAGGAAGCGCTCACATTTTCAGCAGCCGCAAACGCACGTGCCATCTATTAAACACTAGCATCGAGCCACATTCACTTTTTACATGTCAGATGGTAAAAGTGGCGTTCACAGGGCCATCATCCAGGCATTAGGCTCCTCTGGATTTCCAGAAGCCCCATGCCCCATGGAAAGCTCCTTTGGAAACTGGAACAAGTTTCAAAAATCCTTTGTGATCCATGAGGATGTGTGGATGTTAATTTTGACCTGTTGGGTTCCCCCCCACCTTGCAGAGTGGAGAGATTGGAAACGAAGAGATTGCAAGAGAGTAAGCAGGCACACAATGGGGAATACACATCGAAAGGAATGTGGTGGTGCTGGCAGTCCTGAGCACACTATGCAAATAGCGGGTGTATTCCCCATTGTTGCCTGCTTACTCTCTTGAAATCCCTTCCATTTCAACTTCTCCACTCTGCGAGAGGGGGAGGGAAAAACGGATCAGGCACAGGAGAGGCTGCCTTCAGAAATCGCTTGGGCTTTTTTTCCTCCCCTCGCAACATTTTATGGAAGGGAGTAAGATGAAAATTTCTTTATTCAGCAACAGGAAGAAGACAGCTGGAGATCAAAACTGGAGGTCAAAACAGTAGACCTGAGATACGTAGACAGCGCCATTCATTCAGCGGAAACTAAGGACTTAAAAGACAGAAGTGATGGCCACCAGCATACTTAGCGAGCTCATTAGTAACAGGAAAGAAGTGAAGGTGATGACAACAAAGATCAAAATAGTGAAAGCTAAAGTCTTCCTAGGGGTAGCGTAAATAATGGAGACTGAGAAACACCGAAAGAGAGATACAGGCAGTCCTCTGCAGTTACCATAATGCTCCCATCCTAGATCTCTTACTTAAGTCATCTTTCAAGTAGCTCAGCCTCCATATTTGCATACAAACTGGGCAGTCAGCTTTTGCACACGTGTGACCTCTGGAGAGCATAGGTGGGCAAAAACCTAGCCATTTTGCACATGTGCAGTCACGGCATCTGCCAGTTTTTGCATTTCTTGTGTTCACTGGAATTCATGTAAATAAATGTCTTGTGTAACCCAGGGACTACCTGTACTCCTTCCTTCCAATGATGGAAGTAGAGACATTTACTAAGAGGACCGTGGAGTGCAAGAAGAATCAGTCTGTCAGTTCTGGATGAAATAAAGACTGTTCCCTCAAAGTACTGAGTCAGCAAAAACTCTTCACTTCCCTTATCAGCATCCCTATGAAGTCTTCATTGTCAGCAATACACACACACAGTTATACAGAAATCTATAAATGATTTCATGAATTTTCTTAGATTAGTTTCAGTTACTTCAATTAAGTGCTCAAATCCTGAGGTGAATTTAGGTAATTTGGAACAGATTTTCATTTACAGGAAGCAGTCCAGATGGCTAAAACTCACCCTGCTATGAAATGAGTCTTGTCACACAAATCCAGTCCTGAGTTTTCTTAATGGATTATTTTAGTTACTTTAATTAACTGCTCCAAATTTCCACCTAGCTGCACATAGTGGCCGCACGGTAGCCACGCCCCAAAGGGGGAATTTCTGTAAAACTCCACAGTGATAAAGAAAAGAAAGTGGAGAAGGAATTGGTTCAGTGACTAACAGGTTTGGTCTCAAATCAGAGTGACCCTTGTAAGCAAACCTCCATTTATGAAAGCTGGAGAAGTCTTAGGGAGAAAGATCCTAGTCGTACCATTTGCTCTGCCCTCAATGTCACTCCCAGTCATATATGGCAATATTTATGAACTGTCTCAGCTAACAGACCAGCTTGACAGTGGATCTTTCTTCTTTTGAAGAAATCCTATTTTCTCCTTACCATCTGCCATCAAACCACAATTCCAACAATATCTGATTGGGAACTTAAATTTGGAGAATACACAGCAATGGCAAAATTAACAGTATATACACATAATAAAAGTTCAACCAAATTTAAGCAAAAATTAGTCCCATATATCCAAGGTATCATGGAGCATGCTAACCTTTCCTTCACTCCATATCCCTTCAACCTATGTCTGAAATTTGCCAGGGATATTCCTTTTCATATGAACCGTATTTGCTACAAATACACCACCATCCTGTCCTTGAAACACAAAAGTTCAGGATGATTAAAAACATCTTAAAATACTGTTGCTAATACCTCTACCCTATCCCCTGGGACTGATTTCTATGGAATTTGCTCCATTCATCTATACATGATCACGTTTTGCTTTCATTTTGTTTTTGTGAAAACATCCTGGAACTTAAAAAAAAAGACAATGAATGAGCACAACTTGAAAATGCACTAATTTATATAAAATATGGCACCCTTCATTATTTCCTGATGATGAAATTTATTGTAAATTTCATCCCATTTGCATAAGTATAATTGTTTGGGCATTTATATTTTCCCTATGCTGGGAAAGAAATGCTCCACTTTTCTCCCCTACTTTTGTTTCATGGATCAGAGCAGATGTGTAGATTCTGCCTTTGAGGGAGAGCACAGCGTCAAAGAATAGGAAGGCATCACCTGGCTTACAGAGCCCAACCCCCGATCTCATAGCCTTGGCCTGTCCTTAATCTTCATGTGCCAATATAAGCCATGTGACACATTTAAGAAGTTGACCCAAACCTTCCATGATATAAATTAGTACGGAGAGATTATTACAGAAGATGTAAAACACAAATCAGAGGGTTTGCTTTGAGAAAACACGCTGCTTTTAAGAATGAATAATTGCCCCACACTGGGTTCCAGGGGAATCCAAAATCTTGTATGTATGTTTGTATGTGTGTATATACAGACACACGCAGACACACAAGGAATTAAAATGTGGGCATTGATTAGTTTTGTTTAAAAAAAGGAACATATTTGAACATAATATTTAATTTCTTTTAAATGAGCAATCAGAAATATTTTTCATAAAATTACCATATATGTGTATAAGTATCAAAAATATCAAGCTAATATAATTTAGTATTCAGAACATTTAGAAAAGAATAAGGAAGCTATTTTCAAATGTGACTGTCATGAATTAGCAAAGAATTTTAGAAAAAATGTTAACATATGTATTAAGTTTCTTTAAATTCTCTTGCTTTCTTTTCATGGACAAGGAAGATATCTTTGACACATATATACCATTGTTACAATAAAAAGAGACTATGAATAACACTGGAGATCCTGAACAGAAAATTAATTTTCACAAGTATATCCCAATGATCTCTTTAAGATATTGCTACAAGATAAATTTGTAACATTTACCTTCACAACTGAATGGCATATTGATTATTGGGTATCTAAGTCTGATAAACAATACATTAATAGACAACAAAATTATTTAATAAAGAAAATCTATCCTTGTCATATATTACCCAGGTGATTGACAACGTATCGGCCCAGAAATCCTGTGGCCCCAAAGACTGTGGCAGCAATACCACTGACCGAAGAACGTCCACTGCGTCCATGAGGCATCACCGAGTAATGAATTGAGCGATCTTGTTGAAGAACAGGCAACACCCATGGAGAAATGCCGTACCCTAAAACGCAAGGACATTGAACATACACATGAACGCACACTCGTCTCCAAGAATTCAGCTAAGCGACAGCTATATGAGTTGGGTGGTAGGGATAGGGCGGAGCATTCCTCCTATTAATTTCATTATATAGTTTAGGTTGGGAAACAGAAGGAGAAGCATGCTTGCTCAAGGCTGTTTGGTAAGATTCACGGTTAAGCCAGGATTTTGATGTTGGAGCACTAGACTCAGAGAAGGGAAACCCAAGTTCACGTTCTCATTAGGCCACGAAACTCATGACTTTCTCCCAGCCTAACATTCCACGGAGGATGCTTCTGAGTATAACCAAACATTTCCCCCCATATTTGCCATCTGGAGCCCCTTAGATAGAAGGGGGCACATAGATGTAATACACCAACCATGTGAGAGATACATGGACACTAATACAGACTTCTATCAGCTGTTAATTACCTTTGGTCCAGCACGCAGTACTCTTACACATATTGTGTTATTTTAAGATTCCTGAAACAACCACTAAATGTCTATGTAAAATGAAGAACCATCAAACTGGAAAGCACACAGCCCTCTCTCTGGTCCTTGTTTTTCAATCTGACTCATTTTTGCCTGGACTGGGAGATCACGGCTGTCTTGAGAGACTGCTCTTGAAGGCGTTTGGGACCTTCGAAGCTTACCAGCGATAACATTTTGCCTGGGAATTCCTAGTTACGTTGACAGTTACATTAGTTTTGTCTACCTTCAGATTCTCAAATGAATTATTACTGGATAATTGTATTTGGTGCAGTGGTCAAGGCGCCGGCCTAGAAACCAGGGGACTGTGAGTTCTAGTCCCGCCTGAGGCACGAAAGCCAGCTGGGTGATTCTGGGCCAGTCCCTCTCCCGCAGTCCAACCCACCTCGCGGGGTTGTTGTTGTGGGGAAAACGGGGGGGGGGAGGAGTGTTAGGTACGTTCGCCACCTTGCGTTCTTTATAAAAGAATACTGACGGAAACGTTACCTTCCTAAGGAAGAAAGCCCAGAGCCGCCGTGTGCCCTTTGTCGCCCATCAGCGTTTGCATTCCTCGCCAAACGAGCGGACCATTTCTTATCCGCCCCCTTTTATTCTGAGCGCAACGGAAAAGCTACCCCAGGCGGCCTCGCCGCAGCCCAGCTCCGCCTTCCCTGCGCCCGCCGAGCAGGCGGCGACCCGCCCTTCCTCCCCCGTCCTCCCCGACCTTCAGACCGCCGAGCAGCTCCTGCTGCTGCCTGCCCCCGCCCCCGCCGACTCGGCGCCCCGCTGCCCTGCCGGGGCTCCGGGCCACCCACCCCGCGGCCCCGGGACGGCGCTCCCGCCGCCCCCGCCACCCCGCGCGGCGGGGCCCTCCCGCGGCGCCCCGGGGATGGAGGCGGCCCGGCCCGGCCCGCTCCGCCGCGGCGCCCACGCGCGGCTCGGGGACACCACGGAGAGCCGCCTTCCGCGCGACGGGCTGCAGCGAAGCAGTCCGGGACGGCCGCCGGGGCTGCAGCGGGGCGCCGCGAAGGGGAGCCCCCCGCGCCCTCCCGGTGACCTTCCCAGCCAGCGTCGCCGGCCTGCGGCGAAGCCCCGCCGCTCCCCGTGCCCAGCCCCGACCCCCGCCACCGCCGCCGCTACTTACGCGTCCCAGGGGCGGAAAGCGCGGCGCGACGGAGGGCGCACACCAACGCCGCCATCTTCCCGGCCCTTCTGGCGAACCCCGCCCCGCGCGACGGCGGCCTCCGAAGGCCAAACCGCGGGCGGCGGCGACGTCCATGCGCGGGGCGCGATCCCGCGGCGGAAGCCGGTGGGCGGGCCCGAAGGCGCGGCGTCCCGCCCCCCGGGGCTTCGGGCGGGGCTTCGGTGAGCCGCGGCCGCCGCCGCCGCCGCCGGAGGGAGAGGGGGAGGCGAGGGCGAGGCCGGTGGTCCTGCAGTCGGCCGGCCTCGGAGCCGCGGGCGCTTTCGGCCCGTGAACGGAGCGAGGAGAGCCTCTCGGGCGCGCGGCGGAACCGGCGCGCCTTCCCGCCTCCTCGGCCGCCCGGCGCTGGCCCTCCCGGCCCCGGCGCCCGAGGCGGCGGCGGGTTTCAGAGGCAGCGAAGCGGGGAGCCCCGGAAAGCGGCCCGCCTCGGCCCCGGCGCCCCGAGCTGAGGCGGGGTTCGCCCTGCCGGCAGAGCCCGCCCGGCCGGGCATGCCCCGGAGGAGCCCCCGGTCCGCGGGCGAGGCTCGGCTGCCCCTTCGCCGCGGGGGGGTTTCGGCCGCTCCCTCTGCCGGGACGGCCCGAGCGGCCGCCTGAGGTGGGTCGTCGGGCAGAGCGCGTTTCTCGGGGTAGGCGCTCCGGGATGCTTGGAGGAAAGCCCATTTTTACAGATTTCCGTGCCATCTTTTAGTCCAGTTAATTAAAAAAAAAGGAACTTGGTGTCGTCCACATCCGCCAAGACTATTATCTCCAACTTCATTTTTTCTGAATGTTTGCCTCTATTATTATCCAAGTCTTGCTAATGGTTCGTGAAGCGAGACTGTGAAGGGTGGAATTTTTTTAGTAATTTTATTAAAAGTTTTTAAAAAGAAGATAAAAACTAATAATAATACAAGCTAATCTAAAGTAAGAAAGAAAAAAGAAATCAAAGAGAAAGCTAAAAGTTCAAGAAAGGGGGGAAAGAAAAGAAAAATAGAAAAGAAAGGGGAAAGATACAGGGAAGGATGTCTGGGTCAGGGTCTTTGGCGGACCAGACGGGCCGCGTTGCAAGGGAGATCGGTGGCCAGACGACAAATTCCGGCCAGCGCCGTCTTTCCGGATAAAGGGGAGGCTGATTATGAGGCTGCCCACGGCTGCTCCTCACGAGTAGACTGCAGGAACAGAGGTTTTTGTTGAGCAGCTGGGAGTCAAGGGATTTCAACCAAACTCACAGCCATAATGCAGCTTATACGCGCACAAGGTTCATGCGAGCCTCGCTTTCTTAAATTCTTTTGGAGGTAATTAATTTACAGCTCAAGAGATGTTTTCAGAGTGGTAGGATAAGAGAATTCCACTTGGTGAGATGACATTCTTTCTGGACTAAAAGGGGGGGGGAGGGTTTTAAAGATTTTAAAACTTTTACCAAAAAGCTTAATACGGAGTGGATGTAAGAAAGTTTAAAACAGATAAAGGGAACCATTTTTTTGAAAGATTATTTTTTGGTGAAAGTACTCTTAAATAAATTGGAATTAAAATAGACGAATGAACCAGACTTTTGTGGGAATGTTTTTTGTTCACTATTAAAAAGTGCAGACAAATTAGTGGATTTTACAAAACAAAGATAAAGGTAATATGAGCCAGACTGATGCTGACTAACTCCGGAGTGCCATTTGAGATGTAAGTATTAAGGGCACAGGAAGAGAAAACAGAAAAAAGAAAGGAAAGCTTGCCTTTTTCTCTTTCCCTTGCAATTGAGACACTTACTTTTGGATTATAATATTACAATGGCAGGCACCATTCAAAATAGCAGAGGGGAGGAGAGGATCGCTAGGGCAACCTGCAGAGAGAGGAATTTACTTCAGATTTACTTCAGAAAATGTTTGAGGAATTGGGTAATAACTTAGCTGAATCACTTGATATTAAATCAAGTGCCAATCAGCAAAATCTTTACAATCTATGAAAAGCACAGCTGTAAAGGCATTATTAAAGAAGGCTGGAAAATATTTTAAAAAAACATTAAAATTGTCCAACAATATAGGAGCAAAAAAGTCTATGTCATCTACAAATCAGTGGAACAGCCATCAGTATTTGGAGCTTTCCCTGTTTTCATAGATTTCACAGTACAGTATCATTTCCTGGAGAGAGAGAGGTGTAGCTAGATAAACAGCACAGTTGTGTAATCTTCAAGAGAACTATATTATTTTTTAAAAAAAGATTAATTTCTTAGTAACCTTTGCCTTAGTATTATAAAACTGAATATAAAAATGTAAAAATTTATGATTTTTTAGATTGGAGTCATTATATACTTTATTCAATTTATTTGTGACTCTGGGCAGCTTACAATTAAAACATCAACAGTACCAAAAAATAAAACAGCCATACAAACATTTAAAACAGTTAAAGGCATACAGTACAATCACTGGGAGAGTACAGCCGTTTTATGGGCTCCACACTGTCCTCTGATCCCCAGGCCAGCCAGGTCTTCAGGCCCTGAACCTCTATGCTGGTAGGAATGGTTTTCTTGTTGCTGCTGTTTCAATCCAGAGGCCAATAATTCACCAGTTTTTTCACCCATTCCCAGTATCTTTGCTTCCTGTGACTCTGAATATCCTGAGCCAGGCACTGGGCTAGGATAGAAGTATAGATGGTGTTGTCACAGGGTTTGGTTAGTTTTATTTATTCTGTTTTTATGGAATATTACTGTGAGCCCCTAGGTTTATTATGAATAGAATAGGCAGCCATGTAAGTTCTAAAATAATAATAATAATAATAGGAATTAAGTTCCAATTTTGCAGGCATCAAACCTTTATAGTATAACAATAATAATTTATTAAACTTGCATGCCCCTGACTCCCACTGATGGGCGGCTCACAGCAATCAAAGAAATTACAATCAAATCAATAAAAGATGGCAAGTGTGATGAAGCGAGGGGTCTCACTCTCCCTTGCCAAAGGCCTGGGTGAAGAACCAGGTCTTCAGGGCCATCTGGATCTCGGGGGTGGGGTGGGGGTGGGGAATCTTGTTCCAGAGGGCAGGCACTGCTGCATAGAAGGCATGCTTCTAGGGTCCCAGTAGATGACTTTGTTCAATCGAAAGAACCTGGAGCATACCAACCCTCAGGACTGAATCAGCCAGGCAGATCCTATGGGAGACTGGCAGTCCCTCAAGTAACCAGGCTATCATTCAAGTAATCAAAATATCATTCCGGTATACACTGGCTTGTCTGTGTATTAAAAATTCCTTAGCTTTATTTTCCAAATTTTCTTGTTAGATGTTTTATCCTTATTCTACGAAGCCTCAACAATAATGCAATCAAGTATACATGTTTGAAAATAGAGCACCTCTTGAATATTTTTATTAATGGCTTAAAGACTAAAGCTTCCCTTCAGGGTGCAACAGAAGAGTGAAAACATATCCCAAAAGAACCAGCAGAGCGCTTAACTGGGGGAAGAGTTTTCAGCCACTAAATTGGACTTTGCCTCTGAAGACAACTTGGACCTTGCTACCACTTCAGTTGTCTTTTCTTAACACTGAGTGGACCCCCCTCCCTAAATCAGCCTTTTCTCACAATCAGCTGCTGCTGTACCAAGATGATATTTTGCTAGGATAACAATAAGGTATCCTGAATTGTTGCCCAGGGAGGTGAGGTGGCTGTGGTTAGGCCTACAGTTAGAGTAACTGAGGCAGTAATTGGCTGATGAATAATAGGACCTGACTGGACCAGACCTAGCTGCCAATATGCAGGCGTCACCCAAAGAATCACGGATTGTGGCATCACTGCAGAAGGTTGGCAGGGAGAGAGTGGCATTATCCCCCTTTCCCCCTACAGCACAATCAAGATTTTGCGGGCTGCAGCAATGTGCACGTAGCTCAGCAAGCTTTGCGAATTGCATCCTTGGATTATAGATCACTTACTGTCAGGTTAAGCCCAAGAAAATCCACGAGACAGTTCTGGAACAGCTCAGTTACTTTATTAGCTCACACCTGCTAGACAGAACCTCGCCAGACTAACTCTAAACTCCCCAATCCAGCAACTAAACCCTACGAATTCCTTAGGGTGGTGTCAGCCTCATCCGCTTTCCCGTGCTCAAGCTGTGGGCTGAGGAGATGCTTCTGTCCTTGAACCTTCTCATCCCAATCCATCACACTTACGCCTGGAAGCCTCTTACCTGCATTCATACTTGAAACAAGATTGGAGAGCACCGGCTCCCTGATCTAACATCTGCTAAGGTGAGACAGCAGCAGCTGCACACCAGAAACTGTTTCCCATAAAAGTCACTTACTGTATCTGGTTTCCCACATATCATCAGACTATCCAGGGAGCTGCATGCAAGGAACTATCTGGCAGAGGGTCAGTTATCTGAGTCCCCAAATTATGGACCAGAGATGTCCTCAGATCATCCCCAGGTGCTCTCTGCAAGGGAGACTGTCTTATTTAAAAATATCTCTGGTGGTAGATCAGCTGTCTGAGTTGTGACCGAGTCACTGATAAGAGAATGCTACGAAGCCACCCCCAGGTGCTACTGTTTATGCTTCCTGCCTCCTAAGTATAAAAGGGTGGCAAAAGCCACCAAGCAGTTTGAACTTCAGCATAGACCCATAGTTTTGGGGGGGGGCTCCCCAAGGCCAGCTGCTCCCTGGATAGTCTTATTTCTGGGGTTCCTGGTAGGCCCATGAGACACGGACTGATAGATTGTTATTTTTGTTTTCCCTGTGACTCCTTCACTCCATAAAAATCCGTTTGGGCTTTTCTGCCTGGTTTGAACTTATGGTCTGAAGAACCCTAAAGAACCTGCTTCTCCTGACTGGACACCAGGTGGTGACCCCCACGGCTTGACAGGTTCCACAAGTGCACTTTGATCGGAAGAGGGGATGGGGAGTAAGTCCTGTGCCCCGTGGTTCCATGGCAGCTGGGGCCTAGAGAGGGAAGAAGGGATTGTCCTAAGACGGGATGCTGAGAAAAGGCCAGCGTTAGGAGATCAAGACGGCCAGTGCATCGTAGTGCCAACGTAAACTGCACACCAGGAGAAGGCTTCTCTTTCCTGGCTCGGTTTCCAGGAAGGCTGTATATCGCCCTGAGAAAACGGGTGACCAATTTAAAGAATTGCAGACAGGAGCTGTATTATCAATCCTCCGGGTTCTGAAGCCATATTTTGCCTCCGAATCTGAAACACTTGCAGTCCCGAATCATCCTTATTGTCCTTGGAAGCTCCTGCCAGTTCCCCTGAATTTTCTTAAAACTGAAGAGCACCAAGCTAAACAGCAGCTGAGATGGAATTTAGCCAACACAGACCAAAATCTAAAACGATGGAGCTAAATGGCTGGCCTATACTCAGGTGTACATCATAGTGCTGGATTCACACAATGCACCTCCCTTGCATAGACCTGTTTTCCAGGTTCATCCAGTAGACTGATAAAAAAATTAACCAAATAGCAAGGGATTGCTGCCACAACAGCCTACCCAGATTAAAAATAAAGTAGCATGTCATACAGAGGCAGCTGCTTGTCTTTAACTAACCTGGCTAAGTGTATTCTGTGAACTCAGCCATTTTCACATAACACTGTTAAAAGTAGTAACTTGCTTTTGTTTGGCACCATGTTGTGTGAGTGAAGCAGCCATTGTGGCTTGTCAGCTGTGGTTTATAGCTTAGCAGAGAGGAAGGCAGCATATGCTTATGGTACTAGAGAAGCTCCCAACTGCATCTGACTTTATTGTTGTTTTTAAATTATTTTAATTAGAAAGCAGCACCCAAGTTCTAGCATTATAATTTACACAAGATATTCTTAGAAATTGGGGCGAGGAACCCCAGGGTTTTGTTTGGAAACCTTCTGAGACCAAGGTGATGTGAATGAAAGGGCTTCCTAGGAGCAACAGGGGAGAAGCTCCCTGTTCGCTTCTGATCAGTGAGTATGATAGGACTGGCCAAAGGACTCTTTTAGCGATCCCATTATTTGTTTGTTTGTTTTTCACTTTTATATAACTGCCTATCTCATATATATAACTCTGGGTGGCTTGCAAACACTTGAAACAAATACAAAAACAACAGAAAAGAACAATACAACAATTTAAAAACAAAAAAATATATATAATATAAAAAACCATAAAATCCATAAAACTTGTGCATCTGTCTATTTATATCTATCTATCTATCTATCTATCTATCTATCTATCTATCTACCTATCTAAAATACATATATATCAAAAAGCCCCCCAAAACATCTGCTGCCCACCATCTGGAACATAGTTGGTGAAGTAGCCATGTCAACGCTGGGCCCATTGCACAGATCAGCCTTTTGGGTCCTTGTATCAAAAAAAAAAAAGAGGGGGAAGGGAGGAATTGACTGTCAGGCCAAATTTACAGGAAGAAATATACAATATTGCTATGGATTTCATCTTTGAAGAAAGAGAAAGCATTGCTGGGCCTAATTTAATCCTTCTAAAACCTGATCATAAATGCACCCAGGACTGATCCTCAGCATTGTTGTTACTTTACCAGTTTCCTCCCAAGGCTTGGCAAACTGCTGAACCTCCTTCTGATAGTGTTGATGATTGCTATGGAAACAGCAGTGTTGCCTGGGCATTGTGACTTCAAGGTCCATTCTGACAAGTGGAGGATGAGTGAGGAGCCCAGAGTGTGGAGAGCCTTTGAGAACATCCTGGAAGTTTTGGTGTAAAAATCTGCTTTTGGGGGACTCTTTTGAATCCTCACATTGACGTTCTAGAGGTAGGCCAGGTTGCTGCATTCTGTGGTCAACACAGCCCAAGACTTGTAAGCTCCAGAGATCAAACTGTCTCTACCTTAAGGGAAAGGCTCAGGAAGAAAGACTGAATCCTGTGAACCTGTAGGATCTGATTTGGGGTTTTATGTCCAGTTATTCTGGGGAGTATGGTTACTTGTGGTATGCAGGGAGGGAAGGACAGCTGACCTCCTTCCTGATCAGCCTCCCAACCAACAGGAAGTGATGGAAATTGTGGCAGGTGAGAACTTCTCAGACCAGCAGGAGAGAGACAGTCTCAGTTGGTCCCTCCCAGATTCAGATGACAGTTTCCCCAAGTACACATTTCGTTCAAGCCAGCTCATTCTACACTTGAAGGGACTGTTTGTTTGTTTGTTTGTTTGTTTATATTTCAACTATTGTTGTAGAAGCAATAAAATTGCACTAAATGTGCATGTTAAAGGCACCAAAAGGAGATAGGATTCACATATTTTGCTAAGCCATAAAGTTCTTCACCTACATTCTGCTTAATGTGTCACATTCCCTTCCCCTCTTTGCTTTGACTTCATCATCCCTCTGCTCCAAGGACTACCTCAGTAGACCACAGACCAACATTGGTTTTCTTTTTGAATTAACCCCAGGGTTCTTACATACATTCAGGGAGAGGAAGGGCTGGTGTGGTCCATCACCAACTGATTCAGGAAGAGGAAAGAGCCCATGGCTGGATTCACACGTCAAACTGAGCTGTAATATGTTTCGTTGTTTTAACTTGGTACAATGTGTGAACTCAACCATTGTGGTTTATAAAGTGTAAATCACATCCTAGTGTGTTATGTGATTCTGGCCAATTATAGTTTCTTAACAAACCATGGCTTAGCCTAATGTGTGAGTCTTCTTGGTGTAGGCATGATTTTTCAAATAGTATAGCTACCCCATATTGTAATTGTGAAGAGGGTTGCGGTTAATTATGTTGAAGAGAGAATATATTTATAACACATTGTTGGCAAATAGCATAAATCATGACTGACTGTGAATTTGTCCTTGGGATCTAGTGTTAGAATAGTAGTCAAGAACATGAGCTCTGAGCAAGAAAATCCCTGCATTATGTAGGAGTTTAGTCACGAACTTATGGAATGGTCTTAGACAAGCAGTTATTCTGTCTGCTTCGTGCCGCAGCCATGTGACTACTGTAAGGTAAAGCTAATAACCGTGTCTGCCTTACAGACTGAAAAACTATGTTGTACCCTTCCACGTTGATTTTCATGTTAACTTCCTTTTTTTTTTTTAAATGACCCCAAGAAGGCATGCAGAGGATTTATGGGGAATGATCAGCCTCTGGTCTGATTATTTTTGGCTCGGTTACTGTGGCAGCAGCCTTATTCAGATCATATATTATGGCCTTTGTTAATTTTCACGTCCTGATGGAAAAAGATCCTCTCAGGACGAAACAGCATCTGGAGAATCACAGAGTTGGAAAGGACCATTTATATAACTGAGTCCAATCCTTGGTTCTGTAATTTGTACAGGAATCCAGATTAAATCATCCACGCCTAAATGGTTCAATAGTCTGCCTGAGCCCATCCAGTGAGGGACAGCCTACCACCACTCTGATTATTGGCTCCAGCATCAAATCCTTCTGACTGTTTTTTCTATCTGTCTGACTGTCTGCCTGCCTGTCTGTCTGTCTGCCATCTATCTATCTATCTATATAAGATAATCCCCTCTCACCCCTATGGTGGTCTGTGTCTTCCTCAATCTCAGGTCCTCTACCAGAGGCCTGGGAGTTGGAGGGTTCTGTGCAGGATCTTGGCTGTTCCTAGCACTGCTGTCTACTGGACAGAGAGCTCTGATGTTGTTCCTGGGATCTGTGGGAGCCCCTCTCCCAGCTTAGGAGTCACAGCCCCGAGTGCTCCTACTACCACTGGGACCACTTTGGCCTTGACTTTCCACATCCTCTCTAGTTCCTCCTTCAGGCCCTGGTACTTCTCCAGCTTCTTATACTCCTTCTTCCTGATGTTGCTGTCACTTGGCGCTGCTACATCTATCACCACTGCTGTCTTCTGGCCTTTGATACTACCATGATGTCTGGTTGATTGGCCAGTACCTGCCTATCCGTCTGGAACTGGAAGTCCCACAGGACCTTAGCCCTGTTATTCTCCACGACCTTCTGTGGAATCTCCCATCTGGACTTGGGAGGGTCTAGCCCATACACTGTGCAGATGTTCCTGTACACAATGCCAGCTACTTGACTGTGCCGTTCAATTTATGCTGTTCCTGCCTGCATCTTACACCCTGCCACTATGTGTTGGACTGTCTCTGAGGCCTCTCTGCACAGTCTGCACCTTGGGTCCTGTCTGGTGTGGTAGACCCCTGCTTCTATGGGTCTGGTGCTTAGTGCCTATTCTTGTGCTGCTATGAATCAGTGCTTCAGTGCTGTCTTTTAGTCCAGCCCTTTCCAGCCACTGGTAGGATTTCCCAATATCAGCCACCTCAGCTATCTGTTGATGGTACATCCCATGCAGGGTCTTGTCTTGCCATGGCACTTCCTCCACTTGAACTTTCTCCCGTGTCTGCTGCTGCCTCAGGCATTCTCTCAGCAGCATATCTTTGGATGCCATCTTACTGATGTACTCCTGGATGCTCTGGGTTTCATCCAGGACAGTGGCTTTGACACTCACCAGACTCCATACACCCTCTTTCCAGCTGGTGTACAATCTCTGGGTGTTGGACTTGGGGTGGAAACCTTTGTACATTGTGAGGAGCTTCTGAGTCTTCACATCAGCAGCCTCCATGTCCTCCTTTGGCCAGCTCACTATACCGCCAGGGTATCTGATGACTGGCAGGGCGTACATGTTGATGGTGTGGATCTTGTTCTTCCCATTGAACTGGCTCTTCAGGACCTCCCTTATCCTTTGTTGGTACGTAGATGTTGTTGTCTTCCTTGCTTCCTCATTGTGGTTCCTATGTGACCGTGGGATACCAAGGTACTTGTAGCTGCTCTGTCTGTCTGCTATGTGACCTGCTGGTAGTTCCACCCCCATCATTCTTAACTACCTTCCCTCTCTTTGCTACCATCCGGCCACACTCATCCAGTCCAAATGACATCCTAATGTCCTCACTGTAGATCCGTGTCAGGTGGATCAGCAAGTCGATGTCTCATTCACTCTTAGCATACAGCTTGATGTCATCCATGTAGAAGAGGTGGCTGATGGTGATTCCACTCTTGAACTTGTACCCATATCCAGTCCTTGTGATTATCTGGATGAGGGGGTTCAAGCCTATGCAGAACAGTAGGAGGGATAGTGCATCACCTTGGTATATGCTGCATTTGATGGCCACTTGTGCGAGCTGTCTTGAGTTGACTTCCAGTGTTGTCTTCCACAGTCCCATTGAGTTCTCGAGGAAAATCCTTAGTGTCCTGTTGACTTTGTATAGCACCAGGCATTCACAGATCCATGTGTGTGGCATTGAGTTGTAGGCTTTCCTGTAGTCAATCCAGGCTGTGCTCAGATTGGTCTGTCTAGACCCTGAGTCACAGGTGACTGCTCTATCTCTGAGCAACTGGTGTAATTAAGGATTTTAATTACAATAGTAAAATCTAATGCAAACTAAAAGAAAGAAAGAAGAATAGAAAGTGAAAGATGTAAAGGAAAAGAAAAAAAGTAGAAAATAGAAAAAAAGAAAAGAAAGAATATAGTAAAGAAAAAAGAAATATATTAAGAAGTGACTTCCAATCTTCATCACAACAAGTATAAACAATTTTAGTAACTCTTCACCCCCTCTTAGTTTACAACCAATGATCTCTTCATCCCATATCCAATCTCTTATCTATAGACAAACCCATAAAGCATCATCTTTTCAGTCCTGTGTCAGCAGAAAGTCATTAAGGTTTACCAGAAATAACATATCTTATTTTAGCCTTGATCAAATAAACCAACTTTATATTCCTTCCTTTTACTTCTAGCAGTCTTAATCTTTAATCCATTCACATTATGTTGTAGAATTTGATTTCATTTCTTCTTTGTCCCTTCTCACAAGATTCTTCAAAACTTTAACAAGCCTAAATCCAATATTAAAAAAAAATTACTATCACCTGAGCATTCTGGCTGAGGTAAGACCACAATTCGTTCACCATCTGAAGCTGGGCAAAGCTACCCTCCCACTTACTGCCTCCAGCTGCTGTTTAAACTGAAGCTGTAAGTCCAGAAAGACTTCCGAGTCATGTACCAACTTCTGTGGAGGAAGCTCCACCTCACTCAGTAAGACTACTGGGACTAGTGTTCTAGAACATTTACTGACATACTGCAACTCAGGTTTGAGGGATTTAATCTGCCTCAATTTATTTTGCCTCATCCAGATCCTAGATAAAAAACATATTTGCCAGTGTGCCAAAGAAATCCTTCAACTCTTTTAATAAAACCTCAATTCATGTCAATACTTCCCAACTTCAGTTCAAAGCAATAAACCATTGACCTTCATACATGTCCTACAAATCAGTCCACCCCGCACTTCTGCCAATTCAATAAATCAAAGCACCCATTCAGCAAATGCAACTCAAAGACAGGTTTAAAGTCCACAGCCAAAACCCTTCATGGCTCAACTTCCTCCCTCCCTCCGTCCCTCCACAATCACAGTCAACAGTCATGAGTTCTATATCCTTTACCTCCCCTTTGGATTACTGCAATGCACTGTACATGGGGCTGCCCTTGAAGAGCATTCAGAAGCTTCAACTAGTGCAAAATGCAACTGCATGGGTAGTAAATGGTGCCGGTTATGCAGCACAGGTAACACCACTACTATGGGAGCTGCATTGGTTACTGGTGGGTTTCTGAGTGCAATTCAAGGGGCTGGCTATCACCTTTAAAGCCCTGCATGGCTTGGGACCAGGTTACCTAAGGGACCATCTTCTCCCAATAGTTTCTACTTGTCCAATTTGACCTAGTAGATTGGGGATGCTGCGGATCCCGTCAGCCAAGGAATGTCGGCTGGTGGGGACCAAAAGGCATGGCTTCTCCTCAGCAGCCCCTGCTCTTCGAAACATTCTTCCTTTGGAGCTCAGGATGGCTCTGACCCTGCTAACTTTTCATAAGGCTTTAAGAACCTGGCTATGTGCCCAAGCCTGGGGTTCTGAAAGGGTTAAGGGCCCTGTTACCTGGCTGCGCTATTGATTTTTATGTAATTTTTATGATAATTCTCAGCTGCCTATATGTATAATTTGTAATTGTTTTCATGGTTTTAATTACTGAGATTGTTCGCTGCCCAGAGTCACTTTAATTTAATTTCTATGGCCGCCCACTTGAGATGGGCGGCTATAGAAATTAAATAAACAAATATATCCTCCTATGACCTTCTTTCCTCTTCCTCTGCACATTTATGATAGTCCCAGCCACCTTCTTTTATCTTCTTAAATATACCGGACCTTCCTTCTTCTTTTGCCAACTCATTAATGAGCCACCTACCGCCTTCTATGCTGCCACCCGTGCTCTTCATTGACAACCAGACTTTGGTCTTCACCTTCTTCTACCACTCATAGACACTTCAAGAATCCTTGTGTCAATCTCAGAATTGCTAGGAGGATCCCCAAACATGCTAAAATTCTTTAAAAGAGCCTGAATAAAAATATGCACCAGACTCCCAAAAAGCATTGTCATCTGCATTGGTCAGATCCCACCTCAATTATTGTGTCCACTTCCAGGCACCCTATTTCAGAAGGATTCAGAGAAACTGGATAAATCACAGTACATACATACAAAAAGCAAAAAAACCCTAGAATATATCCAGACAAAGGCTCTGAGGATGATCAAGGGAGAAGTAGCTAATTCATATAATGGTTGAAGGCATGGGAATATTTTAGCACTGACACAAAAACACTGAGGGAAGATCTGAAAGCACTCTTCAAATATTTGTAAAGAGGTCACACAGAAGAAATAACAGCTCTTCTCTATTATCTCGGAGTTCAGGCCTTGGAAGTTATAGGAGGGCAAGGTCCATCTTCATCATCATCATAAGTTTATCTCCTCTTTATGTTAGCTAAGCCCTCAAGACAATAAGCAAAATACAATTTATAAATCATAAAGTAAAAGCAAGTCAGTTAAAGTCTAAAACTAACAGCAATGTAATGAAAACTAGATTCTGAGTGTTAGAAAAATTTCCTAAAAGTAAAAGCAGTTTGGCTGTGACCCAGAGGGATGGTGGGCTCCCCTTCATTGGGTGTGCTCAAGGGGGACTAGAGAGTCACCTGTCTGGGATGCCTGCTCTGAAGAAGGGGCTGGACCCTTCCACTCCGTAATACAAACATGTTCACAGAATGTGATTCCTTGCTGGTATATGATAGTGTGAATCACATTCATTCTGAGTCATTCTGTCATTCCTGCATAATTAAGTTTGAGGCGGGAAGGAGGGAGCGTTATAAAGATAAATGGTCCTTCAAATTGAGCTTGACTACTGGGGACCTCATGAACACCTCAGTGTAGTTTTCTTGGCAACAGTGGAAGAGGTTTCCTTATTTCAGGATTTTTTTTTTTAACTTTCCTAGTATAGTCTGCAGGCTGGTATTTCCCAGTCATCTTTCATATAAGGACTAAACCAGGTCTATTCTGCATAATTTTTTAATATTGGATGTTATAGCCAATCTAAATATTTATTAGCTGGTGGAACTATTCATGCTGATTCAGACAATAATTCAGATGTCAGGTTCACACAATAATTCATAATTAAAATGCTTGACTGTTTTATCAAATTAACCCCATTATCTCAGTTTGCATAACAAATTCAGTCATTAGAATCATCAGAATCTTTCAGGGCCTCCTTGGATAATTTCTGGAAGGAAGGTGTTGCAAGAGTCAGAGTACTCCCAGGATGCTTCACTGTTGTATATCTGAACCTATCAAGGCACCATACTTGGGAAAACCCAAAAGGCAGCTTATTTACCTCACATTTCATTGCAGCAGAAAAGAGAACATATAGGAAAGATCCTCTGGGTTATGCAAGCTAGCCAAAAAGCTGAAATTCTCTGCTAATACTGTATCACCTTCTGTGGTCCTGCAGAAGCAGAACATACAGGCAGCCCTGCTCGTGGCCATAAAAAACTGGTAAGTGGCAGAGCCTTTTTTTCCCCCTCAATTTTTTTTTTTTTCAGTTTGAAAAACTATCCAGTGTGGGAAAAAGAAGATGCTTGGCTCAACACAATTAAGGTAAAATGGCCACCTTCACGTTAGCTGTAATTTCTTCTCCTCTCAGATGACAGAGAGCATTGACTGGTTACAGAGCCAGAGTGGACTGTGTAAAATAAAGCGTTACACACCCAGTGAGGAGGAGGAGGAGGAGGAGAAGGAGCAACAGAACTGGATGGTAAGGAGACAGTGTTCTGCCAGCAGGCTTGGTAGCACAGCAAATATGGATGTCCACGAAGCCACAGGAGCCTGTTCCACTGGCTACATATGGATTCCCCCAGTCGATAGGCTCTAGAGTGTGCCATGGATTGGATTTTCTAAACCTACTAAGTTGGCATGTCTGGGATTTGACAAAGGTATTCTTGGCATGCTGCCCATAGTAACCTTTCTGTTCAGAAATATGTTCCTGCCTCGCCAGTGCCTCTTATTTTCAGATGAAAGGCACATAGGATTGTCTCCTGATTCTGTCTTAAGTGCTACTCATAGAAATGCTAGAGCTCAAGTCCTTGGCAGCCTACCATATCTACCGATGCCAGGTGCACAGGATCCGGTTGTGGGCACAAAGTACATAATAAGAGGCATGCCAGTGGTCCAGGCCCAGGATTTGAGACAGATTCTCAGCTCAGAAGGTGGTGAGTCCAAGTTGTAATTAGGCCTGGAAGACCGTTCAGTATTGCTTTAGCTGAACCAAGCACATATCAATCAATAGACTCCAAGAAGAGGAAGAGTTGGGGCGTGAGGGGGGGGGGGGTTGGGATGCTTTGTCTATGGAAAGGTCCAGGCTGATTTCTTGGCATCAACACATAAAAATAATAGAGTTCATTTGGTAAGATGCCTGAGAGTTTAGTCATCCCTCTTCTGTCAAAGTTGACTGCAGATTCTCCTGGTGGCATCTCCTTTCCATTTCTCCACTGTTGTTTCCTTTGTTCATTCATACCTTTTAAGAACAGAGGCATGTCAAGGTGCCTTCGTTGGATTTGTTGCTTAAAGAGGCCTCTCCAAAATGTACAGGCAACCAATGTTTTTATCTTGCAGTTTTATAAGGTCAAGAAGGCTGAGCTGTAAAGTCTGCCTGCTGTTCTTACCCACCTCTCCTCTTTTAGCCACAGCTCTCAACATGCAATATGAGGTTATTAATATTGACAAAGAGAGTTGGATTAAAGATTTCCATAACACACAGAATGTGAAGGACAACACGTCCTGGAAAACGAGGCATCCATTCCGTGCTTCCGTTCAGTGCCTGTCAGAATCAGAATTCTGCCACGTTCGTACACATATCTCAGGCCATAAAGTAGAGATGACACAACTGAGCAGGAGAACTCAAGCACCAGAAGGCACTTCCTGCACAATGTTCAGACTGATCTTGATAGGTCAGAGGAGGAAGTAGAAGAACAGAAGGAAATTTAAAAGAGAACATTCTTCACTTAGAGAAAAATAAATAGGCAGGGGGAGGGATCTGACTCGGTAATAGAAAGTAGGAAAAGAATCTTGGAATAATAGCTAGTCAGCCAGTGGGGCACTTTATGTTGCATGAGAAGCAAATAATGGGATTTAATCTTTTCAGTCTAGTCACAATATTTATTCAAGAACTCAGATCAATTAGAATGGGTTCAGGGAAATGCAGTAAGACGATTAGGGAGCTGGAAACTAAGTTCTGTGGAGAGAGATTAAAAGAACCAGGTACATTTGCTTTGAGAAGAAACAGTTGCACATTCTCCAAGGCCCCAGGGGGTGCAGTGGTGAAGGGATTGAGCTAGAACAGAGAGACCCAGGTTCAAGTCCAACCTCAGCCATGGAGTTTCATGGGGTGACTTTGGCCCCCCTCTCTCAGCCCAACCTACCTCCCAAGATAGCTGTTGTGGGGATCAAATGAAGGGAGATCCCCATGAAAGCTGCTTTGAGCTCCTAGGGGGAAGCTGAGATATAAATTGAACAAAGAAATAAATACATTTTCTGCAGGTGCATCATGCTTAAGGAGGTCATCCCTGGAATAGTGCTTTAAAGTTACAAGTACATAGATTCTAGCTCAGTATTAAAGAGAAATAGGTAGAATGTTATTGCAATCCATGATCAGTAAAACTAAATGTTCTAGTGCTATTTATGTAAAGTTTTACAATCATGCTTCAGGACACAGGTCCTCCTTATATCAACCCTAACCCTGCTAAGTAGTGGAAATTGTAACTCTGATGGCTAGGACTTGCTGACCTAGTCCTGATTCCTTCTTCTCCCATTACCTGACAGCGAAGAAGTAACTTGAGTACCAATTTGTATTTCTCTTCCCTTCCTGAAATACATGCTAAAGTCGACTGGTGCTATGCAATATCAAAATGTGTATACTGGCCCATCTAGTCTAGTATTGTCTAAATTGACTGGCAGTGGCTCCCTAGAAGTTTGGGAATTTATTTATTATAGATGCTTTTGTGCCACTTCTATCATCAACCTCTAAATATCTTCCAGCTGTTGACCTGCAGGTAGAAGGAATGTCCAATGTGGTGGGAAGGGGTTGGGGTAGAAATCAAGGCTCATTGAAGTCAACCTTTCTGTTGACCTGTACATCACCTAGTGTGGGAGGGGTGGGATAGGCAGACAGACCACCCTGTTTAATCACATTTCCTACTGAAATGCATCCAATCAGGTTGTTTCCTATCCAAAGGCTGGAGTGATCCTATTGCCTGTGAATGAGGCCAGAAGTTTCTTTTCCTAAGCCAAGAATCCCTAGACAATCTAGCATTCTCTCATAAGAAAGCTAGTTGAGCCCCATGGTCATTTGGTTGCCCTTTTCAAATGTGGCTACTGGGGGAGATGGGCAGCATACAAATTTAATAAACAAACAAACAAACAAACTGGGCATGGTGTTCCAGAGGAAGACACGCCATAGAACTGAGTAAGGCCATTACAACGTTGGCAGAGTCAGTCCCTTCTGCGAGTTTCCACCATGACCCCAAGACCTCTCCCCTACTTAGTTGCAGACAGCTCAACCCCCTCAGACACAGACTGATGATTCTGCTCCAGGACACTCCTGAGGAAACAGTGCGCTCCTATTGGAGCCTCCATTTCTTGCAGAGGCCGGCTTAATCCGGATCAAGGTGTTCTGACAGGAAAGTGGTGTTTTGCCCCAGGAAACAGAAGAACATTTCCTATTAGAACATCATGTGTTGCATGAGGTGGGGGGGGGGTCTTTGGAAGCTGCTGGGGTTCATTTGGCCCACAGCAGGACTGGCCCCTTCCCATCCAGCCATTTCAAGGGCCACTTGTGGTCCTTGGGGTGGGGGTGGGGGGGGGGTGGCCTGGGGAATATCAGCCTTGTGGAAGACCAAGTGTGAAATAATGCACAAAGTCATTATTCTCATCAGGAACATCCATGCAGTCTTCAGCATGAAACTATCCACCATTCATGATATTGATGTAGAAATGGGATTTGGGGAAGTGGTAATTTTGATAGGTTGCTCAACCTGCTATCTTATTTTCCTGAGTGGCAAAGCAATGTGTGAGTCTGCTCACCAACTCCACAGGTCCAACAACCATTTGTTTAGTGGTCTTTGGAAGACAGCAAGTGGTGGCTGATGGCATGATCTGTACAAGCTGAAGCAGGAGACTGTGGGTCTAACATGCCCTCTCCCAAAGCCCACTGTCACAGAACTCACCCTCTGCAAGCGTGTGGCATGTAGCGGAGGCCATCCTGGGGGTCCCACTGGTTTTACAGGGAAAGAGAAAACAGAATGGCAGCAGAGGAGAGTGCTTGGGGACGGGGTGGGGGGGAGCAAAGGAGACTTGTTGGCATCCATCTAAAGTAACCAATAAGCACCAGAACACCTGCCATCCTCGCATTTTGAGAGGAGAATGAGCATTGCAGAGACATGACCAAAAAAGAAAAGATGTTGCTGGGACATGTTTTTGCTTGTGCTGAGATGCAAGCGGGGAAGGCCCTCAAGTGTTCTTTGGGTTATTGATCTACAGTGAGAGACTACATAGCCAGAGGCTTCTGCTCATCATCGTCATCGTCATCGTCATCCTCATCCTCCTCATCCTCATCTTTGACTTTTGCTGGATCTGTGATAGCTCAGTATATGTCAACTATTTCCCCCCCTTTTTCCTGCTCTTCCATCCCTCATCTTCTTTTTTCCTTTCTTTCTTCTTGGGGGGGGGGGTCCCCTGAGAGAGCTGCATAAATTCTGGTTGTCTTGTTTGAATGTTTTTGTGGAGGAGATTTATTGTTTCTTGGGCAATAGAAAAGCTGTACATCAACTTTTTGAGAGAGAGGCGGGAAGATCCAAATAAATTTCATCAGAACTACTAAAATAAAGTTAAATCAAAGGAGTTGGCTCAGATAATGAATAATGACCTTTCGGTTATGCCACCTGCCTTGATACGATCATCTGTGGCAATCGCCAGGCAGCTTTTCTTTTCTAAACTTTTTGGCATTCGCTTTGCCTCACTTTGCTCACCATTCGGATAGCATCACTCTTATAAATTCCTGGGTTCCTTAACTGCCCCATAGTCCTCTTTTCTGCCTGATTCTGCATGTACAGCCTCCAGATGTATGTCTTTTTTATGGTTAACAGTAGCTAGTTGATCAAAAATAGAAATCATGGTTTGAGCAATGAGGTGGCAATCACTTGCCACAATATCTATGTCCAAATCAAGTTGGGAGCAGAATAATTTATCTAGTCCTTAATATTCTTAAGTCATTAAAGTGTCCGTTAAGGGATGATTAGCAGCGCTTGCATTTCCTAATCTTCACCTGCTCATTCCACATCATTATTCCATTCTGTTGGGTAAGAGAAGCTTCTTAGGCATAAATAATTGGCTCAACTCCTTTTACACTCCTCAGAATTCCTTAGGTTCTCAGTCTTTAATCTTGAATGGGTTAGCAAGACCTGAAGTCTCCAGTCTAGGTCTCTGATTCATCTTGGATTTAATTTGTTGCTTTCCCCCTTCCTTCCTTCCTTCCTTCCTTCCTTCCTTCCTTCCTTCCTTCCTTCCTTCCTTCCTTCCTTCCTTCCTTCCTTTTGTTTTTTTGCTCCTTATTGCTCCTTTCAGCTCCCAACTGGAAATGAAAAGAGCCAGACGAGAATTCTCTTCTCTGAGCAAATGAAGAAGAATCCATTACTGTGCTTCTGTCACTAAAATATGTTCTGGAGAAGCTGGAGACCCTATGGGTGGGAGGCTTTAAAGTAGATTGCTGTACAGAGCAGGGGTTGCACTTAATGGTCTGAATTATGCTTTGAGATGCTTCATGAATATTGCTCTTGAAGTGTCCCCTTGGAAATTTATCATTCTCTGGCATCTGGGAGGTGAAGGTCCATGGGAAGGATTTTATTTTCATGTAACAAAGTTAGAAAAGGCCAGCCATATATACTTAGATAAAAGATGAAAGGATGTTGAGGCTCCATCACAGTGAAAACCTTTCTCAGAGGCAGATTGTCTGATAGATTATAGAGAAATTATGAAGTTAATGACCTAGAATCTCTGCCCCATCCAAAAATCAATTCGGTGAACCCCTCTGCTTTTTTTCTTCTAATGTTGAATTTCCTGGCTAAGCCCTTCAGAAGCAAGTATTGTAATAAAGTGTTCCTGGGCATGTGGTTTGCCCTGTAAGGGTTTTAAGATACAGTGATTGGTGGGCGGGCTACATCACTTTGTATTTATCCAGTTTTTGTACTCAGAAGGAAAAAGTCAGTGTTCCTCATTTAAATGGTTGATCGATCCCTCCCACAGAGATTAGATGTTCCTGTGGGTTTTGCAGAAGATGCTGCCCTTAGCACATGATGAGCTGTAAATACTAGGGACATGCTGTGAAAGAGCATTAAAATGCTTTTTTAAAGAATAAAAGATTAATAAAACAAATAAAAGAATAAAACAAAAGTCTCAGATTAAAGAATAAAACTATCCCCACAGAAAACCACAGCTGGAGTGTGAAGTTTGTGCTAGCTTTCTTTGCCCAAAGGATTGTGGACAGGGAGCATTCAAGAGGCCACTCCTTGCCCACTGTCCAAAGTCCAGGAACAGTTGTGCTCCCTAATGCCCCTAGTTTGTAGTTCAGTTCTATGTCTACTGAGGACAGCAGTTTAAAATAGCTGCTAGTTTTCTGGGACAAAGTGACATCCATGGTAATGATATCCAATGTATGAGGGAATGACTTCCCACGTATTGCACACCAGTTCAATAGGATGAGATGATGGGGAGTAATTTATTGTAAAAACAATCTTTTCTTCCATTTATTAGACTGACTCAGCTAAGCTTTTTCAGCAGACTTCCTCTGATCCACTCCAAAAAGATCTGGAAAAGCAGGGCGCAGTTGGAGCCCAGAATGTGTTGAATGCCAGTAACAACGCTAGAAAGGCAAGACCGAGAGAGGTGCCTGCAGGAAGGCAAAGCATGGCCCAGCGCAATGTCAGTTCTCCAGGGGCCTACAGTGTCTGCGACGAGGAATTCAGTCTGAACGTCAGCTCCAACAGGGGATCTCCCAACTTCCACTTGGCCATGAAGGCCGGTTGCCAAAAGGAATCTAAGGATGAAGAAAGTGACGGTTCTGCTTCACCAAACCCAAATCCTGATCCAGATGAAGTCTCTTTTTACTGCAACCGGCTTTCCAACCTCGCCATAGCAATGGCACGCAAAGAGATGAATGACCGGTCTGAAGGTAACAACACATGCATACATAACACAGTCTATGCCGCGGCAGGGGACCACGGCCACAGATCGATTGGGGTGGGTACAGAGGAGGGCAAGCACAATCTTGCCAGGATGTGTGAATGCAAATATGAAGAAAGCCCCAGTTCAAAGAAGAAGACTACATTTTATTATAAAGAAGAAAATACAGAAGTACCAAATAAAAGCGAGCCTTTCCGGGATGAAGGCAAAGGGTGCAATCACAGGAAACGCTTCGGTCCTGATGAATACAGCAACTCACTGAGCAAAGGAATACTGGTTTATGCCAACAATGTGGTTTCAGACATGATGGTCTCTGTTATGAAGACTATGAAAGTGAAAGTAAGCGATTCCAACATCGCTTGCGCAGTGTTGAAAAAGGTGCTGCTGAAGCACTCTAAAGAGGTTGTGTCCGACCTGATTGACTCCTGTATGAAGAACCTTCACGATGTCACGGGGACACTCATGACTGACTCGGACTTCGTTTCTGCTGTGAAGCGGAGCCTCTTCACCCAAGGCAGTCAAAAGGCCTCTGAAATAGTGCAAGCCATGCTGAACCGATTGCACAATGCTCTGATTGTGCAAAAGCAGGTAAACGAGAAGGCCAAATCCCACAGCATGGCCTTTGCAACCATTAAGACAGGTCGGGGGGCTGATGCAAAGACTCAGAATATGAGGTTTTCTGCTGCAAAAACGGAAACCGTGAAAGATAAGGAGATGACCTGTGCAGAAACGGTTGGCAATCACATCATCAAAGAGGGCCTCAGCATGTGGCATCAGAAGCAACAGCATGACAACACGGGATCAAACTCCCCTCCCTCCAAGGCTTTCTCAACCCAAGAGAATCAAGACCTTTCTAACCTTTCCACAGATTCCTGGGCAAGAGACCTGATTGTGACAGCATTATTGCTGATACAGTATCATCTTGTGCAGCAGGAGAACGCGATTAAGGATGCGGCTGAAGGGGGCCGAGCCAGCAAGGCAGCTGGCACCCTGGGCTTTCTGGGCCAGGATAAAGGCATTGGCTCTATAAAACAGTCTGACGCTTTAAGACAAAGTGAGGATGAACAGTTTGAGATGAATGCAGAAAATGATATGTCAAGCGTCGTAGTAATGCTCATCCAGAAGCTCATCAATGAGACCGTCAACAAATTAGGAGGAACTTCAGGGACACTGATGGCAGATGAAGCATACCGGAGTGCTTGCAAGAATCCGGAGGGCCCAGGTCCTTCAGGCCTTTCAGAAGTGGATCATTCTTATGAAGATGCCATATCTGGACTGACCAAAATGATTTTGGACCAGTGTGATGTCAACAGGAAGGAAGGAGGCAGCGGACCATTCATTGACAACCTGGTCGACACAGTGACCAAGCTGTGTCTGATGATAGCCAAATATAGCAATCCTGAGTCAGGACTCGGAGACATAGGAGACGGAGATGATGTCGGGGGACCTTTCTTTTCGAAGGGCACAGAAAATGTGGAAAGCAGAATCGGGTCTGGTGAAGACACGGCTTCTGGCCGGAAGGTGGTTGTGACTAACCAGAATGGTCCTGAAAACATTCACAACAAGCAGCTCCAAGCCATCCTTCAGTGGGTGGCGGCCTCTCAGCTGAACGTCCCAGCGTTATACTTCATGGATGATGATGAAGAAACCCTGAACAAGGTAAAACTAGAAACTCAGGGCAGGAAGGGGGGAATAGTGCGTGAGGGGAAAATAAAACAGGATAGCGTTGTGGTTCTGCTCATGTTGTAAGGGACAAAAACACTGTTTCTTTTTTTTTTAATTGTATACTAATAATAATATTAATCAACATTTATGATCAAGGCAGGGGTGTTTAGACAAAGGACCACTCCCCCTTCATTTCACCTATTTCTTATCTACTTACTTCCTGTAAAGTAAACTGTGTTGCGGCCTTGTCTTTTCTCTCTCACCCCCTTCCTTCTGCTCCCTTGAGCAGACCATGGTTGCTTTTCATCTTTGCTCTCTGCTGACAATTCTTCCACTGTTTACAGAGAAATTGGACATGTGAGAATGTTTTAAAAAGGGAGGGAGAATCAACAATTCTGTTTACTTCCAATATATTCCTAATCTCTTGCAGCCCCTTATTTGCAGAATAGCTTTCTTCAAGATTGGCTTTTGCAGCAAAATAATAATATCTATGTTCAAGAGAGAGAGATCAGTGAAGTATAAATTATTGGCCAGGGGAAAAAACCTCCTGATCATCAGAAAGAGGTTCGTGTGCTTAGTGGCCACAGAAGAAAAATAGGCTCCTATGTTGGTAAGGGGTTGAAATGATGCCAGGGGCATGACCACTGCAAATCTTGCTTGCAAGTTCCACTGGAAATTCATCCTGGTGATACTTCATTACTAAGGCTGGGCTCAGGCATCATGTTAAGGAACCTTTTCCCGCCCCTTGCTGCACCCAGTCTATTAACCCAGGTACCCAAGAAGCCGCCTAAGGACTGAGCCCATCACGTCAATCCAACCTTTGTGCTATGCAAACACAGTTCTTGTGTGCTCATGGTGAAGTTTGCCCCCAGCTAGTTTTCTTCTTACTGGCACTGTGTATCTCCCTTCAGTACTGCATAGGACCAGTGATGCAGCTCCGAGATGTACAGTAGGCACAATTGGGATCTCTTTCTTTCCACCAAGGCCTCTGAAAGAGCCCAGGGGACAGAACAGATTCCAGAGAAAGTCCTGGATGCAACTCGTGTGTTCCTGTCTTGCCTCGTTTTTTCCATGAAAGAAAAAAAGAGTTGGAGCAATATTCTTCAATATATTACTTTTTGTGCACAGGTTCTTTTGGATGGACCCATATATGTATATATAGAGGAAACATTTTGCCCCAGGTTTCTGCTGGTTGCTTAAATGGACCTGCAGCCTAGAGAAAGAGGGGGACTAGGAGAATTTTGGAAAAAGGGAGGATGGGTCTTAGTGAGAGAAAGCACCCATGTGCCAGGTCTTTTCCTCTAAGCATCTCCTCCTTTCCTGCAGCTTCAACAGCTCTCCGCAGTGGCTGTGGAAAGGAACTACAGCGTTGGAGAAGTCATGCAAGCAGTGCTGAAGTATGAGAAGGAGAGGCAGCTGGGGGAGGCCCTGGGCAACTTTGTGCGGTTGCCAGTCCTGGACTGGCTGCTTCAGAACCTGTAAGCCCAGCATCTCTCGGGTTCTTCAGGTGCCCCCGTTAGTCTCCCTTGTTACAGCACTCATTGGTCAAATATGATATGAGTTTTACTGATCCCCACCCCCTGCTGAGCAGTCAAATGAATAAAAGAAGGAAATACTTAATATTGGTGGGAAGTGTTATTTCCAGGCCTTTCGGCCAAGGGCTATTATTATTATATTAAAGACCACAGTCGCTGTGTCAGCAATCTGCTCTGTCCAATATTCAGTGAACAGTTGCATGGCTAACCATTTGTACATTATTCCTGAAGGCTCTGAGCAGGTTAAATCAGATGCAACATAGACCATGAAACCCTCAATAAAAAATAAATAAGCCCACCAAAATGAATAAATAAACATTTCAAGCTGCATTGTAAGGGATTAAAAACAAACAAACGAAAAGCCACATGTCTGGTAACACTTCCCGACATTCAAAGCACGCCTTCCTCCTGGGCTGCATGGCAAAGCCAAGCCTTATCTGCTCTTCTGAAACCCAGGAGGGAAGAGGTGGACTGTATTTTTACAGAGGGAGGGAGGTTCAAAGCACGCAGACAGTGATTTAAAAAGCCAATATCCTAGATCTTGGCATTTCAGTAGAGACAGGACTTAGAGGAACTGATCAGATGGGCGGAAGGATATGGGAGAAGGTAATTCCTCAGATAACTCAGCCTGGAGCAATGTAGGGCCTTGAAGGTACCTTGAGTAATACCCAAAAGCCAACTGGCAGCCCGTGCAGTTCCCTGAACAACGGGCTCACCTGCCCAGGCTGCTGTATTTTGTATCAGCTGTAACTCCCTAATGCTTTCCAAGGGTGCCCATGTACAGCTTGTATGTAATCCAAATAAGAGCTGACTGGAGTATCAGTAACTGTGAGAAGGTTTCTCAGTCCAGAAATGGCCACAATTGGTGCGTTAGAGGTAACTGTTCAACCCACCCACCCACCCACCCGTGTGGCCAAAGCTGCCACCAGCTCTTCAGGTAGGAGCTGTGAGTCCAGGAGAGCCCTTAAGTTGCAGACCACCTCTGAGTGGAGGAGTACCGCCCCCTTCAGAGCCAAGGGTGGTGCTACACTCTGTTTGGCCCACAGACCCAAAGCCCCTCTGTCTCGCAGGCACCATGTCTGAGTCTATTCCTCCCCGTCCAGATCCTGACAGCCTCCAGGCACTGCCTTAGTGCTTCTACTGCATCACCTGTCTGGCACAGGGGGGAGATATATAGCTGGGTATCATCAGCAGACCCTGTGCTGACAGACAACCTTTCCCGGTGGCTTCATACAGATATTAAAGAGAAGTTGGGAGACCAAAGATCTCTCATCCACCATCATCACTAACTGGAATTGACCCTTTAGGGAAGAAGAGGATCGCCAAAGAACAGCATCCCCTGCTCTGCTCCCTCGGAGCTGGTCTAGAAGGATATCATGGTTAATCATATCAGAAGCCACTGAGAGATCAAAGATGTCCAGGAGGGTTGCCTTCCCCTGGTCCCAGTCTCTCCAGAGGTCATCAACAAGTGTGGCCAATGCAATTTCAGTGCTAAATCCTAGCCTAAAATCCAAATGCTGTGGTTCTAAATAATCCACATCTTCTAAGGCCCTCTGCAGCTGCAGTGCCACCACCTTCTCTGCCACCTTTCCCAAAAGAAGAACTTAAGAAACTGCTGTAATGTGTCCCAAATAGTCAAATCAAAGGATAGTTTCTTGAGCAAGAGGCAATCCATGGCCTTCCAGAAGTGATGGAAACACCACCCAAAGAAAATTGACTAGTGCTCAGATCCCACCTCCTCTTCCCTTGCAGAAGACCTTAATCAGTCATGAAGAACAGGGATCCAGCTGAGAAGTGGTGGAGTTGAGAGCCCTATCTGCCTCCTCATGAACTCAAACTAATCCCAGATGACCCACAAGATGAAGCTCCAGTCAATTCCTTTGGCACTGGCCAGCAACAGTCCAACTTGGCTTGGATCTGGGTGTTTTTTTCTGGGGAGCAGTGGGGGTTTATTCCTACTGCCTGATCCTCCCTTTCTCTGGATTGCAGAGAGAAGTCCATTCCTACCAGCCCCCAAAGCTCTCTAAGCCCAGTTTAGCCGCAGTAGCTGGCAGCCATCACCTCCATAGTCCTCTTGGGTGTTCCTTCCTCCTATGGGGAACTTCCTGTAAGAATCTAATGTCACACCTACTTTCAAACTATTTCAGTTGGGTGCATGCATGGAGCGGCAAAAAGCCAGCAGGAAGCTACAGCAGAAGGCAGGTTCACGATATACACCATCCATATCTCCAGTTGATTGTCTGGATATCCTTGGCGTGGAGGAAAAGTCCCCCACAACCCGTCAGGAGGACTTTCATTTACTCCAGGAGGGATTGTAAGATGGCTGCATGTTGGCGAATTACTTACCGAGGGGTTCTGAGTATGAAGAGGCCTTCTGCTTGCTCTTCCTGGCTTACTGGCTGCAAGAGTTTGGATGATCAAACGTTCTCCTATCAACACTGGAGGGTCTGTAGTTGCTGCTTGATAAGCCTAAAGCCAGTGAGAGAGCTATGTTGAGTTATGACAGTCAGAAATAACTCCTTCAACTTCTCCAGGCTTAATCAGAGGTCTCTTTACTCAGTTTGTGAGAGTTCTGTGGGAGCGAAAGAGGCTCTGCTCTTCCTCCAGCTTAGGGAGGTCATCTGCTTGAGTGGCACACGAGGGCCTTGAAGCCACAGAGGGACAGAGGTTGCAGCCTGCTTGATTATCCCCACAAGGCTGCAAACCGTTCTCTGGGTCCGGAGCATCTTTGCGTTTCAGTGCTTCTTGTGGAGGACTGAAATATTCTCTTCAGACAAGAAGGGAGGGAGACTTAGAGTGGCCTAAAAGCTCAAAACGGGAACAATGTGGGGCTGACAGCCTCCTTAAATTTATCTGTGTCTTCTTATGCTCACGTCGACTGGACGGGTACCTAACAGCTTCTAACCCGGGGGGTGGAAGCGAGAGCCGGAGGGCGCATTCAACAAGCACTTCCTCTTTGCTGCAGAAGGGCTCCCTTTGCTTCTGACCTCCGTTATCCTGAGTTTCCGCCTTCCCAGGCTTCTTGCCTTACCCTCCTCATCAACCTCTTGCTCTCTCCTCGGTCAAATTACCTGAGCCTCTTTGTGTGCGCATCCCAAACCCTTGGCCACACAAAGAGCTCTTCACGTACAGCGAGCGGTTCTGACTGTGGCTTTTTTCCGTTGTTCAGATACTGCAAGCACCGTCTGAGCAGCGAGCAGGCAGTGCTCGGCCCTGTCATTTAAACCGAAAGACAAGACAGGTCTTCTTGAAAGGGGGAAGAAGCTGGAGTGAGCTTCGGCCCCTCACCATCCTCTGGAAATCTTCTATTTTCAATAAGGAAATCACCCTACATGACACAATGTCCAGTTCCTGACTGCATGCCTGAGAGTTCATAGATTTATCACATCCTGATGATCCTGAGTTTCTCTTATGCTACCCCCCTCCGCAGGGAGTCAGGACCCATGCGATTGGTTCGCCCCCAGCGCCTGATGGACCCGTCAGGGTTTCAGAGGGAGCTGGGGGATATTCCCGTGGACCTGCTGCACGGTCCAGCAGAGGCCTTGGCTGCTGCCTGGAATAGGGAGGCGGCTGGGGCCTTGGACAGGATTGCGCCTATGCGACCTCTCTTGCCACATCGGCCCCGACACTCCCCGTGGTTTACGGAGGAGTTGAAGGTGCTGAAGAGAGTTAAGAGATGTCTAGAGCGCCGCTGGAGAAAGACAAAGACTGAATCCGACCGAACACAGGTTAGAGCCGCTGTTAAGGCCTACATTGTGGCAATAAGGGGGGCAAAGCGCCAATACTTTTCCGCCCTTATTGCGTCCGCAGAATGCCGCCCGGCAGCCCTGTTTAGGATCACTAGGTCCCTCCTTGGCAAGGGGGATGTGGGGGTTCATTTGCAGGGCCGTGTGGAGGAATTTTCAGGGCATCTGCAGGACAAAGTCGCTCGGATTCATTCCCAGTTAGACTCCGAGCATGGGGCAGGGTCTGGGGAGATACCGGGGGACCGTTCTCACCCAGTTATCTGGGAACAGTTTGATCCTGTTGCTCCTGAGGAAGTGGACAGGGTCCTGGGGACTGTGAAGGCCACCACTTGCCATCTTGACCCATGCCCCTCCTGGCTGGTGAAAGCAGCTCGGGAGGTGACATGTGGTTGGATCCAGGCGATGGTTAATGCATCCTTGCAGGAGGGGGTGTTTCCGGCTGCCTTCAAGGAGGCATTGGTGCACCCCCTCCTCAAGAAACCCTCCCTGGATCCCACCGTACTGGACAATTTTCGTCCAGTCTCCCACCTCCCCTTTTTGGGGAAGGTGGTTGAGAAAGTGGTGGCTTCACAGCTCCAAAGGGTCCTGGAGGAAACGGATTATCTGGACCCTTTCCAGTCAGGTTTCAGGCCCGGTTATGGAACAGAAACGGCATTGGTTGCACTTATGGATGATCTCTGGCGGGAGCGGGATGGTGGAAGTGCGACCATCCTTGCTCTCCTTGATCTCTTATCCTGTTGGGACGGCTCAGGGAATTGGGGGTGGGCGGCACAGTCTTGTGCTGGTTCGCCTCCTTTCTCCAGGGCCAATCCCAATCGGTGGTGATAGGGAGTGAGAGGTCCCACCCTCGGCCCCTCTTGTGTGGGGTGCCGCAGGGTTCGGTTCTCTCCCCACTCCTTTTCAACATCTACATGAAGCCGCTGGGCGAGATCATCCATCACCATGGGATGAGGTATCATCAGTACGCTGATGATACGCAGCTATACGTCTCCATCCCTGGTGAAGTAAGTGATGCCGTGACTGCCCTCTCACGGTGCCTGGAGGCTGTAAGGGTCTGGATGGGGAGCAACAGGCTTCGGCTGAACCCTGGTAAGACGGAGCGGCTGTGGGTTAATGGCTCCTCTGTATCCGGGACTTTGTCATGTTTGGTGCTCGATGGAGTGGCACTACCCCAGACAGACCCAGTGCGTAATCTGGGGGTCCTCCTAGACCCACGGCTCCTGCTTGAAGAGCAGGTGGCAGCCGTGGCAAGGAGGGCCTTTGCACAACTTCAGGTTGTGCATCAGTTACGCCCTTTCCTGGATCGGGAAGCCCTTCGAACAGTTACTCACGCCCTTGTTATCTCCCAGATAGACTATTGCAATGCGCTCTACATGGGGCTACCCTTGAAGAGTATCCAGAAGCTACAGCTGGTCCAAAATGCGGCCGCACGGGCTATTTTTGGAGCCCCGAGAAGGGCCCATGTAACACCATTGCTCCGCATTGGGTACCAGTTTGCTTCCAGGCCCAATTCAAGGTGTTGGTTATCACCTTTAAAGCCCTACATGGCATGGGACCAGGTTACCTAAGGGACCGCCTCTTTCCTATGACTTCAACCCGTCCCACCCAGTCACACAGAGAGGGCATGCTTCGGACCCCCTCAGTAAAAGAACTCCATCTAGCGGGGTCCAGAAGGCAGGCCTTCTCTACAGTAGCCCCCGCTCTTTGGAACGTTCTGCCCCCAGAGGTGCGATTGGCCCCCTCACTCTCGGCCTTCCGAAGGACCTTGAAGACCTGGCTCTGCCACTTGGCCTGCGGTGGGGAGGGAACATCGCAAGCAGGGAGATGGCTAGCCCCATAGTGGCCGGCTGTCCTCGCCCTGATTTTCCATCTTCTTGGATTTTTTGTTTCTAGTATTGTTTTAATTGTATATATGGTATGTATTTTATATATATTTATAGTTTTAATCTCTTTGTAACCTGCCCAGAGTCCCCTGTTGTAGGGGAGATGAGCGGGAGAGAAATCCAATAAATAAATTAATTAATTAATTAATTTTTTAAAAAAAATTATTTGGCATTCGTAAGAGTCCAAAGTATTTGCCTGTTTTGCTGGTTTATCAGTTCGTTACGTGGGACTCGTAGGAGAAATTTCTCTCACAGGTTGGAGGCCGGTGTGTGATTCTGCTGAGCCACAGCTCATTTATTATGGCAGCAGAGGCAGCAGAGGCCAGCCTTAAAGGACTGGGGTTACAATCCCTTCATACAGAGTTACGCAAATGGAATATACGCACAAGTGAATGGAGCAACAAAGTGTTTGGTTGACTACAGCAGCCGATGTGTGTTTAGCGAGGTCAGCAGCATAGCTGGGTCTCCATTAGGAGGCAATGAAGGCGATCTTCCAAAGACTGCAGTGGACGAAGAGGCGGGGTGTCACAAACACCGTTTTTTTCTGGGGAGTTACTTTTATGGGTTTCTCCTATGCTGGCCTGGCTTCCCAGAGCCTTTGTTCGCCTCTTAATATCTTTTCCTAGCTGTACCAACATTCCTTGGTTTTACAGCTGAGCTGAACAGGTTAGTTTTCCCTGGGAAATTGGATCTGGGAAGGGGTAATTTACGTGACTTTCCTGTGCCATTTTCCTACCACAGAGTAACTCGCCTTTCTTCTGTTGTTCAGCTGCCTCCGGTGATTGCAAGACAGTGCTCTTGCTACGCCTCCACTTAAAGCTAGCTCTTTAGGTTCCCTTGAGGTTTTAGTTCTGTCAGATGCCTCGATGCTTGTTTTGGGTAGTTTAGGTGGCTTAATAACGCTGCTTCTCACCCCAGCTGAGGAGTCAGCAGCTTTTCCCAGGTCAAGGCTCCATAAATCCCGTCTCCCCAGGGACTCCTCCCTGGTGGAAGTGACAGGTGTGATACCCACAGCCTGCAGGAGGCTCTTGCAATCAGTCAAGAGGTTTGACTTGGAAGTCCTAAGCCAACCACTTCCTTACCTTCGCCTTTCTAAAAATAATAAAGCAAAGAAGGTTAATGTCCCTGGATCTGATCCCCTTTAGTTCAAGGCTGATAGATCCAAACAACACATTTATTTCTTAAGCACTACCAGTAGAAGGATAACTTTTCTTCTTCTTTCCTGCTCAGGTTAACCAAGTACTCACTGGTCACTTAAAGGGAAAAATAATTCATGCATTTATTTGGTATTACATGTATTCATATACCATCCAGCTCCCAAAACTCGGGGCAGTTTACAAGTTTACAATAATGTTGTGATACTCATACAATAAAAATTTACCTAATCAAACAAATGGTCAGAATATAAACTATATCCCTCAGTAACCTCCAGTAAAAATAAAACAGGAGCCAAATCACCATAAAATCATATAAAAAGAATTAGAAACCAGGCTGTTATATTAATTATTCTCCCTTAAACTCCCCTCTAAGCTCCATTAGTCAATTCCTACTTGCATTTCTGTTCACTCTCTCAGTAAACTTGTTCCTTGGGAATGCAGCGCTCTCATATTCCTCCTGCCATCTCTGATTACTCAGCGTGACGTGGTCATTCAGCCACCCACAGTGGGAATTCAGCGGTTCTCATGTCACACCCCGTATAGTCAGCAGCTATTCAGGACAGGACCTTCTCAGCCCGGAGCAGGTCACTTCCCAGAAAGAACAGCCAGTCTGGACACATTTCTCTCCTTCTCGTCTCTTCCTTATAGGCATAAACACATGTTAAATTAAACAACCCAGGGACTTCCTGATAAAAATGCTGCAACTCCTTAAAGCCCTCTATTTGGGGAAGTGGGGTTCATCCAAATAATGTTCTCAGTCTTTGCCATTCAAGTCAACCTTTGTAGATACATGGGTCCAGTCAAGTATGATTTCATTTCTAATAGTTATTTCATGTCTCTCGCTGACTGAAATTGAATTGCTTGCATTACTTTTGCCTGCTAAAGAAACTTTTTAAATAATATTCTATTGACGTTTTACATATATAAAAGCTAATACAAAACTAAGAAGTACAAACAAAAAAGAAAAAGAAATATTAAGAGAAAGATATATAAAAAGTGACTCGCCTCTCCCTCTAAACAAGTATAAGCATTTACAGTAACTTAACACCACCTCTAATATTACAGAAAAAAACCCTCTTCTTCCCATTTCTCATCCCTAAACAATAGCCAAATTATAAAAAAAATTCATTGATCAATCTTAGTCAGCAAAAGCATTAAGAATACCAGTAATAATAAACTATATATTTTAAGCTTAGACTCGTAAATCTATTTTGCATTTTGACTTATAACTTTTTCTAGTAAGTAAAACATAAAAGATCTATCCCCATAGGCATAAGAAATACCAATAATAGTAAGGTATATTTTAAACTAAATCAAATAAATCCCTTTTACACCTGTAAATCATTGTCTTACAATCCCAGTAAAAAAAAAAAAGATTCCAATAATAACAACCCAAAATCAGAACTTATACAATTTAACCCTGATCAGATAAGTCCACTCTGAACTCCTTTTTAAGAGGCTCAGTCTTCAGCTGCTTCTTCAAATAAGATCCCACATAGTAATCTCTTATCATTTTCTCCCTGTCTGTTTTCAGAAGCAACTTCAGAGATTTAGTGTTTCCCTTCTGCGGATCCAAAGTAAGATAACTCTCAAAGTCAGTCTTCTGATTTATGATCTGGATATCCCCTTTAATCATTAAAACATCAACCAGGGAAGTTTGTATATCCATTACAATTTCTTTCCCTTGTAGTCAAGCATTTTCAAATCCATTTTCACATCCACAGCATCTTTTTGCATATCTTCTATATCTCCTTTATAGTCTGACAATTTTTTAAAGTTCATTTTAAAATCCCTATTCAAATCATCATCAGCTTCTGTTTTATCCAGTGGAATCTTTTCTTCTTCTATAACCGCTGTTAGATCCAGTGTTAGGAATAGGTCCTGAACACATTATTCCCAAACAGATTTAAATTCTTCCATAGTAAGACAATATTTTTTCATTATGTTAACGAGTATCTTTTCCTTTAATTGCTGTCTGGTTCCCTCTAGTTAACCTTCAAAGCCCAGTCTTATCTTTTGTTTATTTTCAGAGTGGAAGTTTTCCCACCATAAACTTTCTTACAGTTAATTCCAAAATCATCATTCATATTTTTTATAAAATTCAGAACAAACTATTGAAACTATTCTTTCAGATCCATCTGGCCCCTTAACTGTCCACAGTCAATATTCTTACTCACTCTCGCTATTTTCTAAAAGTTAAAGTTTTTCTTTTTAATCTTAAGACTTACTTAAATCTTCTTTCATCTAGAATAGAAGGAAATTCTCCCAGTGTGCAGCAACTTGCCTTTCAGAAGGTTTTTAATTTCCAAATAAAGCACAAATAAATAGTTTCTGATAGTAATTAAAAGAAGTGAAAGCAAATCTAGTGTCCTTTTGAAGCTCCAAGCCACGGCTTGGGCTCAGTGTTTCCTGTGACTCCCAAAGTGCTCAACCCACTGGGAATCGCAAATTTGCAGTCTCTTCACAGGGAGCTTCTTTAAGAAGTGCTTGTGGGTGATCCAGATGGAGATGGTTCTGAAGAGCTAGACTTTTCATCAGCTCCTCTTAATTGCCCCAGTCATCGGCTCCATGAAAACAGAGCCGTCCTCAGTCAGCCATTAGTCCTCTGGAAGTCCTCCCTGCTAAAGAATCTCTTCATTATTTCCCCTTCCTGAATCCAGAAAGGAGGAGGAAAAGCACTTATTTCCTTCTCATCTTTCTGACTGACACCTTAAAAAAGTATTCCCAAATCCATCTCTGGTGAACTATCTGAAAGGGGGAACTTGGTTTTATCTTCATTTTAAGGTATTTGTTTCCAGGATCTGTGGAGAGAGATCTTTTCCATCAGGATGACTGATGTATCTCCATTCTTCAGAAGAAGTAATCTTCCATCATAACCAAGCCATAAGACAAAGCTCATATTTCTCAGCTTGGCTCCTATTTCTTCTAAATGCTCATAAATCAATTAGCCTCTTTGATAAGTCTTTTTCTAGTCTCACCCCAAATCTAATACGGGCAAAGCCTCCCGCAAAGTCCATCCAACACTTTTTCTCAAACCCTAACCCTTGGCTAAAAGTCCTTGCCATTGCTTTTGGGACACCCTAAACCTTCCTTCCCTCCATCTTTTCTTAGATACTACATAACCCTTAGCTTCACATGGGACTTTTGTTTCTACAACTCTCTCCTTTGCAAAAACAGCCAGACACATTTTTTTGCTTGAAATGTTATAAATGTGGTTTTCTATTTAAACCATCTTACAAATACAATATTATTTATCTTGGAGTTGTAGCATTATTCCTTCTTCTTGCTTATTATATGTGTAACTCTTATTCTATTAATCTACTAATCTAATGTATTTAATATGTGATTTTAGTTCCCTGATAAGTGTTTTGAGCTTGCTTGAATGCACAAACTGCTGTTTATTGCTTGAATGCACAAACTACTATTTTTCATAGCATTTTCTGTCTGGTCTTTTTGGGGCATGACATGTTCCTTAGGAGCCCATGATTCAACATCAGAGGATCCTGCATGTATGAATTTAATTTGCTAGAAACCGGGATATCATGAGTTCTGATTCTGCCTTAGGCACAAAGCCAACTGGATGACCTTGGGCCAGTCCCTCTCTCTCAGCCCCAGGAAGAAGACAATGGCAAATCAGTTTCAAAAATCTCGCCAAGAAAACTGCAGGGACTTGTCCAGGCAGTTGCCAGGAGTCAACACTGACGTGAAGGCACTCTCTTCCTCTCTCTCTCTCTCTTTCACACACACACACACAAAATGTGCATATATATATATATATATATATATATATATATATATATATATGCACATTTTGTGTGTGTATATATATATATATATATATGCTGTATATATAGATAGACGTACTCTTGTGACAGTGGTGGCTGTGCTCAGAAGTGCACTTCACCTGAGAATGCATTCTGGGAATGAAGGCTGATTTTGCATTAGAGAGTTCAGGCTCCACTTTTCCATTCTGCCTCTATTCTTGAAAACATATTTATTTCTTCACTCAGTTTATATCCTACTTTTACATTCAGTCAAATGCTCAAGGCAGCTTACAACATGAAACAAAAATAATGTGGTATCACAAGGATGAAAACAAACATTTAAAACACAAATATTGAGATCAAGGTCTGTGAAAGAGATGCGTCTTATGATAACTGCTCTTCTGAAGCGAGAGAGCTGAATGCAGCACCAGAGAGAGTGAATTCCACCACCTGCAAATGCCACAGGAGGGGCCTCCTGAACTATTTGCAGGAGGTGAGCCTCTGAGCATGGGGGGAGTCTTCAGAAGGGGACTTCCTGCAGAGCTTCACACTCAGTTTACAACAGAGAGATCATTCCCCCAGATAGTTAGACCGATCCATTTAAAAGTTAACTTCAGCACTATAAATGGTTCTCAGAAAGGACCTGGCAGTCAGAACGGATCTTTCCAAATAGGCACCACACGAGCTCCTTATCAAGCATGTTGGCAGCCTGGTTGCCACGTTTCCCATCCCCATTCGCTTTTCAAGGAACCCTCACCCAAAGCGCCTGGTTAGGTTGCAGCTAATTCTTGATCTGGACCTGTTGCCAAATCTGGCTGCTTCAGAAGTGGCTGCAACTGGTGCCCTGATGTAACTGGGCAAATTTCCTTCTTGCCAAAGCTGCCGCCTGGGAGCACCCCTCATCCTCAACATCTGCTTTCAGGGGAAGCCAGACCCATCCCGAACTGGCTAAATACTACTCCCAAGTTCAGTTTGCTATTGTCCTGTCTTGTCTGGATTCAAAGGACATTTTGCTTTAGATCTTTTGGTGCTTAATTTTAAATGCCTCTAGGGTGGTTACTACAGGTCTGAGCTACCACACCGACAAAAGTCCTCATACAGCAGCCTATACTGCCCACTGGCATGGATCCTCTTACATCTGTCTTCACAGGACTCCTCCCCATATTCCAGCAACCTTTATCCTGTCCTATCAGCTCAGCACTGAATTCCCTCCAATCCTGTAACACCCCCAATAAATGTGCACAGACCACGTGTAGATAGAGGCATTAAATTTCTGTTCTTGAACATGTTACAGCAAAATATTTATCTAGAAATTGTATGGAAAGAGAACCAATCACTGCTTGTGTGTAATGGGTGGCAAGATGCTTGTATTTTTGTGCAAGACCTTCTCAGCCCCACGGTCTCGTTTAGCAGCTTTATCCATCGGAGCTTCTACTTCTTTTACTAGAGTGTCCTGTTTACTAGCATCCTTATTTTCCTCTTTATTTATTTCTTGGGACAATGCGATGGGAGAGAGTTTTTGATATGAAACAGGTAACTTTTCAGGTGGATCAGATTTTACTTCTGTGCTGGACTGTTGCCAAGCGATGTCATCTGCAGAACAGGAACACATAAAATGTTATTTTGAGTTTAAACTGTAAATCCAGAGAGCAGCAAATATATATGTTTGTTAGTTCCTATCCACGATTTCAGATAATCAAATATTACAAACTCAGGCATGCTTTCTCCTCTTTTCACAAAAATAACTTGGGGATGTGTGCTGCCCCAGTTATGGGCTAAAGAGAAAGCTTTTCCTACTTCAGTCGGGTTATTGTAGGAAGTGCCGGGGAGAAAAGAAATGGTTTGTATTTGTACAATTGTAAAGAAAAGGACCTGACATAAAAATGGCTGCATTTTAACTTCTGGTGTCCTTTGCCATAACTCAAAGCCCTAGAACCACACTATTTATATTTGTATTTATAGATACAAATCTAGCAAGAGGATTTTTACAACCTGCTAAATCCCAGATGGCAGCACCAGTTCTGTTTCGAGAGAAAAAAGATGGAAGTTTAAGACTCTGTACTGCCTATGGGGGGCTCAATGCCATTTGCAAAGAAAACAAGTACCCATTACCCCTAATGAAAGACTTGTTGGCACATTTGTCAAAAGGGAAAATCTTTACCAAGCTGGATTCAAGAGATGCGTATTTTCGAGTGCGCATCAAAGAAGGCCACGAATGGATGACATCATTCAGTACTCCATTTGGTTGCTATGAGTACAAGATCATGCCCTTCGGGCTTTCGGGGGGCCCTGGGGTGTTTATGCAACTAATTAACGAGGTGCTGCATGAATTTTTGTATCGGGGAATGTTGGTTTATTTGGATGACACTCTCGTTTATTCTGACAACTTGAAAGATCATATAAAATTAGTACGTGAAGTGTTAAAAAAGTTGCTGGATGCCCAATTATATGCCAAACTGTCAAAATGTGAATTCTGTAAGCAACAAGTGGACTATTTGGGGTATCGCATATCCCATGTAGGAATTGAGATGGATCCCACCAAAGTAGAGGATGTTCTGGGTCGGAAAGCTCCCAAAACCAGGAGGCAGCTACAAAGCTTTCTGGGATTTGTTAACTTCTACCGACAGTTCATTCCGAACTTTGTACAAATGGGGCTGCCACTAACTGGTTTATTAAAAACTAAAGGCAAGGGAACAACAAAGGCTCACAGGCCTGGGGCTCCATTAATATGGACTGCTGAATGCCAGAAGGCATTTGAGGCGCTCAAAGCATTGTTTACAGCTGAACCAATTCTCAAACACCCAGAGCCTGATCAACCTTTTGTCATTCAAGCTGATGCATCTGATGTGGCCATAGGAGCAGTGTTGCTTCAAAAGGACGAAGGGGGGTCTCTCAAGCCACATGCCTATATCTCTCGTAAATTCACTGAAACTGAAAGGAGGTGGCTGGTATGGGAAAAAGAGGCTTTTGCGGTTCGATGGGCTTTACTGACATGGAGACACCTCCTGGAAGGGTCGCCCCATCCTTTTGAGGTGTGGACTGATCACAAAAATCTAGAGGCCCTCACCACACCCAGGAAGCTTTCTCCTAAACAAGTTTTCTGGGCTCAATTTTTCAGCCGTTTCAAATTTACACTAAAGTTCATCCCAGGAGGGAAAAACTTTCTGGCTGATGCTTTATCTAGATTGCCTCAGCATAACAGCCAACGGGAGCAAATAGTGGCACCAGTGATTCCCAAAACACAACCTGGCTCAGTGGCACTTACCAGAACCCAGACAAAAACTCCTAAACCTGCACCAGCTAACAAACTGCTTCAAAAAATAAATGCAGCATTAGAATCAGATAAATCGTTCCAGGAAAATAAGAATACTTTAACTAGAGAACAACAAGCCTGGTGGATGGGAAACAAATTGTATGTACCATCCTCCCTACGTAAAGACATTTTACAAAGAGGCCATGATGACAAAACATCTGGACATTTCGGATTTATAAAAACTTTACATTTATTATGTAGGCAATTCTGGTGGCCTACTATGAGAAAGGACATTTCTGAGTATGTAAATACCTGCCCTACATGTGCTATGGCAAAAAAGAGAGGAGGAAAACCTTTGGGACTGTTACAGCCAGTAGCTACTCCCCAACAACCTTGGAAGGAGATTGCTATGGATTTTATTGTTGACTTACCTGAAAGTAGTCACAACACAGTTATCTGGGTAGTCATTGATCTATTCTCTAAACAGGCACATTTTATTCCATGTGCTTCAATTCCTAATGCTAAAAAACTCGCCAAACTGTTTATTCAACACATATACCGCCTTCATGGCGCCCCCCAGAAGGTAATTTCAGATCACGGCCCACAGTTTACCTCCAAATTTTGGAGGGAATTTATTAAATTGATTGGTTCCACACAAGCCCTGAGTTCTAGTTTTCATCCCCAGACAGATGGGGCTTCTGAGAAATTGAACTCATTATTGGAACAATATTTAAGATGTTTCACCAATCACCAACAAGATGATTGGACAGAACTGTTACCGTTTGCTGAAGTTGCTTACAACAATACTGTGCACCAAAGTACTGGATTTACACCATATAAAATAGCCACAGGGCAAGACTTCATGCCTATTCCAGAGCTGCCTTTAAAGGATTTTCCTGAACTTTCAGCTGACCAATGGATCAATAACATCACACAATTATGGCCTCTAACTGTTAAATCACTACAAAATGCCAAATACAAGATGCCACTACAAAATAAGAAATTTGCTGGTAGAAAACGTTCTGCAATCCCTCCCTGGAAAGTGGGTGACAAAGTCTGGCTTTCTACCAAAAACTTAAAAAGTACTCACCCCTCTAAAAAACTTGGGCCTAAATTCGTCAGGCCTTTCTCTATTGAAAAGGTCATCAGTCTTGTTGCTTTTAAATTGACTCTTCCAAAACATTACAGAAGCATATATCCAGTTTTTCATGCTAATCTTCTAAAATCTTTCAAAGACTCTAGTACATGGTCTTTGTACATACATCCAACCAAACAACCTCCTAACCCAATTATGATTGAGGGACAAAGTCATTTTGAAATACAAGCCATATTAGACTCTAGGAAATTTAAAGGCAAACTTCAATACTTGGTTCAATGGAAACATTTCCCAAAAACACACCATGAATGGGTGGATAGTGCAAATGTTAAAGCACCAAGACTCATTTCAGACTTTTATTCCAAATATCCAAGCAAACCTAAATACTAATGTTTGAAATATTATGCAAACTATCTTTGTATATGTATGTTTTATTTTCAGATCCTGTTCAGAATGTGAAGACATTCGTCTTGTTGGAGGGCGGAATGTCAGGATCTGCGCAAGCTAGAAATTAAAGCTTAATTAAATGTAGACTAGTGATGCATAGTTGACAGAGTTAAATGTTATAATTGTTAATTGGAGGCCCACTTGCTTGTTCCTGCCATCAAAGTTAGAAGAGAAGCGGGGAGGAAGCTGCCAAGCCAGGTGCTACTGTTATCTCTGCAGAGGCACCAACAAGGTCAAGCAACTGTGAGACCAGGAGAAAGGCACGAGGAATTTCAAGCAGGAAAAGAAAATGGGGGGGGAGGGGTTAAAAGGAAGGGTTTTGCTTAGCAATGCTTAGACTCAACAATCTATAAATGCTGTGCATTTCTCTCAATAAAGAAATATTTAATGGAACTAATTAGAGTCCAGAGGATTTACTGAACTTGGGAAATGAGTGTGCAGACTCTGACACTATTATTTCACTGGCCCAGGCTTGCCCATCTGAAGATGCTGAAAGCAACCAGCGGTGATGAATTGCAAACGGTGACAAACTCCAGTTCAAATCCATCCTCTGAGAACCATGTTTTCATTTATTTTTCTTTCCCACTTTGGGGTTAGAGGGGATGTGGCCAGTTTCGTTTTGTGTTTTAAATCTGTTGAAGACTACCTGCTATGCTTCCTGCCACCCAGCTGGACAGAGAGAAGTCATAGAGTCATAGAAATGTGGAGCTGGGAGGGACCACAGGGATCATCTAGTGCAGCCCTCTGCAATGTGCAAAAAAAAAAACAATTAAACCATACCCAAGAGGGAGCTCTCCAGCTGCTTCTTAAAAACTACCAAAGACAGAGAATCCACCACCTCCCTGGACTGACTGTGCCATTGTTTACAGATCTTGCCATCTGGGAATTTCCCTTATACTTAAGCAAAATCTAGGTATGAACTCATTATTTCTGGCCCCATTTTCTGTCTTAAAATGGAGTTTGGGTCATTTATAAGGTGGCCGCCGTAGCTTGGATTTACAAACACGCTCTTCACAGGGCTGCTAATCTGGCACCATGGTGAAAAGGACAGGGTTGAGGGTTCTCTGCTTTTCCTAACAGTGTCAATAGTGACTCAGTCTCCCCCTTGCAATTAGCCTCCTTCGGTAGGCGTGCTTGTGCAACCCATCAAACCAAGGCCACAAATATACGCACACCGGACACAGGTTGGCAGAGGTGGGTCGCTAGAAGCATTTTTGTTCCTTTTTGAGTTAAGGAAGGGCTGCTTGTTCTTTCCCAGGGAGCTGGAAGCCGGGTGAGGCAGCGCAACGAGCTTGGCCGTTAGCCAGCAGCAGCACAGAGGTTGCGTGCTGATTGGCTGCACCCTCTGGGCGAGACGGGGCTGAGGGTGCCGCTCGGTTGCCAGCCTGGAGCTCACAGGTAAGCCACACGATGCTGATCTGCGGAAGTGCGGAAGAGGTGAGCTGGGCTTAAAGCGCCCTGGGAAAGACCGTGGATGAAATGAGCGCTGCTTGGGCGAAGTCACAGGCAACACAGCATGCAGTTTCCAAAGGTGCATATAGAGCTTTGATTTAAAAAAACAAAACAAAAGGAAGCGAGAACTGAAACTAAACAACCTCCTCTTTCTATCTGTGTATTTTTATGAGCATTTTCCTTTTTCTCCTCTGAGGCGAAGGGAGTTCCCTTGCTCTCCTTTGCAGCCATCCTGGGCTTTTGCTTCGTTTTATGTGGCCAAGGATCCTCCATCCAGGCATGGTGTATTGCTTCTTCTGGAATCATGCGCAAGGAAGGTTTCCACCTGGGGGTAAAGAGGGGATAAAACAGATGAGGGCTAGGCTAATCCTTCACGGCATCCTGTGTGTAATGGAAGAAGGAAGCAGGCCCTGATCTGCATCAGAAGGAGGCTGTTATCAAACAGCACGGAGGACAGAGCCTTGCGGCTTCTTCGTTGTTCCGCCTCATTGTAAGGGGAGACCTCGTGAAAGCCTCCGAGGGAGAGGGAGGAAGTAATCCAATCAGCTGGGCGTGTCTGAATGAAAACCTGCATGTCTCATTAATACTGGAAGGAAGAAGAGTCAGAGCTTAGGAGGCAGGGAATTCCAGGGGAAGGGAGTCTGGCCATTCGTGCATCCCAGCCATGGGACAGAAAAGCAGCCAGGCTCCATCTTGCCATTTTTAAACTCTTCTGTGAGCTTGACTCACAGCGTAACCGTAGTGCCAGCTTACAGATGTTTAACCCTGGCAGTAGAGAAACTGCCCCCAATTCACTGCACAGTGTCTGAGGGCACCCTATGGTTAAGCAAGGTACTAGCCAGACCTCCTTGCTCATTTTGTCATCATGGTGGCCAGCTACAGATGCCTGTGATCATGTGAGAACAAGGAATGTTCAAAGAAAACCCTCCTAAATTCCACAGGAGAGCAAGCAAGAACATTTTATGTATCTAATCACTAAGGACTATTTAATACACATTCCAATAACTCATCAAATGCAATGTGGAAACCCCTGCCTTAGCTCTTTTCTAATACATAATAGACAAAACAGGGAATTAAGCTATCAAAAAAAATTCTCTACAATTATCCGTTTCTCTACAGTTATTTTAAAAAGCATAGGAAAATAAAGCAGGATTTAGCAAAATAATTTTTAAAAAAATCTCACACGAGGCACTTCTTGAGAAAATCCAGAAAAGAGCCATCGTGTGTTTTCAACACAGTGCTCAGATCTTTGGAATTCGGATTCCTTATCTTCCCTCTACTGTTTGTAACGTTCTTTGGAGCACCGCTGGAATCTGCAAAAAAGGAAAGCAAATTTTACAGCTGAAAGCACATTTCCATGCCAGCTGAGATTGTGAAGCTGACAGACGTTTGCACAAGCTGTCAGTCTGCAAAGAAGAAAATACACACATTTGACGAGAGCAAATGTTGTACTCTTGAGAGTTACCTGTTTGCCTGAAAATGCCTCTGGAACTGGGAGTTTAACTTTATGGCCAGGGTCCATAATAAAGCCAAGTAGGAATTCTTAATTATAAAATTAATTTGATGAGGCGTAGGAATCGGGCACCAATATTTCAGAGCCGGTCTGGTCTAGTACTGAAGGCCCCAGGCTGGAAACCAGGAGATGGCAAGTTCTAGTCCCGCCTGAGGCACGAAAGCCAGCTGGGTGACTTTGGGCCAGCCCCTCCGTCTCAGCCAACATACCTCACAGGGTTGTTGTTGTGGGGAAAATAGGAGGAGGAAGGAGTATTAGGTATGTTCATCTAAATATAATAAAGGCAGGATAATATATGTATGTATGTATGTATGTATTTACACAGGGCGTGCTACCTCAAGACTACAAATTAAATACAATTAGCAGTACAGCCAAAATGGTTGGAGCGGCCCTCCCTGTAGAAATTGGAAGTCCCAGGCAGACCGATGACTAGAGCCGCATAGGCTGTCACAGGTAATGATAATGGGAGGGACAGGCGAGGATTGTCCTGAAGACCCCTCCATCCTCCAGAATGGGCAGTCACCAGGACGTATCGCTCGATGTGTGCTGACGGAAGGCGGTCCTCTCAGTCGCTACCGCCCAACACTTGTCTCCCCACCTCCATCACAGAGATTTGGGGCAGGGGGGACTACGGCGGCTATACTGCCCTCCTTCATAGCATCCCAAGATCTGGATCCTCTGAGATCCGCTCCACCCCAGGCAAGTGAAAAACTGGTCTCAGGCTCCAGGTTCTGGCTCAATTGGTGCATGTGGCAAACATTTCCACTTGCAAACGTGGGTGGGCCATGTGGCCTGCAATGGAGAAGCGCAGCTGCTGCTGCTGCTGCTGCTGCTGCTGCAGAGGTTCAGAGCGATGGTTCCCAGGAAGGATGCGGCTGAGCTTGGTCGTGGGGCTGCTCGGCGCTCCTTTCTCAGAGGAGCAAGGCCTTTTCTCATGCTTCTGGTGGCTGTGGCCAAGGGATGGGCTGGAGGAGTGAGGTCCAGTCACTGTGATGCGGGGGGGGGGGGCGGTATTTCATCCTCCGAGTAAATATTGGGTGGATAAATAGATACATCAGAGCTGCATTCTCAGTACATTAAGCGTTCCTGCAAAATAGAGACTTTTTTCATCATAATTATAGCCACTAAGTGAATCATTCAGAAATGATAAATGCTTACCAAAGAAGGTTCGTCTTCTTGATGCAGTTTGGATGAAATCAGCTGGTGGAAGTCCTAAGATCTTTAAAACAAAAGAAAAATGAGAGAGAGAGCGAGAGAGAGAGGGATAGAGTTTGGAGTCTCTCTGTAAACCAAGGGGTAGCTAATTCAGTTGAAGTCCAAAGGTGAACTGTGGATTGGCTGACCATCTCATGACTTGGCTCGGAGCAAGTGGCTGGATTTAGGGCTGCTCGATTTAACTCCCCGCGAGAGCCTTGCTAGGTTGTGAACAAGGACGGCTGTGCTAACTGTAAGCCCAGGTGAAACTCCATGGCTGAGGAGGGCGGTACTCAGAGATTGAAACACTCCTGGGGTTCCTGCCAGCTGTGCCCTTCTGGTTACAGTTCTCCCAGGGCTTCTCGGACAAAGGACCCAAGTCCCGGCCCAGTCCAGAAATCTGTTCCTGAATCCCCCAGTCCCGGCTGTGGAAAGAGGAAGGCCTGGTTGCCTCTCCCAGTCCCTGCCATTCTTTGGAAGAGGGCAGGGGCTTCACCCTAACCCTAAACCCGAAGGAAAAGGATAGGAACGTCAGCAGAGACTAACTTAGTCCTACCTTAGACCTTGTTCTGTAGCAATTGAAACTCCATCCTCAGCTGGGTCTCTTAAAAGTCAGATTGGCTTCAGTTAGCCATTACTGTAGCAGTATCTTAGTTACTGTAAGCTTAGGGTGCATGAAAGAAGATTTCACACAGAAATCTTTGTGGAGTAAGACTCAGAGACATTAACTACATATACAGAAATTATGAGTTCTGACATCACAGACCAAGGGAGCTAAAGACAAACGCTTAATCACCTGTTTTAGGGCCTGGGACTAAATCTTTCAGTGTTTGTCTGAATCTGGAGAATAATGCATACTTTATAATGTGCAACTGCCTTCTGTATCTCAATTAGGATTGTTATAAGACTATTTTTCAAAATTGTTGGAATGAGTCATGTTTACGCTTCCATATCAAACCAGCTGAAACACTGGGTCAAAAAACATTTTCCCCAAGACTGAGCGAGCAAGCTAATAAATTTGGGAAACTGCTAATTACTTCCAATACAGCTATAAAGAAAACAAAAACCAAATAAATAAATAAATAAATCCTGTTTAAAATAATTTCATTTTCACTCTTAGACATTTTTTTTCTCCCTAGGCGTAATACAGATAATTAAGTCTTTATCATCTCTGTGCCGAATGATGAAGTAAGCCTATTGCAGCCCCCAGTCATGTTTTCCCAATTTCTCCAGATATCTTGCTGTTTATAATTCCTCCTAAAAATAAATACATTCTTTGTTTTTTTCCTCAAAAGCAAGTGCAGGGGGAAAATATGGCACTGGGCAGACATCTTCTCCCTCATTACCTTCCCAGAGACTTGAGAAGAAAATTAAGCCTGTCAGCTCAGCCATAAAACATTCAGAGGGCCAAGGAATGTCAATAAAATGAGAAGAAGATACTAGGATGCTGTCATCAGCTCTGGCACCAAGGACAGCTCTCTAGAAACGCTACGTCCGTGGCGTCCTCTCAAACCACGGAGGTCTTTGTAGTCCTACCTTCATTTGCCTCATTCTTCTGCCCTAATTACCTTTATTATTATTATTATTATTATTATTATTATTATTATTATTTATTTTATTACAGTCAATTACCCTAATTACCTCACTAAACACCTGACATGCCACTATAGCCAATCAGACTCATTGCTGTGAATTCTAATTTGCATGATTTTAATTTGCATAAAGAAGAGTTGCACCCCCACCCTTTTTTAGGTTAGCTTGACTGCCTCCGGTACCAAAAGGAACAATTCAGAGCTTCTGGGAAATTGTGCGCTGCCCGCAGATTTGAATGAACTCTTGGGGAATTTGTGAGAGAAACATCTCCTACACAAGCTGTAGGCAGCTTTGGAGCCCTGCAGTGCAGAGGTTTCCTACTGGTACTCGAATGTGACTTATGAGAAGGGGAACTTCATCTTCATTGCTCCTTCCCAAAACTGTCCAGCAACAGTCTCTGGAAAGGGATGGTTATTTGATCCGAGATTTATTTTATTTATTTATATTTATATTTATTTACTTACATATCAAATTTGTCACCGCCCATCTCATTAAAAAATGACTCTGGGCAGTTTACAGAGAAGTTAAAATCAATCAAAAATACAATATAAAATGGTCTTGAATAAATAGAAAATAAATATCATCCAAGAATAGTTGATAAATTGGCAGGTAGCTCGGGGAGCATCATCAAGGCGCCAGCCACCCGCAGGACTGGGTAAAATTCTTACTGGGCCACGCAAGCTGGCAGGATTAAAGCCAAGTCTTTAATCCTTTCTGGAAAGCCAGGAGGGTAGGGGCCCACCACATCTCTGGGGGAGAATATTCCAAAGGGTGGGGGCAACGGCAGAGAAGGCTCTCCTCCTGGAGGGGAGGAGGTTCCCTACAGGAATTAAAATTCCTCTGCCTCACAAGCTGGCAATATTTTTCCATGTGAGTCGCCACCTAATCAGAAAGGTTCACTGCGACTGAGGTACGCAGCGTTTCAGGTGATTCAGGGGCACCCCTGCGAGGGGCAGCATTGGCATGTTTCTGCCAGGGGCCCAGAGGCTCTGAGCCGCTCCCCTGCAGCCTATCCTATCGCAACCTTTGTTTATTTGTTATATGATTTTGTGATTCTCAGCAGCTACAATGTCACAATCAAAACAACAGAACTAAAACAACATACAATCAGCCAAAACAACATCAAAATACAGAGGAGAAGCGGTAAGGGCAGTGAGAGGCGGAGGGGATGTTACTGAAAGGCTCTCTGAAAAGGGTCCCTTTTTAAGGGAGGGGGCCAGCCTGATCTCAGTGGGACCCCCCCCTCCTGAGGGTCACAAAAGGAGCTCTGGCTACCTGGCCTCCCTGAAATGTGGGACAACACGGACCCCCTTTGCCCGTGGCCAGGACAAATCCAACTGGAGAGGCGTCCCATTGATGCCCAGCTGGGGAGCCATGAAGCGCTTTGTACGCCGACACCAGCCCTTTAAATTGTGCCTGGCGCTGAATCAATAACAGCGCAGGGCCTACCATAGAGGCGTAACGTGCTCCCGTCGGGAATCAGCTAAGACTCAGGGTGCTGCTTTCTGGACTGCACAGAGACTGCTGGGCCTCTACTCCATTGACGCAGGGTACAATAGCCAAGCCTTGAAAGCCTGACAGGGTCTCTCTTTCCCTCCCTCTCACAGCAAAGAGAATGAGGCCAGGCAGTCTCGAATTTCTTTCTTCCCCTCCTCCCTTCCCAAGCAAATGGCTGCTGAATTCTTCTTCAAGGCCATCTCTCTACATATCCAGACCCTCACAGCCTCCAGGCACTGGGACAGGGCATCAACAGCATCTCCCCCAGAACCTGGGAGACCAAGGCATTGTTGGGTATCATCAGCATAGAATGATACCGTATCCCAAATTGTTGCACGATCTCCCCCAGCGGTTTCATACAGATGTAAAAAGGAAGGGGGTGAGGATTGGCTCCTGCGGTACCCCACAAGGGGCCACCAGGCCAGCCTTACCTCCCCCACGACAGAGGAAAGAGTAGAACCTCTGCAAAACAACACCCAGTGTCCAACTGCCACGATCCAGTAAGACATCATGATTGTTAGTATCAAAAGCCACTCAGCAGTCTAAAGAGGCAGGGACAGATATACTGCCCCATCCAGATCCCAACGCAGGTCATCCAGGAGAGCAACCAAAGCCATCTCAATCCCATACTCAGGCCTGAACCCAGACTGAAGAGGGTCCAGATAATCCTCTTCCTCTCGGGTGCTGTGTAGCTGATCTGCCACCACCAACTCAACAAAAAGGGGAGGCTGAGACTGGACAGAAGTTATCCAAGTCCGCAAGACTGAGAGACCACCTCTTTATCAAGACACACCCCATGGCCTTCTTCAAGGCAGCTAGGAACTATCCCTAGATGAGGTGTCGATGGTCTCGTGGATCCATGTGGTCCCTCCTCTACCCGCTCCCTGCAAACATCTATTTCATTTCATTTCATTTCATTTCATTTCATTTCAGCACTCAAAACTGAACATCTAAGTTTACGCGAGGGCTGGTTAAAATGGAACAAATTTCTGAAATCCCATGATTAGTTAGTAACCGAAGTTACCTCCATAATGCACGCAAGTTGCTCCGCTTCATTTTCCCCTGGAAAAAGTGGGTACCCCGTGTAGAGTTCAGCCATGATGCAACCCAGGCTCCACATGTCAATCGAGGTTGTGTAAGGATGGCCCAGAATGACTTCTGGAGAACGATAAAATCGACTTTGGACATAAGTGTACACTAGAGGAAACAAGAAAGTGATAGTGGACATCAAAGGAAAACGCGTGAGAGACGGTCGCTACCAAAAATGGATTTTTCCCAGGGATAAGAGGTCCAACATTTCTCTGATTTTCTCAGCCACCTGACATTCTTTACTCAGTAAGCCCCCCTCCATTTGTGCCGATGGATCTAATGTAGTTCTGCTTTTTATTTTGAAGTAGTCGTTTACATGGCTTGTTCCTGCAGTATGAACACCCCACCCCACCCCACCCCCCCAGCTGAGTCTGTGCCTCTGTCTTGACTGGTTCCAAGCCCTCCTTATTTGCTTTGGGGGGCTTTCTCCTGTCCTTGTGAGAAACAGCAAATCCTTGGTATGAGTCCTGATGATGTAAGCCACGGCCTATGGACCGCTACCTTTCTAGATGAGAGGAAAGTTCCTGAAGAGAGTTTTCAAATCCCCACCACTGTCACCACCAAGTGGATTTCAGAAGCCCTCTCCTGCAGAAATGGCCTGACAAGGAGAACCTCCTCCTTGAATGAGGATCCTTGTCTAAGCTCCATCCCAAGACACACCTGTCTTCCCCAAACACTCGTCTGAAGCAGGGACTACTCAGAAGCTGACTGCAGGAGCCCTTGGATTTAGGATCCACAAATGCTCAGCCCCAGAGTATCCATCTGAATGTATTAAATAGCTGAGCTTTGCTGAGAACTGCCATCTAGATAGGTGATTCTGAGACCATGGAAGGAAACAGGCCAGTCGCGTCTTTTTCTTCATTGATGCATTAATGAGGAAAGTAGCTTCTCAGGCACTGACTCACTTACATGAGCTTCAGGACACTGACCAACAGAAGGAAATGCTATAGCTATTTATACATTTTGTGAGACAGCACCTTATTAATATCTATACCATAATAAAATTCAATTAAAAGTTTAAAAAATGAATAAAGAAAATTATATCTACTTGACTTTTCTGCAGACCTCTTTGGTGTTCATAGCAGCTTGATCCAAAATCAATAACTTTAAATGAAACTTGTCCAAGTTGAGATTGGCTTATTAGTATGTTCTCCTAAAGAATTAAAAAAAATGAGACTGGGGGAGAAAATATCAGTACATTTCATCTATCAGGTTAGCAAGCTAACAGCATCTTCATTTTTTCCTGTTCAGATCACCAAGCCATAACTGGGAACAGGATCTGAATGACGGCCAGGGAAACAGAACTTAGTGCTTCCTGGCCCGTGGTCACGTCCCTGGCACCGCAGCCCCAAAGCCAGGCCTTCCCCCTCGTGGTCTCCAAAGTGCTTTGAAACTGAAATACTCCAAGCACAAGCCACCCCTTTTCCAAGCTCAGATCACCCCTCCATTGCAGGTTTGAATCAGCTGACCCAACACAGCCTGATTCCTTCGGAAGGCTTCTCTGCTGGAGGCAGCCCTACTTGCCTTCAGAAGATGCCAGAACTATCGATTTGCACTTGAAATGTTTTGACCTATTTACAGTATATCCCTCTCTCCCCTCTCCTTGCTTAGAGGCTTTACTTAACGACGACGGGGTTCACAAATTGTGCTAAGCCATTAACTAAGGCTTCTTGAGCAAGTCTTAACAGTCTTGTTCATTCAACAGCATAAGGCAAACTGTTTAAAAGCAGAAATCACACTTTGCAAACCATTTGGTACAAACCATAGTGCACCAAGCACAAACTGTCTACTGTATATCCTGGCTTGCTTTGTCTTCTGCCTCTTGGATCATCATCGTCGTCACCATCATCTCTTCCAGCAGATATTACATCCAGGATATTGAATGGGGTACATCTGAAAGCTGAAATCTGGGCTGTCCCAAGTGCTACTTTCTTCCACACGGAAGCCCCTTTCAGAACCTGGCTGGCCGACACTGAGGTCCTGCTTCGGATTTCGCTCCTGCTGGATTTTCAGTGCACCATACAAAAAGCAGACCCTCGGGGTTCTTGGGCCAGCCTCCTCTAAGGGAATCGCTCTTGAATTATGCTTTTTCTCTTTAAAACCTCATCAAAGCTTTCTGGTTATTTTGGGGGGCTACTAAGGGAAGCTGGAAGTTAGTTAATTAGTTAACTTCATTACAGCCCCGACTAGCATTTTGTGCAATTATTATAAGATGTAAAAGATTAAAAAGCATAAACGTATTCTAACATCAATGGAAATGAGTAAGACAATTCACTCCAATGCTACAAACGCAGGTAATAAGAAATCTAAACATTAAAACTAATTAATGGGATTATAAAACTACTTTGTGATTAAAAGATTAAAATGCTTATGTACTAAACACTAAGTTGCTGAGCAGGTGTGTGTGTGTCTAGATACAAGCACACACATATTTTATTAGGGTCCGTGACTGATAAGCTACAACAGAGAACACTAAGACATAGGGCAATGTAAAGGATATTTTAAAAAGAAAAAAAAATGAATTGTATATTTGTTAAGGAAGTTTATTCCCTGTGTAAAGCAATGGAGACTGAAAGAAATGTTATAGCTCTCCTAGAGATACTAAGGTTCTTGTCCAACAGTAGGAAGGAAATGAAATTGTCCTCAGAGCTAGTAGAATTACTATTAGTAAGCAAAGTAGGGCGCAAATTGCTACAGAAAGGACATCTAAGAAATAGATAGGCTAGAGCAACTTTGCCTAAATAATTCAGAGATTCGCTGTCATTTTAGCCAAGGACAATCCCACTTGAAGATCATCATCACAGTCAGTTCTTCATGACTTGCCAAAACAGATGTAAAGGAAATACCCTGCCTCAGAATTTCAGTGGCATTCATAAGTTCCAAGCCCAATTATTCTTGTAGAGGTTTCTCTTTCAAAGGGATCTGTTGCAGTTCTACTGTATATAATATTGCTGAGATTCCCTGGTTTTTAAGTGGAAGTGGATGAATATCATGCCTCAACTCTCATTACAGGTTCTAATCCAGAAGCAGAGGTATTCGAGGTGCCTGATGCCTGGAAGCAGCATTGTGTCATCACAGTACAAGCTCTGTCCTTTTTCACTTGTACACAACATCACGACACATGGACAAAAGAGGCAGAGCTTGTATCACAATGATGCAACACTGCTTTCACCATTTGACACCCACACACAACTGGCACCCCTGTTTACAAGAATTAGACACTTTTTACAAGAATGATGAGACACAACTTGTTCAAAACCAAGTTGGAACTTCAGGTCTTTAATTCTATAAAGTCCTGTGTCTGGTGTACTCTTCTGAACCAGATGTATCCTCAGGTCTAAAAGGATGGCTGAGGAATGAAGAAAGAAGAGAAAGATGAAGAGCCTTTAGTTAGTTTTAAGTATTAATTTACGGAATCAGTAGCACTCTCTGAATTGGATCTTATGGGGGGAGGAAACAAAAATCCTGAAGTAAGATAGACATTATGTGCTCTCTAGAAAGATGGAACATTTATTTGGCAAAATATTGTGCCATGTTTTATATGGTAAAGAAGAACTTAAAAAGAAAAAAAGTGGCATTAGCTGGGGAGTGAGGGCATTTGTCAGGAAGAGCAAACTGATAGCTGTGTGAGGGGGATGTATATGTGGTTACTGTTAATCAGTTAAGTTACTATTTAACTGAAAATCTCAGGCCACTTTATAAAGAACCAGCAGAACTTGGAAATATAGGATTAAAGTATTTTAGAAGAATTAAATCAAGGACATTCTGAACCCAAATCAAGGCAGCAGCTCTTCTGGTCATCGCGTGAACACTGGTGAGCATTACCCAGAGTCAGTCTGGAACCTGGGTCAGGCTGGGGAGGCAAGGGAGAAGCCAAGAGGCCCCAGCGCATCGGCCCGCTTCGTGCAAGTGGCCTCCGAGCCTGGGCGTCAGATAAGGGGGCTCGGCGTGAGGTCCCGGCATATGAGGTCCATGTCTTTTTTCCCAGGGATAAAACTGGGATCCAGACAATATATTTCAGCCTTGCTAAAACCTTTAATCCACAGAAATGGTTCAAGCCTAGACAGTGCTTGGTATCCATCACAAACTGGATGAAGCAAAACCACTTGCCCTGAGTTTGAACGAGAAAACTGGATGGTTGCCTTCTGATAGGTAAAATAGACTGTTGAGCTGGACGTGATATTGTCCATAACAAAAGGGCAAAATATGGGCTAGATGATGCTACAGTTAGACAGACTCACAGCTGGCAGAAGGACCATATCAAAGGATAGCCGGTGGGAGTTTGGCAGGAGGGCACAGGCCTATGTCCTGGCCCCGGTGCACACTTTCTTATCAATGTCCTGGAGGGGGGAATCTGAGGGAATGCTTACCAAGTTTGCAGAGGACATAAAACTGGTATGGGTGGCCTTTAGAAGAAAGAGAGAAGATCCCAAAAGTTTTAGACAGGCTTGAGCAGAGAGCCGAGATGAAGGGGATGGAATTGAATAGGGAGAAATGTTGAGTTCTGCATCTGGGAAGGAAAAATGAAGCATGGGTGTTAGATGGGGGAGCCAACGTCACAGGGATGTGGGTGTCCTTGCTGACCCACAGGTGTGACGTGAGCCAGCAGGGCCATCCAGCCGCTCAAAGGGGAATGCTACCGTGGGGTGGATTAACTGGAGCAGAGTCCATATCACAGGAGGTGATAGTTCTGCTCCGCTCTGCCTGCTCAGGCCCCTTCTGGAGTCCAGTGCTGGACACACAACTCAGAAAGGACAGTGACCGACTGGAGCAAGCCCAGAGGAGAGCTGCAAGATACAGTGGTGAGGAACGGCTGGAGGCCATGTTTAGCCCACAGAGAGAGGGCAGCATTTCCAGGAGGGCTGCCGCTCAGAAGAGGGAGTGGACTTGTCCTCTGTTGCCCCAGTGGGCAAGACCAGCACTGGGGGCTAAACTGCCAGGAGATTCAGGCTAGACACAGGAGAAGCATCCTGGCTGTGTGAGCTGTCACCAGTGGGACAGCCTGCCCTGGGATGGATGCAGTGTGTTTTCCTTTGCCAGAAGTCTTCAAAGGCTGGGTGGTCTCCTGCCAGAGATGACCCTAAAGTACCCTGTGTTTTTATTATGATTGAACGAGGTAGTGGAAGTGATTTTTTTTTTGCGTCAAGCCTTTCAAATTTGTCAATATTGTTTTCTGATTCAGTTGTGTTGAATGCTTTAGCTTCAATTTTTAGAGGTATGGAACAGAAAGCAAGAGGTGCTAAAGGGGGTGTGAGCTGTTTACGTACTCCTTGGAGTCAGTAATAATTCAAACTATGGGCAAGGATTAGAAACTGGCTACCGTCTCACTTGCTCGCTGCAATTATAAATACAAGGGGCACAAAACTTTGCAAACTCTACAGCATAACAGACATAACCTATGCAAGGGACCAGCATTAGAACAAATCATATTTTCCCCTGGAGCCTTAATTTCATTGTGCATATCCAGAGCGCTGACAACTTCCAACAAAACAATAGTCCCCTTCCATTCTGAAAAAGGTTTTCTTACACCAAATGTCTTAAATTTCCAAATGAAGTAAAATATTTAAAACTTCGCCAGTGCCGAAAGGATGGTACTTACAGGCTTCAGATCACAGTGGATAATTTTTTCTGTATACAATAGTTGTAAACATCTTAAGATGCAGTGGGTGAAACGACGAATCAAAGACAAGGTAAAACCTTGGAAATTATTTTTCTTGATTAATTCATATAAATTTAAACTGTGGGATAAGAAACAGCATTTAGCCAACATATACATGCAGACGAGCGCACTAAAAGCCCTGAAACTCGACTATATGAAATTTCAGAGCTGCAATTCAGTTCAAAGACTCTCTGAGACCATTCAAGATATCAGACTGAATCAGGTGCTTTCAGCTGCCTTGCAGACATTCAGAAATGATTTGGAGATTCAGTGGACTTCCTTGACCTTTCTGGTTCTTCAGACACTCGAGTATTGCTGCAGCTTTCTTCCAAATGAGTGTGTTATGAAGTGTGACAGCACTCTGATATTAACATCAGGACCACCAGTGAGTTTCATCACCTCCACAAACACAGCCTGTAGGAACAGGGGACTGCTGTTGGGCTGTCCGTGTCTCGCTCTGTTACCAGAATCTGTTTAGGCAGGTCTACTTAAGGTGAATGCAAAAAAGGAAAACTCAAATTAAGTAAGCTGCATTTTTTTTATCTGGTTTGCTTTTTTGTGCATATTCCCTTTTCCAATCCACCATCTTTTAACCTTATCCTTTCTTAACTCTCAATCTATTTATCAGACCTGAAATATCATCCCTGTTAATGCTGTGTTTAGTCTATAGAAGAGTTCTTCAGCTCTTTCACTCCTCCATTTCTTCCCTTTTCTTTCTGTCTCTTTCTACTCCCCTCCATCCTTTATTTTTTTTCTGCTTCTTCACTGTCTCTGCTTCGTTTTGTCCTAAACAAGGGAGTGTTCTTCATTGTGTGAGCAGATCTGAGAAAGTGTACTTCTGGGCTGACTGTTATGTATAACATAGGCTATTTCTTAATTTAATTCTGTATTACATACAGACTTTTTTCAGTTGTACAAATAGCACACAATGTATCATTTCCAGAAAAGCCTAACTTTTCCAGTGAGCCATGCGAAAAAGACTTCCTGGCCAGAAATACAGGAGGTAGGAGGAGGATGAAACCCTGGGTCTCTAGTAAAAGGTTAATTTTTCTGCATTTCCACACAGTTCTTGAAATATTTTATTTTTGTTAGTTGGAATGGGGCATTTTCTGCTTTGATTTCCTGTACAGTGCAATCTGGAGGCTGTTCTGGTGACCTTTCCTTGCTTGAAAGAGGTGCAAGGGATAATATTTCAAAAATGCATCTCAGTGAAATCCTCTCTGAAACTGCAGGATCCATATCCTCTTCACTGTCAACCAGTCCTGCTGTTTTCACTCCATTTTGCCAAAAAGTAAAGATACAAAGGAAGGAGTTGCTTTATTTTGATTCTTATCCCATATTGTTTATGGTGGACTTTTTAACTGAATGGATTTTCAAGTCTCAGATTTAAACTCAACCTTTGCACTTTCAAATATCAAATTTTGAATTCAAATTGAATCTTGGTTAATTTTAATTTATTAATTTATTTAATTTTAATTTAATGTATTAATTTATTTAATTTTCAAGTACATTTTACTAAAATCTAAGAACTGTCTGAAATGGTCTTGTGTTCACAAGAAGCTTTTGGGAAATATGAGCCAGGGTTAGGGTTTGGCAGATCAGTTGTCCCTGTGAAATTACAGAGGCTGCCCTTCAGCCGTAGGACAACTTCAGCTCTTAGCCACCAGCGCCCTTCTTCTGGCCAAGCCCCGGTTATCATCATTATCATTTATTTCAGTCATTGATCAACAACATTTACATTCAGCACTAAAACTGAAGCCATCCTGTTTAAGGCTGCTGATGCAATCCTACCCTGCGGGACTATTTTAAGTTTGAGAAAATAATATTCAGCAAATTCACATTTAATCACTCTATGAACTATTACCAGAGATGACAGAACAGTGCCTTACCCTAACAATTCAAAGGAGATGCAGAAATGATTACGGAAGTAAAAATACTCTTTCATGTGGACGACGTTGTATGTATTGTCCTGGTCCTTTTGCCGCAGCGTGTTTAAGATGCCAACTTCCACCAAGGCCTGATTGTGGAATCTGAACGCAAGGGGAGAAGTACATCAACGGTGATTCTGGCCTGGGCCCCTGCTGGGCAGCCCTGCCCCGGGTGGCCCCTCTTAACCCAGCTGCATAAAGCAAAGCATATCTGAGCAACCTGCGCTTTCTGACCCAATGCCAGTTGCCACTTGCTTCCTTAATTTGGGTTTTCTTTCTGCTCTGCAGCCTTCTCTTCTTAAGATTACCTCTAACATTTTCCTCTGTTATCCACAAGCTGAAGCTAAAAGCATTTATAATGATTTAAACACATGTACATGTATGCACACTGCACACACACACACACACACAAACACAATCAGTATGTTTAGACAGAAACCTGTAGCAACAAATTGTGTAATTGTTTGTTTTCTGCCAAAAAATTGTTCTACTTTTCTGGCTATAAATTAACACTCACACCCAAGGATAATAAATCATAATTAAATCATAATTAAATGAAAACAAGTTATAAGAACCAATCCTCTGTTCAACTATTTCCAGTATTTTATTTTATCAATAAAATGTAAAAAAAAACAACCTGACAATCATACCTCTTTTTGTTCCTTATTACTTTCACTGCTACTTTTTCACCTGTCTTGTGGTCCAAACACTTTACAACATGGCCAAAGGATCCTTTCCCAATAATAGCCAGGATTTCATATCTATATGCCATATGATCGCCTAGTACCTGCACAGAGTGACAACAGTGTAGAAAGTAAAAATAGCATATGTTCTCCTATTTCTCATGCCATGTTCACAAAACATGTAAGCACAAAGCAAAAATGTATATTCATAAATACATAGTCTCTGTAGGTCTCACCTGACTCCCCACCTCTCTTACCTTGAGGCACTGCTGAAGTTATCATGAACTCAGAGACCATGTCAAGCCCAACTTTCTTTCCAGTAAACTTTGATTAGCAGACTCTGTAAATGGAGGTTAGTTCTAAGCTTCTTCCTCAGCCCTGGCTTGCAAGCAGAAGGTGTGAGAGCAGGGAGCAAACACCATCAAGAGATGGACAGAGCCTCTGGTAGGCTCCCAGTGTAGCTAGTGCAAGGTGTTCCTTTTGTGGGATCTCAGTTAGGGGAGAGTCATGAGTTTAGAAAGGTTTTTGAGGTCCTGAGGAGATCCAAGGTACCAGCTTGCTATTAGCAGGCTGAGCTAGGAAGCTCATTTGGCACCAGTAACCTCAATAAAGCCACCAATACTCCTTAGCTGCACCCTAAAAAGCAAAAGGTTTGAACAAATACAACCATTACGTCAGCCATCCCCAACTTGCTGCAATTCCATTGCAGGTTCCTGAGCCAACATGTCAGCGAGCTGGAGAAGGGCTGCCCTGAGTTCATGTTCATGTTCCAGGCCAGGCTGCCAGGAATTTCTGGGCTTCAGGGGAGCTGTGAAAGAGAGCTGCTTGGCCGTCTAAGGAGAGGAAAGGACCAGTTCCGGAAGAATGATTCCTTCAGCAGCAGGGAATCTTCTGGTTAATATTGGAAGAATGTTGTGTACTGCTGGAAGGGTGTTAGGTTGTTCTTAAGGGCCTTTCCATTATTTCCATAATTTGGTGCTCAGCACGTGATAGTGCTTGTAATCATGTAAAAGAGGCAGTTTTGTAAGAGTCTGGAAGGGCCTTAAGAAGAGGGCTCCTGTTCTTGCCATTATGCTAACATCACAGGAGAAGTCATCAAGATGCAATGGGTGGAAGGGAACAGTAACAAAAGAACAACAAGCTGGCAAAAAACAGCACAGAGGAATGTAAGAAAACAGGAACGTGGGTCCTTTGGCCCACAGAGACATCACCCAGGTGCTCCAGGGTCACTGCAGCAGCCGTTTCTGGGTTCCTGCAGACAAGCCTAATAGGACCCTCAAGTGTGGAAGACCAAACGATCAGATGGCTGCTATTTAGTGACGGTTAGGCTGACTTCAACAGTCAGGAAGGACACATGATGGCCTTGGAGGCCAATTGGTCATAAGCCAAGCTCATTCTCCCTTTAAAATATTGAAGGATGAACAAGACGTGGGGCAGGAAAGCCTCCCTAAGGGTTTTATGCTGTCCTTACATTTTAAGTTGTCTTCATTTTAGCAGCCTGCATCTTTAATTCCTCCCACACTGATTGCTTTACATGTGGCAATTTAAGGCAACTAAATGAATGGTTATATTCTCTTTTTCAATTTATTTAATAAAGTAAATGTGTCTAATGCTCATTTGATTGCTCACTGCTCATCTCCAGAGGAAAGAGGGCTGATTTCCCCAGTCATACCCCTCACGCTACAGGCCTGGAAGAGGTTAATTGTTTAATCACTTTTCCCTCTGTATTTGCCAATAGGGTGCACTGGTGGTGGTGGTGGGGATCTGTCTCCCACCCCAGGGCTAAGTGGGAGGACACCAGGTAGAGTTATTTCCCTGGCAGGTAGGGGCTGGAAGCAGTAACTATCAAGCTCAAGGCCCAGAGGGTGTCAACCCAGGAGATAGTCCTGAGACTTCCAACCTTTCTTCCTGTGGAGGAAAGAAGATGCATCCTAAAAGGTGCAGTTACCCCCATGAATGTCTGTAATGAACCCCTAGTATTTGTTAGGCCATCTAGCAACCCCTAAAGCATTGATAAAGTAACCTGAAGCTGAGGGCTGGAAGAAGCTGAATTATTTTTCTATTTTCAAAAAAACCATCTCTTATATGACCCTTTTAATACAACACCACAACTGGTGGAAGCAAATCATCCCTTTTAGTATTCAACTGAAGGTTGTTAGGAAGATGGGTTCAGCTGCAGGATGATATCCTGAGCTAGCCACATGACATCAAACATGGAACCTATCGCTTGATCGGGCAAAGCAACAGTTTTCCCAAAGACACTGGATTTCAGATTCCTATAAACCACATCCTATAAGGCTGAGGTCAGTCCTCAAGAAGGAAAAAGGAAGAAAGAGGAAGCAAGGAGGGCCTACCTAAGATCAGCTTCTCAGGAGGCCCAGATTTCAGCTGTAAGGCTCATTTCAAAGACCACCCAGACATATATTTCCAACCAAAATTTATGAAACTCAGCAAGACCTTGACCTCCTTCAGCATTTCCTACCCAAGGCCAGCTCCAGAGATTTTGCCCTGCGGGTGTTCTGCCATGAACTGGATGCCAAGACCATCACAGCGCCAGCCTCTTACCTTTTTGTAGGAACCACGGTCGTCATCGTAGGAGCTGCTGTTCTCTGCATCAATGTAGCCTTCAATCTTTTTCGCCCCCAGGCCAAGAAACCACAGCTCTTTATATTCCTTGATTTCTCGTTGTTCATGCAGTGTTAGTTGATTTTTAAAATGTTTCAAGGCTTCTGGTTTGTGAAAAAAGTTAACCATGGGATATTAAAACAGCTGAATATACCGTAGGCATATAAATCAGTATTTAATACATAGACTAAATTGTTCCTTGTCCCCCCCGACCCGCAAAGTTATCACACAGTTTCTGCCCCACGTCGTATGCTGCCTATATAACAAATGGGGGTGTGGGTAAGGAGGCAGCACTGCATGGAAAGAATAATTTCTGAGTTTTCAAGGAAAACAAACACCTGGTCATTCCACAGCTACCCAGATACCCACATGCCTTTGAAAAGGTGCTGTAATGAAAACATGTCAGAAGGCCCTGCATTAGGGCCGTTGCAAGAGCAGGCTTGGATCGCTCTGGGTTTGTCAGCTGGGGGGCTTCATCCTGCCCACTGAGGTTGCTGAGTCATCGGCCGAAGATTCCAGGACTATCTACGTGAGCCGGTGGCAGCTGTGGCCAGGAAGGTTTTTGCCCAGCTTCATCTGGTGTGCCAGCTGCGCCCTTTCCTACATCAGGGGCTCTTCAGACAGTCATTCATGCCCTGGTCACCTCACGGCTTGACTACTGCAATGCACTCTACATGGGGCTGCCCTTGAAGACCACCCGGAAACTTCAGCTGGTCCGGAATGCAGCGGTGAGGGCAGTGATGGGCATGCCTTGGTATGCCAGTGGAACACCACTGCTTCTCAAGCTGCACTGGTTGCCGGTTTGCTTCCGGGTGCAGTTCAAGGTGCTGGTTGTTACCTATAAAACCCTACATGGCATAGGGCCTGGTTACTTGAGGGATCACCTATCTCCCATAGTTTCTGCCTGATTGGTTCAATCTGGCAGGGTTGGGGCGCTCTGGGTTCCTTTAAACAATTAAACAATGCTGCCTATCAGGACCCTGGAAGTGCACCTTCTTTGCAGCAGCATCTGCTCGCTGGAATGAGGTTCCCTCCAACATTCGAACAGTTCTCCCTACTGGGATTTTGAAGAGCCTTAAAGACCTGGCTCTTTGCCCAAGCCTTTGGAGATGCCCCTTTCTTCCTTTCTGTTCCCCTCTGCCACCACTGTCCCTTTGTTTTGTGCTGTTTTTATGTTTTCTGTATTGTTCCTTGTTTTTAATTTTTTTTTTTTTTAACAATTGTAACCACCCAGAGTCACTGGGAGTCAGGCAGCATATCAATTTAATATATTATTATTATGGTTGGTTGTACAGTCAGCCAGATGTTTAGACTGGATGTAGCATTTTTATCCCCCTATCGAGTCGATAGGCAAATGTTGTTGCTTGATGGTGTTAAAGGTATTGTCGCAGGATGGAAGCTGTTCTGAGTAAAGCTGCCTTTTGCAATGGACAGGTGGTGATTTTGTCAATGCCGAAGGTCTTCAAGTGGTGCTCCAGATGTTTTGGGATTGCACCCAAGGCACCTATTACTATTGGTACTATCTTTGCTTTCTTTTGCCGCAGTCATTCTATTTCTATTTGCAAGTCTTTGTATTTTGTGATTTTCTCCAGTTCTTCCTCTTCTATTCTGCTGTCTCCAGGTATTGCAATGTCTACAATAGTAGTATCCAGACTCTTTTTTGGTGGACATTGCAATATGAATATTATGTTGTTGGTCACCCAGTCAGCCAGATGTTTAGACTGGATTTGGCATTCTAAACCACCTATCGAGTCCTTCCCAAGGACTTGAGATAGGCAGATGGTGTTCTGATGGTGTGCAGGTCTTTGTATTTTGTGATTTTCTCCAATTCTTCCTCTTCTCTTCTGCTGTCTCCAGGTATTACCATGCACACTATCCAGGCTATTGTCATGATGCTGATTTAGATCAGCCTTGGTCAGTCATCAGCCTACAATGTCTCTTGATGTTTCATCTTACTGTTCCATGAGAAAAAGTCACCTGGAGCCTGGGAGTGAAGTAATGGTCTGTATATAGAGGGATCCATCTAGTACTTTCTACTGTTCAATTACTTTTGAATGTTTGCTGTGTCCAATATGGGCTGCTGAAGAATGAACCAAATGGAAGTAGGAACTCCCAGTTAGGAACTGGGCTTTAGTCTGTTCTGGATGGGACTGGCCTCCTCATAAAAGTGTCCAGTCTGGGGTGGTTGCATGACTCATAGTGGTCGCTGAATCTCTAGGTGGGGGGCAGTGACAAATAATGTGTTTACACAATTAGACCTAATAGATTAGTCGCAATAAAGTCTTAGCAGTCAGATTTGACTGCTTGCCTTGGTTATATGATAGTCAGGCTACTCTGAAGAAAATCTGGAAACTTCATTTGAGGCAAAACACAACCACTACAGCATTAGGCCATACATGAAGACAGGGTGATTGTGTCCCACGTTGAAAGAACTACATCGGTTGTCAGAAACTTTGGGGGCATCATTAAAGTTGTTGGTTCTAACCTTCAAGATCCTAAAAGGTCTGATTATCAAAAGTTCTGTCTCTTACATTAGGATCCCATTAGAGGCCCTCAGGATACTTTTGGAAGCCCAATGGCTGGTTCTGTAGGAGAAGCCAAGGAAACCTCCCCCAGATCAGCTTTTGAGAAAGGAGATATGACTCCCCTCTTCAGCCAGGCCTCTGAATGAGGACCTCAATATTTATATGTGTTTTTAAATGATATTTTCCTTGTTTCCTGTGACGTATTATAATCATTTCATTTGGAAGGAAAGGTGGTGCAGAAACTGAGCAGTTTCCCTGCTAAGTTTCCTTTAGCCCATGCACTTCTACTGTACCTGCTGAAGTTAGTGGGAGCTTGACACTGTGAGTCTTCTCCATGTCTGATTTACTGCTCAGCCCTCTGGGGATGGTTTCAGAGAGAGTGGGAGGAAACAGCTGGACCTGAGATCGGTTATCCTGTAAAGTTGCAAGAGTTTTGTTTCTTTTTTTTTAAAAAAAGTGACTTTATTATTTCTATTATTTATTAATTAATTAATTATTCTGGCAGGCTCAAAACCAACTTTCAGTGCTTTATGTTGTGAAAATGTAAACAGGATAAAAACATAGCATCAAAATAAATAATTGTGCATTGCTGGGTCTCCTCTGGTTTTTTGCAAAATTGATGTTGGACAAAAAGTCAGGAATTAAAAGTGGACTTTTGTATTTTAGAGTTCACACCCTGCTTCTCCTTCACCCTCCCACTTGCACTTCCTTTAGGTCTTCTGAATGGCCCAAAAGGGACCAGAGCGCCGTGGCTGTCTGGAGCCACCCGGTGCAACCCGTTTCTCCTGCTGACCCAGGTTCCCCCATGTAATAAAGCCAACCAAGAATCGGGTTCCTCTCACAGACAGACAGAGATGGGGCGGGGGGCGGGGGGCTCATGCTGGGAGCCAGCTCGGCCTCACCTTCCTTCCTCAGACCACAACTTGTCCCCGTGGACGACGCCCATTTCCTCTCGCTCTTCCTTCAGGTTCCTTCTAAAAGGAACCTTTTTCCAGGCACCTCAACAGGGTATCCATTTACTCTAAAATAGTGAGCAAACCAACCCTCGTATCTAAACGTACTCCGAGGAAAAAGGGGAAGCATTTCCAGGTTATGAAATGCGCTGCTGAGCTCTTCATTTGTGGTTTTGCTTTTATTGCACTTCTGCAACGGAGGCTGTCCCAGGGCAAGCGTTGCTCCTAGCACGGCAGGAGGAGGCCGAGCCGTGCCGTGCCGTGCCATGCCTTCGCTGGGACGGAGCCGTCACGGGCCCCGGGCCTCCTCTGCTGCCGCTGCCTGTGCTCAACCGCCATCGCTCTGTGGGGCGGAAGCACCGCATTGGCCCGTTCTGCTTCTGCTTTCACCTCTGATGCTGTTTAAGGAGGCCTTAGGCTCCTCCTGTTTGGTTTCCTCGCTGTGAGGAGTGGTGCCCTCATTCCTCCCGCGGTCAGTCTGGCTTCACCGTATGGGACCCAAGGAGACGGGGCCCCAGCAGGTTCTTTCATGCTCCGCACGTTCAGGCTCCGGGGGCCTCGGGGACTGGAGGTCATCGGCCTCTGCCGGAAGGTCAGCTTTGAGCCCTTGAAAGTCCATCCATTTTCTTCCTGATGCAAGAGCTGCTTGTCAGCGGATCGTTCTTGATTTTACTTTCCAGGGTGGACGCTGACCTGCTGAAGGCTGCTCCGGTGAAGGCTTCCCTTGAGTCCTCTCCGACCTCCCTCCTTCCCCTGCTGGACAAGAGGCTTTCCCTGCTTTTCAGGCACCTTCAACCCCTCGGGGAGGTCCGTGGAAGCTTCGCTTGCCGAAGCGCTCAGGCATTTCTGAAAACTCCCTTTGCCCCTTTTAAGAGTCTGAAGATTTCTGCCCCGCTGATCTATACTGGCACGCATTTCCTATTCCCCCATTTTTAGGGTCTCGGCGCAACAAGGAGATGCGAGGCGCAGAAGCTTACCAGATGTGGACTCGGCACGTTCTGCAAGTTCTTTGTGGCTATTTGGGGGAAAAGAGCATCTTGCTGGAGAGGCTTCAAAGCTGTTGCCACCAAACTTGGTTTGGCCTGGCGTTCCAAGTGAGGGAGGGCGCTGATGCTGCTACTTAATTTCTGAGGAGGAGAATGTAAAGTTAATTCCAACAGTCAGATTTCACAATGCATTTTATGCACGTTTTTATAGAAGCATAATTAATGAAACCATTAGAAAATCATTCAAGAGGTTTTCTTGTCAAGAGGTCAGCCTGTTTTCTGTGGTCCCCGCAGCCAGCCGTTCCTTCTGACTCCCCGTAGTTCCTCCAAAATGCCTCCAGATGCTGGAAGGGAAGGTGAAGGGCACCCAAGAGGCCCTTCCCCTCCTCTGAATTTCCCAGAAGACTTAGAGAATTCAAGACATGAGGTGGGAGGGGGCCCACGGGCCTTCTCCCTCTCCCCGCTCATAACAACCTCCATGGTAACTTTGTGAAACCCTATTTTGAAGGCATTCAGGAATTCCTTAAAAAAAAAAAAAGAATAGTGGTCAGGAAATGATTTTCTTTCTTACCCTTAAAAATGTTTTATTCCAAATAAGCAGAAAAAACAGCTGTGCCTTTCAAAGTTCCTTTTTCAAAAGAAAAAAAAGAAGGACTGGCTTGGTAAATGCTAGAGCAGTGCTTTTGAAATTGTAATCGTATATTGTTTAGGAAATAATTGGCTATCTTTCCTTTCTGATGCGAAGTTTACCTTTGTAGTATGATTGCATTACAGATAGTCCTCAGGTAATGATGTCAATTGGGACCAGAATTTTGTCGCTAAGTGATGCAGTCATAAAGTGCAATGTCGCATGGCCACATCACTTAGTGATGGCAATCCCAGCAGCCCCATTGCCATTGTTAAGCAAGGACCTCACGTAACTGTGACTTGTGACTTCCTGCCAGCTTCCAACAAGCAAAGCCAACGGGGAAGCTGGCAGGCAGTTGCAAGTCCTGGGCGGCTCGCAAGCAGGCCAGTGGGTGGGTGAGTCAGATGGGCAGGGAAGCAGGTGCTGCTGTGCCATTGAGTGTGGGTGGGCAGGGCAGGGGGTGCCGCACAAGCACAGCCAGACCGGAGTGGCTGTTGTGGAGTGCGGGAGGGCACGCGTGGAGTGCGGGCAGGGAGTTTGCCATGGGTGGGTGTGCGCTACAGAGTATGATATCCCCAGGACCCCATTCTCTGTACCTGGGCTCCTCAGGAGAAAAAGCGATGGGAGCGGGCATGACTCACAGGGACTTGTGCTTGTGGGAAGCCAGCAGTGAAGCTCACAAATAGTGTTCATGTGACCCAGTTGCTAAGCACCCAGATCGCAATCACATGACGTGGGGGTGCTCGATGGCCGGAACTTTGAGGAATGATTGTAAGTACCACTTGTTCAGTGTTGTCGTAACTTTGAACGGTCACTGAATGAGGGGTTGTTAACCGAGGACTACCTGTATGTGGAAGGACACTATCCCTCTCCTGAAATATTTTGTCATATTTGGAATAGCTCTTTTAATTGTGCAGGTCTTCAGATCTTGGCTACAGCCCCTTCCATCAGAATTTCACCCTAACTCAACTAGGAGGAGCACAGGCATGGCAGCAAACTTCCCGTGCATGTCTCAGGAGATAGAGGAGAAGACATCTGCAACAACAGGTCTTCTTCTCACGCACAGAGTTTCCTTCCCTCATCCAGCTCCTGGATGTTGGATGCACCCTTGGGTACAGCTGATCACGGGACTCAAGGTTATGGGCTCCCGCAGTTGGTCAGAGTCTGAAAGGTCCTGGACTGCCTGTTTAGTCCTTGGAGGGGAGACCACCAGGGCTGGAGGCTGGACTGGGAAATTGAGAAAGTATCCAGAAAGCCAGGGAGGAAGATTGAGACAAAACATGTCTGAAATGTTACCAGGAAAATGGCATGGAGGCACCTAGGGCCAAGTTTAACTCCAAGGAGGCTCGTTGACTCAGATGATTTGGTCTTGTGAATCACCGGAGCACTATTTTAATATGTACAGATAGATTTGGGGGAAATCTGTTAATGTTAAAGATGATAATGTTGCATTGAATAACATTCCAAAAATGTGGAGTCTGACCTCTTTTGAGGAACTTTGGATATATTTGTTGTTGTTGTTCAGTCGTTAAGTCGTGTCCGACTCTTCGTGACCCCATGAACCATATTGCGCCAGGCCTTCCTATCTCTCACTGCCTCCCTGAGTTTGCTCAGTTTCATGCTCATTGCTTCAGTGATGCTATCTAGCCATCTCATCCTCTGCCGTCCTCTTCTCCTTTTGCCTTCCATCTTTCCCAGCATCAGGGTCTTTTCCAAAGAGTCCTCTCTTCGCATTAGGTGACCAAAGTATCTGAGCTTGAGCTTCATTATCAATCCTTCCAATGAGCAATCAGAGCTGATTTCCTTTAAGATTGACTGGTTTGACCTCCTAGCAATCCAGGGGACTCTTAAGAGTCTTCTCCAGCACCACAGTTCAAAGGCATCAATTCTTCGGCGTTCAGCCTTCTTTATGGTCCAGCTCTCACAGCCATACATTACTACTGGAAAAACCATAGCTTTGACTACGTGGATATTTGTCGGCAAGGTGACGTCTCTGCTTTTTAATATGCTATCTAGGTTTGCCATAGCTTTCCTCCCAAGGAGCAAGTGTCTTTTAATTTCATGGCTGCAGTCTCCGTCTGCAGTGATCTTGGAGCCCAAATAAATGAAGTCTGTTACTGCTTCCATTTCTACCCCTTCTATTTGCCAGGGATTGATGGGTCCAGATGCCATGATCTTAGTTTTTTTAATGTTGAGTTTCAAGCCAGCTTTCGCACTCTCCTCTTTCACCCTCATCAAGAGGCTCTTTAGTTCTTCTTCACTTTCTGCCATTAGGGTGGTATCGTCTGCATATCTGAGGTTATTGATGTTTCTCCCTGCAATCTTAATTCCGGCTTGTGATTCTTCCAGCCTGGCCTTTCTCATGATGTACTCTGCATATAGGTTAAATAAGCAGGGTGACAGTATACAGCCTTGTCGTACTCCTTTCCCTATTTTGAACCAATCGGTTGTTCCATGACTAGTTCTAACTGTTGCTTCTTGGCCCGCATACAGATTTCTCAGGAGACAGGTAAGGTGGTCTGGTATCCCCATCTCTTTCAGAATTTGCCACAGTTTGTTGTGATCCACACAATCAAAGGCTTTTGCATAGTCAATGAAGCAGAAGTAGATGCTTTTCTGGAACTCTCGTGCTTTCTCCATGATCCAGCAAATGTTGGCAATGTGATCTCTAGTTCCTCTGCCTCTTCGAAACCCAGCTTGTACATCCGGTAGTTCTCGGTTCACGTACTGCTGAAGCCTAGCTTGTAGGATTTTGAGCATAACCTTGCTAGCATGTGAAATGAGTGCAATTGTGCGATAGTTTGAGCATTCTTTGGCATTGCCCTTCTTTGGAATTGGAACGTAAACTGACCTTTTCCAATCCCGTGGCCACTGTTGCGTTTTCCAAACTTGCTGGCATATTGAGTGCAGCACTTTAACAGCATCGTCTTTTAGTATTTTAAATAACTCAGCTGGAATACTGTCATCTCCACTAGCTTTGTTGTTAGCAATGCTTCCTAAGGCCCACTTGACTTCACTCTCTAGGATGTCTGGCTCAGGGTCAGTGACCACACCAGTATGGACATCAGGGACATTAAGATCTTTCTTGTATAGTTCTTCTGTGTATTCTTGCCACCTCTTCTTAATCTCTTCTGCTTCTGTTAGGTCCCTGCCTTTTTTGTCCTTTATCATGCCATCTTTGCACTAAACGTTCCTTTGATTTCTCCAATTTTCTTGAAGAGATCTCTAGTCTTCCCCATTCTATTGTTTTCTTCAATTTCTTTGCATTGTTCATTTAAGAAGTCCTTCTTATCTCTCCTTGCTATTCTCTGGAAATCTGCATTCAGTTGCTTATATCTTTCCCTTTCACCCTTGCTTTTCGCATTCCTTCTTTCCACAGCTATTTGTAAAGCCTCATCAGACAGCCATTTTGCTTTCTTGCATTTCTTTTTCTTTGGGATGGTTTTAGTTGCTGCCTCCTGTACAATGTTACAGACCTCCGTCCATAGTTCTTCAGGCACTCTGTCTACCAAATCTCATCCTCTAAATCTATTCATCACCTTCACTGTGTACTCACATGGAATATGATCTAAGTCATACCTGAGTGGTCTAGTGGTTTTCCCTATATTCTTCAATTTAAGCCTAAATTTTGCAGTAAGAAGCTCATGATCTGAGCCACAGTCAGCTCCTGGTCTTGTTTTTGCCGTCTGTATAGAGCTTCTCCATCTTTGGCTGCAAAGTATGTAATCGATCTGGTTTCAGTATTGACCGTCTGGTGATGTCCATGTGTAGAGTCGTCTCTTGTGTTGTTGGAAAAGAGTGTTTGCTATGACTAGCTTGTTCTCTTGACAGAACTCTATTAGCCTTTGCCCTGCTTCATTTTGTACTCCAAGGCCAAACTTGCCTGTTATTCCGATTACTCCTTGACTTCCTACTTTAGCATTCCAATCCCCAATGATGAAAAGGACATCTTTTTTTGGTGCTAGTTCTAGAAGGTGTTGTAGGTCTTCATAGAACCAGTCAACTGCAGCTTCTTCGGCATCAGTGGTTGGGGCATAGACTTGGATTACCGTGATGTTGAATGGTTTTCCTTGGATACGCACTGAGATCATTCTGTCGTTTTTGAGGTTGTACCCCATTACTGCCTTTCCCACTCTCTTATTGACTATGAGTGCAACTCCATTTCTTCTAAGGGTTTCTTGCCCACAGTAGTAGATATAATGGTCACCTGAATTAAATTCACCCATTCCCGTCCATTTCAATTCGCTGATTCCCAAGATGCCGACGTTCAATCTTGTCATCTCATGTTTGACCACATCCAGCTTGCCTTGGTTCATGGATCTTACATTCCACGTACCTATACAATATTGTTCTTTACAGCATCGGACCTTCTTTTCGCTTCCAGATACATCCACAGCTGAACGTCCTTTCGGCTTTGGCCCAGCCGCTTCACTCTTTCTGGAGCTACTTGGAATTGCCCTCCGCTCTTCCCCAGTAGCATATTGGACACCTTCCGACCTGAGGGGCTCATCTTCTGGCGTCATATCTTTTAGTCCATGGGGTTTTCTTGGCAAGGATACTGGAGTGGGTTGCCATTTCCTTCTCCAGTGGACCACATTTTGTCAGAACTCTCTGTCATGACCTGTCCGTCTTGGGTGGCCCTGCACGGTATAGCTCATGGCTTCAATGAGTTACACAAGCCCCTTCGCCACGACAAGGCAGTGATCCATGAAGGGGTTGGATATATTAGGCATGGGGAATTGCTAAGAGAGTGTAATGGGCTGTGAGGATGACCTTGGGAGACAGGAGGAAGAGCTGCAGCCAGGGCAGCGGTCAGGCAAGAGAAATCTCAGCCCACGGAAGGAATGGGGTGGAGAGAGCGTCCCTGAAGGGACCCTCCCTAGTTCTCTGGAAAGTAAAGGCCGGTGGGGGGTGGGGGTGGGGAGAAGGGCTTTTGGACTGGCCGGATTCTGCTACCGTAACCTTACAATAAAAGTAGGATTAGCACTCATGGTTTGGGTCCCTCTCTGGACTACCTCAAAGGGCTGACAGAGGGTTATCTTGGGAAATTACAATGTAGTAGTAGTATGGATATTAAAGATTGGATTCATGAGATTATGCATCTATTTGTCCATTTTTCAAAAGGTAATCTTTTCTCCCAGTCAAAAAATGATACAGATACTATGCTCTTTTGCATAGATTTCATGATATTTTACAACAATAGGGCGCTTTTTTTCTTTTAAATTAGAAATTTTCATGCAATGTTTAATACTTGATATATACAGTATGTGATATGCTTAGATTGTATATAATTTTCTTTTCCTTTTTATTTCATTGGTTTGTTACTGTTTATTAGTTGGCCTTTTTGTGTACGCTTTTGAAACACTATATACACATATATAGAATGGATATTATACAGTATAACATAGATATATATAATACAGAATTATATATATTATAGTATTTTGGGGTTCAGAATTGATACGCAATACCTCAGTTCCTTCTCTGATTCCACGTGACAAAAATATAATAATAAACAAAATAATTTGCTACCTTCTAATAATCCCTCTGCTTCTGAGGGGACTAACTCTTTAAACAATCAGTCAGGGTGGAACCATCCCAGGCATCTTCCGTTACAACCATTCCTGTGCAAATACCTGTCGGAAAACTTTGCTGGGTCCATGACGGCTGCTCTCCTGCGGTGGCAACTGAGGCTGAGAAAGCCCTTCTCCCTGGGACGGCTGGAGAACAATTGCGAAGTGAGCACAGAAAAACGATGCCCTCGTGACTGCTGTGCCTAGTACAACTATGGCAGCTAGGTGCCGCGCCTGAATGTGTAGTAGGGTTCTTTATGTCTGATTGTTCTTCCTCATTCCCAAGAGTAAGTCCAGTTCAAAGCTTTTAGCGTAAGAACCCGGACATGGGTGGGAACGGAGGATCCAAATTAATATCCCAACTCTAGGCTGGCTGGCGCCTGCTTGAAAGCATCAAATGAAAGGAACCAACTAATGATATTACATCAACATTTACAAAGCAAGAAAAAGGAAACAGGGAAAGTTATCTCAGGCACAAAAGTACTCTTGAAAAATTGACCAGATTCTTCTTTGGCCCTTGGTCAGAAACAAAACGAAACAAAACAAATTGGCTGCTTCATTGCTGCAAGTAAGGAAAAGGTTTTTCCTTCCAACGTCGCACAAGAATTCCTTGGGCCACCTCCAATGTGCAAAAGAGCCCCTGACCTGGAGGTCTTGCTGGATTCCGTATGCAGGGGACATAACCAAACAGCAAGACGATTGCACCCAAAGCCCATGACACTTTGTCTAGGGTGTAATAACCTAACTTTAGCATTAAACAACAACAACAATTCTTAAGGCAATATTCCACTGTTCGCAAAACTACAATATTCACATTCATTATTCCAAAATGCCCATCAAATAGATAAAGTCAATTTCAAATGTTTCCTTCAGTTTGTTGTAAAAATGGATTACTGGTTTAGGAATCTCTGCTGGTTCTTCCAAACTTCTAGCATCTGTGGACTTCAGTGGTACAACAGGACAATCCAGAAACCACATGCTTAAACTGAATAAAGTTCCAAGAAGCAGGTAAAGTGAATTCTGCCTTCAGTTCTATAAATATTTTAAAAACCAGCACATCAGAACAATGTTGATTGAAAGTATTTATTTTGTGAGAGGCCTAACCTACCTGCAAAGCCAGATATACCAGCTATGCTTCATTTGGATTATCTTATAATGTAAACTTTTCACGGCTAAAAGAATGAAAGATATATCTCTGAATCAATATTTTCCATATAAATCTTGTAGCATTAAGTGCAATTGATGCCTAAACAAACAAGGAAAGGAATCCTTGCCATGATTTTAATGGAGTCACATAACAACTTTCAAGCTGAAGATCTGAATTTCCTTATTAGAACTCAAAAGCAAAATTAAAACAAAGGCTTAAACCAGGAAGCACAGGAAATTAAAACCACCTTTCCCAACAGGTAATTGTAGTTTATGCAGTAAAAATCTTGAGAGTCCTGCCAGAAAAAGTTGTAATATGAATCCACTGGAAAAGGGTTAAAAGAAAAAAGGAAGATATCTTAAATATCTTCAATACTGCAAACGCCTAAGACCAGCTATCTATACTTTCTTTCATATGTTTCAAAATTGGAAGTAAATTCATATTTACTGGTTGAGAAGGCTTCCTGAAATCCTTATACTAAGGTAAACAAAGGAATTAGAACATAACCTAAAATCCCAGGGTTTAGATCTGTCAGCGTTATTGTTATAATTCAGTGACATCAAGTCTGACTTATTCCGTTTTAGAGAGTAATCAGATAGGATATCACATGTATATTTTAATCAGATCAGATTAGGCATGCAAGTAGCTGACCTACAAAGCATCCAATCCCCAAATTGAAGTTTATACTCTGCCTCCCCAGAGTATCGCTTCAGTGTATTCTGAATTTCTGAAAATGCAAGCTAAAGGTTGTAAATCCAAATTAAAGATAAGAAGAGAAAGCAGGCCACCTTGACATTCACTACGACACACTTTAATCGAGGTGATAACATGCCGCTGATAATAACACCTGACTTACAGGTTTGTCTCCCTTTTTTTCCAAATTACTGCCTCGCTGGGCAAGGTAATAACAGCTCTGTTTCAGGGGCGCATGACTGGTTTGACTCACATTCAGCAGAGGCCAAACAGCCGCATCCCTGGAAAGCTGATGGGATGCATATAGAGTCAAATATTACCAGACTTTTTCTGCTTGGATTTAACAAACAGCGGTTTCTTTTTATGAGACAAGCGCACCATAATATGAGCTGAAATAATTTTTTAGCTGCATTCCATACCAAAGACAACAATGAAGCTGAATCCATGTAGATCAAAAAAAAATCCTAGTCTTCCTGATCCATCTGCTTAACAAAATAATTGTCATTTGACAAAGACACACTCCAAACTGTTTGAAAAATATATGAAAATTATTGTGGGATGAAATTGTCACCTTCCCCAGTAATAACTCAACTGAAATAATTACAACATCTATGTGTCGTGCCTTAATTTAAGAAGTCAGTGAATGAGATAGGCAAATATCTAAGCAGAAAACATTTTTAGATGCAGAAGGGAGGAACTTGGTTCACACTGACACAGATTTCTCTAAATTGAAATCGTGCATTTGCGGAGAACAGGGAAGCCACCACATGAAAACCACGAGTTTCGTGAATGCCTCTTGCTCGAGGAATATTCGGTTGGGTGGGAGAGTAGCTTAAACTCAGTCTTTAGCACTGATCTCACCTGCTGATGCCAGTCCTTAGAATTTGCCAGCCCCAGATTTCCTTTCTTGAACTTGTGAGTTAGAGACGTATTTTCTTGGGAAATTATAGTAGGTACTTCCCACTGTCTTTGGACTATGGTTTTAGGCTCTGGTAGAGACTGTAACAATAAACCAAATATTTTCAACCTTAAACCTGTTTTTACAGACTTTCAGCTTTTTGCTGAAGGAGGGTTTTATTTAATGATTGCCATTACTTCTAATGTATGTGTTTTAATTAATAAGTTCTAATGAATTCTAGTTAATATTATATTAACATGTTTACAAATACAATTGCCTTGAAAGCTGAATTTGGTGGAAAAGCAGTGTGAGGTTTTTAAAAAAAATTTTTTTTGAGTTGGTTTCTCTAAGAGAGATATAATTTGCATTATTTTGTACTCATGAAGACTTACAGAGCATACAGTGGACTAGCTTAAAAAGCACTTATAGTTGGTCAAGTATGTAACTGATAAGATTAATTGCTTACCAAACCTATCTGGGTGTAACCTGTCTCACATGACACTTGTTCTAACTTGGTTTTGCTTGTTGTATAGCAAGTGTCTCCTTTAGGAGTCTTTCCTGTTTAAAAAGAGAAAGGGGGGGGGGGGGGGAGAAAGGTAAAGGCTGCTCCATTAAACATATCAGCTTTATAGTTCAACTTTACACGTTTGCTTGAAAATAAATTCTATACATTTACGTAGGATTGCATCCTTATATACATTAAATTGTCTCTTTAGCTAGGATACATATGTTCAGCAGTTAACTACTACTGTTTTCACCTTGCATCCAGTGGTGAAAGACATCTGAGCTTTAACTGGACAAAGAAAAATAAAAAATCAGAATTTTGAAAAATGGTCCATAATAATTTGGACAAAAGTCTTCAGTAGTAATAAGGTTCCAGAAACTAGATTTAGTTCTTATTCTCCAACTTTATAGACCAATTTCTTGCAGCTCTATACACTGTGAGATAGAATATAGCCTGCAATGTGGACTCCATCGGCCTTTTCAATATGGGTGCAGCTGCTGGTCTGATTGCAACAGATGTTGGGATAATTAAGGTCCCCCATCACTATGTATCTCTTTGAAATTTCTGCAATTTGCTTTGAGAAGGCGTCATCCACATCTTCTCATCTACTTGCTCCTTCACTTCTTGTATGCCTTGGGCTCTCTGCAAGACTGCCAAATCCATTCGTTCAGATTTCTGACCAAAATCTGAAGCTCCTTGTTGAACTGCCAAAATAGATTCCAGTCAGCTCCCTTGCTTGGTCACTTGTTCCTTGGCTTGGGAAAGAACTGTCATTTTGCATGGGCCTATGACAGGCCCCTAGTTTCTTTTGGCTGGAGGGCAGATTTAGGATTTGGAGAGCTTATTATATGTTCTCACACCAGATGACTGATGATGATGATGATGATGATTTTTTTTCATAGTGAAATACAAAAAACTACAGAACCAGCAGCACAACGGTAATAGTGATTACATAGTAAAGAAAGAAAAGAATGAAAATCCAAATATACTGCCATGATTAAAATAAACAAAATGTGACCAAAAAAAAGAAAACTAACAAAAAACTAACTATATAATAACTATAGATGACAATATAACATTAATTCATTCTTTAAGCTGATCATTAAATCTAGTCCATATAGAGAGCTATTGGGTCAACTGCTCATTTTTAGAGCAAAGAGACTTTTCAAAAATAGGTAACAAACTGGTATTCTGGATCCATTTTTTAAAAGCAGGAGAGTAAGTTTCTTTCCAAATATGTAAAATTATCCTCTTTGCCCATACTCCAGGCTCAGTAGAGCCAAAGCTCTTGATGAGATGACTAATTCTATATTTTAGGAATATTACATCACATTAAGATCCTTAATATTTCTTCCCCAAATTATGTTAACGTATGTAGTGATTTGAAACCAAAACAAGGCTACAGCCAGTCAAGACCAAATCACATGAGTTTAAAAAAAAACTTCAAATTTCTTATAATGCCAGCTTAGAAAATCTAATGTCCATCCTTCTTTCAGCATTCTTTGATGGGTCCAACAGACACAAAGTAATATTTTTGATGAATTTTAAATCATTAATATATCAATAGAAGCGAATATGTGTAGCTCAGGGTTGAACTTTGGGATTGAACCCCAAGGACTCCACATCATTAATATATTTAATTAATATATTTCACATTGCTTCATATTCATATTCACATTACATTCATATATTTCACATCGCTTTACACCTGGATCCTCTCATTCTCCAAAATTTGATGTTCCAATTATTCATTCCACAACTGACACGTAACTGATACTAACTTTCGTTTTACTTGTTAATTCCTTATAAATTAATTTGTATTTGTTTAATTAATTTGTTTTATTTAATAAAAGTTTCAGTTGTATACATTGTCAAGCAAATATTGTAGATGTCATATTCAATATGCAGTTTCCCAATGTCTTTAAAACAACCATTAAAGATCAATTGATCTAACATGTTAATTCCTTTTTTAGCCCAAGCATTCCAGTAAAATATCTTCCTCTCTGTTTCCCAATTTGGGTTCCTCCACAATACCAATTTCTCATGTGATTCAGGATCAAAACATAACCACTCATTGTCCTTAACAATAACCAAATGAATCTTGCAGCTTTCAAGGCTGGAAATTAAGATCCCTGGAGTATACCTGGATCCTAAAACTTACCAGGATTTCAGAGGTGTTACACACTGGTTCTCCAAATCAGCCCAAAGAAGGGAACAATCATAAAAAGTCTTGATCCAAAAACATAGAGAGAGATGTTAACATAAAGGCCCAAGGATAGAGTTGGAAATCTGGTAAGTTGAAGCCACAGTTATCATAAGGTAACCTTGGTTTGGCCAAGGAAATCTGAGATTTAGCCTGCCACAAAAACGTTGCCATTAACTTACCTATTGATGTAAAATATCTAAGAGGAATTAACATTGAAATCCCTTTTAGAATATATATTAATTTTGATGTAGTATTCATTTGGATAACATTAATCTTGCCCCAAAGATTTAATGGGAGTTATCAAGTTATATCTACTGAAATTGCATCTATATATTTAGATGTATTTAATTCAACTTATTGTGATCTATTCTGAGAAATATTTAATAGATTTTATAGAGTCTGTACAAACTGTAAATCTATATATCTATATATTATTCTTACAGTAATCTATAGATATAGTAGATCCCAAAGGCACCAAATTAGACTTGTTCCAGTTAATGATATAACCAGAATATAAGCCACACTGATGTAAGACTTCAACAAGCTTTAGTAATGATACTATATAAATATCAAGAAGAGCCATAAGTTTATCAGCGCATAACAAAAAATGATATTCAGTGTTGAAGGCCACCACACCCTTAATATCTTGAGACTGTCTAATGGAAGAAGCCAATGATTCACAAATCTAATTTAAGATTAAGAATGTAGAGAGACATCCTTGTGGGGTGCCAAAATACGACTTAATAGGTTGAGAGACAATCCATGGTAGTAATTCTAGCCACTGGGTGGAGATGCAGTGAACAACAGATAGCAGAGACATAGTATATCTTTTTAGAACGTACTTCATATATTCAGTTTGAGGGAAATCAAAGGCCTTTTCAGCGTTCAGTGAAATTAGAACAGCTGACTACAGTTTATTTGCTGTGGTATCCATAATGTCAATCACTAGGCAGATACTGCCAGATGCTTATCTGTTTTAATCAGTTGAATTGGATGAATTATAGAAGGTATTACTTCTGTAGCCTCCTGATTGGTGTTGCCATTAATATTTTAGTATCCACATTATGCAAATATCTTGCTCTATATCTTGTACCTCTTGTGAGGGTATCTCTCGAGCTTAAATATTACTGTAATATAAGGGTTAAAATGATAATGGAAATATAGAAAAATTAAATGATTGATTATAGACCTGCCAATAAGTCTATAAAATTTACTTCCCTGATTTCATTGATAGCAACATCTTTGTGACTTCTTGTAATGTCAATAGTTGTGCCAATTTATTTTCATCTTACTGAGATATCTTTTCCATTTTAACATTTCTCAGGAAATGTATAATTTGCTGTTTACCTACAGAAGTCCTTGGTTGATACTGTATAATTGAGTATAAAAACTATAAAATTGGTGATTGTATTCTGTCTCAGTAAATAACTGTCCATTATTGACTTAAATTCCAGATATACAATTTCATTCTCTTTGTTGTTCCAAATGATAAGTTTGTAACTTTTCATTTTTTTCCTCCAGATTCCCAGTATTTCTAGTTAATATATTTTGGAGAGTATTCCAGTTGTTCTCAGTGTAGTAACCCCAATTTAAGTTTTGCTGCTATAAATGTGGGGTTTCTAGCATATAGCAACAGTGAATCTTTAACCATCATTTCCAATTGTACGGTCAAACTTCAGTCCATTTCTAAAAAAATGAATTTACAAGATTGGAAACTGGCATATCTGGGATTTTAAAATCACCTTAAAATCTTAAAGATCTTAAAATCATAAAGTTCAAGCTCTTAAATTTGATGAAGTTTTGGAAGCATTGAAGAGAATTATTGTCATGTCTCATGAAGCTAGAATTAAGTCCTGAAAAGAAAGGGAGAAGTCTCAGTGATAGCTACCAATTTACAAACTGAACATTTAAATTAACGGGCCACAAATAATGTTCAAATAATTAACCTTTCTTTGGATGCTAAGCAGCAGAACCTTCTGTTTTATTACAGGGAAGAATGCCTTCGGGGAATCTTCTCACTGAGGGCTGATTTTAAATCTGAGATAATGGGTGCATCCCAATTAAGAGAAGAAGCAGACTTTATGGAGGTCTGCATCATAACTGTTAAATGTTCGAAGTCTAATACTGGCGATCCCCTTTTACAACTTTCAGGACAAGCTGCCAACTTGAAACACAGTAGATGTAAAATTATGACTGTGAGAGATAAGGAAGTAGTGTTAAGTGTTATGGTTATCAACTAGTGGCAGATGGAGAGGCAGTTGTCTCCTTGTGTGAGACAATGTAAATAAAAATTAATTTGGAGCAATCTTTATCAGTATAATGCAATTAGCTGAAACCTTGATCAATTACCATAAACATGCAATGGATGAGGTGGGAGGGACCAGGAAGAAATCCTAGAGCGGCCGGAAAGAGTGTACACCCAGAGCACCTGAGCCAATGGGGAAAAGGGGAGGGACTTGTGATCGGGAATGTATATAATTGTGCGGACTTTGTATGTGGGTGTGGCTTCCCACTTGCACACTGTGAAGCCCAACAGCCTTTGCAAACACTTTTTAATAAACTTTTACTTTTGGTTAACTCAGAGAGATATGTGTCGCTTGTTTCGCACATGACTTATCCAGTTTCTTTCTTTACAAGTGCCTCCTTTGTGGAAAGACTTCTTACGCTTGCAAGAAATAAGAAAGTTAAATACAGTGGTACCTCGGTTCACGAACTTAATTCGTTCCGCGACTCTGGTCACAAACCGAATTGGTCGTGAACCGAATAAAATTTTCCCATAAGGTTCAATGTAAATACGGTTAATCCGTTCTGACCCCTATGAATTTGGTCGCCAACTGATTTTTGATCGCGTCCCGAATCAAATTTCCCTATAAGGTTCAATGTAATTACGGTTAATCCGTTCTGAACCATATGTGGTTTTTTTTTTAAACCGCAAAAATATGACACAAAGTACAGTACGAAGAGAGAGAAAGCTAACCTTGCTCAACGCGACTTCTGGCATGGAGGACAGGAAGGTGGGTGGGGAGGCGGTTACTGCTTGGAGGGAGAGTCCCCCTCCCTACAGGAAGCCGCGACCACGTGTCACGGGAGGGAAAATGGCCGCGGATCCTGTTCGTAACCCGATGCGGAGTTCGCGAACGGAGGCAAAATTTTGCGACCGGAGCTGTTCGTGAACCGAATTGTTCGTGAACAGAAGTGTTCGTGAACCGAGGTACCATTGTACTTATTTTTACATCCAGCAATCTTCTGCCTCTCCCTTGGAGATAAGATCAAAAGATTTAAAAGCCCCTCTGCCATAGGGGAAATTAAATCGAATTAGATTTTAAAAAACAAAAGGGACAAATTTGCAACAAGCTGGAAAATTACTGGATGGACAAACTTATATTACTGTAGCGGGTACCCAAATAAAGTAAGTGCGGTAGCTATTTTATTTAAAAGCAATCTTAGAATTGATGTGAAAGATGAACACTGAAGTAGTGAAGGACACTTTATTTTTTGGATAGCAAATATACCGCCTCTCACAATTGTTCTGATTAATTTTTTTGGCCCCATTAAGAACAGTCCTGAAATATTTCATAATTGTTTCTCTGCTAGAGATTTCAATCTGATTCAAGAGTTCTACATAGACAGAAGCACTTCAGAACAACCTTACTTTCTCTCAAAACTGGAAAGCATTACAAGCATATATACTGAAATTCAAGTTAATAGATATTTAGTGCTTTTATATCCCAAACACAGAGAACATCCTTTTTTTCACATGCACATTAAATTTGTTTCAGATAAGATATATTTTTTTAAATTCTTCCACTTTTCAAGAAGCCCCATTTCAAACTCAGATGTGAGATTCAAACGTTATATACCCGGGAATTCTAGATCTCATTTTAATATTTCTCACCTAACAGATCGTCTTTTTGTGACCTATATTAAGAAAGGCACTTGTTTTTTAAATAAATCAATGAATAAATCAGGGGTCTACTAATATGTTAGTTTTGGGGCTGCATTTAAGGCATTATCCCTTTTGTCTCGACAAAAAGGAGATTCCCGGGGGCAGGCCGTTGGAATGGCTCCTCGGCCCCTTCTCTCTGCCCCCGGTTTTCTGGGCAGTTGAAGATCTCTTTGAATAAAGCCAGGTTTGCCCCCCCCCCCCCATTGTTTTACTTCCAGGCGATGCCTCAGGACGTTGTGTGGAGCCAAAGGCATGCTTGGAAATACCAATTATGCCGGGGACTGATGCAGCCTGTGGGATTCCCATTTATCTTAATAAAATAATTTGGAACAAAAATAAAATCAGATGGAACCAGAAGCCTTCATGTTTGGCAAATGATTCAAAATGTTTATGAAAGGTGAAGAAACTTCATAATCCAAATGTGTTGATAATTCAAAATCTGCTCACCGCAGGGATCAAGTTGACCTGATCCAATTCTACTTTTTTCTCCATCTTGCTTCGAATTGTGAACAGCGGCACTTAGTTCCCTTTCCTGTAAGGAGGGAAATGCAAAGCATCACAATGGCCAATCAGTTACATTTTCAAAGGCCTGGTCAAAGGCGCCCTCAGAGGAGCTTGTGGGGCCCGGTCTCCTCGCCTCCTCCAAGGGGTCTTTCCGCTGGGAACCTCCCATTGCGCCTTCCCTCTTTTTTCCTACCTGCCACAAGAAGCTGACATGTGTGGGCATTTTGCTCTCTGTGCTTGGAAGTTTCCTGGGACATCAACAGAGACTCCATTGCTCAAATCCTGCAAATAAACCTGCAGACCTGCCAGGCACAAAGGTGCGGCCTTTCTGGCCCTGTGCTGCCTTGAGTTAAGGAAGGGCGTATGCTTCCTTCATTGATTAGTCTGCGTGAACTTTGCCGAGAGAGAGAGAGAGAGACCAGATCCTGGCTCTGTCTGTCTGATTACAACCCACCAGCCAGTCCACAGCGGAGAAAAGAGCCTGATTCTGTTTAAAAAGTTGAGAAGTTCAAAGTAGGTAGTGCTTTCTGATGTATAATTCCCTTTTATGATTTGCTAAAAATAATTAACAGCAATCCAGCAATGTGGAGCCTCCCTCACTTTTGAGATCACGCGTGCTGTTTCTTTATTGTGATTCTTCCTGACTGCAGGCCCAGAACCTCTGAAACTGCATAACTGCCCTGAAGTTCAAGCCCTGGTTGGTCTCCTTGACGATTCCCACTTTTCTTGCTGCCAATTCACCTCCTCTCCTAGAAGAGCTTTATCTTAATTTGAGCAAGGTTTACTCAATTGTTACTTCCTGCCTCCTCTATAACTTACTCTTCTTTGCCAGCCCAGTGTCCATCCAGGCTGGAGTTCTCATTCTTGGATTCATTTGGCCAACCTTCCTATTGGAGGCCTGAATGTCCTCTTCGATCACAAGCAGTCTTACTGGTGGACCAGTTACACCCTCACATTCTCCCCCTTGCAACCCACATTTAAATGCTTATGTTTTTGTATTTGTTCTTAGTTTCTTGTAATTGTATTGTTTTATTTTAATAATTTAATTGGCTTATTTCTGCATCACCTTTGAGATGATTACATGGTATTAAAATATATTAAATAAAAATGCATTTACTAGAACCAGAGAACATTTTATAGACAAGCAATTGGTACAAAAGCTCTCTTGAAACAGAACCAAAGCAAATTGTGTCCCTCAGCATGAACAAGAGACAGAACCACTTTTAAAGTGTGAGAGCAGGGAGAACCCTAATGAACTTTTTATTTATTTTTATTTATTAAATTTTCAACTGCCCATCTCCCCCCAATGGGGGAACTCTGGGCCACTCACAACAAACATTAAAAACATAAATATATATAAATACATAAAACATTAGTTAAAAACATTACTAAAAAGGAGAAGGAGAGTCCAAGAAGATGAAAAATCTGAGGCTGAGGACAGAAGGCCTCTATGGGGCTAGCCATCCCCATGCTTGAGGTATTCCCTCCCCACTGTCAGGATCTACGCAAGCTATTAATGTAGACATAGATATAATTTACTCATAAGATATTACCTTAGCTGAATGTGTTAACGTAGTTGCATATATATAGTAAAGGGTTAATAGAAAGAATGTAAGTTGCAGGCCGCTTGCTTGACCTGCCATAAAGAAGGGGGAGAGAAGGGCAGGTGGTGTTATCCTTATCTCTACACAGGCATCATCAAGGCCAAGAGGTGTGAGAACCAGCGCCAGGCGCGAAGAATGCAAAGCGGGAAAAAACCTCAAAGGGGGAGATGTGGGCTTAAAAGGGGAACAGTTATGCTTGTAGAATTAGACTCAACAACCTAAGCTGCTGTATGCTTGTCCTAATAAAGAAATCTTTGATGGAACTGCTTAGTCTCCAGCGGATTTACTGAACTTTGGGAATGAGTGTGCAGACTCTGACACCCACCCCAGGCCAAGTGGCAGAGCCAGGTCTTCAAAGCCCTACAGAAGGCCAGGAGTGAGGGGGCCGACCGCGCCTCTGGGGGCAGAATGTTCCAAAGAGCGGGGGCTACTGCAGAGAAGGCCCGCCTTCTGGACCCCGTTAGATGCAATTCTTTTACTGAGGGGGTCCGAAGCATGCCCTCTCTGTGCGATCGGGTGGGACGGGTTGAAGACATAGGGGAGAGGCGGTCCCTCAGGTAACCTGGCCTCATGCCATGTAGGGCTTTAAAGGTGATAACCAACACCTTGAATTGGACCCGGAAGCAAACTGGCACCCAATGCAGCTCGCGGAGCAGAGGGGTTACATGGGCCCTCCTTGGGGCTCCAACAATAGCCCGCGTGGCCGCATTCTGGACCAACTGTAGCTTCCGGATACTCTTCAAGGGTAGCCCCATGTAGAGCGCATTGTAGTAGGCTGTCTGGGAGATAACAAGGGCATGAGTGACTGTTCGAAGGGCATCCCGATCCAGGAAAAGGCGTAACTGGTGCACAACACGAAGCTGTGCAAAGGCCCTCCTGACCACGGCTGACACCTGCTCTTCAAGCAGGAGCCGTGAGTCTAGGAGGACCCCCAGATTACGCACTGGGTCTGTCGGGGGCAGTGCCACCCCATCCAGCACCAACGATGACAAAGTCCCGGATACAGAGGAGCCATTAACCCACAGCCGCTCCGTCTTACCAGGGTTCAGCCGAAGCCCGTTGCTCCCCATCCAGACCCCCACAGCCTCCAGGCACCGCGAGAGGGCAGTCACGGCATCACTTACTTCACCAGGGATGGAGACGTATAGCTGCGTATCATCAGCGTACTGATGATACCTCATCCCATGGTGACGGATGATCTCGCCCAGCGGTTTCATGTAGATGTGGAAAAGGAGCGGAGAGAGAACCGAACCCTGCGGCACCCCACAGAGGAGGGGCCGAGGATGGGACCTCTCGCCCCCCATCACCACCGATTGGGATCGGCCTCGGAGAAAGGAGGCGAACCAGCACGAGACCGTGCCGCCCACCCCCAATTCCCTGAGCCGTCCCAACAGGATACCGGGGTCGACGGTATCAAAAGCCGCCGAGAGATCAAGGAGAGCAAGGGTGGTCGCACTTCCACCATCCCGCTCCCGCCAGAGGTCATCCATAAGTGCGACCAATGCCATTTCCGTTCCATATCCGGGCCTGAAACCTGACTGGAAGGGGTCCAGATAATCCATTTCCTCCAAGTTCATTAGCATGTGACTTTTCCATACAAATGTCAGTTTTTTGCTTAGTTTCCATATCCGGGCCTGAAACCTGACTGGAAACTTTTCTTAAGGAATAAGAATAAAATGTTTTGGATTTCACAAAATCTTTTCAATCTGAAACATAAATAGACCATCAGCCCACAGTACACAGGATAAAATACCAAAGGGCTCGGTTCGAAAAGAGAGCAAAGATGGAGTGAACGTGTATCCGACTGCAATGGGGCAGCCTGGAGAAACGGGAGCCAGCAAGGGGCCCCGAGGGACCTCCAGGCTCTCCTGCCAACCGTCTCGGTCCCTCAGGCAGCCACGGACTTCCTAGGGGGTGGACCAAGGCAGCCTGCCCTTCCTGCGTTGAGCTCTCCAAGGTGCTGACGGGCCCAGACCCGTCTCTGCCTGTCTCTGCAACCGCTGGCTTCCTCGGGCCCTGAGCAGGTCAGAGCATCCTGCCTGGGGTGGGCGTGAAGCATTCAAGGGGGGAGGCAGGGGAATCTTCAGCAGTAGATTACATGCGTTTCTTTTTAACGAAGGGCCTGAGGATGCAGGTGCAATACAGCTACATGTATACATCAAAAAGCTTCAGGCTACCTCAGAAGGTGTCAATAAATACAACAGATGTTTAACACGATACAATTGTTAATTGACCAAGTACTTATAATCAGCCTCACACGCATCCCACATCTTCATAACCACCTTGTATTCCCCTCCTTTCCCCCCACCTCACTCCAGTTCAAATCCTACCTCGTCTGGCCATGCCATGCCTCTGATGAAGGGAGCTGAAAGCTTCTGCCTTTTAATAAAATTGGTTAGTCAGAAAAGGTGCTACCAGACACCTCCTGAATTTTGGCTCCCATAGACTGACACGGATCTTCTCCAACAAGGTCTACCATGAGAGTCCCCTTCCCTTCAATAAAGTTTGCTCTCCTCCTATCATCCCTGGAGTCCAAACTAAAGAAGCCAAGCAGGTATTCCTATCAGGACTGACCCACATGTTCACTGCTGAACTTCTGCTTCTCCCCTTTACAGGCTCTCTCCCAGAGCAGCCGGTCTGAGAACACAGGGCTCTCCGAGATTCAGAAACCTCTTACGGGAGCAGACTGAGCCTTGGTCTCCCAGCAGCCCACTTTTCGCAGTTGGATCCAGGGTCAGGCCAATAAGTACAAATAAGTCTTCATTGATAAGCCCAAGAGGCAAACCACAGTGAAATCGGTATCCAAAATCAGAGTCAAATGAAGCAAACTAGAATTCAAAAACCAGTGTTTTAGTAGCAGGGTGACATGATTTATATGTATTAGCTAGTTACCATTGAGTGGGGCTCAATTCAAATGGCCACCTGCTCTTTTTGTAATATGCAAGTTAAGCAGATTTGGGAACAATATACATCCATGAGTCTTCCTGTTTATCCAGACGCAGTTATTACAACACCTTCTTGTTCATTTAGAGATTCCTCAGGAGAAGAAACATGCACATAGTTGTGCCAATTAGCCATAACTCTCCTGTCCCATTAGGGGGTCATTCTAGGGACACAGCTGCTTAAAACCTCCTGTGCTCACCTTTTGGATTATAAGGTTGGATTTTTCACCAGGTTTCAATATAACTGGGAGAGCACTTGACCGTCCTTTCCTAATTTTTTCAGACTTGGTGCTAATCTTCTTCCTGAAGAAAGACCACAGAAGAGGGGGGAAAACAATTATGGTACAAATCTTATTTTTCAAAATGCAGGGTTAGGGTATTATCTCATCTAGCTGTAGTAGATGAGATTTTGTAATGTAAAAAAAAAATTAGACACACCAAGGAGCAACATTAAAGCATCATTTATGATGAAAAAAAAATAGAATATGTGTTTGGGAACTGTGAGATGTGCTCACCAAATGGGCAAACCAAATGAACATGAAGAGTCTCTACAAAGGCACTTACATGCTGACCTACAGACTTGCTTTTGAAAGACTGCATATTTTATGAAATGAAATGAAATGAAATGATTAGGGGTCACAAAACCTTTAGGGACACAATTCACATCCTGAATGCCAAGAACATGCTGGTGCTCTCTTTCAAAATGGCAACCCTGTCACAAAACCTTCATTTCCCAGAAGTCAACCTGGTAAAGTTGTTCACTTTCACTTCTTCCTGTATCATAACTATATTTTTATTGCATTTTATTCTTTTTTCACTTTTTTCACTGACCATATTTTATTGTTAAGAGACACTTTCACCTCCTTTAGCACCCCCCCCCCCCCCAAAATGCCCTCTGCTGTTTCAGCTTCTCCTTGCCTTTGTTTCTGGGCAAATGAACTCACTACCAAGTGAAGCATCATGCTATAGCCATCCATTACTTTCATTTTACAAAAAACTAAGGTGGGAAATGAAGTCTGGCAGGAAGATGTAGGTTAGCACCTTGATTCCCGCAGGCATCATTTTGTGAGTGTAGACAAAAGATAAAAGAACAGCTATGCTGGAACATATATATTTAGATTGAATTGAGCAGGTGGAATTGAACCCAAGGGGTGGACTTGTTTTAGAATCATTATCAAATCTAAATAAAACCCACTAAACTTAGACAACGTAATCGATGCAAAGCATGTCATAACAAGCAACAGTTTTGTTAACGATCGCTCGTGAAATTTTGTTTCTACCCAAAATGAATGGAAAAGTTTGGTATTAGTTTCACAACCTTTATCATATTAGCAACTGGCATAATGGGATACCTGAGACTCTACATCAGATGATAGATTTCTATCTGTAACCACCTTGAAAACAATGTAGTAATTATTGACATCAGCATGGAACTGTCAAGAACAAATCTTGCCAGACTAATCATATGTCACTTTTTTTAATCGGGAAGCTTCCTTAATAGATCATGGGAATGCAGTAAACCTAACATATCCTGACTTCAGCAAAGCATCTGATGAAGTCCCTGTTACACGCTGATTAGAAGCCTACTGTAGTGAAGTGTAAGCCCCACAATTAAGTAGGCGTGAAAAGAGATTGATGGTGTTAGGTATGCTTATCCTTGAAAGAAAGATGACTGAAGGAGGTGTAATACACTCCGCAATACTGAAAGGAAGGCACAGAGAAGAAAAGGGCCAATCCTCTCTCATTCCAGTGTACAGAATAATGGATTTAAATTACAGGAAAGCAGACCCTGTAACTGAATATGTAGAAAAAACTTTCTGACAGTGAAGTTTGACAAAAGGCCCAATTTCCCAGAGAAGGGGCGAGTACCCCTTCTTGGAATATGTTCAAGTGAGGGCTAGGCAATCTTTGATCTGGGATTTAATTTAGCTTTAATTTAGGATCTTGCACTGAGCAGGCTGTCGGACTCACTCAGTGGCCCCCTCCATCTCTAAGGTCCCATCATCCTTTGACGTCTTACTGAGCCTCCCCAGCCAGACGATATTTGCCTGTTCTGGCCAAGACAACATTTGCTATTTTGAACCGTGCCCGGGCGGCTTTAGGCCTTCGGACTGTTGGCACTGTCTCTGTCCTCTCACTTGCCTGAGCTATGTCTTCAAATCACTCTTGGAGAACAACATGCTTGGAAGACTTCGGCCACAGCAGTGAAGGTTTGTTAAAGGGTGCAGGGCAGGACTATTCACAAGAGACATTCATGCAGGAAACGCTTGAGCGAAGAGAGATCTTTAGCAGTCACTATACAACAGGGGCCTCCCAGTTTTTATGGGGAGAGCAAGGAGGGCGGAAAGACCCCCAAGGCAGAGCCCTCAGAGTTGGGACAGCTGGGAGTGACTGGGATACTTATGCCTTAATCTTTATCAGTCAGAGCTTTTTAAAGATAGGTTGCCACCATCTGTGCTTTATGTTTTTGTAGGCACATTCACACTTTTCTCTCTGTGCATAGAATGTTTTTCTTTGAGTAAAACAGCTTTAATTTATACACACATATTTTTATCTGTACTTCACCTGTTATAAAAGGTGAACAGTGCAAGGATACAATACCTTCAAGTATGGACAAAGTGTTCACACCTTAAGCTACCAACTGGAGTTTCTTGTGTGGACAGATTCTGGAGCATCACAGCATCCACGGAGGGGAGCCTGAACGCATCTTTTCAAGCAACAACCTCCCTAAAAAATCCAGCAAGTAACCTTCCACTGATACAACCTGTGTATAATTATTATTGCTAGGCAATGTGGGGTGCAGGATATTCCAGGGGGTGCAAGAGAATGGAGGGGGGTGTCTCAGCAAGCTCTCTTTGGAGAGGAATTGGGAAGAACCTGTGAACAGCTGGAGAGAACAGAGGATGAAGCGGAACCGGGGAGCTTACGACCGAGTTCATGGGGAAAGGGCTGGTGATTGCTCATCTCCAGAGCCTAAGTGGCGCTGGGTGAGAAGGCCACGGCTGCTAAGTATAGGAGTGCAGCAGAGGACAACCTCCTTCTTGAGCACAAGCCACGGATTTGTGATGGGTGCAATGAGCCTCCAGCTCTCAGGGAACGCCTCTGAATCCAAGGGCGCTGAGCGGGAGAGACTCAGAGCGTGTGTAGATAAGCTCCAGGATACTATGGCTCCGTCCCACAGCCAGAATGACAATTCCTTTACCGCCTCAGGAAGGGAGGGCGTCATCTCAAGGGCAAGAGGGATATCCCAAAGGAGAGGCCCAATTCTTCAGTGGTGAACCGGCAACTTTTGGTCTGTTGGGGATTTCCTTCTTAGCAACCCAGGCAGGTAAGCCTGTGATGGCCATGTAAATCACCTGGTGACCTGCCTGCCTGGTGAAAAGCTCCCAGACGTCATGCACCATCTGGAGGAGCTTCTAGACAGTGCTCAGGAGAAGGCAGCAGTTGGGATCCACGCTGGCGCCATGACATTGGAAACACCGTTTTCCACCCCCGGAGGCTAAATTCGGACCACTGAGTAGCGATACGAATCCAGGACTGGTCTGCAGCCCGCTCAGAAACGCCCTCTTCCCACATGCAAGGCCTGCTAGGCAGAAGCACTCAGGGGGTCTCAGCATGCAGTGCTGGGGAGGTTGGGTTGGTATGAGGTTCGTTTGGCCCTGGGAACGTTTGGGGCCAACGGAACCTGCCCCAAACAGATGAGCTCCTCCTGGCTGAAAATGGCACTCGTCCGCTGGTGCGTAGCACAAAAAAGGTGGCTGAGCAACATTTAACCACCGTTTCCAGAGAAAAGCTGAGGGACACTCAGCTGCACACGGTTGGGGACGTGTCGTTGCTTCAGGAAATACTCCCAGGTCTGGGTCAACGTCAGAAATGGGTTGGTGTGGCCAGGAGAGTCAGGAGGCCACAAAGCCGTGAAAAGGGTCACTCCAATCACCACCAGAAAAGCACCTGGTCAAGAGGTGTCCGTGCACCAACCGCAGATGTCCCTGAGCCCGAGTGGAGGACCTAGAACAGCTGATTGACAGCAAGACCATAGATATAGTGGGGGTAAGAGACCCTGGGAGAACGAGATAATCAGGGAGATATAATCATGCCCGACACAAACGCTGATGCATAGGACCAGGGAGTAAAACTGTCTTTCAGAATATAAGCAAGCAGAGCGCAGTGATCCACGGCCCTCTCCCCTGCCCCACATAAAGGGACCGCCGTCTATCACAAAGCATTCTGGCAACGTTGCCGTGCCCCCTCTAACTGGAGGGGAACAAATCCTCCTTAAAATTCTCTAAGGACTATGACATCCGGGGCCCCCCAAGGTTCTGCCAGGAAGGCCGGGAGTCCCAGAGTTCTGAAGGTCCTGCCGCTTCTGGCGGGGCTTCAGGCACAGCGCTTCAGGTGGGAGAAGTTGCCCCGACCCACCGCGTGAATCGCTGAGAGCCGCCCTGCGTTTTGTCTAATTAGAGAGGCGGGATACAAGCTTAAACATAAATAAATGGTAAACTCTGCCGTTGACATTTGGCTATGCCTCCCTATGCCCCCAGATCGGCCAGCTGCATCCCAAATACATTCTTCTGGAGTATGTGTGATAATTAGAATACCCTTTCACTATTTAAACGGCTGAAGATAGTTGAACTTCTGCTCCTGTCTTTAAATATATACATAGATATGTCGCCAAAAGAAGGGATTCTTAATTCTGCGCACTTCTCACCTTGTATTTCTAGCTAGGTATAACAGAAGAAGGATACGTGCAAACATATCCATCCCGTAACAGTCCTCATGGCTGCTATTTAGCTCACAGGCTAAATCTAACTCAGGCTTGTCAAGAAACCTCTCAGACGTGTAGTTATTTCACAGCAAATTCTCAGTTTAGGCTGCAGAATGTGCACAAAAATGGTATGTAGCAGTCTGACCAACAGTTAAAGTAAAGCTGCCATGCAATTTAAAAATAATGTAATGACTAAAAAGCATCGAATCCCAGAGCCGGATTCACTCGGCCCTCTGGCGAAGGGCAGGCCGGCCTTCCCTAACACCCGGCCCCAGCTGCCTTCCTGAACCGACGTCCGTCCCGCCCTGGCTCTCTGAACGAGAAAGAGCCGGCCCTCGCCGCCTTCTGCGCGACAGCCCCGTAGGCATCATTCTGGGCCAGGCATCCAAGACCTCCTTCCTGCCCTGCTCGGAGGACTCCGGGCAGTCCACAGGCCTCGTCGCCCCTCCCCTCCCCTGCCCTGCCCATTTTCTCTCCAGGCTGAACCCGCCCCCCCACGCTCTCGCCCCCTCTCTCTTCGGGGGCTCACTGCCGCATCGTCCTCGCTGCCCTTTTCTGAATCTGACCCAATTTCTCTGAATCCCTCTTAAAGTGGACTGCCCAGAAATGCAATCGATACTCAAAGTGGGTCTGACTGAAGCAGAACGCAGAGAAATGATTGCATCCCATAATTTGGAAATTTTACTTCTCTTGATTGCACTTCCTTTTTTGCAGCCCGTCGGCCTGCCTGCCCGCCCAAAGTCGCTTTGCCAATATTCCAATATTTTTCTGTTTTGTTTTTCACAAGCACCATTACCAAGTCAGGCGTCATCCGGTCTATCCGCTGCTTGTACCTTTGATTTCTGTGAAGTATTTTGCACTCATTTCTGCTCCGTTCCATTCTGTTATTTCAGCCTGTTTCTCTAAACTATCCACTCCAGTCCGAATTCTATTTCTGCCTCGCGGGGAATCACTGTCCCACTCCAGAACATCCCCAGCTATGTGACTTGTCTCATAAAAGCAATGTTAAAGCAAACCTCCCGTGGGAGAAGATAGCCCTTGAAGAACAACAGGACCGTAACGGGGTCAACCACCGTGATCTCAGCGCCCAGGCAAAGTGAGGAAAGGGCCCGCCGGACGCTCACGCACTTCTGTTGGAATCTACCGGGGCGAATAACTTCCCCACCTTGGCAGGACGGGCTGAGACGTGATCGGCTGCGGCACCAAAGAGTTTCTCATATTTTCCGAACATTCCTCCATTGACCTGAGGACAGAGAGGAAAGTCTTCCATGAAATTTCCAAGGGGTCACCAGCTTCCACGGAGGGAGCCCCAGAACAACTAGGGCAAGCCACAGAACTTGGCGCCTGACAATCTCCCGTCTCCAACTTGTGCTCCACCGCAGATCTCTGGATATTTTGCTCTGTGAACGGCACTTTCTTTTTCTGCGGCATTCCCGCGTGCTCAGGTGTTCATAAAGACCTCCAACTCCACAGAAGCCGACGTACGTCAGCTACCGTTTATGCCGGTCGAAGCGGTTGCCTCCCATCGCAGCCCTTCAGTGTTGTGAGCTCCCCCTCCCCCAATATTTGCAGCATTCTGAGATGACAGTGGGAGACAATGGGTGGTGGGCCAGTGGAGCTTTGCAGGCGGCCGGGTCTGTGATGTAACCCGCCAGGGTGGGAATGCCCGGGGCTGGACGAAGCAGCTCCCCGAAGGGCTCGAGAGGCCCTGCCGAGCCCCCTTCCGTCGGCGGCCTCCTTCCCTGCCGGCCTGAGCTGCGGGCCTTCCCCGGGGCAACTAAAGGGATCCAGCCCCAGTGAGGGATGAGGGGAGATGGCTTCAGCACGACCCTGACCAGGAGCCGCTCCTCTCCCGGTGCCGCAGCCCAGCAGCTTGCCTAGCCGGGCAAATCTGTACAGCCAAGAATTCTGTTACGACATGCTCGAAGTCTCCCTCCCACATTCGCTCCCTTAAAAAATCACCTGATCGGGTAGGCCAGGGTTAAAGCAGCCTGGGAAAGGGGGGCAGCTTGTGTAATACCCCTTTCTTTAAATGTTTGGATTGAAAGAACCAGAGAGGCTTTGCTCTCTGAGCGCAAAAAGGGAACAGATGATCTCACAATAGGAAGAAAAGGCAGCATTCTCTGAAGAAGGGCTACCATATCTGGGCTGCAGGCCCCTGAGGAACCACCTGATGGCAGCGGAGGGAACGGCACGGAATCTGCCGCCATCTGCTGGCGATCTGGATGCTTGCAGCCTCGTACGCCGGCCTTAGTCCTAGCCTTCCTTGAACTCCGAGGACAGGAATAAGTCATCCCGGGGGGCTGTATGGCTTCGGAAGGAACCCGGTAAGGACTCGGCTCACAAGCCGGCTGGATCTGCGTATCTGGTCTGGCACACCTGCGGTCCGTTCTCTTCTCTGGCCCAGGAAGACATCCGGCAGAAATAAATCTGAGCTGCCTACCCCAAGAGCTAACCTCCCTCCACCCATCGCTTTACCATGTTTTTTGTTGCTGCCCGAATGGGTTGCAGTTCTAGCCCGGCGGAGGGAACAAAAGTAGGCGGGCAGGCGCTGCGGGCGGCTGGCCTGGGGCAGGGCCGCCACTGGGTCTGACCCCTCGCCTTTCCCCAGTCTCGGGCCAGCCCTGGGCACAGGGGCAAAGCTCACCCCAGAAACGGAGCAGGAAGCGGCGGCCGTGCCCGGGCGGGAGGGCCGGTGGGCCACTGGCAGGGACTCTCTCAGGAGGAGGCAGCTGTTTTATTCAGGAGTTGCCTTCAGACAGGAGCTCTCCTCCTCACTCTTGGCTCCTTCGATGCGGGCGCATCCACGCCCTGGGGGTGGGCTGGGCGAGGGACCGGCCCAAAGACCCCCCAGGGCCCTTCCGTGGCTGGGGTGGACCAGAACGCGGGTCGCTCTGCTCCTGGTCCAGCGCCTTCGCGCACAGAGTCTGTTGTGAAGCCGTACTCGCTCGTATTCTTCTTTCGTTGCCCATGCAGACTATTTTCCAATGACTCCTCTCTTTAATTAACGTCTTCTGAACTGAAATCCAATTTGTAACGCTCGTTCATTATAGCAGAGCACCACCGCCACATGACATGCAATTTTTGCAAATTGGGTTTCATAGTACTCGCAGTTTAGTGGGTATTTTAATCAGAAATAAAGTTTATCTCTTGATTTATCTGAGCAAGAGGGAAGGAAGGGCTAAAACCTCTAGTCATACACTTATATATTACACTGCCGGGAAGTTGCTGTAGGGTTTGGGTACGTGTTTATCCAGCAAGTGGCCGTGCTATTGGCACCAGGGCCACACTCAAGCCGGCTAGAATAGAGTTTTCTTGGACTGGAGATTATATATGAGAGAGAGAGTTAAAAACTCCAAAGAGGGCTGTTTTGAAGGGCACGGGAAGGGGAGGGGTGCAGCTGATGCCCCCCCCACCCCACTACACTGAGTCAAAACCGAAAACCAGGTTAGGCAGAACTAGAATGGGGCTGGCCCCGACAGAAGCACCAGCCAGCGGGCTCAAGGACCGCTGCAGCCCCTCCCTTCTCTGCAGCTTGACGTCCAGCCAGATGCTGTCCAGGAAGGGCGGGAGAGAGGGAACCCCAGTGGCCTGGACCGGGCAGGAGAACTCAAAATGCAGCACCCCAATTGCAAGCGGCAAGACAGCACTCGAACGCGGTAGCTGAAACAAAACAGTGCACTCACACACACACACACACACACAGTCCCCACAAAAGCACCCATTTTGGCATTAGCCAGTCACACTGATACAATGGCAGAGTCAGATCTGGGAAGCTCCACTTGGAGTCCCTGTGTGCGAGTTGGGCGGCCCGCTGAATTTGTTAAATAAACAAACGCCCAGCCCTTTGGCAGGCTGGACCTTCAGCCATCCCTGAAAAAATGTATTATTCTCCCTCTGTCAGCGAGTGCTCGGAATGTAGCCTTAGCGAAGGCGAATTGAGCTGCCCACCTGCCGAATCTGCGGCAGCAATTGTTCGTGGCTGCTGAGCGCACGCGCCAATTTCACTTAGACAGACGTACCTGTGGCGGAGCTCTGGGCTAATCTCTCTCAGCACTGAAAGGAGAGGGACCAGCCAGAACTCTAAGCTGAAAATCAGCAAAAAGAAAGAGGTGCTTGGCACATCTGGAACAGCAGCTTGGGTGTCAAATAGGTGACGACCACCCTTCGCTAGCATGCTCCTTGGCCGCCTTCGCGGTGGATGGCATGTACGACGGATTCGAAGGCTAGCTGCTCCCTCCGGCCTGGGCTTCCCTGGATCCACTACCTCTTGGAATCCCAGCGAGCAACAGGGGATTCCAGAAAGGCAGAGTCGTGCAGCCAGATTAAGAGAAAGCACCTGGGCATGAGGAAGGGCAATTGCGATCCCTTTTGTAAGAGAGACCACGTTTTTCAGGCCTGCTCTTCTGCAGAGCCAGTAAAATGCCGATTGCAAAGGGAGATGCGTGAAATTTCTCTCCCTGTGTATGGAACAGAAAGGGGAGACTTAATTCCCCTCCAGAATGAAATAAATGAGACCTGTATGTTACTCTGCAGCATATTTTGCTCCCAAGTTGGGAATACCCACATACATGTCTATATTTTATCTCTCCACTAGGAAATAGCAGAAGCCCCTCTCTGAGGCCAAAGTATAAAGGAATAATTTGCTTTGTATTTGCAATATGCCTACAGTAGGAACCAAGGATGCCTTCAAATTGATAGAAATCACTTAGCACAAGCAGCTTCTTGTCTTTTCTAAAAAGAGTTTATTTCATTATCTAAAAAGTCACAATGATAAATACGTTTCATCATTACATTCAATATCTAATGCAAACAGAGAGTGATGCTTCCAAGGAGTGGAGGCTGAATATGTATTCCTGGGTCAGGGAAACAACAGTGTAAACTGATGCCAATGACTGTGTTTTCCGTCCTAAGAAAAATCAAGGCGGATTAACACACTACCTCCTGGTACGCTGTCTTTATAGTAATCTTAAAATGCATCCTCTAGAGGAACAACATATCACCTGAAGCAGATGCTCTGGGCCAGTTACTGGTTATGCAATCCCAAAGAGGCAGAATTGTCCAAACCAAGATAAAACTAGAGGTTGGGTTGGGTTGGCCAACTCCCTGAGCATTTCAGGGAAAGGTGACGGTGCCATGGCATCATCACTGGTGGACATTTTACAGGACAACAGTCAGGGTTTTACAGGCAGGATTTATTTTTACAAGGCAAAGCTTTTTCCAAATTGGAATGCCTTTATTGCTTGCGCCAGGTTCCGCATTTTAAAAAACAGATCTCTCTCCCACTCCACCTCAATCTGCAGCCTTCCCATGCCAGCACAAGCACTCTTAGGTACTGGCACAATGTGGGTGCAGGGGTTTCACTTTTGCAAATCTGGAGAGGCCAAGCCGGAGACCATGAACAGGTGATTTAACAGGGGCTCTTTCCAACTGGATGCTTTTGCCTCCAGAAGCAGCTGAAATAAATGCGAAAACACTACATTACAAAAGATTTTGGGCTACTTTCAGACCCACAGATCCCACTAGCACACTTTTCTTTGATTACGGGTTGTGCACACAAATAAAGCTCTAGCATGAAGGCAACGTCTCCACCAAGTCAGACTTGAACCTGGTGCCTCTATGGACACAGTGCAGAAGTGGTTTGCAATGCCTCTCCCAGGATATGTCTTCAATTTTCCTCCTAGCTTATGCCGGTGGGATTTTCCCATCCAAGTCCTGAACAGTTCCGACCCTGCCTTTTCTGAGATCTGTTAAAGCTGTAAGGTGCTGCCACCTAGCTTTCATATTTTTTAACCTTCATTTTATACCTAGAGATTGCTTTAAGGACTACAGATTTGCAAAATTCACCAATTCAGGGAATGGAAGGTTCCACTCCCCTCCTGAACCAGGCCGAGCCAATTCTGGACCACGAAATCATGGGGCAGGTCAGTGGTTTACGAAGGAGATCTCCAAACCCGAAGTGGTTTGTGGTGTCCTAGACTTGGTACAACTTCAATAAAGAACTCTTTGCACCCCAACTCGTTCTCCTCAAATGCACCCCGGCTCTGAAAAGGCTCACTCAACTTCCCATCTCCCAGGGCGACGCAAACATTCACTGACAGGAAGAAGACATCTTGGGAACGCCACTACCCACCCCTCTGGAAAGGGCTGCGCTTCCTTTGGTTCTCTCATGAAACCTTTTTCAGAAAGTACATTTGGCTTTGCCCTGCAGTACTGTTATGGCTTTTGGATGCTGAGCAAGTGAGCTTCAGACAAGCCCTCTTAAAGTGAGCTTTCAGGCAGAGGCTCACGCTGCATTTTAATCACCTGCCATTCTGTGGTCACAACTCTGGCAATTCACTCTGCCTGACGTTTCCATTTCCAATGGAATGGCTGCTTTGTGCAAGGCACTCCTGGAAGCCCCCGCACTTCTTCTTGCCCATCTGCACCCCACAGACCTCACTGGGCTCTTCCTGCCCTATCCCTTTCCTCCTCCCTTCCTCCATCCCCCTCAGGAGTCTCTAAGTGAGAGGAACTCCTCACTTGCACTGATACTCTCTGCCTGCCTTTCCAGCGCCCACTCTTTCTTTTTATCCGTGTTCTGCATTTTCTCTCTCTCTCTCTCTCTCTCTCACCGGCTCATCCTCCTGTCCCTGCTCTCTCGCGCCTCTGGTAACTGACCCAACGGGGGGCACTGCGTAGCCATTTTAATAAGCTCATTTTTGGGATTAATCCCCCAAAGCCGAAGCTGCTTTCCTACCTGGCCTTTGCTCCATGACCCAGATGCCCCAAGTTCCCAGTGCTGTACCCAATTCAGTTGGGCCAACTGCCTTGGGTTTCTGACCCAGCTGCGCCCCTTGGAATGAAAAATGCCCCATACAACCCCCTATGCATGTCCTGAGATCCTTTCTTTCTGAGCCCAAATGCCCATGCAGGCAGAGACTGTGTCATCCCGAACAACACCGAACATACCTGGGGGCATCCAGCTGGGTCTCTTGGATGCTGAAGGGCTTGAGGTCTTCAAAGGCTTCCCAAATGATTGTGAAGAACTTAATTCAACCTCCAAAGGTGGCTGAGAGTTTCCCTGATCTAATCATGGAATCGAAAGATGGAAAAGTAACTAATGGATAGACAGATACCAAAACACTTGCCCAGACTGCATTTCTATTTATTATAATGATGATAGGGAACTCTGGAGAGGTGGTTCTTATGGGAGCCTTCATAGTAACAGGCTAAATATTTTAATGAGATCATATTTGTTTCATTCTGTTTGCAGGACCCAACCGTTTCTAGAATATAATTCTATTCACTGCGCTAGCCAAAAATTATTCAGACGTGGCACGTTTGGGGAGGAAATTACTGAGTTTAAAAGTGCTCTAAAATAAAATGGCCCTGCGCAGAGTAACAGTCAGCACGGGCTCTACGTATTCCCAAGACAGACGAGCAAATGCAATTTAAGAGAAAAGAAAGAGGAAATCCAAGAGACAAACTGAGGGCACGGTATTAGGGAAAGGACGCAGCATGCCACCCTCAGGCCAATCTTACTGGCACAGACGCTATTGTTGCCCTTCTCTGGCACGGATAACGTGGCTCCCTGTCTGAAATCCTCTGCAGCTGCCTTAGGTTCAGCACGGTCACCTAGAATTGAAATCAAGCCGTGAGGACAATGCTCCAGAAGAAGAGAGAGAGTCAATGCTGCATCCTCTGATAAGGGAGACACGCTGGGGCTTCAGATGGGGCTTTCTTGCACCAGTTCTGAAGACGGCACCCGTGCCCCAAACAGCAGCACAGGCTCCGAGGGTCCCACCCACCCACCTTCCATTCGCTGACCCCTCCCCCACTCCCAGAACCACTGCCACTCAGGCAGTATACCAAACTGGACACGTTTTTGCTAAACATCACTGGGAATTTAGATAAAGAAACTGCTTATGGGCACAGAGATTAGAGTTCTAAAATTAATTGGGCACGCAAAATGAAATTAACTCATATAAAAAATATTGTCACTGTGGAAACAAGATAATGGAGAATAGCACTAACTGCACTGGATGTCTTTCTGGATGTACATAAAATACCATGTCACAGCTGCTTGCAAGTAAACCATAACTTCTCACTCTTGCTTACAATCATCTGGGCCATTCATTCTATAAGCATCCGGACAGAACCACAGCTCGGGAATGCAGCAAGGGGAGGCAGCCCTTTTGTGGGAACTCCAGCTATTCCCAGAAAGAGCCAGAGGCAGCCCCCACATGTCCCCTGCACTGCCCAATGTTCCACACAACTGCAGCTGTAAGAGCCATTTGCAATGTGGGGTTTAGCCACGTCAAAAAATTAAAGCGCGAGCATACTTATTTAGCTTTACAGACATGCTCCTCTTTTTAAAAAATCATATTCTGCCAAAGTAAAAGGAATTTGTTTCCTGTTCAAACCACAAATTTATTTTTCTTTCTCTTCGTATATAGAATTACCTTGTTTTTCCACCTTTATAATACGCTGATTTCCCAGTTTTCAAATAAACAGGAATGTCCTTTAAATTTGACTCATGAACTCATTTCCCCTCAACCCTCTCTTAATAAACATTAGCTGCCGTCAGTGCTATGCAAAAATGTTTCAAATCTGAAATGTCTGAAATTCAAAACAAATCTGAATTGGAACAAAACAACACATTTCATGTTCAGAACAGGCTACTTCAATCATTTTGGAAGGATTTCAAAATTCAGATGAGTTTACATTAGAAATGCTTTGAAGCAGCAGTTCCCACCACCTATAAAAAAAGGGATATTCAAGTCACTCAACACGCACGAGATTCATTTCCCAGTAAAATACTCTGATTCTGTATCCTGGGCCAGGATAGGCCTGCATACGTCTCCTGGCCTGGGGGAGGCGCTCGCAAAGAACTGCTTCAGAACTGCCCTGGTGTGAAGCTGGACTTTGGTTGCGCTTGTGATATGCAACCAAAAGTTCCCCGTCCTGAGCACTAGCAGGGGAAGCTGCATGTGGCACAGGTGCACCTAAATCTGATTACCTCATCTACATTCCCTCTCTCTCTCTCCTCCCCCCCCCCCAGGTTATAGTATGAAATCCTGTAACTGGTGACCCACGATGGGCAGCCAAGGTCAGTGCTGAGAGCCATCTGGGGATGCTCGCAGCACATCGAAGACCGAGGCCGGGAACATTCAGAGGAGAGGGCGGCCGAGACCGTGAACGCTAAACGTCAAGCGAGGGAAAGAGCGACAGACAGCCCGCGGGCCGTGCGTCTCAGAGACCCGGGAAGGGCGTGACGGCTCTGGACGCTCGGGAAGGGGCGCGTGGAAGCGAAGGGGCAGGTCCAGCGGACGGGGGGAGCCGGCACCCGGAGCAGGACGGCGCTGCCGGGTTCGATCCCCGCCCGGCATCGTCGCTTCCAGAGACGCTGCAGAAGACGAGCCTTGACCGGCAGGCTCACTGGCACGGAGCTCCATCGGCCGAAACCGGGTGCGAAGTAAACCGCTCCGGGAGGCCTCCCCGCGTCCCATCGCGCGGTATCCGCGTCTCGAGGCTCCGGGAATCACCTTCCTCCTGCCTTTCGCTGCTGCTGCGTCCCGCGGGCTCGTTCAGCGCCAGCGCCAGGGTGACTTCCAGGTCTCTCGGGAAGGGCCGGTCGCCCAGCGCAGCCCTGGAACAGACCGACAGTCGAGGCTCCGCAGCGCCCGCGCCCCCGGGGCCCCTTCGGGGGGCAGGCGGCGGAACCGGCCCGGCCCGGCCCGGCCCGGCATCGCCTTCCCCGCCGCCGCTTCGCCGCCGGGTCCCCCGGAGGGGGGAGAGGGAGAGCCGGGCCGGGCCGGGCGGCGGGGCTCCTCGGCCCTCGCGGCCCGCCCGCTCCAAGGCGCCGGAGCACGGCCTCCCTCCCGGCGGCCGGGGGGGCGACGCTCACCTCTTCCCGGGGCGGCGAGGCCTCTTGGGCGGCGCGGCGAAGTCCTCGTCTGCGGGGGGAGGGGGCGTCAGTCCGAGGCCGGGACCCCCGCCCGCCCCCCGCCCCGCCCGCCCCCGACTCACCCTCGTCGCCCTCCTCGAACGGGCCCGCGTCGGCCGCCCTCCCGCTCCGGCCGCTCCTGCCGAGGAAGCGCAGCGGTCAGGGGGTCCCTCCGGAGCGCCCCCGGCCACCCCCTCCCCTGCCCGCCCAACTACCTGCGCGCCATGGCCCCGCCGGCGGAGGCGGGGGCGGAAGCGGAAGCGGGGGCGGGGCTCCGCGGCGGCTTCCGGGCCCGGCGAGCGGCGGGGCTCCGGCGGGGGGTCCTCGGAGCCTTCTCCGAAAATCGTCACGTAGGAGCTGCAGTTGTTGAACTTCTTCTTCTTGGCCGGGCTGGGGGGCCTCTTTGGGCGGCCCTCAGAGGCCTCGGGTGGGCTTCGGTTGAAAAAGGCTGAATGGCCCGGGCCCAGGCAGGGGCCGGGTTTCCCGCCGCTGCGTCCCCGAGTCCGCGAGCGAAGCCCCCGGGCCGCCACGGACAGCCTGCCTGCCTGCCTGCCTCCCCGCGCGCTGGGCCAGCCCTTCGGGGGCTTCCCGGGCGGCGGGCCCCGAGGGAAGGCAGGGGGCGCGGCCGGCCTGTCCGGGGACCGCGCCGGCGCAGCGGCGGGACAGCCGGCCGGGCCCCTCCTCGGGCCTGCCTCACGAGCGGCCGGGCAGGGGACGGCGCGCTCCCCGTGGGAGGCCCGCGTGGCTCAGGCGCGCCCCCAGACGAGGAGCGGCGTCTGCGGCGGCCTTCCCGGCCTCGCGAGCCCCGTCCCCGGCGATCAGCCCGAAGACGCGCCTTTTCCCCCTTCCTGCGCCCGGAAACGCTCGTTCCTGGCTCGGAGCGCCCGAATCCCCGGACCACAGTCCGCCGCCCGCCTCGCCGCCCGCGGTGCCCCGTCCGTAACGCTCTGCGGAGAGAGACCGGCCGCGCCGTGCTCTTCGGGGCAGGATGCCGGCTCGGGGGACCGGCGCTGTGCCGAGGAGCGGCCGCTGGGGGAGCGGGAGGGCGGGGAGCGGGTGGCTCCGGCCGCAGGTGCGACGTCGCGCGAGGCAGAGGAGCCCGGCCCGGCCCGGCCCGGCCCGGCCCGGCGTGCCGGGCCTTGTGGGCAGGGCAGGGCGCGGCTTCCTCAGGGTGAGTCTGACGGGCCCGGAAGCGGCGCTCCCCCCGGGACACCCCGGCGCTGATGGCCAGACGCGGCTCGTCCCATCCCGGCCAGAAGCGGCCGCTCCCGGGAGGGAATCTGTCGCCGGCCGGCGCCGCTGACGGCGGATAGGTGCTCCGTGCCGCTTCCGTGCTGTCCGTGGGCCGGCCTGCTCGGTCGCCGCCGGTGGCAGGGCGGAGAGCCGGTCGTCCCGGAGCACCCCAGGCTCTCTGTGTCAGGATGGCCGGCCCCGGAGAACCGCTCTCTGACCAGGACAACGGGCAGGAAGGGCCGGCCGAGCATCTGGGAACTGACCGTGAGGTCGTCAGCCTCCAGCAGGGACGAAGGAGGGCCGCTGGGGCAAGCCGCCTCCGTCTCCCGCGTGCGATGGCTGCGGCCGAGGCCCTCCCGCGCAGGCCGCTGCCGAGGGTGGGAGGGAAGCGCTGTGTCCTTCGGGGGTCCAACCCCTTGGCCACCGGTGTCCGCTTCGGAGGCTCTTTGAGCCCAGAGCGCGGGTCAGGTGGCAGCCCTCTGACCTGGCCGGGCGTGAGGTCGGAGGCGGCTAGTATGTGACTTGGCCCCACTGAATGGTTCCTCGACTTCATCCGTTCGTTCCTCTGTGGAATCTGAGTGGCAAGAAACAGCATTTGATCCCGGCATTCCGGTGTCAGTCAACCTAGGAAGAAAATTATTTCCTGTTATGGCTCCTCAGTAAATACCTTAAAATGTAAATGTTCCGAGAGATTATACTTTTCCTGCCTAGATTACCTTTGGAGGTTTAAATTCTGGCTTCTGTCATTTGTCAAGAGGGTTATTTTTACTCATTACGTAGCTAGAACGACCCACAAACTCTGTTGTCCAGGTGCTGCATCCTCTTACGCCCAGCAAGTCCTTTTACGGCATCAGCTGTTGATCTCACCGGCTGCAAAATGTGCCCCTGACTTGCTCTTCGAGCAACAGGGCCCTCCTTTTTAGAGAGAGAGCGTGTTTTTCCTTTTTGCCACTCACAGACTGAAACACCCACTTAACATGTGCGCAAGAGAACACGTAGGCAGGCAAATTATAATGGAAATCCCACATTTCTTCCGCTGAGCCTGAAAAAAATGCTAGGTCTGTACTGGATTGTCCAGCTCTCTTCGGTCTGATTCACACACTGCCCAAACCTCGGGGCAAAGTAAATAGACACTGAGGATTTGCATCACGAGAAAATTGCTTTTAAATGTTTCCAGCTTACAAAATGTTTTGTGGTTTTATCTTTCATACCGATTCGCTTAATCTACAGGAGGTAAAGGTTTTAATTACCGCTAACCTGGTTGTCTCGCTGTTGCCAAACCATGAATTGGTTTTGTTAAACATGTGCATAGAAGAAATATGCATTTCAGACATGAAATTGACATTCCATGAGACCTGTATCACTTTTCTGATCCAGCTGTATAAGCTGAGGGTTAGAGGAGCAAGAAAGTAAATTATTTTCAACAGGCGGGGTGAGCTTCTGCAGAAGGGGACCCAGACGCCTTCCCTGAACATCTTACACTCTGGGCCAGAGTCCCGTGTCAGTGCTAAGGCCAATGGCGTACCTCTTCCGCCACCGATGGGGAGTGCGTCTGTCTGAAAATAACACGGCTGAATTGTACAAGCTTCTACAGTAAAACTCATCTGGGAAGATTCAGTTACTGAACGTGTTGTAGAAGTATGTGAACGGAGTGTACATGGAGAAAGTGGCAATTTTAAATAGAATTGGATCTGATAGAACGGCATGTATAAATCAAGAATAGGATTAATTAAGAAACAAGCAAACAGCGGTTAGGGTGGTTCAACCATAAAAATTCTGCCCTCCTCAGAAAGTTGAGATCTGTAATATACTTAAATAAGATGAATACATTGCTATAAAAATAAAACATCATAATGTAATGTATTTATTATATTAGCTTCCTGCCTGCGTCTTTCGCTCTGCTTTTTGAACTATTTTTCTTTGCTTTGATGTTGTATGCCACGCACAATCTTCAAGAGTAAAAGCACTTATCATTATGTGACCCTTGACAAGGTTGCCGCTTTTGTACCACTGAAGGCAGTGAGGTGGGCGTGGCAGCAGAGAGGCCACCGGGTCGTGTTGGGGCTGTGAAATGGGGCAAGTGGAAAAGGCGTTTTCACCTAGATACTGTCTGCAGCAGGCTTTGCGACTATGTACCGGCTTCCTTTTTAAACATTTTAAAAATGGGTAATAAACACTCAAAGCCACAGTGGATCTGATTTATACTTCCTGAGAGACATACAGTGACGCTCCTCCTATGTGAAGGTCCTTGGGGGAAGGAGACTTCCAGTGAGCGCCATGGCGGGCTGATGTCCCGCTGGCAGCAGGACTGCGTTTACGAGGAAAATCGCGGCTGGATGCTGGATCTGGACCAGCTAAATCTTTCTGGAGGAAGGAGAGATCATTAAGATAACCCATGTGACTCTGGACAGCCACTCGTCTTGAGTAGACTGCAGGAACTTTTTTTGCGGTCGGCTTATGAGTTGAGTGGCTGGGAGTTGAGGGATGCCATCAAGCTCATACTTGTAACACAGCCCCGTAAGGACATAAAGCTCGACCAAGCCTCATTTCTTAATCACTTTTTGGATTTTTTTTTTTTATTGTACTGGAAATATTAAAACGCTTCAGATCAGCAAAGTTTTACTGTATTTGTTGGGTGAGTTGCCTTCTCCTTGGAAGAAGATGTATTAAATATGATTTTAAAAGCTCTGGAAAAATATTATTTTTTGGATTAAACAGCAAAAGGGTGCTTAGAATATGGATTTTGGAAAGTTAACAATGGATTAAGGGTTCAGATGGACTTGGAATTGTAGTTTTGAATTAATTAGAAGAATTCTTCCTGTGGGAAATGGAGATTTGGGTTCTTTGGAGAGGAAACACGATAATGGGACATTGAAGATTTGACACTGGAGGATAACAAATTTGTTTTATTAACAAAGAAATGAATGGAGCAAAAAAACTTGAATGGATGTTTTTGAATATTGGTGGTCGAAATTACTTGATATGGTAGACAAATTCTGTGTCAATGAAGTTACAGAAGAAGAACAAGCTACGACGGATATGTCTGAAATTAATCTGAATGTAGATTTAAATCTGTCAAGCAATGAGAAGGATATGAAGAAAGATGTACTGGATATACAAATGAAACCAATGGATGTTTCACCGCTTAAAGGACATATACAATTACTAAACCAGAAGAGCGATTTGGATAACTTTTTCTTACTAGATCTACAAAAGAGGTCTATTAAAGTCTTGAAGGACTTTATTAAAAGTGATTTTAAAAAAGGACAAACTTTACTTATTGGATGTACAAAAGTGGTCTGTTAAAGTTTTGAAAGATTCTTGGGTGGAAAAAAAAGATGAACAGAAACAAGCTCTGGGATTATATTTTGAAGGTGTTAAAAATTAAGATGGTTAAAAATGCAGGTAAGGAATATAGGGTTGGCCTATTTGATCAAGGCTAAAATAGAAAATTAGTTAGATCTGGTTTCCCTTGCTGGAAATTCGCTGACAACGAATTACAAGGCTTTTGGATTTCGTTTTTTAGTTAAGAGATTAATTATGAGGTGAAGAGAGGATATGTTGTGCCAAGAGATGGTGATAAGATATTAAAACTGTTTTTCCTTGCTGCGATGAAGGGGGAAGTTACTTCTCTTTTTTCCTTTCCTTTCCTTTCTTTTTTTCTTTTTCTTTTTTTCTTTTCCAGACTTTTTTTCTTTTTCATATTTTTCTTTTTGTATTCCTATATTTTCTGTAGTTTGTATTAGTTTTTATTCTTTCTATTTGTAATTTTTAATAAAAATTATTTTTAAAAAATAATAAAGGCTCTTGGTGGAAGAAGTAGGGGGACAGTGTTGGAGCCCTTGCAGATGTGCTAGGGGAGGATTCAGATTCAGAGAGAGAGAGATGAAAAGGCACCGAACCTCATATTAAAATATTGCTGATAAGAATAAGAACAGAACTGTGTTTTAGCAGGAACAGTCAGCAGAAAATAAGGGTTGTGGGAAGGGAATAAGGCAAGGAAGGCGTGGCCAACATATGGAACCGCCAAAGCCCACAAGATTTCAGCAAAAACTGATCAGAACAGCAACAAGTAATGGTATTTTTAGTTAAAAACAGGACTGGTGATTTTGGCTATTTTAAAAATATTGGGGGAGAGTCCAGGGCCTGAAGAGGCTGCTGACCCCAGTAAACTGGATCCCAGTCAATGGTTTCAGTGATCCAATGCTGAATTTCAGCAAGGTTGGCTTTGCCAAGCAATGTAACAGCCTGTATATAAAAGAAATTTATTAAATTTAGATTGCTGAGCTAAACAAGTATTCCTAAAGGAAACATCTAAGAGATATTGAATAGATAGCTCCTTTAAAGGACAGCTAGAAATTAAAGGGACAACCTGTGATAGGATCTTCCATTGTTTTATCAATATTTAATTGGCTGGTGGGTGTGACCAAGTCTAAGTGGAATGTAATCCAATCTCAGGGACCATCCTCCCAATTAAAATTCTCCCCAAATCAATTTGCCCATTAAACAAAGCACGGTACAATATCTTTTGTCCTGCAAGGGAAAGAAAAATAGTGTAAAAGGGAATAATTAAATAAGCATCAAGGCTGACTCTCCTATTTGGCAGAATGAAGCAACTGGCTTGAGGTGGGGGGGATCAGATAGGAGCACATTGACGTCAAGCCCCCACCCCTAACCTTCATACCTACAGCTGATTGGAGAAGTGGGGCTCTTCGGAGCTCTCCCCCACCGCAGACTGGAGAGGCCTCCCAGTTCCTACACCCCTTTCCCAGCCAACGTCACCCAATCTCTAAGTGTGTGTAAAAGACAAACATTTATACTAAAACACATGTCAGAAACAGCAGGATACAACAGATGCAAAGGAGAACCAGATCTAAGAACTGGAATGGTTTTCAGTATTATATTCTTCTTATTCCCATAGTGCCTAAATCTCATCTAGAACCCGGGTAAACTGCCTTGAATCCCACTTCCCAGCCCAGAAACTTGGACCCTCCATGAGAACCACCTTCCACGTTGCATTCAGGCAAAAAAAAAAAAAAAACTGTGTTTCAGAAAGCAGCCTGGAGTACCACTTCTGATCCAGCCCAAACAACCAGTTTCTTTTGCCACGCATGATTAGGAAGCCTTGAAACAATACCAGTCCTCCCCGGACACGGGCAAAAGCATGCATTTCAGAAAACCCCCCATGGCACCAGCTTCCAGGTGAAGCAAACCAGCCAACTACATCATTCGCACATGTCCAGGTGGCCTTGGTGGAGCAAGAGGCAAGACCTCCACCCGGTTCACATTTCACTACCTGTTTGAGCAAAAGACCATATTTTGGTAATGCGTCCAAAATGCCAAGAGGCATCACGCATGAAAGCCCCTGCCCACGGAGTTGTGAGCGAGGTGTCCTCCCTCTGCAGACCACAATCCTGAACATGTGAGGCCTGCAAGGAGCTGATGCCAGCGGTGGTGGAACTTAACAAGGGGCAGGGGAGCGTGGACAGCTGCCTGACCAGGCTTGTGGGGAAGGAGGAATCCTCAGCCATGTTTCCCCACTGCTTCTACACAATTGTGAGTCAGGTTATGGCCAGAGTGCTGAGTTGGATGAGGTGTGAAGACACGGATGGTGGTAGCAGCTGTGTCTCTGCTTCACCGTTGTTACTCCAGTGGACGTTTAGACGATCTAAAGAGGAGTGAAAGCCGGACAGTCTAGCGGTATGGAGTTGGACCAGGACCAAGAAAAGCTGGGTCAAGTCCTCACTGAGCCATGAAGCTCACAGGAGAACCTGAGACTAGTCACACTTTGTTAACCTAAGTGACTGTATATGTTTGCTGTGAGGCTAAATGGGGGGGTGGGGGGTGGACAGCGCCGTATAACCCACTTTTGGAGCAGGAATGGGATATGGGCATCGTAAACTGCTAATGAGAGGGCAGCTGTATTTCCACAACACTTCTTGTTCCCTCTGGGAGCAAAAGCCCACCAGCCACTTCTAGAGAAGAAATCAAAGCAAAGCAAAGAGTCCGAAGCAACAGAGAGTTGGAGTCAATGGGTGCACCTCTCCACTGGGTCAACCTTCTTATCTGCAGACCCTCGTCTGGGCATCATTTCTTAAGCATGTCGCATGAGGACCAAGTCGCTCAGCATCTGCTCTCCATTCCAGAGACTAAATGGGTTCTTCTTAGATTTTTCAGGGTCTATGAACTCAAGGATCCTTTGGCATGCTACTTACAAGTATTTGTAATCTTCAATTTAAATAATAATAATGATGATGATGATGATGATGATGATGGTGCTTGTTCTGATATGTGTCAGACAGATATCCACTCATTTGCTGCACTATCCCACTGAGCTCTTGCTCGTTTTAAAAAAGCCATTAGCCTTCCAGGAATTTCGAGGTAGCAGCAGTGCGGAAGACCCAGATCACGGCCAGATAACGGATCTGGCAGCTGCTGCCTTGCAGGCTGATGCTCAGCGGTGACTTCATCTGCCCCATGTAGGTTAGCAGGACCAGGAAGTTTGCTGTGTGTGGGTTGCGTGACAGAGACAAGCTCCCCAAATACGGCCATTGCAGGATGTGATATTTAACAACTCTCGGGCTAGGGAGCATCACAGCAGAGAACATGTTGTTGACTCTGTCTGTAATTATGCCTAGAATATACCAGCTATAGAAAGAGCCCACCTTCATATCTTCACTTACTAACACACGAACTTCCTAGATCCTATGTTTATGACCATGCTAAAAAGAAAGTGTACAGAGAGTGTTTGTTTTCAAAGCACATCTGTCAAAAGGGTTTTGAACATCAGGAAATATTTGCTGTTCTTTATTTGGCATTTAGGAAGATCCTAGCAAATATATTAACTTGTTCTCTGTTCTAGTATAAAGCAGTTCTGCGTGTCTTTGTTTTCATTTATTTTTATCACATGTTGTTAGCAGTCTTCATGAACAGTCACTATTTCCGGGGTGGACAAATGTCAGGCTTTGGGGGTCAGCCAGCTTCTGTTCAGGTTTACTCCCTTTCTAGTTTCACCAAGTGGATCCAGCTTCAGAATAAGGGCTTGGGGGCAAACCTGGGATTATGAAGCAGCTTCTGAGCACAGAGCAAAAAACAAGAATTGTGTTTGGCATCAGAACTGTGTTTATCCTAATTTTGCACAATGTTTCCCCCTCATCTTACTTCATTTCACCAATCTGACTAAGAAGGGCCAGAAATCCTAATTGTTCGTGATAAGCTTGTCTCTCATTACAACTGAGGAAGGGGTCTCAGCTCAATGGCACTGCGTGGTCCAGGACCAAGACCTGATGGGCAGAGGGGGGCAGCTTTTGCCCCTGGCCTCCGAGAAGATCACTCAGGGAGGAACTGCATCTGATAAACGGTGGTAACAGATATGGGGCTCACTGCACAAGTCATGGTGAATAAATACACTTGCGAGTTTCCTCCCTTCCCTTACATTTTTATGTTATCTAAGGACTGCAGCAATTCTTAACACCTGTTTCTTTACTAAGTTATGGACAAGTTCTGCCCTTCGGCGGGGAAGGCCATCCCACCTGTCAGCCACCAAAGAGCAAGAGCAGATCCCGTGATCCTCTGCCATGCCAGGGGTCCTCTGTCAGTAGCGGCAGCGTTGCCGAAGGGCCAGTTCCTTCTGGAAGGAAGCAGGAGGCCCCCCCCCCTTGCCCCTGGCGCTGGTTTCTCAAGCAGCCCGGCTTAGGGACAGGGTATTGGCTGGCATCTGCCCCATCTATTCCTTAGACTCCTGACTCTTCCAGTTTCAAGGGACTGGTATATTTTCTGAAATCTTACATTAACTGTTGAAACAGCACTACAAATAGCAGTGTTAAACCAAGTTTGAACCTCTGACTTGACTGAAGGCTGGCTGTAGCCATTCAGTAAGCTTAAAAATATTAATACTTTGAAAAGAATTCAGGAGAAGAGTTAAACAGGGACATGTTTTAGTCATAGCTACTAGCATTTTCACCCCGGCACAAGGACTGCATATCCAACGATTGGTGAAAATGCCCTCTGTGCTAGGGTAATATACGCAGCTTGCTTCTTAACGGCATCCTCAGGGAAAGAGTTGTACTTTTGTGAACGAGTTGATCGTTTGATCAGCACATCTCCAAAAATGTTGACCCAAGACATGATACAAGCGAGTCAAGGCAGTTCTTCCTTTCTATGCCAGGGTAAATAGGCACATAACTGTCCGGGACGCAGTGTTGACATCTGCCTTGCTATGGCAGACTTTGTTCCCGCGCACCTGTGTACATCCCTGGGTGTGCAGGGCCTGCCAGAAGTGCACCTGTGTAAATGGCAGCATCAGCGACAAACGTCAGCGGAGACTCTGACTAAATCAGGGTGTCCAACATTTTTTTCCTGGTAGTGGATCTTTAACAACTGCACAACTGGCAGGAGCTATCTTGGCCTTGGAAAAGGAACCCTGTAGAAAAGCTGGAAGGGCTGAATTTATTCCTTGCGGACAGTTTTTAAAGCCCCAAATCCTGTGCCAGAAAAAACCTTCCCAAGCGTTCCTTTCCGCCACTGCAATCCCCATTTTCAAGTTCTGGATCACAATAGCTTTGCCTCAGCAGTCAACTGATACCCTGTGCCCAGGCTTGGGCCACAGTATTTGCTGGACACCGAGGTGGCTCAAGCCTCCCAGCTGCCCTGCTCTTGGTGGCCTCCATCCAGAAGGTCAGCCGCAGGGCTTGCAGCTGCTTAGCCACCTTTAGAAATAGGCTCAGTTCAGCCGGTGCTAAACGGAACCACTGACCTTGTCGGCCAGTGGTAGCCCAGAAGCACACCAGAGGGACTAGCTCTACCTTTATTGTAAGGCTACATTAACAGAATCTTGCAAGCCTGGAAGTACATTTCTCCCCCTTGCCTTTACAGCCCAAGAAAGTACGGGATGGTCCCTTCGGAGACGTTTGCCGTGCGGGCTCAGCTGCCTCTTGTCTGACCATTGCCTAGTCTGCGGCTCTTCCTCCTGTCTCCCAAGATCATTCCCGCCTACCATTACAGACCCCAGGGGAGGAGCAGAAGCCCCTGAAGGACCACCTGCATTGCTGCGGTCAGGATCTGAGTGTGCCCCACGCTAGATCCCTGGGCCTTTCTGGAGCACTCCCCAGGCTCCGAAGAACCTGCCTCTGCTGATAGTCAGCCGTAGGCAAGGTTTGCCTGAATGAACCGGGTGCATCTGTAGAGAAACAGATCTTCCCCGGCAGGCCTTGGAGAAAGGTTTCCGTGAGGTCACCTCTGCTGAGCTCTGTTTGCATAAGCTGCAACGCTAAAGTAAATTTGCTTTAAATTTCCGCTGTCAAGTTGTGGCTAGAGTTGGGACTTTTCAAGGCTTTGTTGTATTTTATTTCCAGATGTTTACAAATCACACTGGGCATAGCCCCACATTCTTTCTCTGCTGAGGAAATTTGGCAGAGGAAACCTTCAGGTGGGCCCCAACCCAACTGCCAGAGGATCGATGTGAGAGGAGTCCTCTCACCTCGCAGCTCCAAGGGCTGTTTCCTTTGGCCTGTGTGAACGGTAGACGAGGTGCACGTGGTAGGTCAGAGGAAAGAAGAGGCGTTTGTCCCTCCTGCTTCCACTGCCCTTGCAGCCTGGCTCCTCCACAGACACAGTCAAGGGGCATGGCTGAGCGCCTAGGCATCCCTCCAAAGTCTTCATGTGCCCCACAGCTCTTCCAGTTGGCACCTGCAGCCCTACCAAAGGCTCTGAAAGGGGCCACAGAGGTCATGCCACTATTGTCTCATATCAGTCTGTCCCCTTTAGTTTCTTTAAGTGCCACAAGACAATGGTCCAATCTGTGCTGAGATGATGGGATGGGGCGGAGCCCCATCCCTTCTCCAGTCCACCTTTCAAGGTGAACAGTCACAGGCACATCTCCTTTTGAAAGTCATCCTTACAGTCATCAGAGATGGGGGGGGGGGGGGAGAGAGAAATGTGAAACCAAACTAGGAGAAGGAAGAAAGGCTCAGTTTCGTTGCCCTACAATGCTGCCTGATTTGCCCCTTGGCGGCTTCACTACAAAGTCTCTCCAGATTGTTGTGATCTGGAACCCTGATTAGGGTTAGGGAACCCAACTTAGTGCACTTGTGAAGACACTACAGTATGAATGCTTGCCAGAACTGAAATGCTTAAGCATTTGCCCACTTATCCCAATCCAATTTACTGCCTCCGTCCTGTAAGACTACGGCCATCTTTCCATGTAGTACAGCTGTCCCTGAGATCAGGTAGTCCATGTTTCTGGAGCGGCCCAGTCACCAGGATCTGAGACCCCTCCCTGCAAGGATCAAGCGGGCACCTGCTTGATTTCAGATCCAATTTGTCTTGTTCTTGGAAACAAACAAGTAGTGTTAGGGGAGCAGTCTGGACGTCATGTTTTATTCCTTCCATTTGAAAAGGAGACTGTGCCATTCCTGTTTCCGTTTCCGTTCCTTCTCTCAGTTTCCTCTCCTACTTCCTAGGACAAGCCATAGACAGGCGAGAAAATTGGGCCTGGCACTGGGAGAAATCAGGACCGAGAAAGCAATCCTTTGGCTTGCAGGGTCCACTGTGAAAGCGATAGGACCCTTCAGTCCTCAGTGAGCAGACCGAGCAGCTCTTGGCTTGAAGCCAGAAGACCTGGGCCACAGAGCCTTGCAGGAGATCTACGAGTTGCTCTAAAACCACCTATTTATTACACCTGCAATTGTTAGTTTGCAAAGGAGGTTTTAAAGGCCATCAGGTATCATGACGACCAGCCTTGGTTGAGGTGGCTGAGCATGGAGGTTGAGAGGATGGTTGGAGTTCTTTAAAAGACAGTCCGTGAGCTGAAGAAGGCATCCTTCATTTCTGAATCCCCTGGGAGGTGTCTGTCTCTAGCCATATTCTGGATGAGGCAGAGGGTAGCAGATGTGTCCCGCCTGAGGTCAGTCTGCTGCTCTACAGACATAAGACCGTCTCCAGCTTCAGGAGTCATTGGGAAAGAGAAATCTGGCCCTATCTATGCCCCAAAATATGGCACGAGCTCTTCATCCTCTCATCCTAGCCTAGGAACTTTTGGCCAGCCAGGTGCTCACGTGTCCAGGTTGTGGTCAAAGAGTCCTTCCAGTTGACAGGGAGCCATCAGCTGAGTCAGGAATTAGTCCAAGAGAAAACACTTGGGGGGGGGGGGCTTCCATTCCAGAGGGCCCTTCTCTGTTTGAAGGATCACTCCATTACTTAAAATTAAAGAGCCCTCCATGGGAGGGAGAGCAGAGGATCTGAACCACTGATGGGCTACTAAGAGGAAGAAGCCCTTGAATAGCTCAGGGCAAAAGAAACAAGGAAGTCAGTCAAGCTAGTCGCCTCAGGGAGAAGATCACTGAAGAGTGAAGGTGCCCCAGTGAGAGAAAAGAAACAAAGTGTGACTTCCATCTGGTGATCTAAGTAAGTTCTCCACCTGCATCTGTACATTTAGATTAGCATATAAACATGTCCCAAAAGAACCCCTGCTCCTTTTCCCCCCATCTTTTTTCACAAAGTATCCTGTCGCTCCTCTGGGTTGAATGACCACGCTGAAACATCGCTCCGGAGGCACATCCAATTCTTCACTTTCAGCAGATGTGAAACTTGGGTTGCCTCGTCTAACAGCAGGAGCTATTGGGAATTCCAGCCATTGGTGAGGTTCAGTTGAGTATTTGCTTTTGATCTCTAACTCAAATACTCGAGGGTGCCGCTGTTTCAAGCCATTCAGGGGCTCATAAAGACACTTCGGAGTTTCAAAAAACCGAACCGGGGGTGGGGGGGATGTGGAGGGACGAGAATGGGGCTCGAGTGACAAAGTCATGGGGTGACTGAGAGATGGGGAGGCATCGGTATCCTGCCCTGGTTTTCAGGTAATCATGCAACGCCCGGTTAGTGCCCGAAAGCTGATTTGGGAAAGTGCCACAGCTCTCCGAGAACTCCCTCTTCCCCCCCCCCCTTCCTGAGATCTGGGGGCATTCCTAAAATATTGCCTTGCTAAAAAAAGGCCAAGGGTGTCTCTTCCTCCCCCCGCCCCCCCCCCCCCGCGTCCCCCAGCTGCCCTGTATAAAGGCGCGGCGAAAGGGACCCGGCGCCCAGCACCGGCGAGTCGCCTGCCCAGCAGCGGGCGAGGATCGGGTGTCAGGTCCGCGGCAGCCAGGCGAAGCGAGCGCCATGCCCCCAGCCCCGGCTCCAGCCCTTCTCCGCGCCCTGAGGCTGCTGCTGCCGCTGGCCGCCTGCGGCTGGGCGGCCGCGGCCGGCTTCCCCAACTTCTCCCCGCTGCTCAGCCCCAACTGGGGCAACGCCGACCACCTGCTGCACCTGTACACCTCCGGCGCCCGGAGCAGCTTCCACCTGCAGATCCACTCCAACGGCCGCGTGGACGGCAGCCCGTCGCAAACCGTGTACAGTAAGTCCCGGGCGCGAGCGGGGGGCGGCTCCGCGGCCCGCGGCTTCTCCGCGCCCTGCCTGCCTGCCTGCCTGCCTGCCTGGCCTGTGGAACTGGCCGCTGAGGGGGGGCGGGGGGGCATTTCCAGGATCGCGCCAGGGGCTCCGGGGGGTTGGTCCGCAAGGACCACGGTGCCTACCGCGCGCAACAAGCTTTCTCCGCTCGGCTCCGCTGCCTTCCAGGCGCGGAACCGACGGGCGGGTTCCCTGGGGGAGGCGGTGGGGGCGATGCTCAGGGCCATGGCAGCCGGTGGCTGCCCGGAGGGCTTTTGAAAAGGAGGAGACGGGCCGGGGCGGTCTCTAAAGCAAGGCGGTTGGTTACCTTGCTGACTGAGGGAAACCAGAAGCATGAAGTTCCCTGTAAGTTCTGCTTGTCGCTCTTGAATAATTGCATTATCCGGCTTTTACCACTTGCGATTTACGCAGAAGTAAGACGCTGTCCTCGAAATAGCAGACGGACCCTCACCCTCACCTATCCACAACTGCACAGCTTGGTAACATGTCAAGGCACCCATTTATATTATGAACAGAGATTCTCCCCCCCCCCCCCTCGTAATTTGGAAGAAACTGAACCCTAATGAAAAACAGTAGCAGCAATGCAGTCAAAAATTAACACCGCCCTGCTTTATCTAGCTGGACCAGCCTCCATTTCGCATAGGTGATGATTTTCAAAACATTCTCTTGTTCAGTTGAATTAGTTAAAGCAAAGTTTACACTGTTATTGGCCTCATGTCATTTGCTAGATTTGATCAAAGTTTTGCATTAATGAAGACAGGAAAAAGTTCTGGTCACCCTCTGTGGCCTGTACTGTCTTCCTGGGAATTAGGGGATGTTCCAATATTATCCATCACACATTGCAGAAGCACCTTGTGGCTTCTTCAGACTCAACCAAGTAGGGTCAAGCCTAAGACATCTCTAGCCTGAAATTCTCCGGTGCTTAAGTCAGGGCTGATTTATGCTAAACTCGCTCTGAATATCCGTAATGATCCAGATTAGAACCTTTGTGTTTCAGCCAGTCACTGATACTGGGACCAGAACTGCTCCTACCTCTCGCTCTCCCACAAAAAAATGGAGAAGCAAAATGCATGAGCTCGCTAAAGATGGCTCCGTGGCAGGAAATAAATCAGGGTGATAAAGGATAAGGCGCAAGCAACATCTCAGCAATCCAACAATGCAGTAATTTGTCCTAGGAATAAATTCTTAAGAGGGAATCTGTCAGGATCTACTAGGAAATATCCACTGCATATGGCTGAATAATAGGCCATCCACCCAAAATCTTTGGACAAGGAACAAATTTCTATTTAAATGCTGAAAGGCAAATAATAATAATCCAAGAAATCTGGATATTCAATTAAAGAGCTCAAAACTCAAACATATGTGTCCCATTACACTTACATTTGCAAGCTGGGCACCCCATTTTATGAGGTGAACATTTAATATTGCTCTCTCATAATAAAACTAGAATTTGGAGAGAAACCTCATCCTAAGAAAGCTCTAATTTAGATGGTATTCCTTTATTTATTTTGCATCTCAGAAGACGCTTTCGTGGCAAGCATAGTTATCCCACTCTGGCTGCTCTCTTGCCAAAGACACGGTGGCTGGAGCTCTGCTCCGTGGCCTTCCAAGTGGGACCTTCTCAGTTCTGGAGGTCTGGGGGAGTCAGCCCTCCCTTCACGGAGACATGGCTTGTTTCCCTCGGCTCTTGGTGGAACGTGGGTCCGCGTCTCTCTCCCGTCTCTTGTTCGGGGTCTTCTTATCTTGTGCTGCAGCTGACCTAACTTTGCACGTTTGATTATTTTATCCTACCTTGGGATTATTTTATATCAGAAAAAAACTTAACGGATTACATACATAATAATATTTCTTCTGAAATCCAACTTAAAAAGAAAGTGCTACGTCTTTTCTTACAATTAGGACTATTGTTTTCCCTTTTGACTGAGATCGTGGGCAGATGTTTTGCCACAACTGGCCAGAACTTGGGAAGACTGTGAAGCAACCAGATAATAATATTTTGGCATCTGAGGTTGCTCTTTCTGGCTTAAGGTACGAAGAGATCTCCTAATATTCAGCTCACTCACTTCCAGGTGCTCTGATCATCAAATCTGAAGGTGCAGGCTACGTAGTGATCAATGGTGCGAAGAGCGGACTCTTCCTTTGTATGGACATTAACGGAGATATCTTTGGATCGGTGAGTCCTAATATTCATTTAAGGTTATCTGGCCTGCTTTCCCAGTGCCACAAAGCCATTAAGGACTTGTGCTACGATAGCTAAAGAAGGTTTCTTTGTCTGGGAGGTGGAAGAAGACAGGCTCCAACACGCTGCGGTTCTTTTTGTTCCTTTGTCTGTAGACGTGGTGGCATAACGTGATGTGAAATGGGGCTCCCATCTTCCTCCTAGGACATCCGTGGCATGTCATAACTATTCTATAGACAGCAGCAGGGGACACACAACTCACTCCTCCCCTTGACCCCATTCTAAGCCTGACCCACAGAGCCACTGACAGTCAAGGGGGACTGAACATGATACATGAACACAAACGCGTGAGGCTGTGGGGGCAATCTTTTGCTCGAGGCCTCCCAAAACAAACAAAAAATAACTCGCCATCTCTCCAGACCTTGTAGACCTCTGTCAAATCCTAATGTTCCTTGCACATTAGTTCAGTGTGGCTAAACGTGGCTGTGCATCACTTGTAAACTAGTGTGAGATGTAAGTGTGAAATCACATACCCTAAACAGTAGAGATATCAAGTATTTGGAAAATATTCAACATTTATCTAAATGTGCCGTGAAAATTTTTGGCTATAACGTACAGCTGATTTTCACTTTTGCCTTGACATTTTGTGCGTTTGCTTTCTTTAGCATTACTTCAGCTACGAGGATTGCATTTTTAAACACTGGACTCTGGAAAATGGCTATGATGTTTACCAGTCCCCCAAGTACAACTACCTAGTCAGCCTGGGGAGGGCTAAGCAACCGCTCTTTCCCAACATGAACCCACCCATTTACTCCCAGTTTTTAGCCAGAAGGAACGAAATCCCTTTAGTCCAGTTCAACACGCCAAGGCCTCACAGACACACGCGGGGCGCTGGGGCCGATCCCTGTGACAGCATCTTGTCAGCTGGAAAGATGCCAGAAGAAGGTGCCGGTGGGGCTCAGCTGGCCATCCGCCCCAGCTTGACCAGTTCAAATTCTGAAGAGAGAGACCCACACGGTGCCGCCCTGAACGAAAGGTTTTCCAGTCCTAGAATGGATCCCTGAACCTGGGACGACCTGGGAGAATCTGACTCTCTCCTGAATCGTAAAAAAACAAAGCGAAACTGTTTCTTCAGATGAATTGTTCAGAAGAAGGGGGCATACGTGTGCATGTGTTTGCGTGCTCCCAGCACTGGTCCTTATCAAACTGAATGACAAGCCTGGAAAATCGTCTGGCGCTATGAATACATAAGACGATGCACGGTTCTCTCTTTCAGAGGCAGCCCTCTTCCAAAACAGTGCATGACGTGACTGTTATCACACACTATTCCACAACTAGTAGAAGTGGTCTGATTCAGCCAGGCTGATACCCATGAGTTTCTCCCATTGGTCTCAGCAGGACTCACTCATGACTAACCTTAGCTGGATTCCGGATACTGACCCATCATCTCAACGTATTGGCCAAAGGTAGGGTTTGCCCAGGAAAGGCCAAATCCTGTGGTCTTGTTATGGGTTGCCTACAGCCGGATGGAGGGGAACGTGCCCATAAGCCTCCCTTCCCAGAGGAATGAGTTGCGATGCTCCATAAAGCAGCTGGCAGCCATCCCTCTGGGATGGGGTTCGAGTCCATGCCATGCCTGCTGCCCCCCGCCGTCTCCACAATGCCAGGATCTGAGACCGGATTTTGGGAGAGGCGGTATTTGTAGCAGAACATTGCCTAGGAAAGGTATTTGGCAGGCACACTGCACCAGACCCTAAGAAGTTTGCACTTGGTGTTAGCTGGATCCCCATCGTATTCCCTTGGGTATCAGTGATTTATCTCCTTGTTTCCACCAAGCTGCAACTATTACTTCTTATTTATTTTGTTCTGCTGTACAATATTGCAGTTATTAATAACTTTGCTTCTTTATTTCTCATAAGCTTTATCTATGCTGAAAATGCAAGTCAGCATCATAACGCTAAACTTTTTTCTACATGAAGTGAAACTCTGTTGGTAAAGATTACTAAGGGGGTATCGGCCTGAAGTGCATCTAGCCCAGCGTAAAAATGTAATTACTTGATTGTCTCATTTTACTAATAGGGGCTTTTTGGGGGGTCAGCTAAAGCTGTAGATGAAGATATAAATCATAACTACTTGGGTACACCCGATAGAAAGATTTATATTCCTATCTGTCAGGAATATGGAGCATCAGCTACTATGCAGTTTAGTATGTGCAGCTTAAAAACATACTTAGACGGATCAAAAATCAGCTCTACTGCTTCTCTTGTGGCCTTGTGAGCCCACAATCCCACCTGCTGGGCCCCGAAAGAGAGTAGACCTCCAGGCTGGGAGGGAGCAATGGCGGTTCTTCATCAGACGGAGCCTCCCCAAAGGCTAAACTGGGATTAGTGGAGTTCCTATCATGATAGCACCATTTCAGGCTGCAAGCGATGAATTAACTGCTCAAATCCTGAACCAAGCCCATGGGGCAGGCAGAAATTTTAAAAAACAACCTTCGGGGGAAAAAATGATGAAAACACCTCTGCCCAAAAGTCAGTTGAGGTTAAATAGGGAGAAAGACTTGAGAGGGGAATGGAGGGACTCGACGCTGAACACGGAACACAGAACACTGTAATAATGTTTTCTTGCAGGTCCCATTTGGGACGCAGGTGCGCAACAAAAATGAGGGTGCTTTGGAGGGAGTTGTTCACAAGCGCATCCTGGAAAGTACCAGATCATGAGAATACAATATATGTATTTTTCTATTGCCATATTTATTTATTTATTTGAATTATTTACATATTGCAGATGTATTTATGAGTATTTATAATGTTTATTATTCTGCCCCTCAATTCTGTTTCTCAATGAAGGCAAAATAAATGTTTCATGTTTTTCAAGAAAAAAAAGTGTCTTTATTAAACACTCTTGCTTTAATCCAGTGCAGCGAGGCCCAGGTTCTGAGCGTGGGCAGACTCGTGTCCTGAGAAATGAATTCCTGCAAGGTCACAGATTCCCACATCCCGCCAAGATCTCCGCAAGGCTTTTGCACCCCTGTGCACGGGCAGTGCCGCCCACCTCTCCATTCAGCACAGTGGGATTCCTCCAGACTTGCCAACTACGCATCGAGGCCCTGAAGCCCCCCCCCACCCGCCCTCAGGAGACAGGAATGGCCCCAGGCGAGTCTGTCGCGGCGGTTCCCTTTGGCCTGGGGGGCAACTGGAAGGGAAGCTCCAAGTCCCTGGGCTACCTGGAGCCCAGCAAGGCCTGTCCCGAGTTCCGAGTCCAGTATAGTTAGGAGCTGGAAGGCAATCGGGGAGGGAGGGGGCCGGAGCAGTGCTGCGCCCTCCAAAGTCAAGGCCGCCGTGGCAGAGCGTGGCAAGAGCCCCGATCCCTTCAGAAAGGGCTGGGACCAGCGCTTTGCCTCGGCTCCACCTGACATGGAGTCTGCGGGGAGTAGAAAATGAAAGGGTCCGCTCTGCTTCCTTTTAGTCTTTTTTCTTTCATTAACTGGATACAATAAAGAAAGCCATGACTTCTAAACAAAGTTATGAAAAAAGAAAAAGGGATCAAAACACGCAGGGCACCGGTTCGGAGAGACGGGCCTGAACCCCACGCTCTCATTCAATCCACACCTGCTCGTCCTTCAGTGGCTTCGACTGGGCAACGGAGCGAGAGTGCGCAGGAGGCGCTGCGGCTCACGTAGCAGAGGCACTGTTGACCCCCCCCCCTTCTTTCACGGGTTTGTAGAATGACTGAGAGGGTCATTTTTAAATATGCTACGTCTCTCTCTGGTGTATACGGTACCTCAATAAAACCTACGTGCATCACTCCGGTGTTTGGCAGACGGCTTCCCATCAGAAGCGCCTGGCCTTCTGAACGGGGAGGGCGGCAAAGCCCAACCAATGGCTGTGCGACATGCGCTGCACCCCTGAAAACAGGGCGCCGCCACTGGGCGCTAACCCAAAAGTGACCATGGGCACGGGATAGGAGCTGGCAAGAAGGACAGCAAATTGGATGGGGATGGACGACCTGACTCAAAGATCAGCCCAGCAGTGGGGATCAGCCCCAAGTCTCCCCCACTGATTAGTATCGAGCCAAGAATAACTGGCCTTCTTGTGCCTTTGCCGCCCTCTTTAGCAGAAAGTTACAGGCTAGTCAAGAAAGGCATCAAAAAGATAGCGCTTGGCAGCTTGTCTCCCATCACAATGACTTCCCGCCTTCCATCTTTGAAAGAGCTGCAGTTTGATCTTGGAAGGCATCGTCCACATCTCCCCGTTGGTTCTGACACAGACGGCAGATCCTGGAAAGTGTGGCTTTTGCCCGTCACTTTATGCCACGCTCCCTAAGGCGCTGCCAAGTTTGCTCATTTGAATTTCAAAGAGGGTATTTTTCACGTGCGGTCCAACTCCTCCTCCCTTCCGTTGCTCCTGCTTCCTTTGAACACACTGTATTCTTTAACCGGCATGTCCAGTCACTGAAGTTGTCCTGCCAGGTTCCTGTTACATCTGTTAAATCCTATCTGCCTTTCTGTGCTGAGAACTGAAGCTCGTCTCGATTGCCCACACTCCAAGCATCAGCACGTGGGCCAAGGATGCCACGAATAGGGCAAGGTAACCTTCTTTCTGATTCTTCTTTGAGGCCCCATTTCAGCAAGACTCCCATTTTCCACAGTGCAGAAATTTTCATCTACCTCTGTACTCCAGGATTTTCGCTTCCGAACCGCACGGGGTTCAGCTGAAAGCCCTGCTAATCCAGCTTTCCTCGCTTGTATCTATCCCTACCACGTGTAGCTCCGGTAACTGAGTTTAGACCCCTCAGCCCATGATCCCAGAAGTCACTCTCTCCAGCTGCACAGCCAGCCACCGCCTCGCGGGAGACCTTTTCCTTTTCTCTCTTCGTCCAGGGAATGGGAGGATGGGGCAAGAGCGTCGCCTCGGTCCTTACAACCTTGAGCTTCCTCCTGGAAAGTCCAGTGCCAGGCAGAAACTCTGGAAATCAGCGGTAGCCCCGGAGGGTCAAAGGCTTCCCCAGTGAGTCAAAAGAGGAGTTTGGGTAGGATCAGAGGGAGAAATGCGGGCAGGCTTTCAAGATTCTGATATTATACCATACAACACTACAGTTGCGTTCCTGTAATCCTTGTGGGGTCTCTTTCTTGACCTGGTCTACTTCAAAGGGCTGGCCTCTGGTCTCAAAAACTTGTTTTAATGTTATTTCTAGTGTTATACCTCTTTGTTTTTACTGGTGCTACTTCTTTCCAACTGCCAGTCTTATGACTATAATAAAGCTTTGATTTGCTATATGCAACAAGCTCACGGTAACCCTGAGAAGAGAAAGGTATACTGCAGAAGGGTTTGCATTCTACTTAATCAAGCTCCTGGCAACAGAAAGATTCTCCCAGTTTCTTTTAACAAGATTTAAGGAAGGGGATCAGAAAAGGTTACAGAACTCTCAGCAGCTGGGCTGCTTTCACTTGGAAATTTAATTTATCTCCCAGATTCTTGGGCAAAGACCCCTTTCAGTCTTTTATTCACGGTCTGTGTGATCTGGTGAGAAGACTTTTTCTTAACTGGAAACAGGGAAATGTCCACGTGGCCAGGATGTGAATCCCAGTGCGCCATGCTTCTGCCGAGCAACCCAGGTCTCTTTCTTCTGCTAAATGTGAACGGCTGTGTCTGATGTCCCCATGGGATCACTGCAGCCTGCCCGTCCTATCCTTAATGAACCTGTTACTAGAAATGAGGAGGAAGGCGACCTCTTTTTTCCCTTTACTCTCAACCAAGGGGGCTTCGCACGTTGGCTTCATGGCTGCGAACACAACAGTGAAGCTGGTCTTCTCCTCCCATTGAATGAGGCACGCCAACCAAGTTGTAATTTTGGCTATGACACGTCTGTTGCTCAGCTGTGACGAGGGATGGGGGCACACACCATGGGAGGCTGCTGTCCATTACAGCTTGGAGGGAGGGTGCATGACCTGCGGAAGACCCAGCTGCTCTTGCTGGGACTCCTCCTTGGAAGCCCCCTGGGGGGGGTCCAATCAATTTAAAATTAACGTTAAAAGGAAATCCATTTTCAGGGGTAAATTCAACTGAATTCTATTTATTCCAAATCAGATTAGAGATGGGGAGAAAATAATGTATTCCAATTACTTTTATGATTGTGAGAACAGGTGGGGAAAGAATGTTATTGTTGTTAGGTATATGCCTGTATTTGCTCTCATTTTAATTAATGCCATCCCATCCCATTTTGAGGCTAGCTGTAGCTGCCTCTGCCACTGTCCATCTTTCCTCATTAGTGTAGCTAGAGGTTTTTTGAAAAGTCAGACCGTTGCAGCTCAGAGATATTTTAATTATCTTGAAAGTAACACTACAGTATTAGAAAGAATAACAAAACAAACTCTAAAGGCCAATAAATACAAACACTGGGAGTATTTTACATACACTGAAAGGAAATAAGTAGCATTTGACAATACAAATGAAACAATGAACTGTTGTATTGTTATGACGACATGTGCTTGTGATCCCCGCAAACGGTTCAAATACAAAGAAAGCCAAAGGGACTGAAAATTATACATCTTAGATATACACACAAGAAATCAGGTCTCAGTTCTGCACACCTGAAATCAGAGCCGACGACGCACGCGAGGCAAACGCACGTGGAGGCACCCGTTTTCTGTCTCGGAACGTCTGCACCGTGCTGCTGGGTGGCAGAGCCTCCTGGCACCTCCCACTACCCCCCTCCGAGCAGATGAGGCCGAGCCCTTGGCTGCCGTCCGGGAAGAGGGGCGGAGAAGAAGCGCTTGACCCACCTAGTTGCGCTTTCCACAAATGTCACTTGGTGAAGTGTTATTTCTTGTTCGGCTTTGACATGTAGGTGGTACAACATCTAAACCATAATAAGCCAACTTCTGAGTGTTAGCATACCACATAAAGACCCATGTGTTTTGATCTCCATATTACAGAGAACACATTATCTTGCCTCCATGAATAAGGGAATACTTCTCTCAACAGAACCAACACATTCCAAATCTAATGCCCACAAGTATCAGAATGCATCAGAATAATTCATATTAGAGCAATAGCTTTACTGGCCAACACAAGGTGACAAAAAGTGCACAACTGTTTCAACCCTCAGTAGCATCTACAGAGCATTGGTTGAAGAAGAACGACTGCTAGCCCCTCAATTATCTGATTCTGTTTCTAATGCTATGTCATAAATAAGGTGGAAGGCCCAACTTCATTCTCGCTTATATTCCCCCTTCACTGTATATTAAAACAAGGGGAAAAGTTTAGAAGATGACCTGGCTCTATAGTATGATTAAAAAAAAAAAATCAGGTATATATTGCATTATTATTCACTTCCTGTGATTCACAGAGGGCACAGTCCACCAGGGAGGGCCCTTATGCAAGTTTTCCTAAAACCAGCTGGGATCTTGTTATCACATTAGTGTGCATCAGCACAGATGAGCTGGGGCAGAAGATTTTCACAGGGATCAGATCAGGCTATCTCCTATTTTTCTTAAAATTATCAGGATTTTCTCATGGGAAGGTCATCTCGTTCGCTATACAAAACAGATGTTGAGACTACAAAGTATCTTGTGATTCTGTTATGATTTTCACTGCCACCTACTGTATGTGTGTGTGTTAGTTATTCAGTGGGGGTGTTATACTAGCAATAAAAGGGGAGGGTGACATGCCCAGTAAGTTCAGAGTGTGTTTTTGCTTTGTACAGTTAACCATGTAGGTTTTTATGGGTTATGTAGTCTGAACTAGTAACCAAGTAGTGAACCTCTTCTCTGGAAGTGTTTTTTTGGCTAGAGGCTTTGTTGTGGTTAAGTCTTGGAAGCTAATATGAGAAGAAGTCTTTGTTATATTCTATATTTTGTATGCAACTTGTATTTTGTGAAGTTTTGCATTTTTATCAATAAAGACCAGTTAGTTTATATTTTCTGACTGGATTTTCTTTGGAGAACAAAATATGAACGTTGCTACTTGCAAGCTCTCATGCGGATGTATATTTTCCTGAGAGCAGGATTTATGGGATTTTTTGCTGCACTCTGCGCAACAAAAATAGTTACTGAAGTCACTTAAAACAGTTACCAGGTTACTTAAAATTATTAAAACAGGAACGAGGGAGTTTCCCTCTGTGGTACTTAAACAGCCGCTATGTCTCTTAGGCAGAGCCACTCTCTCTGAGCCTTTTGCTGGAATCATCCCAAACCATGTTCCATCAACCAGGGAGCATCAGTTCCACCTTTTTAGAGGCCTGCTCCTAAAACAAGAAGCTAGATTATGCTCTGGCCCAGGGTCTGATCCTGATTAAATCATCTAAAGGTCATCTGTTGATTTACATGCAGTATTCAAATTCTGCCCCTTCCTTAATGGCTCAAGGACAGCTGTTGCAACAGCTATTACTTGCAGAAGCTCCTCCAGAATATAACCTTTCCCACCAGCCAGTGCTGCTTTCTTGTCTTTTTCAACAATGGTAGACAGGCAAAGAAAGACAGAAGAAAAATGAGTTTTTAAATTCTTTAGCAGAAAATTCTTTCCAACATGCCATGTCTCAAATGTAATTTAAAAGATAATGATTCCGTACCATGCATAAATACATTCTGCATGTGTAAGTTTTACAGCTGCATGCTTTCAGCTGTCGTTTATGTCATGTAAATGATCACTCCTATTGAGAAAAATGCAATGGATTTTAGGTTTAACATTCTCTCTCGTTTCCAGTTTTACAAGGAACTGACTAATTCCAGTATTGGGAGTAACCAAGGACAATTCTGCCTTTGTCAAAGTGGCTGGCAAAGTACACTGCAGGTCTGCAATGAAATAGCCAACCCAGTTTCTCATGTATGCCCCGTGACTCACAACCAGAATGTTGGCTGCCAGCCCTCCTGCAGCTCCTTCAGAATTAGAATCACATTCCAGTCCACCATGGTGGTTTGGCAACAATCTGGTAGAACTTCCTTTGGCCATTTCTGTATTGTTTCCTTCTGAACTTGGAAAAACTTGCTTTTCTAGACATGCCTCCTGGGCAACAAGACTGCAAATATATTCAAAAAAATCCTTGACACGGGCTTTTACCTAAAGCAAGGAGAAATCAGAACAAAATTGTTACAAAGTTATTGCAAGTTAAGCTTATCAGATGAACTCTCAAATTCCATCTCAATTTCCCTCTGAATTGAGGGGACACAAATTCCTCTGAATTGCTCCTCTGAACCTCCAACTAACTTGGCTTAACATCTCCATTTTCCACATCAGCCGAAATAAACCTGGACATTCCAAGGCCTTGGTTCATACTCACCCCCTGTGGCCCTTAGCACTTCCTATACCTGTTCTTCCTCTTCACGGGTGAGTAGCCGCGAGGGCAACTTCTCCTTCCTTCAACCACTGACTGGAAGTGCCCACTGAGGCTGGAGCGGAACCACTGTCAGACAGTATCCCAATCCCCGCAGGCGGTCCAGTGTAATCATCAATGGTAGGCCTAACAGGACCAAGAGACATGCACTCCCCACATCCAGATCCCAACAAAGGACCTCCACTACAGCAATCGGTCCTGTCGCCAGGTCCTAAACCTGACTGACAAGGATACAGATAACCTGTTTCATCAAGGGTACTCCGTAGCAGAGACATTGCCACTGTCTCCCAAGAATGACTGGGTCCAGGGAGGGTCTCTTCAGAAGGAGGTTCACCACAGCTTCTTTCAAGGCCGCTGGCAAAACCCTATCCTGAAGAGAAGTGCTGAGAAACTCTTAGATACAGTCGGTCACACACACACACTCTGAAAGGGCCAGGAAGGGTATGGGTCAAGGCCACAAGTGATGGAGATCGTATCAGAGAGCATCCTATCTGCTTCCTTAGAGTTTATAGGACAGAAGAAATCCCAGATAATAAAGTCAGATGTTGCCGCTGTCATCACATTGGACTCTGCTCATGAGGAATCAAGACTCAGGTGAATCTGAGAGACTCTTCTGGCAAGATGCTGTCCAAACTGATCAAGCGGGTGTAGGGGAACTTTTTGTTGATGCCTCCCTAAAAGGGAGTTTGCCATCCAAACAGGGCTGCTAGGTGATAGCCTGCCAATGCATTAAGAGAAAAATTGAGATTTTTTTTCCCTCCCTTGATTGCCATAATGTAGGCTTCAACATAAGCACAGATCTGTGGTCAGTCAGATTCTTCTTGCATCTTCCCCCACAGATGCTCCAGGTGTGTACTTTGCCACTTTATCTCCTGGTGAACTAGGGAGCCAAATGCGATCTGCCAGAAAGAGACCGCTTGGGTGCAATCTCATCAAGGGCCTTGGCATCCTCTTGCCACCAGCAATCAACCAGGCCCTCAGTGGGAAGTTCCCCAAACACCTGTCAGAATCCACCTGGATCCACAAAACACCTGGGGTAGACCATTTGAGTTGGTCTCCTTGCCCTATGGGGGCAAAAAGTGTTCATCCATTTTACCTGGGCAAATAATGATCTATCCCTAACAAAGGAATGATACAACCTCCTCCTTATCCAATTCTCATCTGCTCTGAAAGAAAATGAGATTTAATGTGTCAGCCATGTGGGCAGGCCTGGGATTACTTGAGACAAGTCACTGTTGCGATGGAAACCATGAATCCTTGGATCCTTCCAGCTCCCAGCAGAAGTCACTCCAAACGCAACGGTGGAGGAATTTTCAACACCAGCCCCGAGACCACGTCCACAGATGTGGGTGACTGAGAATGACTGACAGGCACTGGCACTGAGGCAGCTGATTTTGTTATTTTACAAGGAGTTTATGAACTGAGCCACTCCCACTAGCCACTCTTGGTTTTGCTGACTGAATACACTTCTTTGTATTTGCTTGCCAAGTATACGTTTGGTTCTGATACTGTCCACCCAGTGAGGTTCATGCGTAAGGTTGCCATTCAGATTGTTGGAAGAAGGTACTTGCCATAAGCACTGGATTTTCTTGGCATCTCCTGCTTCCTTTCACACATCGGTTGAACGTTGCTGTTTGCTTCCAACTTTAACACTTCCGTATCCTATAGTCAGCACCGTGTTCCATCTTCTGACCATCCATTTGGAACGGGTTGCCATTTCCTTCTCCAGTGGATTATATTTAATCAGACTTCTCGTTCAGGGCATGCCTGGCATGTCTGATCCTTCTGGGAGTATACACTCCTACTGATGAATCTCACGGCACTGCTGGGATTCTCAAGCTTCTTCACCCCACAAGATAACAATCCATCAAAGGGGTCAGTGACTGGGACCCGTCTAGTCTAGCTGAGCTGTAAAATCTCCAGGAAAGGTCCTTCTCTTGGCCTTGTCACTGTCAGAGGCCCATCTGGTGGGGACGGGGCCACCCAAAGGACGGTCGGTCAAAGGCTCCCTCTCTATTTCTTTCTGCAAACAAGAAAGGATGTTCTTCTCCAGCAGTTAATGGCATTTCAGCTGGTTTGTCTGATGAGATGAGCTGTAGCTGCTTAGGTGTTCTTTTTCAAACTCGTATTTTAAAAAAGCTAAAATTATATGTAAATGCTTCTAATAAATACAATAATTTTATTGTTTAATTTTATGTTTATCATTTTTCTCTTAATCTTTATTTTTATGATCTCCAATCACCTTGAGCATCAGTTTGGAGGGAAAAGCAAGAAGTAAACCTAATGAATCAACAAATAAACTTCCTGGATTCCCTCAGTGATATAATGGTAGTTCTACCTCTTGTTTATACTGTGTTATCCTGTAAGTGTTTGTGCAACAACGGTGCTCTATATAAACAGCAATAACAAAATGAAAGCTGACTACGTAGCATCATTATCAAATATTGTGTGAAACCTATGAACTGAAGCAACTGTTCACAGAGGCAAATTACTAGGAGTAAATTATGCCTGTTTCTGAATGACATGTGCTTGTATGTTGCCTCCATGGATGTGCGTGTGCGGGACATGTAGCTGATGTGGCTGTATGCTGGAAGGAATATAAAAGATAAACTTGTATGTGAAGTGCGAATACTCATGAAGGTGTGAAAGTTTTGCACTTGTGCCTGCAAATACTGCATCTATGAATGATCAACGACTGAGCCCTGTCGGAAAGGCTGGCACCCACGTCTACCTGCCACGGGTGTGCAAGTCCACACGCACCTTAGCCGCCTCTTCCTTCCCTCTGCGGCTGTCCTTCTCCAGTTCAGCTCCAGTCTCGCTGCCTGCCAGAGGCATTTTAGCAAGACCTTTGCTGCTCTGGGGGAGTCAGGGTCAGTCCGGCCACTCACAAGTGCATAAAGACCCAGTCAGTCTCTTCACAACAGACTACAAGCCCCCCAAAATACCATCCTTACTTCATCCAGTGTTTCTCCTCCGGGAGGTGTAAAAGAGGGATACTGCTCCCCAGCAGCTTTGGCCATGATCTTAAGATTGCTGAGAGGCCTCCCTTCTGCCACTCCGTACTTCTGTCAAGACACAAGAGAGCATTACGTGGCCGTGGCGGCGGCAATGATGCCGTCAGCATTCCCACGCCGAAGGGCACCAAGAAATGAAGCAAAGCAGCTCTCCCGGTGCAGCTCCTGTAGCACCCAAATTAACTGCTTGCCCTCCGTCTCTCCCCGGCTTCACCCACCACCCACCACTAACGTTTGGTCAGAATCTGCCTTCCTGCAACCTGAGCCTATCATGCCATATCCTGCAACTAAAAGACTGGAGAAATTGCAATAAATTATTCATTTAATATGGCTATCGTATTCTGTTAAATTTAAAACATCTCCAGCGGCAGGTAGTAAGACTAGATTTGCTGAGTCAGAAGCTGCCTGGATTTATTCTGACGACAAACGCATTTCAAACTCTCGCTGCCCTCACCCGGGGCCCTCGCCCAGGATCGCACGCCTGAGTTGCCTTCCACTCTTTCACGGCTCTTCCCGGTGGCAGGGAGTGGGTTGGGCACTGGGCGGCAAGGCAAGGTTATTGCGGTCGGGCGCTTGTTTACTCGCTGGACCCGATGTTCGTCAGCCGTTACAACTTTAAGGTTGTCTAAACAGATGAGGGAAGCTGCTGCTTCTCCTGAAAAGTACCAAACTTCCTGCTTGTGTACTGAAAGGCAATTTACTTTTCCACACGGCCTGCTGCTGTTTATCTTTGCCCTCTGTTTACGGAGATGGATTATTTCCTTCGCCCTTTCCCACTTTTCGCCCTCCTCCCTCCTTCTCTCCCCTCTCTCAACTACCCAATCGCAACTCTCCAATGACTCCCCTCTCCCCACCTTCCCTGCCTGATAAGGAAGGGCCAGTTAACTCTTTCAGTGCCCCGGTGGAATGCCAGCAATCTGCCGCGCCATCACACTGCACACACCATCAAAATTAAACAAAAAATTTGATCCAAATAATTAACATTTCAATGGATTCAAACATATCTATCTAACCCCCCCCCCCCAATCTAAACTGCAGATTCCCACAAAATCTGATGATGTAGGTTATTTCAAAGATAAAATGCAGGGTGTGAATGGGGAAGAGGTCTTTTTATCACTTCCTACATTTAGTGCTGGGCAGGCAAGGCACTAAGACCATCCTCTTGACAAGGACTGTTTTCCTGGGCGACACTGGCTGAGGCCCCTCCTTCTTGAGGCAGAACAGCTGCCCCACCTGGTAACGGTGGTCTCTGCACACGCACAGAGCTGCAACCCGCAAAGCAGGATCGGTCCGGCCTCAGCCCAATTCTACGCAGTTCGTATTAAATCTGCGACACGGTCCATGCACCTGCCCTGCACAGTTCAGGGTGCAGACATGAAATCTGGTATTGGTCTTCAAGTTACAATGGAATACTTACCCGTTCTCGAAGGCGGGCATCACATTTTACAGGAATCTCTTTGCAGTACTGACTATTTTTAAGAATTGAGGCTGTGGTCTGAAATGGTAAAATTAATGTTAAAAAAAGATTATTCTTTTTTTAAAAAATGTATTTATTTCCAATTTAGAGGCCACCTGACTCCCTGACTACTCTGGGCAGCTTACAGATAAATAAAACGACACATAGAAATACAAGCAAGAAAGAACCGTGGCCAGCCGGAAAAACAACACCCAGGCCATTTGGCAGAGATGAGGAAGCCCCCACCCCCCCATTATTAGGGAATTTTCTTCCACAAATACTGAGAGCGGCATCAAGGCAGGGCCATTCCCAGAGTCTAAAGGGCCCACCTTTTTATGTCACCTTCCCCAGCTATCAACAGTTCCATGGTTTGATGCTCTTAACTGGGTTTGTTTTGTTTTTACTTGGTTATCTGGAACACACTTATAGCTACAGGTAGTTCTCATTTAACAACAGTAATTGGGACTGGACTTTCTGTTGTTAAGCAATGCGGTCGTAAAACATGACGTCGTGTGACTGCGCCACTTAGCAATGGTGGTTCCAGCACTTCCAGTTGCCATCATTAAGTGAATCCTGCGCCGTCCTTAAGCACAAGGTCACATGGTCACCATTTGTGACCTCCTGCTGGCTTCCCCACTGACTTTGCTTGTCAGAAGCTGGCAGTGAAGCTTGCAAATGGCAATCACATGACCGTGGGACTCTGTGATTATCGTAAACGCACGCTGATTGCCAAGTGCCTGAATTGCAATCACATGACTGTGGGGACAGTGGGACAGCTGCACCTGCGAGGACCCATCGTAAGTCCCCCTTGTTCAGTGCCGTCATAAGTTTGAACAGTGGCTAAGCGAGTGGTCTTTAAATGAGGACTACCTGTATTGCAAACTGTTTCAGGATTTTCTGTAACAGAAGTGGAATAAAGAACACTGAAAAAATAAGGAAATGCAATACAGTAAAGCTGAACTCTGAAAGGTAAATATTTGCTTTAAAACTGAGGAGGGGCCCTTTTTGTGGTCAGGGTTGTACTTCTCTATAATCAATTTGGGGGATGATCAGGGGCCACAGGGCACATGACAAGGCCATAAGGACATCACCTGGGGCTCCAGAGAAGAATTTTCAGCTTCTTCGAAAAGCAATTTTTGGTTTTTGTTTAAATTAATACAGGCATAGCAAAACATACAATGCAGACATCAACCTTTTACAGTTCTTTAGTTTAATGTCCTATTATGCTGTACGGCCTAAGAAGCTAAGCTGCAAATCAGAAAAACCCACAGACTCAAACAGCTAAGGACACATTCAGACTATTCTTATGGTGTGCTGGGGATGAGACAAAGGCTGAACTGCAAGAACATGCCCTATAAAAACAGTGAGTGGCTTGTGCAGCCAAGTCCAAGTCCCACACCAGATCACAGTCAACACTTAGATTTAAATCAACAGCCGCCTCCAGTCTGATCTGTTCCAAGAGTAAATGCTCTAAGACACAATAATTTGTCAGCATTTCAGTCAGGTGGGCAACAAACACATCTCTAGATCTCATTTATTTCTGTGGCCAGATAGTGCCGCCCACAGTGATTCTGTGAGAGAATCCAATCTTCCAACTGTTTCCAAAACATCTGACTTTCCACCCTCTTTGATATGAAGAGCAACATCATCCTTTCTGACAAAGTCAGACAGATTCCCTCCCTTCCGCCAGGGTGTCTGAATTTCCGCATTTCGGCTCAGAAACACCTAGCTCTGGCAGAGGAGCACTTGTACACCATACCCGTCTTGCTGTTGGGGTGAGCCTTTAACTTTCCTGGCTGTCCACTCCACCCATTAACCCACTTCATTTTTATTCTCTCTCCTCCCTCCACAACTATTTAAATAGGTTAATATCTATACTTCACATATCAGTGGATCTCAAAGCAAAATGAATGAATGAATGAATGAATGAATGAATAAATAAATATGATAATAAATCCCCCACCCCCAATCTCATTCCCATAACCAAAACCTTGAGAGAAGAGCTTACTCATTTGGTACAGAAATAAAATGAACGTCCTAATCTCCAAGGGGGAGGTGTTCCACAGTGGTGAAACCACAGCTGATAAGACTTCAAATACTCTAATACAGAGGAGAGTCTACTATGCCTATGAAAGAAAGGAAGAAGCAGCTACTTCAAATGCTAGAGTTCCTTTAATATTCCATTTGATTGGTTGTGTAATGGAAAAAGCACTTCCTCAAATACAGAGTTCCTAATACCCAAGGAATGAGTGCTGAACTTTTTCTCACCAAGGCCACACTTGTCCTTTGAATGCCATGCTGTGGCACACTCAAAAAGTAGGCAAGGCCAGGACAAAGAGAGGCGATCAACTTAATTATCTTCCTCTATTGTCCAATTAAAAGTTGTAAACATTCACTAGCCACTCCTTCACTGGAGTTGTAACATCACTACAATTACATTTCTCATATTAGTACATGAAAAATGGCATCCTGTCCCTCAAGTTGCCAAATATACCAATGGAATAATAATAAGGATTTAAGATTGGTAACGTCTATAAAATAGAAAACAATTATTAAAAACTAAAGGGTAGGCAAACTAATTAAAAATGGAGTATACATTCATTTTTAGTATAATTTTTAAAACCGTATTGTTAATCAATTCACTAATCATTGTAAATGTTACAATTTTATAGTATTTATCCCACAAAAAATGAACTCCAAAAACAAGTTCCTAGAATTATTATTGCTATTTGTTGAACTGATACGCCTCCCAACTCCCAACAATTCTAAGGATTTGTTCGTGTGTAATTTCACCTACGATGACTTGCCTGCTTTGCCCGAAGCAGATCACTGGTGAAGACATGAGTGAATCTGATATGACGGAGATACATTCCAGCTGCATCGGCTTGTTTGAATCCAGTGTCTGAGAGAGGCTCGTCCACACCTTGACCTGCAAGAGCCACCATGGAAATGCATCTTACGGTTAGAACAAGCATGTTTTAGCCCTCATCAGCTGCTCCTCTCCAGAGAATGGGGACAAGCATTAAGCTACAAACAGAGGCCCTTCTAAAAGAGCTCTGGCCATCTCTGAAAGAAGTAAAAAGTTATGCAGCTGAATATGATGTATCTTCCTTTCTTTTGCCTTACGTTGTCCTAACTTAAAAACATCTGTTTGGTTATATGATCTTGTGAAGTGCCACATATGTTAATGGCTCAATAAATGGAATAAGACAGACAACCAGATTCAGCACTATCCTTATGTTTTAGTTTCATGAGGCTCTGGTCAGGAGGCAACCCCTAATCTGCTGGGCACAGACCCCCAAGTCATCACAACCCCAACTGTAGAATCACGAAGAGGTTAAATGGTCACAACCAAGTTTTGATCAAGCTGAGAAACTCCCTGGTATACAACTCAATGATCATCTTGAAGCTACCGTAATTAAGCAATCCTCTTGGACAATTAGCAAGGACAAGTGGCAATTTTTAGGCAAGGAATATTCCTATTATATAGGAGCTTGCCACTGTAAACTCATCAGCAAGTCCATGTCCATGTTTACTCCTGCAGGGAGGCCTTGAAAACAGACTCCCAAGCAGCTGCTTTGAGGTCACACAGAGAACAATCTCTTCTCCTGGCAGATGCCCTTCTGTCACCGACTGGAGCAACACCAATCCAGGAAAGTGCAAACCTGCAAAAGAGAAGCCCCCTTCTTCACACTGTGGAAGCAGCAAAGTCGGTTTTCAGGCTCATATGGCTGCTCCTGGCTGTCTCAGATATATGTAGTCGTAATAATTGGACAAAATCAAGCCGATAACATTTCAGTATTTAGTATCCAAATAAAAGAGGTAAAGGTAAAAGCCACTGTGATTTAATAACCATGAGAGACAAACCTTGCATTATCTTCTCTTTGTTGTATCTTGTTTCCCCACTGTGGAAAAAAAAAAAAAAAACAGAAACCAAAAACTTGAAACAGAAGAAAACAAATTTTGATCCAGAGCCTTTAGCCAGAGATCTTTACAGTTACTCAGCCCTTACAGCACTGATCCAGCTGGGGTATCGCCGTCCTTCCCTGCTAACAAAAGACACAGCCCTCGCTGGTGGTGGGGATGAATGAAGAGGCACCGGCACATAGTTCCTGGCCCTCTTAAGACACAGGGATCACTCCAGGAATCTACCAATGGCTCCTCAACCCTGACTTGATCACATGGACTCCCCCCCCCCAGCATTTTCCCACAGGTGCAGAGTCTGCTTTTTCTGATCGACTGAATGTTGATCTGGTGGCTGCGACAGGAATTGACCGACTGGCTTGTTGCCCACGCCTGACATCATGGGCTGAGAGAGGGGGACTGGCCCAAAGTCACCCAGCCGGCTTTCGCGCCTAAGGCGGGACTAGAACTCACCATCTCTTGGTTTCTAGCTTGGTGCCTTCACCACGACACCAAACTGGCTCTCTACTTGATCACATGGACTCACATCCCTAAAAAGACTGGGAGAACTGTGAGAGATTAAGCAGGAAAAACTAGTCATTTTCCCAGCTGGAAGGACTGACATGAAACTGTAGAGTTTGGGTTAGATACAGCCAGTGTTCTATGATCAAGGGGGAAGACTGAGATTACCAAGGGCTTCCAGTGCCAATGCAAACAGTGAGTGAGAACAAGGGTCTAAGAGGGAAGGCTGACCATACATACAGAATAGGGAGGCTCAGCAGGAAGAGGACTTACTACATTCAATTCATTTCAAGGAAGATTTTTCCTCTCCAGGTTGAACTTAGACAAGAGGGTTCTGTTGTTGTTTTTTATATTAGCCATCATTAACACTAACAGGGGGGGGGGGATTATGTTTATTAAGAAGACTGATGAACCAATAAATGTATAGAGCTTTAAACAAGAAAAAAGACAGCCCAATTTAAATACTCGATACTTAATTTAACATACAATTTAATTAGAAAGGATGAAAGCAATCCAGGATGACTCCTTGGCTGAGGGACACCCTCTGAGCTCTGTGTTCAATAATCTGGTCTTTTTCCATCAGAATTCAAGATAGGGTACAGAAGGTTAGCAGGTTACAGCCCTCTGTTTGTACTGACTAGGGTCTAGATCACCTTGGCATCAGCCAGGTTGCCACTTGAAAACAGACTTTCAGATTAGGTCTGGAATTTTTTTCTCATGCTTCACTAAATAATTTAATACAACAGTAAAAGTAATCAATTGACAACAAAATTACTCTGCAATGTTCACATTAAGGTATTCAAATTGTAAATCTTAGTTTAGAAAATGCCTTTACTGCTTGTGAAAAAAATTCAAAATTGCTTCATTTTCACTGCTGTTGATTCAAAAATCCATAATTACAAAAATATAATTTTTAAAATCTTTATACTGGAATCTTCCTCAGTCTGGCAAATGCCATCTTTGGAAGGAAGATTTACTGCTTTCAATGTAAGACAGCTTAAATTATTCATTTTTTATTATGACAGTCTCTACAACAGTATTCAAAAGTGTTTCTACATAATTATGGAAGATTCTGGTTGAACCCCCATTTGTGTGCCCTCCAGAGCTTCCCAAGACTGCATAGTCAAAATTTGGAAGCAAAACTATATTCTGGAACAGCAGAATGTCTCATATTTTTGAATTAACAACTAAAAGAGCTGGATGAAGTGTCTGCTACGCTTGAGAGAAAGTAAATGCTGAAGATTTTGGTCGAATGTATTTATTATTAGCATCACTGTGGCCCTCAGAGGCCAATACTCTCATTTTAAAGGTTGTCTGCCCTTGAGATATAAAGACAGAATAAAATCCTAATGTAGACTTGTAGTGAATATAGGCTCTGCGATCTCTATTTCAATTTTTGGGTTTTGCTTTTAATATATTTCATTCATACATACATACGCGCGCGTGTGTGTATGCTGTTGAATAGGAGATTAGGTCAGGGAGTGAAAGGGATCACAAAATGAACTGTGATTTACACAGTTGAGAATCTTGCATAATCAGGGCTCCCAACAAAACACATCTCTAGGAATCGTTCCCATGAACGCAGAAGAAACCCAAGATTGGAGTGGGGGCTGGGGGTTTCCTAAAAAGGGAGATACTAGAAACAATTCCAGTGAGAGGACACACGGTTGCACAAAAAGCACTGTGAAAGTGTGAACGTGAAAGGAAGCATATAGTAAAACTAAGGGCAAGTCATCAAGGATGAGTACAGACATTCAGCCCAGATTTGTAGAGACGGTATTAAGAAAACAAGTTCAGAATGAGTACAGTTTAACAAAGGCAGTTTCTTCACGTTCATTCAAAATAAAAATAAAATTGTCATTATACCACCTGCTTAATGAACAGAGCAAAACGCTAATGGGTAACAAAAAAAGCCCATATTGTGGCTCAGTCTTCTCTAAGGGATTCGTGCACTTGTCAAGAGCTGTTTGAATTAGCAGTACACCAGCATAGTCCATGACTATCTACTGACCTTGAATAAACTGCTATCTTCAGAACCAGGCGCACTCCCCCTTAGGATATTAGAGGCACTGGCTGATGGCCTAGCCAAATCTCCATCCATTACTTTTCAGAAATTCTGGAGAATGGGTCACTTATCAGATGACTGGAAGAGAGCAAATATTGTCCCTATCTTCAAAAACGAAAAGGAGAACCAGAGAAACACAGGTTAATCAGTCTCATACCAACCAACACCTTGGAAAATTCTAGAGCAGGTCATAAAGTGATTAATCCATAAACGCTTTTAAACAATGAAGCGATGATTAGAAGTCAGCATGGATTTGCCAAGAAGTATTATCAGACTTGGTGTTTTTTGGGATGGTGTAACTTCCTTTGTAGAATGTGGGAATTTTGTGGACATCATACAAGTGGAATTAGAACCAGAGGTTACCCAATGAAATTGAATCCTGGAAGAATCAGGACAAAGGAAATATTTTTTATACAATGTATAGTTCAACTTTGGAATTTGCTACTATGAGAGGTAATGCTGACTACCAGCTTGACTGGCTTCAAGAAAGGGTTGGACCAATTCATGGAAGTCATGGAAATCAATGGCTACTAGCTTTGATGGCACCGTGATTGCCACTCAAGGCCAGCTGCTGGGAGACTAATGGAGTTGGTTGGCCACTGTGCAGCTAATTGGCCACTATAAGAACAGGCTGCTGGACTAGATAGGCCAGGGATTCAGTCCAGTAGGGCACTGCTTACGTTCTTATATTTAGAAAAGCATTTAGCAAAACACCTCATGATACTCTGATTACCAAGCAATTGAAGTATAGGTTGCATGGCAAGTTCCACATGTGAATCCACAGCTGGCTTGAAAACTGTAGTCAAAGAGTGCTTATCTATAGTTCTTCATCCACTGGACTGAGGTATCAAGTGGGATGCCACAGGTTTGGTCCTGATCCCAACACTCTTCAATATTTTAATTAGTTACTTGGATGAAAAGGTAGAAGGAAAGCTTAGCAAGTACACAGCTGACAAAATTGGATACAACAGCTAATACCCTAGAAACAGAAACAAAATTTAACATGAATGAAATACAGGATGAGTGGCTCCTGGCTTGGTAATAATACACGTAAAAAGGATCTGTCACAAATTCTGTGGAAGTCAGCAGTGTGAGAATGTCTGTTAAAAAGGCAGGTTCAATAGAAGCATTGTTTCCAAAAGGAAATAATTAATAACGGGCAATAATAGTTCTACTGTCTTAAAAAGCGGTAAGGGCCACCCTGAGTACTGCGCTTAGTTCTGAACACCAGATTTGAAGAACAATTCAGAGAAACTAGAACAGGTGCAGAGAAGCACAGCAAGGAGAGACTGAGAAAAGTGGTTATGTTTAGACTTGAGGAAAAAAAATCACTAAGGATTTTTCAAGGGGTACTACACAGAAAGGATCTATTCACTGTCACTGCGGAGTACAGGACTTGGAACAACCATCTCAAGTTACATAAAGGGAAGTTTCTGGTTGGATGCTAGGAAAATCTTCCTAATAGTTAGAACAGCTAAGAGTAGAACCATTTCCAGAGGAAGATATGAGCTCTTCTTCACTAGATGTATTCAAGGAAATGCAGGACAGCAATCTTTGGGAGATACCTCAGTTTGAATTTCTGCATTGAAAGGCTCTTTCCAGTTCAAGGATTCCCAGAGAGGTCAGTTGAGCAATAGTTACTGGAGGCATATTGTACACTAAGGTACTGCTGAAGAGTACCCTTGGTAATGTTGTATTCAGGGATGATGAGGGCTACTCCATATTCGTTTCAGTGGAGCAAACTGAAACTGTTGCATTATTATTTTCAGTCTTGAATGTGGTCTAAAATGAAGTCCACCCGTAAACCTGTGTCCTCCCCTGCCCCCTGCAATCCATGGTGTGGATAAGAGTAGTTTGACTTGCATTCACTGACCAAGGAGGACTAGAGGGCCTTCTGTAAGCCCTACACTCTTACAGGAGTGCCAAGATCTTGAAGAACCGAGTTTCCTGGAACAATCATGTGACGTGAGGTCTGACTTGGTACAGTACATAAAGGATAGATTACCTATCTTGAGCACACGGTGCAGTAGCAATAGGCCTTTACTGGGCACTCAGGAAAGATCAGGGATTCTGCTGATATTCATCTGACTCCCTCCCACCAGTGATGGAGATGGTTTCAGATTGGCTGCTGAGGACCTTCAGAAGTCCTCTGAGGAAATTTAACATACATAACGACACCACTGGAATTGGGGTGTCTCATGATTCCAGATACTGCTCAAAAGTGGCATTAATGGCTGCCTGGCAGTTAGGTCAGGGGTAGTATGTAGTGGAAACGTGTAAAACTACAGCCAACCACCTGAGCGATCTGTCCACAAACTGGGTAATAAACTGCGAGCCCTACCTGAGCTGGGGTATCTCGGTACACGGATACTGAGTACAAGAAGTGGAAGTGGAAAACGCTGAAAGCAAACCTAAGCGGTGTCTCAAACTGATCGGGCAGCCATAAGCCAGCGATTCACGCACGCAAACAGGTAATCGCGACTGCATTGTGGCCTTCCACGGACCAGCGATGAAGTCCACGGGGATGGCCTTCGGTGGGCCAGACGCTCAAGCAGCCCCGCGAGCCTGTCTGGGCGAGGAAAACGGCCGCCCCCGAACAGAACCGCCGCGAGGGAGGCGCCTCCTTTTCCGCGCCAGGCGATGGCGATGCGGCCCAGACGCCCCTCCGCCCCGAGGCAGCATCCCACCCGGGCTCCTCCATTGCCGCGCCTCTTCGGCCCAGGCTCTGCCGCAGGCGCAAATCCCCCGCGGGAGAGGCGGGTCGCCCCCTTCTCGGGGCCGGGACGGGAGGGGAGGGGAGGCTGCCCGCGCGCGGGGCCAAGGCCCGCCGAGGCCCACCGGGGGAGCCGGCGCCGGCGGGACAGCCGCCCGCCTGAGCGGCCGCGAAGGCCGCGGGGACGGAGGCCGAACGCCGCGATGGAGGGGGCGACGGTCCTGCCGTCCGCGCCCAGGCGCCACTTCACCCGCGGCCCCTCCCCGGCCTCCAGCCCGGCGCGGATACTCACTGCCGGACGACCGTTAAGCAGAAGGCAGCCATGCCTCGCGCCGCCGCCCGCAGAGATGACGTCATGCCGGCGCCGCTCCCGGGCCAATGGGCACGCCTCGCGGGGCGTCGCAAGAAGAGGCGGGGCCGCCCCGCCCCGAGGCCCCGCCCGCCCCCGGCCTCGCGCTGGGTTGGGGGCGGGCCCTGCGCCCTTCCTTCCCTCTGCCCCGCGCGCGTCGGGACTTTCGGGCGTGAGGCGGGGAGCGCGCTGGTAGCTTGGACGAACAGCCCGGAGGGGGGGAAGGCTGCCGGGGCCGCGCCGTCCGTCCGTCCGTCCTCGGCCTCGCCGGGGAGGGCGAGGTCTGGGGGGCGAAGCCGGCGCGGAAGGAGGCGAGAGAGCCGGCGGCGCAGGGGCCCGGCCGAAGGCGCGTGGCCGCCCGTTCGGCCGGGGCCCCCGCACGGCCGCCGCCTCCCCGCCGGGGCTGGCCCGGTCCCGGTCCCGTCCCGCCTGGGACGGAGGCGCCTCCCGGCCGCGGGGCGCTCGCTCCGCGGGCTCTCGGTGAAGCCTCAGCCGCAGGGCGCGGAAACGGGTGGACGAGCAGCGGGGCAATAAAGCAGCAGCGGACACTTCCGTGCGCCGAAGGCGCTCAGATAAAAGAGAGCGGCCGAGCGGAGGAGCCGCGCGGGCCCCTCGGCCCCCCGACGGCCGAGCGGAGCGCGCCTTCCCCCGGGTCTGCGGCGGCAGGCGGTGCGGTGCGGTGCGGTGCCCGTCCGCCTGCGGAGGGGAGAGGAGGGGAGGCCAGGCCGGCCCGCCCGCTTCGCGCTCCGGGGCGGAAGGCGCGGGGACGCCCGCCCGGGCCCTCGGTGGGCGCCCTGCAGCCGGCTGGCCGCGTCGGTGCGACGCCCGTCTCCGCGGCTGCCCCGGCGCGGCGGACCCCTCCGGCTCAGGGGCGCCGCCTCGAGCACGGCCGCAGCCCCGGCGCGCCCCTCGCGCACGTGGGCGGAACCCCGGCGGGGGCCGGGCCGGGCCCGCTCCGCCGCCCCCCGCGCGGGTTGAGCGAGGCGCGCGGCCCCGCCCTCCGTCCGTCCCTCCCGGCGTCTGCGCGCCCAGGTGGGCCGAGGAGCGGCTCGAGGGCCGGGCTGCGGGAGGCGCCGCCGACGCGTCGCCCGGAGCGAGACCTCGAGGTAAGCCGCGCGCCCGCCGGTCCCTCCTCGGCCGCGCGGCGGAGGGAGGCCCGGGAGCGGAGCCGTCGAGGCGGCCTCGGGGAGAGGAGCGCGGCCGGGCGCCCCTTCGGAGGCGGGGAGGCGCCGGAGTTCCGGGAGCGCGTTTCCTTTCCCGCGGTCGCGCCGGAGGCAGCAGCCGTCGAAGGGGAGGGGCGCGCTCCCCGGGTGGCGGCTGGGCAGGCGCAGCCCGGGCTCGCGGGACGGGCCCCGCCCGGGCCTGCTCGTCGGAGGAGGCCCCCGTGATCCCGGGACGAAATGGAGGCGGCGCAGACGGGGCTCGAGGAGCGCCCGCCTCGCCCCGTCTTCGCGCTCTTCCGCGTCAGGGGGCGGCCGCGGACGGCGAGCGAGCGAGCCCCGCCGTCCGTAGCCTCGCCCGCGGGGACCGGGCCGAGCCGAGCCGTGCCGTGCCGTGCCGTGCCCGGGCGAGGAGGCCTCTCCGAGGACGGAGTCCGGGAAACGACTCTTGCCGCGGCCGACGGCTTCGCTGGCATCTGGGCTACAAGAACGGCGCCCGGCGGGAGCGGCGGATTGGCAGCGCGAGCCTGCGCGTGGCGGCCCCCCCCGTCGAGGGCTTCCCGGCCGAGCCCGGCCCGCGGGTTCCTCGGCGCGGCGAGGAAATCTGTCCCTCGGACGGCGTCCTTGTCCGTTGGTCCGTGGAAGCGTGTCGCCGAGGGAGGGCGGAGGGCGCGTCCCGCCAGGCCCGTTAAGGCGGCCGCAGAGCGACCCCCGTCACAAGCCAACGTCTCCTTCGTGGCGGTGGAAAGTGCTCCCTGACGTTAACAAGGGGAATGGCATACCGTGGCCGCGCTGAGCTGTTCGCCGGGCGGGGAGCCTCCGTTCCTCGACTGGTTTACAGTCCAGGCGTGTCTCCTCCTGTGCAGGTGTTGGCGCATTTGCAAGCTGGGTGCTCTCTGGGGAATGGGGTGTGATGTACAGTATCCGCCAGGCAGGTTACACGGAGCTTGCTCGATAGTTATTACGCCGGGTGGAAATGCTTCTGATCCCTCTTACTTGTGCCACCGGGTAGAGAACTAAACGGTTAAATTACACGTAAAATATGCGTGTTATTCCGCAAATGTGACAACCGGGCATGAAAGGAAGGAAATTCAGGGGCACTGGAGTGCCCGGCGTGTTTTTTGAGTCATCTCTCTGATACTTCAGCGGACACCGTTCACATTACATCAGGGCTATTTCTGAGAAACGTGAGATGCATCGGAGGCCAAATTCTTTTCTAAATCCACATGCTTGGATTTTCTAAGTCGGTTCAGCCCGCATAATCTCTGGTTTAGTGAAAGGTATGCAGAAGCTCTGATCATTTTTCCTCAGTGAACACAGAGAAGCTTGACACGCTTGAAGTGACGGTACGTTTCCTGTGGTTACATGGATTTCCTCACCACCCATATTAAACTCAAGTATGACAAGCAGATGCAAATTTCTAAAGACCAGCAGTCTTGGTGCTACAGATCTACCGTACTTCCTGTAAAGGTTTGAGGAGGAAGGCGTGACGGTGCGCAGTCTTGACTACTATGCTGCCTTCGTTCTCATTAGGCAAAGATGCGGCAAACTGAGCTTAACAGAGGCAACCTTTTAGTGTAGCACAGGTTATCAGATTGCCTTTGTCATCATTCTCAGCCTGATTAATCTCTTCCCTAAAAATAAATCCAGGGGTTTTCAGAATATTTATTTAATGTCCTTAAGGACCTCCCAGGTACATGCTTAAGCCCTACAATTGTCTACACAGAAGAGGCTGATAAGTCGGCTCCTGTTTCCAGTTGAGATGTTGCTCAACTCCCTTCAGGGGCCAATCTGGGGCTTCAGAAATAACTGTCCCTCGATGGCTGGGGGATTGTCAGCTGTTTTAACCTGTTACCTGGAACAGAAGCAGCGTCAGGGAAAAACATTGACCTTTACCAGAGAAATTTAGATCTTTAGAAGGAGCTAAAGCGTGACAAATGTCTCCAAGTTCCACTCCTTTAAAACCTATTTTTAATAGTGCATGTCAGTAGAAGAGGGTAACTTCTACAGGAACAGTACACTCTTGTATTATGGTGTGTGGAAGGCATGTTAAGGACACCCGGCTTTGTTTTCCTCTGTCCCGCCAAACAACAGCAGGAAAACATCTACTGATCATTCTCCCGGCTCTGGAAACAAAGCCCTTTGTGGAACAGTCTAAGGGCCTGGGCCTGTTTGGCTTGCAAAAGAAAAGACCCAGAGAGGTGATGGGATTGGCATCTGCCAACCTCTAAAAGGTTGCCAGGTGCTGCAGGGGCAGCTCTGTTTTCTGTTACACAGGAACCAAGGGCTTGGAACCCAAGACAGGAGATTCAGGTGGACAATGAGGAGAACGGCAAGAGCTGTTAAATCATGGGACCAGCCGCCTTGGGCAGGGATGGCATTCTCGCCTGATTTTTTCCAATGGGGGCAGGATGGTTATATTGCAGTTAGAAAATCAGTCAATAAATTTTGGTTATTAATTTTAATGTGGCTTTTTAAAAAAAATTACAAACCTGGTGAGATGATGCAATATATCAATTCTCTTGTTGTTGCTAGCTGGCATAATGCCAGATACTATTTTTTTAGCTACCATAAAAATGCTTTATTGTGGCCAAATGCTAGAAACATCTCTCATTGGATCAGTGATATTTAAAAATGCATGGAAAATAGCTTTGGCAGAAAAAATAGTAGCTTTGTTGCAAGTCTCAACAAATCTTTTACTTAAGGTATATTTTATACAAATTTGGTTTCTAATTTTTAGGTGTTGTCAGCAAATCAGTTCCTAATAGATGATCCTCATGTATTGAACTGTTGCTGAGCACTGAGTGCAGTTTTAGGGTTAGCCATGGATGCCCCAACAATCTGCCACTGAGCCCACATTTGGCTAGTTTGCTCACGGGCAGAACAGCAGCAAAGAAATCATGTTCAGTTCGGCAGGGTGGGACTTGATTGAATTTCTAGCATAATAATATAATGTTCTGCATCCCCAAGGAGTTTTTGGTGGGTTTGGTTCATAAATTTTCCAGAGATTCAGCACATCCTTATAAAAAAGAAAAGAAAGAAAATAATAATGTTAACTCATCTAGCTTAATGAGAATGTCAAACATGTTGTATGTTTACTTTTTAGGCAGTTCTTGTTTGGCGCTTCAGCTATTTATAGGAATGATTACAAAAAGATATCATGAAGAACCTCAATGCAAGAATCTTATATGTTCTCTATTCTTTAGCTGTTCAGCTTGTGGGCTGAATTTGAGACTAAAGAAATGGCAACTTCATGAAAATCTGTGAAGATGGACAGACAAAACAGGGGTGTTGCTGATCCTCAGCTACAGGAAGATCCAGAAGACAGCAAAATAGAAGGAAATGACTCAGGAGCACAGTTGGATGTGTTGGCCAAAGCACATGAGTTCTTTCAGATCTGCGATGTAGAAGGGAAAGGGTTTATTGCTCGTCATGACATGCAGGTAAACTGCAAAATGTGGATTTATAAGTATTCATTCATTGTCAAGGAATCTTTGTCCTGTTTGAAGTTACAGCTGTGAGCAGGCAAGAATGAATAGCACATTCATTCTCACAGCTTTATTACTTGGCTGTAAATTAGTTCAACACAAATTGAGTAAACAGAGATAACCCACATGCTGAGGGATGTAAATCCGGCAGAAAGCCTAATAAGAAAGTATTTGCTTTTGTACTGTAGCAGAGAATCCCAGTAAGCTGGTCTATAGTGATGGCTGAGGAGGGAATTATAGGGCCATTAGACAATGGTTAAAGGTCCTGGAACAGTGGAGCTCATGGGAACCAGTCCAAGATTGGAAGCCAGTGGTCAGTCCATTGGGTAAGGAGCCAGAAGAGCTAGGAATATGGAAGGAAGCAGGTCAGGAAGAGGAAGGCTGTTTCCAGGGAAGAGATACTCCAGCCATGAATCATTGGTGGAATTGATGCCTTTCCTCTGGAGGAGCCGCACTGACCTCTGCTCAGCTCTAGGGGCAGAGACTTGGCCGTGGTTTGGATCCAGCTCCCTGTTATCAGAACCCGCACACCTCTTCCAGGTCTTACCTACTGACCTCTGGACTTGCCTTAGGTGTCTGATAGCCCACTGGCCCTCCAAATGTAGGATGGCAAATCATCAAGTCCTTCTCCCCAGTTGCAGAAGTTATAACACTGCCTGAGGCAATTGATGTACTTTAGATGTTTTTAAAAAGCACAACTAACCATCACAGTATGTGAAATCTCCATTTTGTTTGGGGTTTGCTTATTTCATTTTGCCTGCTTCTCTTAATTATTGTTTGTCCAAAGCAGGAGCCTCCACATTTGCTTCACGGTTTCATTTTGAGCACAGCATTGTTGGGAACTCTCTTTTCATGTATTATTAGCTCTCTGTCCAGTGTTGGATCCTGTCTGGGGACTGAGACAGGCTTGCTTATCCTGATGGCCGACCTACTAGGGCGATGTATTCAGGTTCTGCCAGCCCGTTCAATACTATTGGCAGTATCTTTCTGGATAGGCTCACGGGGCTAGAACTTGGGGCATGGCTCCTCTTTCTTCAAAAAGACTGGTCTCAGAAGTAGTGTTTGGGAATCTGCAATTTGAACTTTTAGACAATGTTCTGTGGGAGCCTTTGGGTTCTGTTTGACCTCCCATGCTATTTAATATTTATCTGAAATTCCTAGGAGAGGTCATCTGGAATTTTGGAATGTGGTGTCAGCAATATATGGATGATGCCCAACTATCACTCAATTACATGTCATACAAAGACATAGGTGAAGTTCTGAACCATTGCCTGGAGACAATAATCCATGTAGACTAACTAGCTGAAGCTGAATTCAGAGAAGATGGGGTGCTTTTTGTTAGTTCTGGGAATTGACTCTCAAGTTGTCTTGAAGTATATAGTGCTTTTCTTGAAAGCACAGGCTTGTAGTTTGTAGATTCTAGATCCAAGGTGGACAGTACCTTACCTGTGGGCCACATAAACCCTCTTTTTGCACCCCTTGGAACCCCCCAAGATAAGGCCAATGAAATGTGGCAGCAAAATTCACTTTTTTTTAACCAGAGAGAGAAGAAAAGTGTCTATGTAGTTGTCAAAGGTAGAGTTCCAGATGCTAGATTTTGTACTGCATTCAAAAAAAGGATGCATGATGTTGAAGGATGCTGGGGGATCAATGAGAAGGAGAACTGATCTGCAATGTATCTCAGGTTCATTTATTCATATTCTTTCCACCCCTCAGTGGAGAAGCATGGATATAGAACTTCAGCGTTGTATCTGGAAGGACTGTCATATGATGAAGCTTAGGATAAATGTTCTTTATAGAACAAATGTTTAGGATCCACCAAGTTAGGTCTCTGTTAGCCAAAGGATAAATCAACATGATAGGAATGTAAAGCTCAGTCCTTGTTAAAAAGAAGATAATACCCAAATGAGTACAAATCAGCCTTTAAAGGGTAGAGTGGGAGGAATGATTTCTCATCGTATCTGCAATATTTTATGTCACTGATGGCTATTTAATAAAGACATTGCATTGGTTCCAAATTTCTCTGGTTCCTTTCTAACCCAGTCTGAATCCAGACATTATCTTTGTAAGACACAGGTTGAAATCCTCATGAGTCAATGAGACTTATTTCTTATTAGATAGTTGTAATTCCCCTGGGTAAAAAGAAAAGGAATCTCCTAGTCATCTAAATTATTTGTCTTTTTTCAGGATCTTTTTAAAATTAACCTTAATTTATACATAACATCTATGTAATTGAGGAAAACATTGTCATTTTAGAGACTCCGTGGTGAGTTACCTCTTGTCCCAGAAGAGCTGGAGAAAGTATTTGACACTCTGGATACAGATGGCAATGGTTCTCTTACCCTAGAAGAATTCATCACAGGATTCAGTGAGTTTTAAGTGCACATAGTGCTTTAGAAGTATTTCAGCTAACCATCAATTCCTACTCTAGTGGTTCTTTTATGTATTCATCTACAGGTAGTCCTTGAATTACGACCATTCATTTAACAACCATTCAAAGTTACGATGGTGCTGAAAGAAGTGACTTATGACTGGTCCTTGCACTTACGACTATCGCAGTGTCCCCATGGTCACGTGATCAAAATTTGGGCGCTTGGCAACCGACATGTATTTACAATGGTTGCAGCATCCCGGGTCACATGATCACTATTTGCAAACTTCCCAGGGGGCTTCCGACAAGCAAAGTCAATGAGGGCAGCCGGATTCGCTTAACGACCATATGATTCACTTAAAGACTGCAGTGATTCGCTTAATGAACACGGCAAAAAAGGTCATAAAATCAGGCACAACTCACTTAATGACCACATTGCTTAGCGGCGGAAGTTCCAGTCCTAATTGTGGTTGTAGGTCGAGGACTACCTGTATATTATTTGATTTCTCAATAGCATAACTTGATCTAGAGAAAGGCCAGTGGAATCCTTTGATTGGGACATTCCTTTCTTTGGGCTGTAGCTCCATCTGGCATCCCTTGCAATGCCAGTCACATTTTCCTGAGGGGAGGGGGAGGTATTCTCTATTCTGAGGTTGACAACTCCATGTGCTGATATTGTGATGATACGTTACAGATTCTAATTACATTTCAATAAATAAGATAAAAAGATTTCCTTTCCCTATTTCACCTCCCAGCAAAATTTCCTGAAGTTATTACAGAAATCACTTATGCTTATTTACTGACTTACATATTACTGCATTCTATCTTTATTATGCAACCACTTATCTTTGTTTTGTTCTCTACACATCAGATAAGATCTGGTTGAATACACCCTTTACTAATCATTTATATTATAATTATTTATATTATATTTATATCATTTATATTTTGGTCTACAGTAGTCCTTGGTTAACAATGGTAATTGGGATCGGAATTTCCATCACTAAGCGATGCGGTTATAAAGCGTGACATCATGTGACTGTATCGCTTAGCAACAGCACTCCCAGCACTCCCCGTTGTTGTCCTTATCTGAATCCCACCGGTCATTAGGCAAGGACCCACCTGATCCAAGCCATTCCTGGCTTGGCCCCTCCCAGCCCCGAGTGCCTCCTCTGCCTCTTCTTCATGTCCCCCACCTATCTCCCCCCTCATCTCTGCCCTTTTGGCTGCCCTGCACAGTGGCACTCCTTGGTGGCAGTGGTGCTGGGGCTGAAGTAGAGCCTGGGGGCGGCAGTGGCTGGCTGAGACTGCTGCAGGCCCCAGGCCACTATTTCAGCGCCACCGGCGCTGCCACTGCCACTGAGGAGTGCCACTGTGCAGGGCAGCCAAAAGGGCAGAGATGGGGGGAGATAGGTGGTGGGGGAGTTGAAGCTCCCCTGCGCTCGTAAGTGCGGATGGACTGCCAAGCGCCCAAATTTTGACCATGTGACTGCAGGGGCTCTACAACTGCAGTAACTTCGAGCCTGGGCATAAGTACCATTTGTTCAGCATCACCGTAACTTCGAATGGCCACTAAACAAATGGTTGTTAACTGAGGACACTGAAATATCATGGTAGCAGTTTTCCATAGAACGATTGTTAGTAAGCACATGCCAGAACAATGCAGCCTTGATCATAAGGATAGTGTAGTGTTATTGTGTTTTTGTTGCTCTGTAGCTAAAAAAGGATTTGACTGAAGGTTGTGAGAAAAAAGAAGCATTACTTTTACAGTTTGTTCCACTCAACTGTACATCAGCGTTGAGATATTTTCTCACTAGCTCATGAAAAGTTGTTGATTGCTTAATCAATTTCTCCATGGTACTGCACAGTAATTGGAATACTGTGATCTAATGGGTCATTTTAGCCTGAAGACACAGCTGAAGTCTTGTCCTCTTCTAAAATGGAAATTAGGCAATGCTACTTCTCTCTAGTTACTTACTACATCAAGTAATCTGCGTGGATCCAGCTCTCTCTTACATCCTGGAAGACTTCATCCCACAGCCTGGGTGGGGAAGACTTAGATATCTTTTTTTTCCTTTTCCATGGCCAGCTGCTTTTCTCAGAAGAAATTCAAAAGCGCAAAAGCCTTCAGCAAACTCCTCCCTTGCTACTTAGCTTTGAGGGGAGATGCTCACCATAGTAGAGGTAGAGATGCTTAGTCTGCAGGCCAGTTATGGGTATCTTGTTGAGACCGACAGCTTCTGTCCTAGAGGTCCTCATTAAAAAGTTCACAGCATGAGATGTGCCAGACCATTCGCTGGACTGTGTTATCTGTTCGTTATCAGGTATATTAAAACCTAAGACCTTCCATCCTTTTGGAAGGAATTAATATGAACAGTTTGTTTAATGAATGTTGTAGAATTTTGATGCTCTTCCATATTAATCTTTATCAGAAAATGACGCACTTTTTTTTTCTTTTAGGTTATAGAAGCTAATTTGGCATGATTTATTTCTCACACTGTTACAACTAGATTTTTTTCATTTATTGCAAACACCTTGAGTCCTAACACTTTTTTTAAAATCAAGTCTTTTAAAACCTGCAGGCCAGTTTTTGTCTGGGAGGAAGGAATCTGTTGCTGAGGTCTGTGGATGTGAAACTGGAAATAACTTTCATCCTAAACCAAAAGAAAGCATTATGGAAGGAAATGAGGAAGAAGATCAGTTTTCACATCTCATGGAGCGGCTTGGAGCTAATAATATCTTGAAGGAGTAAGTATTGCCGTTGAAACAGTGGAGAAGCAGGAGAACCACAGAAACACCTGTCTTTCTGGATTGCGCTGCTTTGGCCTGGAGGAAGGAGGTCAGGCGTTTGAATTTATTTATTTATTTGTTTGTTTGTTTATTTATTTATTTATTTTTCAAATTTAGATACCGCCCATCTCACAAAAAAGTGACTCTGGGCGGTTCACAATAAAACAGCAATAAATATTAAAATACAATAAAACAATATAAAATACACTAAAAATAGAATAAAACCAAACACATACACAAGTAATATCTTCCAAGATGTCGATGGTCAGTAAGATGTTAACATAGGGGAGCATCTTCAAGGTGCCAGCCACCCCCAGGGTGGGTTGCCCTTTTTTGTGCCCCATGCCAGCTGGCAGAGCCAGGTCTTGACTGCTTTCCGGAAGGACAAGAGAGTTGGGGCCTGCCTCACCTCTGGGGGGCGAGTATTCCATGGGGCGGGGGCCACGGCAGAGAAGGCTCTCTTTCCGGACCCCAGAATGCTGCTTTACATCCACCTGTGCAAGAAAACCGATTCAAGACTGGTTTAAAATATCATTGAAGAAAAGGACATATTTACAGTTTCCATCTGGCAATCTGGACGTCAGGCCTATTTTTCAGTCTCTCAGGAGAGCAGGTCAAAAGTTAGTTTCTGGGCTTCTCCGGTTGTTTCTCCCCTTTCCTCCTCTGCTCTGCAACCCAGCTGGAATTCTGCGTTCCAGAGTAGAAAACGGACTCCTCTGGCTGCTTTGGGGTTGCTTTGCACACGCTGCATCGTCTTGGCTGTTCTTCCCTGTCATAAATTTAGGAGAGTTGTTGCATAATCAGCCGCACTCAAATACTCTTTCGCAGATAGGAGGCTTCGCTGGTGAGTGCAACCCATGGGTTTGTTACGTCACGTTTTGGGGTTCGACATCCTCCTTGCCCTGTTTTGCTTTTTACAGTTCCAGACGTCTTGGCAGGCTCATTTAGACTGAGATGGGCAGAGTTGTGAGGTATGTAGTGCAGCTGCAGTGAGATCATGGAAGAGCCAAAATCTCTCATGCCAAATTAGGTGTGATGTTGGAGATTTGTTACTGGCTCGATCGATATCTTTTTTTCCTGCAGTAGGGATACGGAGGCCAGCTATGATCTTGGAGACGGATTGTGTCACGGCAGAGGCTTCTCGCCTGAGAGATAAAAGCAGGAAGTCCCTGTACTGGTCTCTAAGACTGATTTCTTAAAAATGATTTCAAGTTCTGTATTCTCACCATAATGCTGATCAGATTTGATGGGAGTTGCTAGTGCATATTTTAGGTGGGAACCTTTAATAATAGTTATATTCCCATTTTAAGACAATTGGGAAATTCAGTCATTCTGAAGGAGGAGCTGGCCCTCAGCTTGCACCAACAGAACAGGCGCCTCAGGGACCATGTTTGATACCGTGAATTCTATATAACTTAAGCTGATTTATTGGAAAGATATTCTGCTGGCTACCTTCTGGACTTCGTTTTTCTGAAAGTACCAAAGAGTACTCACCAAGTTAAATAAAACAGTGGGCAGTAATAAATATTGGAACTCGGTGGTGTAATTTACAAAACCTTTTTCAAGTTAAAAAGTAAAAAAACAGCAACAGTGGAATAACTAGCCATTATGACGGAAGAGAGAGCAGCCTCAGGCAGAATGTTTTAGGTGTCGTGGAAGGACAGCTCATTTCACTCTTTCCTGTGATCTAGCTTGGGGGGGGTGGGTTGCTACAAAACAACTTGGCGGCTTTGAGCACTGTCTGCTCTTTGAGCTGAGTGTGTGAGGCTGCCATCTTCTGTTCATCTTCGGTTAGGCAGCAAAATGTCCTGGAGCTGCCTTGCAGTTGGGATCTTAATTTCAAACAATCCTCAAGTGATCATATGTAGGATTGGTGGCATTAGTCTGGTGCCAGGCGGTTTAGCTCCAGAATCTATGGTCTCTGATGGGATCATGATCCAAAAGAAATAAATAAATACACATTTTGGAATCAAGGATATCACATCTACGATATTAGGATCATGGATGAGAATATCATTTTAACGTGTTGCTGCCAGAAACTTGAGTTGCTATTCACCTTCATCTAAAAATTACTTTGCCCTGTTCACGTCCATTGATAATTGAAACATTAAGGGAAATTCACAGATTCCCTAATGCAAGAAATATTTTGAGTAAGTTGAAGGAAACAAAATAAAGTGGATGTTCTTCATTTTAAATTGATGGTATCCTAGAATGAAAGTTTCCCTTGTGGATATCTCTCCTGCATTTCCTCTTCTTCCAAAAATAACAGTGGAGGGCAGCTCCTGTGGCGGGAAGACGGGGGAAGGGATGGGCACACTCCCACTCGGTTTTCTCTCAGATTGCCCTCCAAAATGGCTTGGAGGAATGCTGGGATGTGTGTGCATGCAATCAGGCCTGCTGGAAAAAGGAAAGGGGAAACAGAATGGGAAGAAAGCTTGTACATTCATAGATCCTGTTATTTCTCTGACAATTCTCTTGAAAGAGCTAGGAATAACGAGGACAGATGGCCCATCCCAGTATTTGACCATAGACCTTCGGAGGGGGATTTCATCTCCTTCCTCCATGCGGTTTGGAGGGATTTGGAGGGAGCATCTTCAGGGACGCTACTGTAATTGAAATAAGAACATTTGAAGTACATGCAGTGTGATGTATGACTCCACTAACCAGAGAGATTGCTGCAGAGGCTTACAGGTTGGGAACTGGAGACACTTTGCTTTACTGGTTCCATTCTTTTCTGCAGGACTGCACAGGATCCCATTGAACGTGCTCATCCGATTCCTAGATTTGTTGACTTTCCTGCATTCCGGACTGTTAGTTAATACACAGGTGGCTTCAGTGAACTTTGGTGCACTAGCCAGGGCCCTCCCTGAACCAAAATAGCCCAACTTGAGTGATGCTCAACCATGGCCTCACAGGGATCCATGTTCACAGCTGGATTATGGCACACTGTGTGGAGCTACTTTTTCAGACGATCTAGAGTGGTGGCTGGTGCATTGTGCAGCAGCCAGATAAGTGATGTGACTAAATGAAGACATTCACATTGATCTATAGAGCCATAAAGGGCTCAGGAACCATGTATTTAAAAAATGACTTTCTCAAGACCACCTATTCTTGCATCAGATTAGCTAGGGAGATTCTGCTTGTGGTCTCACTGATGCGTTTGACTGATAGCGTGGTAGCACCCCAGCTGAACACCCTTTCCCAGGGGAAGTGAGGTGCTGCAGGCCCCATGGCTTTGAAGACATGGTGAACCACAACTGTAGCCATATTTCTTCACCTAGGCTGGTGCTGGAGGAGTAACCACTGCTGCCTTTTCCTAGGAATTATATTTTAATTGCCGTGCTCTCATTGTTCTGTCATTGTAGCTGGTGGGAGTTTGTTTTGTTGTTCATTGTGTTTATCAAATTATTGCTTTTGTTCTGCGCTCTGTGCTCCTTTGGGAGAAAGAATAGTATAAATGAGCATTTTCACTTTTGTTATGAATTTTGAGATTAGTAATACAAAGGAGCCCTTACCAGCAAGAACAGAAATTGTAAACATATATGTGAGCATTAACATTTCTGCAGAAGATAGTCATGTGCAAGTGGCTTTGTATCTTCTGTAGTAAAATTTAGAGATGGATGAAAAAGTTGTGCAACTCATTTCTTAAAATAAAAACATACCCAAATCTATATTTCTTCATAAATGGAATCAAAAGGACATTGCCAGTATGCTTCTGGGCTCAGTTTAGGGTCCTAGTAGTGACCTGTAAAGGCCTTCATGGCATGGGCCATGTTACTTGTGGGACTAACTCTCCCCAGTTGTATCTACCCATCCTGTGAGATCCAACAGGAGAGGCATGCTCTGGGGCCCAACCATTAGGGAGTGCCATCTGGCTGGCCCCAGAGGAGAACCTTGTGATGCTACCCTCTGGAACGTCATTCTCCAGAGATTAGACTTGCCCCAACCCTACTGGGTTTCTGTAAGGCCTTAAAAACCTGGTTTTGTTGATGAGCCTGGAGCCAGGGTTGTGTGGTTGAGTCCATATCTTCGTTATATTGACAGTGTTGGTTGGTTTTATCTCCCATATTTGTTATTTATGTAGTTTTTATTCTCTGTTAGCTGCCCAGAGTCATACATTTGAGATAGGTGACCATGTAAGTTGAATAAATAAATAAAATTAGAACTGAAGAAAAAGTAAAAGTCACTGATTCTTCCATCTATCCCCATGATTCTTACTTGATGATACAAGAGTGCTAAAATTACATTTGCTACTGAAACCCCCAAAATTTAGCTCCTAACGTGCATTTCATTTTTTTCCTTTCCCCAGTGAAAATGATATAAAGAAACTCTGGCTGCATTTGAGGAAACATGAGCCTCACCTACTTTGCAATTTTGAAGAATTCTTGACAAAAATCTTTTCTCAGCTCCAAGAAGCTGATGATGAAAAGAACACCTTGGAGTATGCCTTGATGAAGTAAATGCTTCTTTTATGATAGCTTCCTAGGGGATCACATTATATTTCTTTCATAGCAATTCTGTTTGGGCAGAGAGTTCTCCAGGAATGGGTAATGTATGTTTAAAGCTACAGCAGCAGGCTTGATTGGATCTACGTGAAGTTTTTTTGCCCTGCAAGTATAACGTCCATTCCATTAACTGTCCGTACAATCCCCAACAGGGATGTAAGTAAGTTCATCATGAATTTCTATGAGAGCAAATTGCAGATTGCTTCAGAATGAATTCCCCATTCCATGAATGGCACGGATGGCAGCACTGAAGCAAAGCTGTTAAAGTTCCCCTTGTTTGGACAAAACTACACCAAAGACGGAGTTCATTCATTGGCAAGAGGTGCACTGAAAAAGATGCTCTCCTACAGCCCCACCCCTTGCTGGAACCACCTACTCAGACTCAGCTTCTGGCTCTGCCACTGCCTACCTGCATGGTTTCAAATTCTCCTTCCCGTGTGCCCACCACGAACTCAGCCACCTATGGGACTCCTCACCACTTTATCTCCTGCCAGTCGCATTTGTTCAGCCTGCCTTTCTGCCACCCACTGCAAGCTCTCTGGGTGTCCTCGCCCCATTTGCCCTTCTTGCCTCTTCTTCCTCCCCCAGCCAACATGCCTTCTTCCAAAAGCTGCCAATGAAATTGGATGAGGATTTGTTCTCAGGGACTGAGTGATTGGAAGAATAGGGGTATCCTGAGAACTGCGGGTGGATTGAGCAACTGCTTCCTGCTGAATAACCAGAGGCTATGCCCATGGCTCCCTTAGGGCACTCTCTACCCATTCCTGAATTGGCACAAAACTATACTAGCATGACGTTTGCAATCCCCATTGCTGATCTGTATCCTTCCTCCATTACCTCTGTTTCAAGTCCCTGCAGTCTCCTCCAAGGTAATGGGTGACAAAGTTAGATCCCTTGGACTGCCCTTGGACAATGTTGAAATAATGGAGAAATGCTACCAGTACCAGCCACTTAGAGGCTGTGAGGAATGAGATGATAAATTGCATACATGAAATAAACTAAGTGTCAGAATCCTCGCAAGATTTTATAATAGATTATTATATGGCTAGTTTAAAAAATGGCTTTTTACATGCTGCGGTTCTGCCATTGTAAAAGGGGGTGGGGAGAAGGAATGAGAAACCGTTTAAAGCAGATGGCTCCTTATCACAGGCTCTGGCATGATCAAGGCCGTGCCAGCAAGGGAATCAGAAGACCAAGAACTAAGGGTGATGTAAGCGGGGGGGGGAGTAAGAAAAACAGCTTTTGGCGCGCTTTTGCTCAGTCTTAGCAATGCTTTGGATCTGTACACTTATTCTCAATAAATGAACTTTCTTTTGAATCAATATTGGTTGCAAGGAAAGTTACTGGATTTGGGATCAACAGGTGGCAGTTCGTTACACTAAGGAAGATACAAGCTTATCTCACTCATGGGCAGGGAATGAGGGGAAATGGCAGGAAAAAGATGATACCAAGCTGTTTTTGTATCACTTTGTTGGGTGTAAGTGGGCAAAGGCATGAAGAATTTGTACTTGGCCAAGAAAGGAACAGGAAGACATAAACCTTTCTACTGGTGGTGTCCTAAGAAGCAAAACTGAAGAGGAATGACCTGGAGTTGGCATTGGTGACCTGCAAAGCTTCTGGCATGTTTGTCTTCCTGCCTCCAAACAACCAGTCATATATTTGCAACAGATGTAGAGAACAGAAGCAATAAAAGCAACAAAAGAGAGCAGAGTTGCCCTCTGTAACTCCTGCCCAGAAGTCCAAGTGATGGCAGTGAGGTACAGGACATCTCAAGGAGAAGATGTGGATTTTTTGATGTGGATCTTTTCCAAAAGCAATTTGCAGATCTTTCAAAGAGGGATAAAATTATAGTGGGGAAAACTTTAATAGCTGTACATCTGTTGGGAGATAATTCTGCAAAGTTTTCTTCTGGCAAGTTCCTGACAAGCTTTGTTGAGAACTTTCTCCTCAAGATGGTGGAGGAAGGCCCGAGCGCATTACTTCTCCTTGAGTCAAAAAGGGAGATTTAACTGAGGAAGTGGAAGAAATAGGAACATGGGGTGTGGGGAGGGATCACAAAATGCTGGAGTTCTGCATTTTAAGGGGAATTAAAGCTCTCCTTAACCCTGTGATCCCTCAAACTCAGTGGAGCCCCCATATTGTGAAGAAGCCAGCTACTGGGATCACCTGCCCAAAATTACAAAGAAGACTTTGTGGCGCTCTATTAGATAGCCTTTTCCAGTTCGATGCTGAACTGTTGGCTGAGCATTCCTTGAAGATGATTTGCAAAGCAGCCGTTGATCTATCTGATAGATTTGCCAGCCTGTCCGCACTGGACCTTTTCACAAAAGGAAGAATAGGTGGCTTATAGTATCTCTAAGCTTTTGCTAGTGCTGCAACAAAGGTGTAATTTGTTGTACTTTTTAAAATTCCTTATTAGCAAAATTTCTGCCTACGATGATGAAATCCAGCAACTGTATGAAGAAATGGAACAGCAAATCAAGAATGAGAAAGAAAAGGTCCTGTTGGAGGCAAGTATCTTTTTAATATGGATGATAAAGGGCAGACGGATATAGAATATGACTATAGAATTATTCCTACACTATAGTAATAAAATAAACTATAGTGTCAAACCTTAGTTTGTTTAAGGCAAGAGCCATCTGGTTCTTTCTTGAGGCATTCTGGTTAACAATAGGAGGTGTACTTTTCTCCCCCCATCACTGCTGGGTTGTCTTATTTTGCTACTGTGCAGCTTAATACAGCTGGCAGGTGTATAAGGATTCTGGGGCTGAAAGTGAAAGCGTATCCCAACCAGATAAATGGTCCTTTCCAAGCCAGCAATTGACGCATCTTAATTCTTTGAGATACAAAGTTCAGCATACTCCTGAAAGCTTTGTGCGTGTGTGTGTGTGTGAGAGAGAGAGTGGTTTTTTCTGTGTTTGCATTGCAACCCCCCCTCCAGTCTCCTCCTATACTTAGTTGTTTTCTGACCCATGGTGGTGCCTTTACCTAAAATCCTTTGCTCTTTTTGTTATCCTCCAATTTTGCAGGACACCAAGAGGTTTCAGTCCCGACATCAGGATCTGGAGCATAAACTTGCAGAAAAGGAGAAGGAATTGGAACAACTGGCTCAGAAGCAGAAAAGAGTATGTGAAAATTGTGATGTTATAATAGCCGCCAGTTTCTAAGTAGGCTTAGCCATGCAGTGGCAGTGTGCTGTATCCTTTTGGCCGCGCTGGTAAGAAAGCCCAGAAGCCTTGAACCACCGAAGTCGTAAGATGGTGATGCTTGTCCTTGGTGATGGTTCGCTCGCTTTCTGGAATACCTTCCGGAGGGAAGTCTGGGAAGCAAAGGATTTTCTTTCTTCTGCTTCGTCTGGTAGGAAGGAAATAAGAGGCTTTCTGGGCCGCCACACTGCATGACTGGTGGGACTCCTTTGCCTCCAGATCCTTTTGAACAAAGATCGGCACCTGTGTTAAAACTTCAAAAGCCGCCTTGCCCGCTGCTTATTTTTCCAGCCTGACACAGTGAATTTAATTCCTTTAGCTGGCTGGCAAGTTGATTTGTACCACACAGATATCAGCCTGATCTCCGCGGAGCTGACTCACGAAAGGCAACTGAGCTCTTACTGAGACATTTGTTGGAAGCCGTAAATAATCCCAAATGTTTCTTATCGTTGTTTGGAGGTCCAAGCATAGAAACTGGAGGTAAATGAGAAGCTCCTAGGGCTGCAGAAATAATGTGTCGAGGGTATTTGGCAGTCGTCGCTGTGCTTGGAGGGTTTGCGGGCCATCCCTGCTGCTTCACCTCTTACCCGTGTGGGGCCTTGTTGGTTTCGTTTGTGCTCTGCTGAAAAGGAGCCAGGGCCAGCCTTCAGCTGCCTTATTAGATCATTGTCACGGAAATATTGGTATAAGCCTAGGTGATAAGATAATGGGATTTTGCGAAAAGGGGGGAAAGGACATTTTCTTTTATTCAGAAGGGTTAATTATTTAAGCTGCTGCTGAAAAGGGGTCCACGCCCCTCCCACTCCCCTTTGGGTGGATCTCCCGACGGCTAGACTGGGCAGGCTGTCACACTGAGCAAAGCAGGGTACCCTTTCTACAGATCCAGCTGCCGTCAGTAATACGTTAACAGACACTCTTACTCCCAAATGTTCTTGCAATTTATATTCTTATATTGTTTCCCATGCATTACAATGACAGCAAGCATCTGAAGCAAAACTACAACCACGTTACTCTGCCAAACGTTCTTACGTTCTGAATGGGCATCAAACTAAAAGTCACCAGCATCTTTTTAGGTGAATTTGACTTTGGGGCATCAAGAGCTCTTCCCTGTTAGGGTTCCCTTTCCTTCATGTATTCCCCTGAGGTACAGATCACTTCAACAAATCAGCTCGTTGAATAAATGCAGTTGAAGTGAGACTACATGGAAGGTTTGTCTCCATATTTATGTTCTTTCTGGTGTGTACAGTTGGGGTTCCCACTCCTTCCCTGGATGTTCACCCAGGTGGAAATGGACGCCTACTTCCAGGATGTTAGCAATAATCTTGTGGGTGCTACCTGCCTTCTCTTGGATATACCTTTCTCTGTCATCCTCCTCATCCTATAGGGCCAGACAAGATTGGCCCATATTTCAATTCTGAATTTTTAAAAAATTCTTTCAATAGTAGAATACCTGAGCCCTAAAAAAAACCCCAAACCCACTTTGGAAGCATCTTATGAGTTTGTGATTAAATCTAATAAAAACCCATTCAATTTGCTTTTTAATTATAGTTCTTCTTTTCATATAGTTGGAAGGACAATGTAAAGAGCTACATAATGATAAGCAGGATACTACAACAGAAAATACCAGATTGAAGGTTACTAACCAAGAGCTTCAAGATGAGCTGGAGAGAACAGCAGAGGAGTTAATTGTTGCCCAACAGCAGTTGCAGATACTTCAAGATGAAGCTAAAAAACTGCAGGAAGAAAAGGAAATGTGAGTAATTCTAGAAAACAGGAATTAATATGAGGGCATTGATTTTATAAAAGGATATATACTTTATTATTGTATTACAGTCATAGACCAGCTCAAAAATACAAAATAATAATAATAATAATAATAATAATAATAATAATAATAATATCCCCCAGTGAAGCACTACCTTGATGTGGTTGTGGGGCTTGTGTGCTCTGAGGAGGATGAGAGCGATACCAGAGGTTCAACCGTACCAGACAGGTCTCATCAGAGGAGCCAGATAAAGAGTGTCTCTCCCATAAACAATATGGTGAGACGTAGTTTACTGAAACCCATACTGAATCGGTCATCGCCTGGGTCATAGGTGCCTTGGATGTAATCCCCAAACATCTGGAGCACCACTTGAAGACCATTGGCATTGACAAAATCACCATCAGCATATTGCACAAGGCAGCTTTACTTGGAACAGCTTACATCCTGCGACGATACCTTTAACGCCATCGAACAATATCATCTGCCCATCCCAGGTCCTTGGGATAAACATCTGGCTGACTCTGCGACCAACAATTTATTTATTTATTTATGTTTCACGTTTGGCATTGCCCATCTTCCAAGAACTGACTCTGGGCAATTTACAGTAAAAGAAATAATACAGGTGAAACTCAAAAAATTAGAATATCGTGCAAATGTTCATTTATGTCAGTATGGCAACTCAAAAGGTGAAACCAATATATGAGATAGACGCATTACATGCAAAGCGAGATATGTCAAGCCTTACTTTGGTATAATTGTGATGATTATGGCGTACAGCTTATGAAAACCCCAAATTCACAATCTCAGAAAATTAGAATAGTGTGAAAAGGTTCAATATTCTAGGCTCAAAGTGTCCCCCTCTAATCAGCTAATGAATCCATAACACCTGCAAAGGGTTCCTGAGCCTTTAAATGGTCTCTCAGGCTGGTTCAGTAGGAATCACAAGCATGGGAAAGACTGCTGACCTGACAGTTGTGCAGAAAACCATCATTGACACCCTCCATAAGGAGGGAAAGCCCCAAAAGGTAATTGCAAAAGAAGTGGGATGTTCCCAAAGTGCTGCATCAAAGCACATCAATAGGTTATGTGGAAGGGAAAAGTGTGGTAGAAAAAGGTGCACAAGCAGCAGGGGTGACCGCAGCCTGGAGAGGATTGTCAGGAAAAGGCCATTCAAAAGTGTTGGGGACTTTCACAAGGAGTGGACTGAGGCTGGAGTTAGTGCATCAAGAGCCACCACACACAGACGGATCCTGGACATGGGCTTCAAATGTCGTATTCCTCTTGTCAAGCCGCTCCTGAACAACAAACAACGTCAGAAGCATCTTACCTGGGCTACAGAAAAAAAGAACTGGTCTATTGCCCAGTGGTCCAAAGTCCTCTTTTCTGATGAGAGCAACTTTTGCATCTCATTTGGGAACCAAGGACCCAGAGTCTGGAGGAAGAATAGAGAGGCACACAATGCACGATGCTTGAAGTCCAGTGTGAAGTTTCCACAGTCTGTGTTGATGTGGGGAGCCATGTCATCTGCTGGTGTTGGTCCACTGTGCTTCATTAAGTCCAGGGTCAACGCAGCCGTCTACCAGGAGATTTTGGAGCACTTCCTGCTTCCTTCTGCAGACGAGCTTTATGGGGATGCTGACTTCATTTTCCAGCAGGACGTGGCACCTGCCCACACTGCCAAAAGTACCAAAACCTGGTTCAATGACCATGGGATTACTGTGCTTGATTGGCCAGCAAACTCGCCTGACCTGAACCCCATAGAGAATCTATGGGGCATTGCCAAGAGAAAGATGAGGGACATGAGACCGAACAATGCAGCGGAGCTGAAGGCTGCTATTGAAGCATCCTGGTCTTCCATAACACCTCAGCAGTGCCACAGGCTGATAGCATCCATGCCACGCCGCATTGCGGCAGTCATTGCTGCAAAAGGGGCCCAAACCAAGTACTGAGTACATATGCATGCTTATACTTTGCAGAGGTCCGATATTGCTCTATTTCCAATCCTTGTGTTATTGATGTCATGTAATATTCTAATTTTCTGAGATTGTGAATTTGGGGTTTTCATAAGCTGTACGCCATAATCATCACAATTATACCAAAATAAGGCTTGACATATCTCACTTTGCATGTAATGCGTCTATCTCATATATTGGTTTCACCTTTTGAGTTGCCATACTGACATAAATGAACATTTGCATGATATTCTAATTTTTCGAGTTTCACCTGTAATAATAATAATAATGACATGCTACCTGACTCCCAACCACTCTGGTCATTGCCGTAAAATAAAGTGTGAGACAGCAAGTAAAAAGCACAGTAAAAGCCGATGATTATAAAACTGGTGCGGTCGAAGTGTAACATATTTTAAAACAAAACTTAGCCATGTTAAGAGAAATAAAATCACATTGATCAGATAGTGGCAGCTGGAAGTAAAAAGGCTCTGGGTGGCCTGGAAGTCTGGCCAGATGGGTTGTTATTAACTGCAACCGAGCATCTTTGTAACGAGAGCTATGTAGTTAAAGGAACGTGGGTTAGTGTTTCAGGAGTTCCACCACAGGAGCAAACCTTGTGTGAAGAATAGCTGTTGCCAGGTTAGGATTCTTCTGAATGTGGAGACCATTATTTGGCTCCGATCCCTGGTGAACAGCTGCCCAAGCACAGATCTGACTGGGCTTCCGAATCCTTGGCATGCTGTTTGAGGGCTGCCTTTGTGTGCTCACCTCCCGGCATCAAGTGCAAAGCCATAGCGCCTCAGCTTCTCATGCAGTGTCCTACCCCTAGTTGTGAAAGGCGGTTTGTTATTCTGTCGGAATGCAGGTTCCCTGGCTCAGGTCTTCCAGAGGAAGGCAGCCAGAAATCTAAGAGAACATGGGGAGGGAGGGGGCAAGAGAAGAGCAGCTGGCCCCTGGGGAGAACCAGTGCCTCTGAAACGAAAGGAAGGAGGCTCCAGCAGCCCTTCTGACAAACCGGACGGTCATTCTGTAACTAGGGTCCGAGGAGCGTGGTTGATGGACCGCTTTAAAAAGAACAGGTGTTCCGTATATTACCTATTCAAAGTTTTGATGGTTTGTGTTCAGCTGGTCCTTTGAGAAAACTATAATAGCCCAACGTCTAGGAAAATACATGGCTAGGAAAAGCACAGGGCTCAGGGTGTGAACATCAGTGTAAGACCAAACTCCCCCAGAGAATTCTGAGTTTATCCGTCTTGAGCTGGTAAAGGATCCGAGGAGGAATTTCATGATCGTAACAGGGACGGGCTCCCACTCGCAGGTGGCCTCCAGACGGCACCCGTTGGACTACCTGTTGGGGATTGGTTAGTGGCACTCTGCAGTGAGACGGGAGCAGGACCAGATGATCCAACGTCCCTTCCAGCTCGTACATTCTATCATATTTATGATTTGGAGCAACTTATACCAGTTCTGTGCAAATAAATGCAATTTTTGCTATCATTACCTCCATGCAATGACGGTTTTTAAAGCCACCAATAATTCAGGAAAAATTCTTGTCTGTTTGATGGCAGACAAATCACTATGTGGAAATGGCTTTGGCAAATACTGTGTCTTTGCCTGGAGCAAAAACATAACACTTTTTCCAGGTGGCCTTCAAGGGCACTGTTTTTTTGTGCCAGGCATATGCTGCTTATTTATTTTTTTGCTTCATGAGATTTTAGTGACTGAAAAACCTGAAGAATCTATTTTTATTATCAGAGAAGAAATTCAAACTACATGTACTACAGTCAGCATTAATTTTGTTATGCCACAACTGATTCTTTCGCTAGATTATGATTTGGATCATCTGGGAGAGAAAATAGCAATAATTTGTACAGGTCTGCGGACACTGATCTGACAAACACTTAGCAAGGCATGGAATAAAACTTCTGATTTTGTTTAGTAAAATTAAGGAGATTCTTCAGAGCTTCATTTAACAAATGCTGCATATGTGCAATTGCTTTTTTCCCCATAAAAATGAAAGTTTAAAAATCTTCCTATTCTTATGTTATAAAGTCTTTTGATGGATGTTTGCTTTAGTTTTATTGTGCGTCGAGCAATTTCTGTCCAGATTTAGATTAAAAATGGCCATTAAAAAGTATTCTGTGTACTTGTAAAAAGTTACTTTTAGTTTTGGTTGTGGGAAAAGAAATTTCAACTTATTGTGGAACTTCAGAAGTAAACAAATTAGAGTAATTATGAATTTGGTCATTTTCTGTAGTTATTAGTGCAGTACCCACAGGAGAGGGTGAATCACAGCTCCCACTAGTATCTTCTTGAAGCAGCAGGTTGAACTGGGTTTTGCATAATGCTTGTTTTGTTTCTTCTCCAGTGAGGTTTACCGAGTGACAGAAACATTACAGAGGGAGAAATCAGGACTTCTTAAACAATTGGATTTTTTGAGGTAAGAAGGATTCAAAATGGGCTTTAGGGAGTGTGGGAGGTCATCTTCCTTTTTGATGAATGCATTCTTTATTGCAGTGTTGTATGGAGAAGACAAAGCTGTTTGTTTAAATAAAAACAGGCCACGGAATGAATAAATGTACATATTTTCCCAGTAAAATAGGAGTATTTATCGTAAAACCTAGGTTGGGTCATTCCAAGTGAGACAGTGAGGCCGCTGGTGCTTCCATTAATGACAAAAATTAAATAGCCAGGAAACTTGCCAGGAAACTGGGCCTGAGAAGCAGCAGTCCCAGGAGTGGCAGTGCGTTTATTCACATTCATGAGCAGCAGGACCAACGTGCTGGTTGGGGGAGGAAGGGGAACCTCCTCTCTCCTCTCTCTGCTGTGGGGCCAGAGCAGCTGGCCAGATGGGTAGCGGACTCAAGCTGGAGGTGGCTGTATGCCTTTGGATCTTAGGAGGATGGTATTTGGAGAGGCACACCAGCAACTGAATTGAATATGGAACAAACCAAATTGTTTCCTGACCAATTTTTTAGTAGTTTAATTTGCATAAGGATAATTCAAGCCCTCATTTCTACTGTGCCATTTGTATTGATGCAGTTGCACACCTAGTGGTGTGGAAATGCCTGTTTCGTGCTCCCAACTTTCCAGTTGCCTGTGCATGAAACCATTGGCAGTTCTTCCGTAGATGCTGGGGCAGCGATAGCGCTTCCCCTCCCTTCCTTGTCCACTCACCAGCACAAAGGCATGCTGAGAGGCCTCTGTTCCTGTGTAGAGAGTCGGCAGATGACCTTGGCGGAGATAGGCGGGAACTGTTACCTAGACAAAAGGGGCTGAAGAATTTTTCAAGTCCAGAGCAATGAGATAACATTAGGAAGGGGTTCAGACAGACACCTCCCTAATTTACTGAACTATAAGAAGAGGGAGGAGGAACTGCACAATCAGACTTTCAATCTCACATTGGTATCTGGCACCTACACAGAACACCCCAGGAGGTGCTGTTGTGGAAGGTGTTCTTCAAATTCTTCTTGGCAAGATACAGCATGTGAAAACAAGGACTGAGCACTGTGGTTTTTAACAGCAGAACAGCTGTATGCCATTGGGTGTACAACTGTCAAAATTGCTGATAATATTCCTCTAACTGCAGAGTAGAAAAAAATGCCATTGAAGAAATGGCTTGGTCACTACTCTCAGCTGTAGACTATTCACTCATTTGCTTTGGGAACTGAGAAGAAGGTGAAGCAGTACCAAGATTTGGATTGAACTGGAGATCCCAGGGTCCCAGGCTTTGCTGCATGGTTTATCATGGAGCTCATTTTATTTCCAGTTATGTCATCTTCTGCTTGGCTCCACCCTTGATTAGTTGTCCTGTACTCTACCAGTACAGAGCTGCTGTACAGTAGAAGAAATATACTGAATTCTCGTATTCAGAACCTAAATTTAAAATAACATCCCAGAATTTCCCCCCATAACAAAATAGGAATAAAATAGGAGAACATTTCACCAGAATAAATACCCCCCAAGTTGGGAATCTTTACTGGTAAATGGGGAGTCTTGGAAGATATCCTTAATTTTGTCCTTCCTTCCTTCCTTCCTTCCTTCCTTCCTTCCTTCCTTCCTTCCTTCCTTCCTTCCTTCCTTCCTTCCTTCCTTCCTTCCTTCCTTCCTTCCTTTAGAGAAAGGAACAAATATCTGAGAGATGAACGTGATATTTGTCTCCAACAGGTATGTATTTATTTATTCATTCATTCATTCATTCATTCATTTATTTATATATTTCAAATTGTAGCTCTTTTTATAAAGGATTTTCTAGACAAAGACCTTTGACAAAAACTATAACTGTAGCTTTCCATTTAAAACTTTAAATTCTATCAAATTTAGAAATGGTAGGGTCTGTGATATACTGTAGAGTTGGGAAGCCTTAATTTGAGCACGAAATCTCTTGCAGCAACCATTATTTTGAATTATGCTTCTGTGGTTAGGCTCCAGTTCTGTGATAAGGGAATTGAAGTCTAGTTAGCTTTTTTGTGGATCGTGAGATTACTAAGATTGTAGTATTTATTTAACTTCTTTGTATCTGTCTTCCTTCTATTTAATGTCTTTAAAGAGCATATATGAAAATTTATTTATTTATTTATTTATTTATTTATTTTTATATATCACATTTATATAGCCACCCATCTCACACAAAGTGACTCTGGGTGGCATACAACAATTAAAATAAAATAACAAGTGAATAAAAACAGGCATATAAAAAGATAAAAAAGTTATTATTAAAATAAAAGCATTATCACAGTTTTTTAAAAAAATAGGTTTTAAAATATACAAACCCCACGGAGAGAGCAGAGTATCAATTACAGCGGAGCCATCTAAGAATGTCTCCGGTTCCCAAAGACCCTCAGGCGTGATGACACAACCAGGTCTTGAGGGACTTCCTAAATGACAGCAGGGAAGGGGCGAGACTCACTTCAGGAGGGAGAATATTCCACAAGGAGGGAGCCACGGAAGAGATGACCCACCTCCTGGGACCCACCCAATGCGTGTCCCTGGCCGATGGAACGCATAGCATACCTTGCCTGCCAGATCTGATGGGACAGGCTGATGTAATCAGGGAGAGGCGGTCCCCATCCCATGAAGGGCGTTAAAGGTCAAACCCAGCACCTTGAATGGGACCGGGAAGCAGACCAGCAGCCTGCCACTCTCTTGATATCCACCACTCAGAGGTTCCAAAGCGTATGTGCCCATGACGTGAGGCTGGATATTTCACCCTAGTCATACCTTAATAGAACATCAATTGGCTAATCAGTGACCCAAAGGGAGAAGAAGGGTTTTTCTAGAAGCTGATGGACACTGGAGATGGAGCTCAATCTGTCAAAAGAGAAAGTTCTCACATGTTGTATGCCACCGAAATGTTACCACCACGGTTTTTCATTGCTTAAAAGGCATACAAACAAGCATATCTGTATTGTTTTGACATTCCAGCCTTGCATCTGTTGTCTTATTAAGTATATTTTGACATTTTAAAACAATATTTCTACAGAAATGTAGGAATGTTGCACCTGTCAGTTGGAAGCAAAGGTCAGGCTCAATTATTGGCAAATATATTGAGAGAAGAAGTTCCCTGAAGAGGTAAGCCTTCTATTTTGTCTTCGGCACATTATTAGTTTTTCAGGTAAGTTATAGAATAGTATAGTAGTCACAGTACAGCAAGAAACAATGCTTTACTTAAGTATTTATTTCCTGTGTATATTTCAAATCTCCAACTACATCTTTGTTCCCTGTCTTATTTAGCTGTGGCTCAGAATTTATCTGGGAACCAAAAACAGTCCTCCTCTGAAGGACCTGAAAGCTTTGTAGGTGGTAGAAAGTGGTGCCTTTAGTGGAAGTTGGGAGTCACAGAGCCCAAGCACTCTTGTACTGAACTAACCTGGATCCTTAAAAGAATTTGGATGGATAATTTCATTTATTGCACTGATCATGTTTTTGAAATTTTCCATAAAGAACAAAAAGCTAAAATTATTGTGGATGGTCTTATTTCACAGCAACGCACTATATTGAAGGGACCAAGACAAGGATTCCTTCTCTCTCTTTTTATTAGCATTAGAACCCTTGACAATCCAGATACGTCAAGAAAACAGATTAAACTAGCTGCTCAAGAACTAATAAACTGAAAGCATTTGCGGGTGATATTGTACTAACAATTGCTCAGTCAACGGCCTCTAATAACATTGATGGAACGTATACAACAATATGGTTTGATGTTAGGTTATCAAATTAATAAAAAGAAAACATGGATGTTGATATGGAATTTGACAGATGATGAAAAGCAATTTGTGTATCAACTAACTGGCTTTAACATTACTACTAAAAAGGTTAAATGTTTAGGAATCTTTTTGACAAAAAGTAATAAGGATCTATTCAACAACAATTATTACCAACTTGGAAGCATATAATGATATATATTTCTAGATGAAAGAAATTCCTGCAGTCAAAATGAATATTTTACCAAGACTAAATTTCCTTTTTCAAATGATTCAAGTCTATATTGAGAATAAGGTACTAAACAACTGGTATAGACAAATTATTTCCACGTGGTCTAACAAAAGGCCAAGGATTAAATTCAAGAACTTGCAAGATTCAAAGGAAGTAGGTGGCCTAGCAGCTCCAAGTTCAGATTGTACTACCATACCAGCTGTCTAACATGGATTTCAGAATGAATTCTCTTTCCTTATGGTTCCGTTATCTTAATGGAAGGGGTAGATTTTTCACAGGGGCTGGATTTATGTATTTGGGTTGATATACACAGAAACAAACAATTTTCAAGTCTGTCTAATATTAAGCAATTTATTGAATGTTTGGAATAGATATAGGAAGAGAAAAAGTCCAGACTTCTCTCCTCTTGCTTCCTTACTGAATGTCTACTTTTATGAAGAAGAAAGCACTAAGAAATTTATTCAACGGAGAGACAATCTGTTTAGATTACAAGACTTTATTATTAACAGGACAAAAATCTTTTCCTCTTCCATACTCAGTTGGTTCCAATACTCTCAAAAAGCAAGCACATCAAAGGGGATTATGGAAACAAGGGGGAATTTTGAGGAATTTGAAATTCTTATAAACCCATATCACTGAACATTTGTGGGCCACAATTTATAATCTATTACTGTAGTGAAATATGATTCAGAACCTGAAGAAGTAAAAATATTGTATGAGTGCAAAATTTGGATACAATTATAGAGATGGAACAGTGGGAATTTCAATAAAAAAAGAATATGAAGTTCACCTCAAACATTATATTTAGACAGAACTGGTATAAGATATTTTATCGCTGGTACATTACTGCACTCACGATCTCTATGAGTAGCTCTTTTTCCCCAAAATGCTGGTTATGCGATGATTGGGTCTTTCTTCCGTATGTGATAGCAATGTGGCAAAGCTCAACAATATTGGAAATTATTTCACCAAAGAAAGGAACAAATTTTGAAAGTCATAATTCCATTTCAACCTGAGATATTTTTTATTAAACTCCACACATTTCTTCAAAATACACTGAACTGTATATGATAACAGTTGCAAGGGTTTTATATTCTTTTTATTGGAAAAGGTCTCTGATCCCCTCTATGGAGGAATGGTTAATTAAACTGAGAATATGCTTCAATATCTAGAATAACTTCATATCTAAAAAGTAAATGTGATGTACAATTCAGTCTTGGATTACAATTCTGTACATGGAATTGTGCCACATCTTGACTTTGGGTTCTAAAGTTTATATTTTAGTACAGTATTTATAGTATTCTTTCAATATATTGTTTGTTATTTATAGCTTTTTCTCCTTATTGCTTTCCAACTATTAAACAACTATTTTTACAGTTCAATAGAGATTTCTTGACTAGAAATTAGATATGAAATGTCTTATAGTACTGTAAGTTGATAATGGTGTATTAGAATATATTAGCCATATGATATTTCAGCCTGCTGGTTATTCACAATGTGTTGGCTACCTACCCGTATTCTATTGCTCATATAGCTTTTTTCCCCCCTATTCCTTACTATATTCTCTATATTCTTTCAATGTGTATTTATATCAGTATTATTTCTTTTCCTTTTTTGTTGAAATAATAATAAATTAAAAAGAAGCTTAAAAAAGAAACTTTCTGAGGATTAAGTTTTATTTGAAGGATAAGTTCTAAATATAAAGTCATATGGCAAGAGTTTCAATTTCTCATATTTTCTGAAATGTCCTAAACAGCTGAATTGGTCAGTCATAGACATCTTTCCAGAATTGAACCAATGGTTATAGCAGTGAGGTGCTGGTGAGAAGCAAATTTGTTCAAAAACATTCTAAAGCAAATGTGACTATATTGATTGGCAACTAATTGTTGTGTTTATTGAAATCAAGGATGAAAAGTAATTTTGAACTGGAGTGAAAATGCCCTGACTTTCAAATTTTTGAGTATTTTTCAGATATTTTCAATATGTTTATTTACTGAATATTCATCAACTATGTTTGAGTTCACATATGAACTCAAATTCAAATTTCCACCAGATTATAAATTACTGAGTTGTATGTTTTTCCTAATAACTTTCTAGTGAGTCTTCAGAAGATGACACATTTAGCACATCCCAACGAAGAAATTCCGTTAGTTTGAGTGTGGATCTTTCATTAGATTCTGAGCCCCATATGGCTGGGGGGCTGATTCAGAGAAAGCATTTCAGAAGGATAATATCCATTGAAGAAGATCATCTGCCACAGCTTCTCAATAGGACAGAGAGGCAACTAATCAGGTGGATAGAAGAAGATGAAGTTGCCTCCCCAGGATCAGAAATGAATGGAGCCCAACAGCACTCACAGCCTGAACATGGGGAAGAGCGCTCACAGCCTGAACATCCTAGGGAAGAGCCAGTAGGAAAAGAAACACTGACAAATGTGAGGAACAAAACTGTACCATTTAGATTTTATTTTGAATGAAGTGCATTTTGGCAAACATAATAGGTTTCTAAAAAAATCACAATGAAATTATATCTATCTGGGCTGTGTGTAAAAAAGGCAAGTCAACAGCAGTATACTAGCTCTTTCATTATTAATTCAGGATAAAATTGTAATAAATATTTTGGTTGGTCTTCTTGTTGGATAGCTTCCAACAATCAGCTTTATCATTTTTTTCTGACATAACTGGAAATATGTAAAGAAATGTACATTTCGTTATTCAGTCTGTGGTTACATTAATATTATAAAGATGTAAAATGAGAAATGCGGAAGCGTATATCTTTCGCTTCTATTCAAACAAGAATTTTAAAAATCGGGAATAGAAATTATCAAGAGAGTAGCAATAAGACTTTTTATATTCTTGAGTCAATTGTACAGTTGTCTTATTTCCAAACCATATTCACCATTTGTACAATTTTTGCATCTATCTTTGATGTAACAAAACATTATTATTTATAGATGTAGTTTTTCACAAAATACATATTGTTAGTATGCAGTTTGAATTAAGTATTGTAATGAAGTTGAGTAACTATCTGCAGAAATATACATTATTCTGAGAAGGGCAAATAAGATCACTTCAAAATGTGAATTGCATGAAAGCTTGGCTTTTCTCAAAGATGGCATTTAGAGGAATATAACTGCTATTGTCCAATTAGTAATTAAACTAATTAACCATTAATCCAATTAAAAACAAGACAGTCACCTCAGCAGGCATGTCTTGCTTTAAACAAGAACATCCACAGCCTTCCTGCTGCAAGTAAGGGTTAAAACTATATTGTATTGTTTTAACTTTTAATACGTTATGTTATTGTACTTCCTGTATTTTAATTTTTATATTATTATTACCATTATCATTATCCATCATCATCATCTTATTAATGCTATATAAGCCACCTTGGAAATATAATTTTCCATTGCCAAATAGAATTGGTAGCAAGTAACCAGCTAACGTGTTTTTACTTTAGAACTATAATTGGTGGATCTGGATTCAATACATAGTTTAAAAGTACTGCATAGCCATCTCTCATTCTGTTTATTGTATGCCTAACAAGGCAACACTAAACACCTAATATTTGTGCTTGTGTGAAGGATGAAGCATTGCGCATGGCTCCAGATCGTATATTCAAGATAGTTCTGGTGGGAAATTCAAATGTGGGAAAGACTTCCTTTTTAAAGCAGTTATGTGAAGACCATTTTTCTCCAGGCACAGCTGCTACCGTGGGTAAGTAAAAGAGAGCAGACACACATATCATGGTGACATCACTCACCCCTTTGCTACAGCAGGTATCTGGGGTTTGGTAACTGCCAGTATCCCCAGGTAAATTTTATGAATGCCTTTTTGCTTTATTAAGCTCAAAAAGACAGTAATAACAATATAAAAAACACAAAAGTCTGGATAGATAAATTTAAGAGGCTACCAAGCCCTCTGGTTTAATTTTTTTATAATAATTTTTATTAAAAGCTTTAGTTACAACAATAAAAGATGATAGAAACTAAAAAAGAAAAGAGAAAAAAATGCAAAAAAGAAAAAAAAATCCTAAGAAAGCAACTTTCCACCCTCATTATGACAAGTACCTCGGTTCATGAACGCTTCTGTTTATGAACAATTCGGTTCACGAACAGCTCTGGTCGCAAAATTTTGCTTCCATTCGCGAACTCCGCATCGGGTTACGAACAGGATCCGCGGCCATTTTCCCTCCCGTGACACGTGGTCACGGCTTCCTGTAGGGGGGAGACTCTCCCTCCAAGCAGTAACCGCCTCCCCACCCGCCTTCCTGTCCTCTACGCCAGAAGTCGCGTCGAGCAAGGTTAGCTTTCTCTCTCTTCATACTGTACTTTGTGTCATATTTTTGCGGTTTAAAAAAAAAAACATATGGTTCAGAACGGATTAACCGTAATTACATTGAACCTTATAGGGAAATTTGATTCGGGACATGATCAAAAATCGGTTGGCGACCAAATTCGTAGGAGTCAGAACAGATTAACCGTATTTACATTGAACCTTATGGGAAAATTTGATTCGGTTCATGACCAATTCGGTTCGCGACCAGAGTCGCGGAACGAATTAAGTTCGTGAACCGAGGTACCACTGTATAAACAATTTCATAATCTCTTCACCTTCTCTTAATTAATAGAAATAAAACTCTTCATCCCATAATTCACCTCTTAACTATAGGCAAATCCAGTAAGTAATGTCTTCTCCAATCCAGGTGTCAGCAAAAACAGAGCCCTAAAATAATAACATTAATTAACATATATAAAACTCCACATTCCACATCTCAACTCTTGGAAAGGCATAAAGTGGTCCCGATATCCTAGTGTAAACAAAAAACCTAACGAAGAGGGATAATTTCTTCTTTAAAAAGACAAACTCACAAATAACCCTTCTTCTAGAGTAACTGTAGGGAAAAAAACTTGAACACCCTGTTAACTGTAAGCAAACGCGATACATGCCATTTTTCCATTCCAAATTCCAACAGTTCCAAAGAGAACCACCCCAGATAGCAACGTATCCCATTCAAATAAACATTCCATATCTCAACTCTTAACTATAAACAAATCCACTTTTAGCAAATATAAAGTGATCCCAGTTTCCTAATATAAACAAAAGACTAAAATCTAACATAACAAAGAGGGATAATTTCTCTTCCTTACTTTAAGTAAAAAGTTCAATACAGAGCAAATTTAAATGCTATCAAATTAGGATACATAAAGTAACTGTAGAGGAAAAAGCTTAAACACCATGTTAAATGTAAGCAAATCCAATGCGCATCACTTTTTCAATCCAGATATCAGCAGATCCAAAAAGAACCCCCCAAAACAGCAACATGTCCCATTTTAGCCCCAGTCAAATAAACTGACTTCATATTCTTTCTTTTTACACAGAATAATCTTGCTCTTTAAACCATTCAGATGAGAGTTGGTCCTTGTTTCGAATTTCTTCAGTACTTTATACAGCCTCTTTTGTGAGTCCAGCAAAAAGAAATTGTTCCAATTGCTCTTTCGGATTGTTATTTTTATTTATTTCTTGATTTTTAAAGACTCATCCAATTTTTTCTTTATATCTGATGTCAGATTCTTATTCAAATTCTCTCATGTTGTTCTCAGATTTTGTTGCATATCTTTTCTGTAACATCTTCTGGGAACAGACTGTTCCCAAGAAGAGACAACATAGGTGGCATGATTGATTCAAAGTCCCTGTGCAATTTCCAGTGCAGTTCCTCAAAGATATCTCTGAACGCCATTATAAGTTACTTGTCTTGTTATGTCTCCAATATCAGAAACAGTTTTTCTTTCCCACAAAAATGCATTTATGTCAGGCCTAGCCCAAGGAACTCCAAGAGACCATGTAAATTCAGTCCAGCAATGTTTATTACTTACAACCTCTAGCAAGAATCTTCCCAGACTGAAACCCCAGCTCCCAAGCAATGCCAGTCACAACATTGTGAATTCTTCAGGGAGGTGCCAGCCTCATCCTCTTGTATCTCCCACGCTCTTCAGGAGATGAAAGAAAATGTTTTTCTCCCTGAGTCTGGCCTTCATGATTCCATTCCATCATAATTTATTCTTTAAGATTAATTTCAAAGTCTTAATATTAAAAATCCATGATTCCAACATTTTCTGAGCCCTTAATCAGTTTAAAACTTTCTATAGTCAAAACCTTGTCTTGCTTTTTGTTGTTTATTTTAAATTCTTAAAAATTATAAAGATACATCTTCATTTTCTTGTATTAAAGATTGAAGGCCTTCACCTGGCGTTTGCAATCTTGTCAGTTTGAAGGTGTCTAATTTCTTTGAAGCCATTAATAGGCAGTTTCCGAAAGCGGTTAGCAAGGGAAGTGTGAACTCAGCATCCTTTGAAAAGGCTCCGTTTGCGCCTGGAGCAGTTGTGGCAAATTCCCGCATCTCCCTCCTCCAGAGACCGCTGTCTGGCGGTCTCCTCACGTGGAGCAATCCTAAGGAGCGCAGCCTGGGCAATCTTGCATCCTCTCTTTGTCCAGAGGGGGTTGAAGGAGCTGATCTACTCGTCGGTGCCCTGTTCGTGGCCATGCATGTCAGCTGTGCTTTTTGCAGAGCCCTCTTCAGTCTACCATCTTTCCTGGAAGTGAAAACCCTCTGGTTGAAATTATGACATCGACAGTTACAAACTTCATGTATTCTTTTTTAGAAAAAAAAAAAGACAAGATGTGGCTGGAGATAAATAATCATAAACAAGAAAACTATGGTTTAAAAATACTCCTCTTTCCCATCTGATGAATTCAAACATTGAGGAAGAACCTACATCAACAATCCAGTGTTCCAGGTCATATATAATTTATCCTTCCAAAGTTATATGACAGCCAGTTCAGTGTAGTGATTAAGGCACCAGGTTGGAAACTGGGAGACCGTGAGTTCTAATCCTGCCTTGGACACATGGTTGGTTGGGTGACTTTCAGCCAGTCATTCTCTCTCAGCCACAGGAAGAAGAAGGCAAAGGCAATCCACTTCTGAAAATCTTGCCAAGAGGATTGAGTAGAAGAACTAGCTGGATTTCTGGAAATATATTTATTGCTAATGGGGAAATGTAGCAGACTGTTGAAAGCCTGTCAACACAGTTCTTCTGTTTAACTTATTCCTAGAGTAATTAAGGCAGAGTTACTCTGAGTCTCTTTCCCTCCCCGAGCTTAGGTGTCTCTTTGGCACAACAGTCCTTTTTCCTCCTCTGCTTTCTCAGAGTCTGTTAGACATTCTGTCACATACTGATCTCTTGAATGAGAATAATAATAATAATAATAATAATAATAATAATAATAGTAGTAGTAGTAGTAGTAGTAGTAGTAGTAGTAATAATAAAGGCAGCTTGACTTGGAACAGCTTATAGCCTGTGACGATACCTTTAACATCATCAAACAACATCTGTCTATCCCAGGTCCTTGGGAAGGACTCAGTAGGTGGTTAAAAATGCCAAATCCAGTCTAAACATCTGGCCGACTGTGTGACCATAATAATAACAACAACAACAATAATAATATGTATTGTCGAAGGCTTTCCTGGTCCTGATGCCGGTCACAGATGCTGGCGAAACGTTAGGAAACAAAACTTCCAGAACACGGCCACACAGCCTGGAAGACCCACACCAGCTAACAACAATAATAATTTATTAAACTTGTATGCCACCCAGGTTTCAACAACTCTGGGTGGCTCACAACAATAAAAGAGATTACAATAAAATCAGTAAAACAGAAAAGATAAAAGCCAAGTATGATGAAGTGAGGGATCTCGCTCTCCCTCACCAAGGCCTGGGTGAAGATCCAGATCTTCACCATTCTTCTGAATAGCAGCAGGGTGGGGGCTATTCAAATCTCGGGGTCACCTCATTCCAGACGGCAGGCGCTGCTACAGAGAAGGCATGCTTCCGGGGTCCCGATAGATGACATGGTTTAATCAAAGGAACCTGGACATGCTAACCCTGCAGGATCAGATCAGCTGGGCAGATGTCATGGGAGAAAGGCAGTCCTTCAAGTAGCCAGGCCCTATGCCATGGAGGGCTTTAGGGGTAGCAGTCAGCACCTTGAATTGCACCTGGAACCAAACCAGCAACCAGCGTAGCTTGCAAAGCAGAGGTGTTCCACAGGCATACCAAGGCGTGCCCATCACTGCTCATGCTGCTGCATTCTGGACCAGTTGAAGCTTTTGGGTGGTCTTCAAGGGCAGCCCCACATAGAGCACCATGTAGAATATTAGAAGGTGGTTTGTGTTTTTAAACTGCTTTCCATCCTCTAAATGGATTATAGCTATGGAAACTTGAAGCTTCCCTAAAGCAAGGGAGGAGTGGCCATTCCAAGACTGTGATCCAGTTTTACTCTCAATTTTTAACTGGTAACCAGAGAGTTTTAGCAGTGAGGTGGGAAAATAAAGATGCAGCTGTACTTAGTGTGGGGAAAGACAGGCAAAGCAACAATCATTTTATTAACCTGGTATACCAGTGACCACCAAAATCTCTTGGCAGTTTTCAGTTTAAAAATTTTTAAATTGAGATATTAAAAACAACTAAAATTGTTGTTGTTGTTGTTTAGTCGTTAAGTCGTGTCCGACTCTTCGTGACCCCATGAACCATATTGCGCCAGGCCTTCCTATCTTTCACTGCCTCCCTGAGTTTGCTCAATTTCATGCTCATTGCTTCAGTGATGCTATCCAGCCATCTAATCCTCTGCCGTCCTCTTCTCCTTCGGCCTTCCATCTTTCCCAGCATCAGGGTCTTTTCCAAAGAGTCCTCTCTTCGCATTAGGTGACCAAAGTATCTGAGCTTGAGCTTCATTATCAATCCTTCCAATGAGCAATCAGAGTTGATTTCCTTTAAGATTGACTGGTTTGACCTCCTAGCAGTCCAGGGGACTCTTAAGAGCCTTCTCCAGCACCACAGTTCAAAGGCAACTAAAATAGTAACTAGCAAAAAAAAAAGTCCAGTACCAAAGTGTGTATTTTAAGACTGCATGAGGAGAGAGGGAGGCGGATTAAGACCCACAAGAGGTACAAGCTCTGCAATGTGCCTGAAGGGCTTAGTTGTGTCTTGTGTTAGCTGCCGATTCCAAATAATGATCAAAATGTAGTCCAAGCCAAGCTGTTCCCACCTCTGTGAATTACTTCGTTCTGCTGGGCATCTTGACCGATGTGGTACAGAACGATTCGCAGGGCCGCGCTCCTCCGTGGCAGCAAGCAGGGCACCAGCAGCGTTCTTTCTGGCCCTCCGCTGTCCTAGCTCTCCTTCCTCCTAAAGAATCAGATGCAGTTGAGAAAATGTGCCAAGGCGAGACAATTGGAGCTGTTTGTCTTCTACAGGTGTGGATTACTGCATGAAAACCATGACCCTGGATGACAGCCAGGTGGTGCTGCAACTCTGGGACACTGCTGGGCAAGAAAGGTACACCAAGGCCTTCTTACCTGCTGGCTGGATCGTGGCAGGAAATACCCGTGTTTTGTAGTTCAGCCCAATTCCTATGGGAGGTGTGTCAGTCCTCAAGGTAGACCAGACTAGGAAGCCAATGGCATATAGGTCAGGACTACTTTTATTGTAACAGCTGCAATAACAGAACCTTGCAAGTCTGAATGTGCTCCCCCCCGCTTATCTTCATGTGAACTAGGGAGGGGCTTGTCTGAGACGTTTTCTCAAGTTACTTCCTTGGCCCGCCCTCAGGCCCCTTTTATCTGACCGTTGCCTTGGTAGCAGCTCTTCCTTCATACTTTCAAGGCCATTCCCTCTGCCCTCTACAAGGTGTTACTTTCAGAGCTAGCTATGTTTTTTGAAAGCCAGGAGTCCAGATGGAGTTTTCTGCCCTTCAGCTTTTTACAAGAATTAGCTACTAGGAGTATAAGTTTACAAACTCAACTCCTGTGCCAGGAGTTAGGGTTAAAGGCTAAGGACTGGAGGAACTCAGACCTATGTATGAAAAATGTGTTCTGATGGAGAAGCTCCTTCTTAACAGCTTCTTGCTGGAAAATCAATCTAATGACCCCTCTGAGTCTATGTGCTCCTTAAATCTTAGAAACTCAGTTTTGTTATAGGAGTTATTTTCTTTAGCTGCTGTTTCACTGTTGGTAATTAAAGAGGAATAAAAAAAGGAAAGCAGATTCTGATTAAATGTTAAAAAACAACTTTCTCAATGGTAAGAGCAGTTTAGACCAATGACCTAGAGAGGTGGTGGGCTTCCCTTCACTAGGCATGTTCAAGCGCAGACTAGACCACCACAGACCTGGAATACTTTAATCTGGATTGAATTTGGACTGAGCAGGGAAGCACTGGGTTCGGTGGCTCCTTTACGTTCTGTGAAATAATTGATCCCCAGGTACCGCAGCATCACTAAGCAGTTCTTCCGAAAAGCCGACGGTGTTGTTGTGATGTATGACGTAACGGCACGAGACACCTTTGTGGCTGTAAAGCAATGGCTGGGGAGCATAGAGGCAAGTCTGATTTGATTTAAATGCTCCAGCATGTTGTCTTTTTTCCCAAGTGGCGACAGGTTCCAGAGGCCCTTGTATGTTACTGATTGATTGATTACACCGGATTACATTGTTATGCTGCTCTCAGAGCAGTTATATAAATGTAACGATGTACAAAGCAGTGATGTAACAATAACGCCTGTTACGATCAGCTAACTCATAAAAATATATCACTAAAAGCTTACTGTCAGAAACCAAGTGCCTGTACTTCTCTGCTTCCGTTTGCTTCTGGTCCTAGGAGCTTCCTGCTCCCTTTCCATGGCACACTTTCCCGCTTCTCGCTGCTCAGTAGGCCAGCAGAGTTCGTACTTCCACCCGGGTGCTCAGACAGATTTCAAAATCACTCCCCATAGAAACGTTGCAAGACCGATGCCCCACTGATGCTGCAACACGCAGAGGCTGGGAGCATCTCAGAGAAAGCAGGCAGGAGAAAAGGAGCGTGCAAGAGAGAGGCTGTGGATGTGCTTTGGGATGGATGCGCGGCACCCCTTGAGAGTGAGGAGGATGCCGTAGTGAGGGGATCCTGCATCCCCGTAGCTCTGTCGCGCATCAACCCTAACCCTAACCCTTCAGAAAGCGGGGTCCATGAAAACATGTCACATACTTCAGATGAGGCAGAATGAGTAAAGAGCAGTTGCAAGCACCTTGTATCTCCTCCAGGTAGAGTAATGCATTTATTGAGTTAGTTTTATTTGCAGTTGTACGCAGCTCCTCCACCCCTTGTAGGCAACCTACAATCCTAAAACAATAAAGCATCAATAAAACCAGATAACAGCAACCATAAAATGTTATGCTGGCCCAGCCAGCAGCCTCACTAAAGTGCTGGCTGCCTTCTGTCTTGGGCTCTTCTCTCCAAGAGCGCTACGAAAGGCATGCGCTCGGCTGCTTTTCGAAATGGGGCCCATCATGCCCCTCGGGGGCAAGCTGTGACCAAGGGGGTCATCCTCCAGGCCCCTACCCCCTCCCCAGAATGGGGTCCCCTGGCCGGCCCCCCCAGCCTGCACATATTGGGTAATGGGAGAACTCAGGTGAGCTACCCTGGGATTTAGGAGATTGACCGATCATTCAGCTCTTTCCCTCCTGCCACCATCTCCTGTGGAATTATCTGAATATGGAGGAGCAACAGGGTGATGGCCAGGTCGTGCAGGGGCACCATCTGCCTTTCTTGAAAGCTCCAAAGTCCCGAATGCTCGCAAGCCTGCAGGAAAACCCAGACCCAGCTTCTAGCCCTTTTGTAGAAAGGGTGCCGTTGCCTCCACTCTGACCCTCGATGCAGCAGAGGAGGGGCACGTCCAGCGGTTCCCCTCCACCTCTCCAGCGCCTCTCCTGCCCTCGTGATCGGGAGCAGGCGCCAAGAGGGAGCCAGCCTGTGCAGAGGACGGGGGCCGGGGCTGCGGTGGGCTCTTTGTCCCTGTGGCAGGGCTGCATCCTCTCCTCCTCCTTGCCTCTCCCCACTATTAGAAAAGGTCCTGGGGAAACACTGCTACCAAGGAGGCCCAGCAGTGGTTGGGACCAAAGCAAGACTTCCCAGAGACAGTGATTTTTCAGCTGCTGGCCGAGACGAAAGGGTGTGCCATTAGCACAGTGACCTTTTCTGTAATAGATGGATCCTGCTTACCCAGAAACACCAACTGACAATCATAATGGCAAACGTTTTGTTGTATGAAAACGACCATATATTTTATGGTTCTGAAACGTCGCCTTTCCCACCTGCTGCACCCAGATTGTCTTAGGTCTGTGCAAAACTTCAGCTTCCAGGCTGGTGGCTTTGGTGCATGTTTCTGAAGCCATTTGGCCTGGAAGACCTTTGGCTCTCAGGGAGGGAACTCCGGGCTCCGAGACCCCTTTGGCACGGCATTTGCCCAAGGCAGCCAGCCTGAAGCCATTGGCCAGGGCTGGGGGAGGAGAGCTTTGTGGGAGAAGATTGAGAAGAGCTGTGAATCAGGAGGGGGGAGCAACGTAATCGTTTTGCTTCGCTTTGCTCGTAGGCCCATTGCTTCACAGGGCAGCTTCATCCTGAACGCTGCAGAAAGAAAGCGTGCCTTTCAAGCTTTGCACGTCCATCATGTGCTAAGGCAGCCTGTTGAGGCAAGTTGCGGCTGCACCGCCTGTGTCTTTGTTGCTGGGATTGGAACGCCAGGCCCTTTCAGCCAGACCAGAATAACAAATTCCCTCTCCAACTAGAAAGGCTGGGAGGGAGTCTGAAAGTTGAGGTCGTTTTTGAAACCAAAGCAAAAATATTTGATAGTGGAATTACAGTGCTTAGCTTTAATTTTTCCTCCTTAATTCAAAATTCAGTCTTTTCATAATGTAACTCAGGACCTGCCTATAGCCTAATGCGTGTATCCATTTGTCAGTTTGTGGATTGCGTCTTAATGTTTTCCTGCAGGAAAATTCTCTCTCCTTGAACTGCTTTTCCTTATTTCCTAGGAGGCAACTGGGGAGAACATTCCCGTCCTTTTGCTTGGCAATAAAATTGATAAGGAAAAAGAGCGAGAAGTTCCTAATGGATTGGGGGAACATCTAGCCAAGGTACAGTAAGAAGGGAGGCTGTTCTTGAGCACTGGAAATAAATATTCCTTTAGTACATATCCCTGGAAACAACTTGTTAGTGAATTTATTCATTGAATACCTTCCTTCTATGATTTGAAGTTATTGATGCCCTTCGAACTGTGGAACCCCGCTAGTTCTGTGATGGTCATAAGTGAACGTGCTTATTCTGCTGCATCTTGTTTTCACCAGTTGCAGGGAAAAAAATCCCTTGAATCAGTAACTTGTTTCAACAGAAGCACCAGGAGCTGTTTCATTTTGGACCCACGGAGCTGTTAACTTCCTGATAAGGGAACTGGGAGATCTCACTTCCTTTCCATCTAGTTTGGAGCGGATTCTCTTGTTACTAGATGTCACTACAAGTGCAGATGCCGCAACACTGGGTCACGCTTGATTTCTTGGGCAGGGAAGCCCCAAGGCTCCCTAGGGTCTCGCTGCTAAAATTCAGTAGCTGGTGGAAAAAAAGCAAGACGCAAAATAGGAGTAGCCCTCTGAGAGGTTGGCTGGAGTTACTCTGTTATTTATCATTTTAGGGAGCCATGACAGTGCGAAGTCACAGTGTGAAAAAATGGGGTGGAAAAAGTTGTTGCCGATTTCAAAGGGTGCTTCCCCCCTCCAAGGTTATTTCCTACCCCGGTTCCCGGTGGGGGGGGGGAGGTTCTGTAGAGTGGTTGCCGCAGTAACCAGGTTCCGCGGGAGGTGCCCACCCCAATCATAGCAATGGCAGCAAGGATGCAGGTCCATCGGGAAGTGAGACTTCTCTTTGGCGTCTTAGATCCATATTCAGTGGGTCTTTACAGGTTGATGTCCAACCTCACAACGTGGCCCTGCAAATTTAAAAGATGGAGTCCACTTCCTATTTTGCAAAGTGAGAAAGGAAGAGCGACCCATGTAGAGGACCCAGACCGTGACTAAAGCAACATCGAAAATTGCTGCCCTCTTCTTTCTGAGGTGTGGCACCACGTTCTCAGCCCCATCCATACTTGTTTCAAGGCAGGAGGTGGCAGAAAGGGGGCAAAGGTGAAAATTAAGGTGGGTTCTCAAATGTTGCACTGTCATGACTCCCTGAAGCCATCAATGAATGTCTGTGCCTCCCCTAAATAAAGCTAAATGATAAATGCATGCATTCTAAACCCGCTATGATTTGGAAATGGTTTTGTTTTATTAGTTTGTTTTAGAAATTTATAAGGTCACCCAACTCTATAACAACTCTGGGTGGCATTCAGTAACCATACAATACAATTAAAAGAAAAATAACACACCCACACCCCGCCAATCCCAGAAGAAAAGCAGCCACTGAAATCAATCAGGCGTGCCACCCGCTGTAACACAAGGCCTGGTTTTCAAAGCTCTTTTGAAGACAACAGGGGGTGGGGGCAGACGTATCTTGGGGGGGGGGTATGTTGTTCCAGAGCACAGGGGCCAGAATGAAGAAGGCATGCCTCCCGGGTCCCATCAGTGACACTGCTTAATGGATGGGTTTTGACAGACAGCTACACCAACAGAGTTAACCTTGCCTCAAAACTTTCTGAGCTTTGTTCCCTGATGGGCCTGCACATGCAGGTTTGACAGTGCCCTGTTGTGCTTGCGTGAGCTCGACCAGATTTTTAAGAGAGTATGGAGGGTCAAGGACCACGGACTGAGGACCACTGGGGTGTACAGGTTTGGGGAAAGCAAGGCACATAATTCATGTGGCTGTGCAGCACTCTTGATCCAAAAGTGGAAAGGTACTTTGGAGCATGTGAGCGTAGCACCTGTCTGCAATTCTTGAAAAGGTGCATCAGTTCTTGGGATCTTGCGGCTTCCTCCAAGACGGTTTCAAACTAGTGGATCTTGTTTCAGATCCAGCAGAAGCTTCAGTTGACCAGTCCTTGGTGTTCCTTCCTCCATATTCCACATCACTTCATCCACTAAGCAGTTTCCTTTTCCCACTCAGCCATGACCTGGAGCATGGTTCATTCCATGGCTCTGTTCAGGTGCACACCTTTCAATTAGTCTGTGTTATTTTGGGTGTAATGGCTGTGAGGCTCCAGAGCCATGTAAGTCATAGAGGCAGTCGCACTAGTGCTGGAGCTGTCCAAAGGCATTGTCCCATCTGCTTCAGCGTGACCATCTGCTGATAACTATGACCTTGCTGCCAAAGATTTCTCCAAACGGCAGGAAATCCCTGCTTGTCTTCTGGATCTGCTTACAGTTCCCCTGTGCTTGAACTCCTTGCAGGTGGAATGTGCCCTAAATATTCCTGGAACCTCCTAATTATATAATTAAGCTCTGCTAACCTAAAATCTTCATCTGTACTGTGGCTGAAGTTTAGTAGCCCAGCCTTCTGAGGGTAGTGAACTGAAGGTAGAGGCTTAGCTATCCAACAAGTCTACCTCTTTCTCTGGAAATCATTTCATGCCCCATTAGTTCCCCAGCCCTCCAGGATTGGTCACCTTTTAGTCCTTTAGTTGTAGAGAGTGAGGAAGATGACCTTGACAGAAATATGCAAAAGCTTTTGCATACCTCTGTCATGGTCATCTTTCTTACTCTCTACGGAAGTCTAAGAGACTCTCGGTTTTACTTTCCCCTACAGTCAAGAACTCCAGCAGTATATGATCACTGACCCCCAAGATTTCTGATCCTTCTCCTTTCTCAACTAAACCTTCAGTATTGATCAGTATCAGGTCAGGGAGGATGGTTCCTCTTGTCCCTCCTCCACTCTCTGAAAGAAAAATCTGCAACACAGTTAAGACATTTCCCAGTAGTTCTCATTTCTTTGAAAGATCTGCATTTCACTTTCAGAAAGCGTTGTTCATACCTTCTCCTTGGCTGGGTGAACAATAATAGTGTTTTATTAACCTTGTTCTATTCTCTCCCCACTTGTTTTATCCGAGATACACAACTCCTTCCATTTTGTTGCCTTTCTTTTGAGCACATGTTATCCTTCAGTTGCTGTACAGTATCCCCATGATGGGAGTCTTCCTATTTTATAACCGTTCAGTCCTATTTGCCTTTACTTATTAAGAATTCAAGCTCATCTCCCACATGCTGAGCATTAGCATGCAGACAAAGATGAGTTTTATTTTTCATTGAAAAATGGGTTTTAAAGACCCCATTTTAGCGACACCCTTACTTTCTCCCTCAGGGTTTTCTTCTCCACCCTCCCCGCGATTCCACCGGCCACTCTGCCCACGTCTCGGCCCACATATTTTTACCAGACCTTGGGAGAGGCAATCCATCTCACGACAGCAATTCATGGCCCAGATAATGCTGAGGATCCCTGTGCCTCATGAAGTAAAAGCTGTGGGGGCCTGGCAGGGGGCTTCCTTGGTGGCAGCCCCCGTGTTATGGAATACCTTGCCCCCTGAGTTATGAGGTATGCCTCCTTGTGTGCCATTGGTAAGGCAATAACAAATGTGTAAACCGCCCAGAGTCGTTTCAACGAGATGGGCGGTGACAAATTTGATAAATAAATAAAAATGATCGGGTTCTGATCAACTTTTTAGTGCAAATGGTGGACCTGGCCCATCTAACGCTGTTCCTGGTAATACGTGTCTTTACTGTTTTTATCGTGCTGCACTGCTTTGTAAACCCCCTTGAGTCTGTCAAAGTCAGCTGGTCTATATCTGTAGAGGAAGCTTAAATTATGTCTTAAGGTCCCCTGAGGATCTTACATCTCCAGCATAAAAGGTTGGCCCCCAGTCTGTCTTAAACATCTACTGAGGTCTCCATAAACATAGCGAAGTATCTTGGATACTTGGATCTGGAAAATGTTAGAGGGGTTGTGCAACCCCCTTTTTTAAGTTCCACTGACCATCCTTTTGCTCATCTGTTGCTTGAGAACTCTGGGAGTAGTATTTTATTTGCACACCCCCTCTAATTGTCCCGTCAATCTAGTTCTACGCTAAGGAGGTAGCAGAGCACGAATTCATTTGGTACATTTTCCATGTTTGAATTTTAGGGACCAATTGGTGTCTTTTGTTCCGGTTCCTATGTCCTTGCTGGAAAACTACTATTGGGAATCTTTTAATTCTGGACAATCTTTTTTCTCTTCTCTATTCTAGGATTACAGTTTAATTTTTTACGAGTGCAGTGCCTTGACGGGTGAGAATACCAAAGCATCTATACTGCACCTGGCCAGGTAAGAAAAAGAGGACATTAGTCAACTAAGTGCCGGAAAGCAACGTAAGAGCGTCCGCCTTACACGTGGGACTTTGGGGAGGAGACGCAGAACAGAGGAGTGGGCCATCTGTGCTCTTCCTGCAGTGACCAGCACCCTCAGCTGCCCACTGGCTCCCCCAGGCCATGCCTGCAGCCAGCGGTTGAAAGTGTGAGTTAATCGGTTCTTCCCCTGGGTAAATTCTGCCTTTAGTGAGATGCGTTCTAGCTTTAGGTAAGAGGCTGAGACCTTTCTGCAATTCCTGGGTTACCAGTAAGATGCTGATTTCTAGTTTGTCCTATATTTGATTCAGAGCCCCCGGTAGACGTTTGCTGTTTCTCATGGAACGGCCATTCTTTTCCCCTTGGGAAGATGACAGGCCATCCATCTCGAGAGGGGCTTTTCTGCCTCCCCCACCCTGGCAAGGGAGGCCCTGCCCTTCCGGGGGCCAAGCACTGCCTTCCTGTGGCTGCCCCTGCTTGTCTCTCACCGTAGCGCTGCCCACCCTGCCTCTGGCTACAGTAGCAGGAGGCGTGTGGATGGCCAGACATGGCGTCCATGGCTAGAAAGAAAGAGCGAGGGAGCTCAAAAACGCTCCTGAAAATGTTGTCCCCACGACACTTTAGGTGGGGATGGAGAATTTGACTATTTTCATTCATTACGTCAAAAGAAATTTAAAACCAAGTGCACATAAATTTCTTGAAGCAGTTCCAGCTAGGCAGGGGTGTTTCTGATGTTAAACTTTCCTCGTGCAAATTTTCTCACAAGTCACAAAGTGCAACTTTGTATCCCAGCGTCTGTCCGATCTCATGCGGCGCGATGCCACATCACTCTCCACATGTCTGGTGAGGAGCGTGGAAGAGGAGCTGTAGCGCAGCTCCACAGAGCAGGCTGGGCAGGGGATAGGCCAGGCCTGCGCCAGCAGGATGCTTCACGTGAATCTGCCTTTTCTGAGCGTTTCACATTTGCTCCTGAGGGACATAAGTGTGGCAGACTGAGCGCCCGGTGCAGCAAGGGAGGATATGTTTTCAAGTCCAACAGGGTGAGTTCGTAGCACATACAGGGAAGACCTTTCCACTGTCGTCTACTCCGGGCTTACTCATTCATAATTAATTAGTGAAATGGCTTCTCTCTGAAAAGGCGTTCATGGGAAGCATGTCTGAGAATGACCACCAGCCAGGGCGTCTCACAGTGTTTCTGCATCAGAGACAATCTGTCTCCAGGCCTAAAGTGCTGGAGAGAAGCAGGGTCCTCCTGTGCGCCTCCAAGGGGCACGTGGGCAGGTACTGCCGGAAACAAGAACAGAACAGATGGCCCGGCTTGGAAAACCAGCAATTCTACCCCGCGTCCTTTTTTCTCCCATAGGATTTTAAAACAGCAGGAAGACAGCGTGAAGGAAAGAAGTATTCAGCTGCACCAGTTGCCTAAGAAAGCAACATGTTGTTCCTGGCAATAAAGGACACGCAGGGCCCCCTTTAATAAGCAAACACAATCACTTCCATTTTTCCTATACTACAGTATCCTGGCTTATGTTGTCAGGCATTCTGTTTATGGCTTGTACAGGACTGTAAATCATTTTTGCTTGTAGTGCTGTTGCAATGATTTTTTAAAAATCTTGGATGCAAATAAGGAAGACGATTGCTAACCGATTGTCCTAAGAGCACTGCCTCAGGCTGGAGGAAGAACCAGGAGTGTGTGGCTGTCACAGAAACCTGCAACCTGCCTTCCCTTCCCATCAACAAGGTTTCATACGTGTGCGAAGTAACGCACGTGTGTAATGTCACCTGCCACCATGCTCTGTCATTAGCGGCTCCTTGGAAAGACAGAGGAGCCCAAGCCAGAAACGGATGATCTGCTTTGCCGTCTTAAACGTCTAGGGAGAAAGGGGATACGTGAGGAAACCACCTCGTCCAGACTTCACTGGACCCTGACCTGTTTAGACTGCACCTGGAGGATGGTGTCCAGCTCTGAGCTCAGCTCTTTAAACGAGCCCTGGAAAGACTGGAGCAGGTCCAGAAGTGACCTGCTGGGATTATAAGAGCCGGAGTCCAAGCTGTAGAATGAAGAATTGTCCGTGTTTGGCTTGCAAAAGAGAAAAGTAACATGAGATTGATAGAGGTCCACAGAGGCGATACAGATACAGGTTGCTGTGTGTAAGAGAGGCAGATCTATTCCCAGCCGAAATGGAGAGCAGGGCAAGAAGGACTGGCTGAAGGATTTGGGAGGAGTCTTGGGAGCTGAGACACAGGGGAACCACCTGCCGAGGGGAGTGGAGGACTCAGCTTGCTGGATGGCTAGCTGGCCGCCAGTCAGATGATTTTGTGGATTCTTGCCCTGAGCAGGAAGAGTGACTGAATGTCCAGTGGATCCCTCATTCAAACCCATCCGTTCCATGATCTGAGCAATCAAGGCTTTTTCATTGGGTTTGGATCTGGACCCAGACTGAAATGGGTATCTTCCCTAAGTGGATGCATGGGTAAATAAGGAATAGTTGGCCATTACTTGTGGATCAAGGCAGGTTTCTTCTGAAGGGGTTGTATGACTCTCTCTAAGGAAGTTAGACATTATCGCCTCATGTAAGAACATGTTCTTAGTCTGGACCGACTAGTTTCAAAAGCCGGGAAGACAGGAATCAGGGCGATGGTTGTCCGTATTCTGAGGCTACAATGACCAAAAGTGATCCTCCAAAATGCTAGGAAGATGCTAGGAATCTGTGCAAACTCTTAACATCCAAGTCAGCAGGGAGGGAGATGAATAAATTTAATCTGAAAGTGCAAGCCAGACTACCCCAAGTAGCAGGACAGACGTTAACAACTCCAGGTGTCAATAGAAGCAAATATGTGTAGCTCAGGGTTGAACTGTGGAGTCCTTGGGGTTCTCTGAGCTGGGCTAGCACTGAAGATGTCACCTAGCCGGGTAACAAAACGTTTGCAAGAAAACCGCCCAGCTCAGAGAACCCCAAGGACTCCACAGTGCTGGGTGTAGCTGAAATAAACCCCCTGGAAAGCGACTTGTGGATGTACAGAGTAAGGCCTCGACTGCCCACACTTTCATGGCATCAGGATAATTACTGTAGAGTTCAAGAAGGCAGTGAGGATGCTGTTTGGGCTTTGGGGGCTTGAGAGGATGGTTAGGTGATGCTGATTGCTGCAATTGATGGTTCTTGTAACATTTTTTATATTTATGATTTTATATGAGTTGCCTGGAATTGATCAAACCAGGCGGGACAGAAATTATGTAAATAAATAAATAAATGCTCTGAGTGGGCTCGGCTGACTCTTTGATGGGTTCTCCACAAGAAATGCTCCCACCGTTGTTCTCTGGTTTCATCCTTCACAATGTCTCTGAAAGCCAGGATGTCAAACAAGGTAATTGGAAGAAACTGTGGCGACACCCCACCTCATTCCTCCAGCTCCGTGTGCAACCAGGGCCTCGCCTGGATCATCAGCTAAACCCATGGGGAAAGCTCCAGCTCTTTCAGGAACCCATGAGCTTCATGGAAAGAGGAAGAGATAGTCTGGCCTTGGAGTTGCTCAAAGCTTACCAGCAGGTATGAGAACAGTTCCTCGCACCGGTCAGTGTAGCAGCTCTTACCAAAACCATTAACAGACTGCCCCTCCTTTCCAAAAGCAGCAACCTTCTGTCTCTCAGACCTTTGGGGTAGAGCAGATCAGGAAGCAGACTCCCCCAGAAGACTAGAGCTAAGCTTTATTAAGAGAGGCTCTAGCGATGGAACCTTGCAAGCCTGATCGTGGTTTGCCTCCCCGCCGCCTTATGCCCCAGGGAGCCGGGCAGGATCCTGTCTGAGCCTCTTCCTAACCCATTCCCCTTTCCCAGGGCTCAAGGCTTCTGCACCCTTTGTTTCTGAATAGTTCCCCCAAGGCCATCTCCGTGACTCCCTACAGTGGCAGGCGATCGTGATTCAGTGCTGCTTTCTCATCCAGGATCCGAGGCAGGGAGGTCATCTGGGGAGAAAAATACAGTTCTTTCCACCATGGTTACTCAGAGTAGCCAGGCAATCCAAGCGAGCAGTTCCCCAGATGGCCAAGCCAAGTCAGCTATTTTAGCCTAAATGAAGTGGCCGTGAGTGAGAGATTATTTGGGTTTCCACCCAATCTTGAGAGCTGGGACACTTTGTGAACCAGAGATTGTGGCTTGCAGTACGTACTGTTCAGGTGGGTCTTCTGACCAGCCTTGTGTTTCCTATATGGTCCATTGCTGCATCACAGAAATACTCCTTCCACTTCTCCTTAATCCACCAAGGCTGACCATGCTCTTTCCAACCCACACACTCAGGCCATAACAAGACAAACACTAGCAAAGCCTACCAACAAACTCTTTTTTGAATTATAGTTATTTTTAGAGGTTTATTCCAATCTTCAAGGCAAGTTTCCCCAGGATGATTTACAATCTATTTAAATTGCAGATAATTGTTGAACAATTAAAATCCACCATAAATTATATGCGTAACAAAGGGTTAAAAGTTCCTAGTCATCCACAGTTAAGACACCCTGGGGCAGAGGCCTGAGACAATCCAGGTTCTGCTGCTGCAGAGAAGGCAAGAAAGACACAGCAAACTGAAGAGGCATTTCAGGGTCCAGGTGTCACAGGAAGGACCCCTCTGGGGTAACCACACTTTTCAGTGACCCTGGCACAGCTGCCATCTAAAGGAATTTAGCTTTCCTTACCTGGATCTAATATCAGGGCACAGCGAGTGCATCCGAAGGTCAGCAATCCCTTTGCCCCCCAGCTTGCCTGAAGCAGACCTCATCCCCCTTGCATGAATAAGGGGCAACCATAGGAGATCTCTCTGCCTCCTCTGTGCTCCAGAGATGATGTTCTCCTTGCCGCAGGCACTTGTTACATGTTTTCATGTGGCTCCTCCAGAGTTGTGAGCTGGGCATGTGACCTATTAGTGTTGTGGGAACAATTTTGGTTGCACTATCTAAACAGATTTTATGGCCTCACTATCTTTAATATTCATTGTTTGTTGGACTGGGGAACTAGTATGAGGTCTATCAATTTTGCCTTCTGGTTCTCCTGTGTCAAACAAGTAGTTGGAGAAGGTCTAAGGCCTGTTACACGAGGGCCAGGGCCTCCAGAGGTCACGGGGCCTTCCTGTGCACTCAGGCTGGGGTTAGAGAGGCCCAGGTTCAAGTCCCATTTGAACGAAGAGCTCATGATGTGACCTGGAGCTCTTCACCTGATGCTAGCCCAACCTATCTCACAGGGTTGTTGATGTGGAAATGAAGGTAGGGGAGATCCCCTGTAGGTTGCCTTGAAAACAGAGAAAAGAATCTGGATCCCAAAGAATATTTATTTATTTAAGTAATTTATACGGCCGCCCAACTCATGGTGACACCGGGCGGCTGACAGGAATAAAAATCCCAAATACAAAACCCACTCCACTCCCCCACCCTCTTGGCAACAACAACACATTTAGCCACCTGATGGGCTCCAGATCGACCTGGGATCCCCAGGCCTGCAGGCATTCAGGGTCTTGCGGAAGAGCATCGAGGTGGGGGCCAGTCTTATCTCTGCGGGGATGATGTTCCACAGGGAGGGAGCCACCACGGAGAAGGCCCTTCTTCTCGGTCCCCTAGATGGATCTCCTTAATGGGGGGGGCATAGTGTTAGAAGATTGGAACATGTACATATTTTAATCATTTAGACATTTTGTAAACATTTTATACATTTATACATTTATTTTTACTTGATTTATTTTTACCTGCTTGTATAACCTGAAGTAAATGCAAGCCCAGCAATATGCCAATTGCATGGTTGACCTTACAGTGACTGGCCTCATTTTAGATTATCAACAGGTTGCATTCTTGAGGATGTGACCCTCAACACTTCTTAATGTCTCAAGGATGCATTAATTGCTCTCATGGCTTGTCTGGTTTGTCTTTTCCTGACCAGATAAGCTATCTTGACCATTCATGTAAATCAGGATGGAGCCTGGTGGACAATCAGGGATGTAAATCAGGACAGCGCTTGGTGGACAATCAAAGTGATAAAGGATAGTTTACATATGGTTATTAACACTCAAGGTGACAGAAATTAGTTTACATACAGAAAGGAAGAACCTTAATCACATCAGAGAAAGGGATCCTGGGTAAGGGGAGGAGTATGGATCAAGGTAACTGGCTTTGATTGGACCAGAAAGATCATGGTATTTCAATGTGGATGTGAATGTAACAAAAGGTATATAAGGTACTGTATGAAGGGGGCCCAGGGCGGCCGCCCACCTAACAGCATGCTGTCCTTGTCTCTGCTCTTGGGTGAAGAATAAACATCCTAACTTCATGCAATTCGTCAGTGTCTTTACTCCCGGCTCAGAAACGAACTTGGTAAGATAAACTTTTCTTCCAACAATAGCATACCGACTCCCCAATCTGGTGGGGCTTTAAAGGTGACAGCCAGCGCCTTGAATTGGACCCGGAAGCAAATCGGCAGCCAATGCAGCTCCCGCAAAAGAGGTGACAGGTAGGCAAATCTAGGCTTGCACAAAACTATGTGGGCTGCCACATGCTGAACCAACTGAAGCTTCCAGATACTTTTCAAGGGCAGCCCCATGTAGAGCGCATTACAGTAGTCAAGACAGGAGGTGACTAGGGCTTGGGTGACTGCGAGCAGGGCCTGTCAATGAACATATAAAATTCTTTCGGCTCTACTCTTTAGGTCTTCCATTTGTATCCTGCTTTCCTCCTCAAATGAGCAGTCAGGTGGGAACAATCCTGTGGGACAGAGTGAGTCCTATTTCTGTTTAAGTAGAATTTGGCTCGCTGCTCCTCTGGAACTGGATCCACCCACGTTGATGGAGCAGAATCAGTGCAGCAAATGGGACCTCTTGTTTTCTAAGTGAAGACTTTTGCATTTGTCATCCTCAAGCTTCATTCTGCCCATTTGCCCAACCCGTCAAGATGATTTTATACTTCATTTCTGTTTTCTAGCACATGAATGATTTATTTAACTTAAGAGCAGGGTGTATCCTGAGAAATGCTGGGTCAGACAAAACAAAATTGCTGGGAGAAAATCAGCAGCCTCAGATATGCCGATGATACCACTTGGCTGGATAAAGGAAGACTTCAGGAGTCTCATGTTGAAGGCTGGCCTGCTGCTGAACAGAGGTTACGCTCACTATCAGTGCCACCCACCCCAGGGCGAGCGGGCAGGGACGGCGAAGTCTTACAGGCTTCAGTTTCGGGGACTCAGACGTTCACAGGGATGGTGATTGCAGTCGCCCTGAGATAAAAGTCTGCTGCTGGGGAGAAAGGCTGCGGTAGAACCAGGCAAAATATTTAACTGGAAAGACTGGCCACGGGCGTGGACTGGCAAGGCAGGTTGTCCCCGCTGTGATGGAGGGCTGCGGGAGCAGTGGCGCCAGCGAGGCTGGGTGAAAATCCCACGCCTCTGAGTCGGGGGGCTGCGGAAGACCGCCGAGAAGGCCCGGGACTGCGAGAAGAGCGACCTACCCGGTGCTCCGGCTGGAAGCACGAACACACCGGACCCGCGCGGGAAGGACGAGGCCCCGGGAGGAACCCAGGCCCTGAAAACGGGCCGAGCCGGCTCGCGCGGGGCGCCGGACACCAAGGGCCCGCGGAGCCACGAGCAGCCCGAAGCAGACCCGTGACTCGCCGGCAGCGCCAGCCAGGCCCAGGGGAACGGAGGGGGCCAAGCGCAGCGAGGAGGAGGAGGAGGACCGAAGCTCCTCGGGGAATGCGGGGCGGCTCTCGGGACTCTCTTCGGGGGCTCCCCGACGGCGGTTTCGGGGCCTGTCCGGTCCCCGCGGCGCCGCTTCGGTCTTTCCCGCGCGAGCAGCGAGGCCCGCTCGCCCTGCCTGGGGGGAGGGCGCCGGCGGGCGGGCGGGCCAGGGGGCAGGCCGGACTGCAGCCGGCGAACCGGCGGGGGGCAGAGGGCGGCTGCGGCCCCGGGAGGGAACGGGCAGCCGGCGCCCGGGCCGTGGCTTCCTCCAGCTGGCCGGCCGCGCGCACCCCTGAGCGCCGCGGCGGAGCCCCTGGGAAGGGCTCTCCGGCGACCGCGGGCACGCGGAGGAGCGGACGGCGGGGCTCGGGGCGCGCAGCGAGGCGGACAAAGCCCGCGAGGGAGGCGCCCGGCCCTGCGCGCGGCTCGGCTGGCTCGGGGCAGCGCCGCCCGCCCCTCCCCGCCCCTCCGCCCGGCCGTCCCGGCGCCACCTGGCCCGCCCCGGCTTCCGCTGGCAGCGCTCGCAGCGGAGCCGCGCGCAGGGCGAGGACGGGCAGCCCGGGCCGCGGCGCTCGGTCGGCAAGGCGGTGAGTGGCGGAGCCGCGGCGGGCCCCGGCCCTCGCCCGCGCCCCCGGGGCAGCCAGGCCGGCCGCGGGGGGGGGGGGGCGGGCGAGGGGCGGAGGGGCTGGCCCCGGCGCCCCCGCCCCAGCCTCCGCCTGCGCTCGGCCGGGGAGGCCTCCCGGAGGGTCGCCGCCTGCGCCTCCGGCTGGGCCGGTCGCGGGGGGAGGCGGAGCGGCGGGCCTCGGTGCGCAGCGGGGCGGGGGGGCGTCGCCGGGGGCGGCGGGAGCGAGGCGCGGCGTCTCGCGGGCGGGCGCGCGCGCGCCTCGGTCCTCCCTGGAGGCGGGGGGTCGGTCCCCGTCCGGCAGGGCGGGCCGGGGGGGCTGAAGCTTGCGCCGAACCGTGGTGCGGGGGAGCCGTAATTCGCCCAGCCCGGACCCGCTCGGTGAACTCGCGGTTCGGTCGCCGCTCTCCCCGCTCGCGGCGCCGGGCAGAGGACGAGGCGGGCGGCCCGGAATCTGCGCGTGGAAGCGCCGGGAGCCCTTTCCGCGCGCGCGGAGAGTCGCTCGGGCTGCTCCCGAAGGACGGGAGGGGAGTCCGAGGGAGGGGAAAGGGCGAGGCAGGAACGGGGGGTGGCGTCTCCCCCTCCCTCGCCCCGAATCTTAAGTCGCCTGGCAGGGCCGGCGCCGCCGCCTCCCCCCGCTTTGTCTGCCCTCCCTGGAGTCGGAGGCTGCCGCGGCCCAGCAGGACGACTCTGCGCGGAGCCCCCAGCGCTGCCTCGCCCAGGGAAGCGGGCGGCGAGAGGCCCTTCCCGGCCGGCCCCGAACGGTCGGCCGGGCGCCTTTGCTGTTTCGCCGGGAAAGAGGTGCTTCTGCCCGGCCTTTGGACGCCTGGGAGCGAGCCTCTCTCCGCTGGCGCCGGGGTCCTGCGTTCCCCCGCGGGGATGCCTTTCAAGAGAGCGATCCCACCGGGTGCCGCTCGGGCAAAGGTGTGAGCGTTTTTCTCCGCGGGCTCTTTCAGAAGAAGGGCAACTCGGGCGCCAGAAGGGAGGTCAGAACTTCGACAGCGCTGATTCGGAAGCGGAGCAAATAATTTCTTGGTCCCCACCTGACTCCTGCCGCCCCCTCGCCCCTCTCGTTCGCCGGCAGCCCTCGTCTGCGTGAAATCGAGCAGAGGGTCGGTCGTTTCTCGTGCTGCGCGGCGGCGGCGGTGGCTGCCGTGGGTCGGAGCCGAGGCTCCCGGGGTCACTTTCTCAGGCTCCGTTCTGGGACCGAGTGACGCGGCCTGGCCACTGGACCGGAGCATGCTAGGCCTGGAGAAACTTAATCATTGACTTTGCTTTCTGCCCAATTCTTTTGTAGTTCCGTCATACGTGGTTTCCAGAAGCGTAACTCGGATATTCCTGGTAGGAAAAAAGCGGGTAGGCGCCACTACTCCTAAGCCCACTGAAATGTGTAGCATTCCAGTACAATTTTATATCTTGGGGCTTCCACACTCCTGTAACTTCCGCTTATGCTGAACAAGTCCCCCAGTTCATCTGCCGCTTCCTCCTGATTTTTGCACACTAAGACTTTTTCCGTGAATATTTCAGTTTTTATGCAGGTTCCTGTTCCACTCCCGTGGGTCAGTCTCCTTGCCCGTGACCTTGCGATGCCCTGCTAGCCTCCCATCCCAGCACTGACCGGGTCTGACTCCGCTTTCCAAGATTGACCAGGGTCAACTAAGCCCTACCAAGTGCTCTGAGTACTAGAAACGTGGGGGTATTGGGAACCTCAGACTTGCATGCGTGAACACACAGTATCAGTAAACGGGTACTGAACGTACCCTTCTTATATTAATTTAACCAAGTGGCATCATTCAGATACAGTTTTAAAAAATACTGTCTTCTGTGAAAATATTAAGAATTGCTATGCACTTCACTGGCTAAAGACCTGCAATGTGCTAACTCATCTTGTAATGAAAGCAAACGTTAAATATTTTAAAAGGTGTGTGCCTCTCCCTAACCCTAACTCACTGCAGACATCTTCGTTATGCACACCTGATCTGGCTGCCCTGAACAAATACAGAAAGGGCCGCCCTCCTGAGCACTGCGCGTGGCAAGGGCAGCATCCAGCATGCCTTCAGTCGGGAGCGGGAGGAGGCAAAGCGTGTGGCACTGGTGCTGCCAGGGAACAGGTGCCTTGCCGCTGCAGGACAGCGGTGCCCCCCCCATCTTTTCATGCTCTGCAGCCTATATGTGTAACCAGCCACTTTCCTGAAATCAAAGCATATTATTAATGCTTTCCTGAAATCAAAGCATATTATGCTTGTGGCATTCCCACTGTTTACGAAGGAAGTTATGCAATCAGAGCATGAAGTAAGGTTAGTTGGACAAGATTGTTCTCAATGAATCTGATTGCTAGTAATCACTGCTTCACTTTCAGTGTAATAACAGACAGATTGTTTGCTCTAACATCTCCCTAGGTATTGATGTGCAGAATGCATGAGCCAAAATAGAGAAAGTAGCCAAGTTGCTTTCATATAAATTGGCAAAACACAGAAATATTCAAATAACACTTGCTATAAAAGATTGTATTATAAATAGAAATGCTTGAAAATGCTTGAGTGGTGATACATTCTTGATAAACAATCTGTAGTGAATTTGCCTTTTTAGGAATGCTTAGGTAGAAAAAAATAAATTAATTTGGCATTATCTCAAGTTATTAGAACCTGATAACGTTTGTTTCAAGCTGTTATTTCTCTTACAGAAGTTCAGAATATATTAAAACCTGGTAAAGCTGGCTAGTTTTTTTTCTTCTAAATGACATAAGACTTCCTTTGGGGAAACTCTTTTTAGCGTAACTGAAGAGTTCCAAACAAAAGAATTACTGCCATCATTATGTAAAAGTGGTTCTGTAAATTGATGGCTCTGCTAGTTGAAGATTCTTCTTTGTTACACTGTAACCGTTTCACTCATTTTGTTATTAAATGTTCATTCTGCAGCTCTTACTCACATTTTATCTACCCCATTCATAAACGTGTTATTGAGCTGCGCAGACTGGGGTTCTTTTCAAACAAGGAGTGGATTTCTGTCCAGCCAACTTTGCCTGTTGAAAGGAACGGTCGGGCCCCTCTGTTGCTCTGTCCAAACAATGTTGGCCTGATCCACCGTGCGGCCTGCCTAAATCTTTGGGTCCTTCCGATACTTTAATCCGATTCTTCAGTTGGTCCCTTCCAATTCTCTAATTGCCTGGCTCTGTTCTGGGGAACCGTGTGCTGCAGCTGCACCATCGTTGTGTCAGGCTGACGGGCTGCATCGGAATCAGTCCGTGTGGCGCTGTAGCCAGTGCGCAAGTGCAGGGCTCTGGGAAGGTCCTCCTCTCGTTCCCCCGTGAAGCTGCTGCTCTCTCTGCTTGATGCATCTCAGGAGGTTAAGGATAAAGTCAGGAGGGGAAATGTTATATATGCTACCTTGAACTTCTGTCAGAGAGGTGGGATATAAATCAGAAGGAAACACAAGAAATGGCTTGATCTTTCATCTCAGTGATTCTCTGGTGGGCAATGCCAGCTCTGCAGCTCACAGACTTCTATTCAGTTACTGGGTAGAACCAGCAGGTGGTAATAGATGCACACGCTGCCCGCTGTGGTCAGATGGATGCCCTTCGGGGGAGGGAAATGGCTCTGTAAGCAATGCCTGCAGTAACAGGTGAGAAAAATGCTTCCTACTAGCTCCCAAAGAGACTTTCCCGTACAAGGTTGGGGGCTGAAAGTGTAATAAACACGCATGGGCATTTCCTGTAGAACAGAAAGGTGGGCGGGTGATAGCCATGGAGTATGGCCGCTTCTTAGTGGCTTAGGTGCTTTTATGGAAGCCCATTTCAACCAAGACTTGGTCTGTACGTTTCCTGTCCTATCCAGTCTTCAGTCTCCCCAGAGTTCAGGTTGGTGCCCTCCATCCCAAGGACCACCCAGAGCTCTTGGCAGAAAGCTTTTGGGTCAAATCGGTTCAGGTCCTGCCTGACCATCTCCTGCTGAAGGTGGAGTGGAAGGAAAGGTCTTCTAGGGAGAACATGTCCAACCTTGGCATGGTTGGAAACCTTAATTTGTGAGAACTAGTCTTCCTGTATGTAGCACATTCACTATTTTTAGGAATCTTGAGGAGAAGATGTCCATTCTGGGTTTCTATTCCTATCTCCTGGGCATCTGGATGAAAGGGAAGTCGTACATCACTCATGGGCAGGAACCACTGGAGTCCCCGCAAATGCAGATGCAGTCTTACAGAGTTACAGCTTTGTACTGTAAACAAACATTTTATGACAATCTCATCTTTTAAACTAAAATTATGGGAATAGCCAAGCTACTTTCACTTAAAAAGAGCAACAAACAACAGTGGAGATCTTCGTAAACTCTAATATGAGCTTAGGGCTGTGGCTTCAGCAAACACAGTTTTTGTTAAGACTACAATCACATGTGGTTTAATAATGCTGCTGCTTTTCTATTTCTGTGAGCATTTCCTTTGATAGCAACTGAGAAGAGTTGATTGACTGGATGATTTGAATTATTTAACAATAGATATTTGTCCAGAGATCCTGGCTTAGAGTCAGCTGGTACCAGCCATTTATAACCAGTGGATGAAGAGAAAGTTTCAGGAAAGTCAGCCAACTGAACCCTGTTTAATCAGGAAGCCCCCAGTACATTCCTGCTGCAAAGGTGCTAAGCGTAGCTCAAAAATCAGAGAAAGATGCTCCTCCTGAGTACTGAGAAACTTCAGTGTTTCTTAGGAATTTACCTCTTTCTACAGTACTCTGAAATTTATAAACTACAGTTTCAGTGTTTTAAGTAACAATTACTGTATAGCATTACACATCAGAGAAAGTATCAATCTACAGTCGTGGGAAAAAGAAAGTCCACCCTCTTTGAGTTCTATGGTTTTACGTATCAGGACATAAGAAAAATCATCTGGTCCTTAGCAGGCCTCAAAAGTAGGTAAATACAACCTCAGATGAACAACAGCACATTACATAGTGCACCATGTCATCATTGTACAACCACCTTTAGCAGCAATAACTTGAAGTAATCATTTTCTGTATGACTTTATCAGTCTCTCACATCGTCGTGGAGGAATTTTGGCCCACTCTTCTTGACAACGTTGCTTCCGTTCATTGAGGCTTGCGGACATTTGTTTATGCACAGCTCTCGAGGTCCCGCCACAGCATTTCAATCGGGTCGAGGTCTGGACTTTGACTGGGCCGTTGCAACACCTTGATTCTTTTCTTCTTCAGCCATTCTGTTGTCGATTTGCTGGTGTGCTTGGGATCATTGTCCTGTTGCGTGACCCAACGTCGGCCAAGCTTTAGCTGTCGGACAGATGGCCTCCCATCTGACTCTAGAATACTTTGGTATACAGAGGAGTTCACGGTCGACTCAGTGCCTGCAAGGTGCCCAGGTCCCGTGGCCGCAAAACAAGCCCAAATCATCACCCCTCCACCACCGTGCTTGACGGTTGGTATGAGATGTTTGTGCCGATACGCTGTGTTTGGTTTTCGCCAAACGTGGCGCTGTGCATTGTGGCCAAGCATCTCCACTTTGGTCTCATCTGTCCAAAGGACGGTGTTCCAGAAGTCTTGTGATTTGTTCACGTGCAACTTTGCAAACCTAAGCCGTGCTGCCATGTTCTTTTTAGAGAGAAGAGGCTTTCTCCCGGCAACCCTTCCAAACAAACCATACTTGTTCAGTCTTCTTCTAATCGTACTGTCATGAACTTTAACATTTAACATGCTAACCGAGGCCCGTAGAGTCTGAGATGTAACTCTTGGATTTTTTGCGGTTTCTCTGAGCATCGCGTGGTCTGACCTTGGGGTGAATTTGCCGGGACGTCCACTTCTGGGAAGACTGGCAACTGCCTTGAACGTTTTCCACTTGTGAATAATCTTCCTCACTGTAGAACCATGGACTTTAAATTGTTTGGACATGGCCTTATAACCCTCCCCAGATTGATGGGCAGCAACAATTGCTTCTCTAAGATCATTGCTGATGTCTTTACTCTTTGGCATCGTGTTAACACACACCTCAGTGCTCGAGACCAGCAGACTCCTAAAACTTTGGCTGTGATGGAGGTAGCCACACTTGCCGATGATCGATTGATCAAGGGCATTTGATTAGCAGCGCCCGGCTGCTACTTAGCCTCTTCATACCTATGGAAGCAGCGAGGGTGTACTTAGTTTTTCACACACGGCTTCTCTATTTTGGCTCTTTTTGTAAAATAAATGGATGACCTGGTGTAATATGTCATGTGCTGTTGTTCATCTGAGGTTATATTTACCTACTTTTGAGGCCTGCTAAGGCCCAGATGATTGTTGTTATGTCCTGATAAACGTAAAACCATAGAACTCAGAGGGTGTACTTGCTTTTTCACATGACTGTCCTTGGTTGAAAATGTGCAGAAGTACAAAAGACCTTGAAGGGGGAAAAATGCAGGAGGGTTGAGTGCTGGCTGAATTGATGCGGGAGAAAAATGGAAAATGAGGAGGAGCAGGGCAGAAGAGAGAGCTCTAAGACTGGGCAGGGGCAGACTTATAGCACTCCTGAAACCTTTTCTTTCAGTATTAATCCTTCCCATTGTTGCTACATACATAGTCATCCCACTGCCCCTTTCACGGTAGCAAATACTATGCAAGATGTAATAAAGAAAAAAGCAGTAAGCAATAGGAATTGGAGCAGAGGATAAGACAAAACACAGAGAAACTCACTAAAACTCATTTATACCGACCCCATTCCCTAGGGCTGCCCCGGCTTTCCCGTCCTGGCGCACAGCCCTGTTTTAATGACCTCCATACACCAATTCAAAGCTGCCTTTCTTCTTTTTGAGTATCTTGTCAGCTTCCTTTTCATTAATATTCAGGTCCTTACTCCTCTTCGCATCCTACGGTCTGTAATGTTTGCTGCAAATCTTCCAGCTCTCGCCAACTACACTCACTTTCAAGTCCCTAGCCAACACGCTTCTGATGCCGCCCTAAGCATTCTTACACATTTATTCTAATTACAATAAACAGCCGAGAGGCCATTGTGCATCCTTGCCCTACTCCCTGAACCATTCACTAACCCTTCTGTTTATTCTTGCACGTGGTTTACTTCCATTATCCAACTCTTGTGGCATTCAGCAAGCAATGTTCAACCCAATAGGTGCGCACAGTGTTCCATAACTCCAAGCCTGTGCACATTCTCTAAACTAAGATACATACAATAAATGTCTTTTCTCCCATTCTCTCATTTCACGTCGGCTTCTGAAGACCATCACCTCTGGCCAGCCTCCTACAGCTGCGCTGCAGTTTGCAGGTGGCCCTTCGCGGGTCCTCTTGAGCAGAGTCTGCCAGGCGCTTCCCGGGGACACTCAGCAACCTGATCCACGCCCGTTTTTGCATTCGCTCTTGCTACCTTTCTTAGCAGCCATTCTTCCAGCCTTCGGGTAAGAGTGCAGTCTTTGCACACATGTGTGAAAGAGGTCTCAGCCGTTCCCTAAGCACATTCATATCTTTACGTGTCTCTGTGACATCATCTATACTTGCAGCTTTGCCATTTTTCAACATCCTCCCATTCTCAACTTCTTTTTATCAATTTCTTCTTAGGCACTGTAATTTTTACGTTCGCTTCAGTCCTACTCGGACACGCCAACCGCATCCCTGCACAGAACTCTACACCGCTCCTTCAGGGATTCCTCCCTGCAGCTTCATCCCCAAACCTGCTGAAGGCTTGTTTTGCCTCTTCGCCCACTTCCAAAACAAGCCTTTAGCTCCACTCTGCATTTTCTCTGCCCCTTCTAATCCTAATGTTCCTTGCTCTCTTTGACCACATTTATTCTTCCTCTACACGCATTATGCACAGTCTTCCTCTCATCTGCGTTTTTACCAGCTATCCTCTTAAGTCGTGTCTCTCATCTGTAACTTCTTTCACTTCATCCTCACAACAAGCCTCCTTTCTCCTGCTTCCCACAGGTGCCATTCATGTCCCATCCAAATGCTAATCAGATCCAATCCTGCTTAGCTTTTTAGTGATTGGCCAAATTCGGATGCAGCGGAAATAGGGAGAGTATCTTTTTCCATTGGCTTTGTACCATTTCTAAGTCCTCAACAACTGAAAGCGTCACGCAAACATTAAAAAATAATGCCTCCCATTTAAAGTAAGGTTAGAGAATCTAGATCTTTCCCCTCCAGTTTTAAATTGCCCAGTCACACACTAGATGGCAGTGGAGACAATTCAAGTGCTTGAAACAGCAACAACAGAAATGCAGGCAAAGCTGCCACGTTAACACTTATAGCACTTCATATTTATGGGAGTCTGCCAGCCAGCCAGCCAGCCAGCCAGGGCCCCAGGGGAATTTGCGAGTTTTCCATTGCATCGGGCGGGGCCAGTAGGATCCTCACCGGGACAGGGCAGAGCCTTTGAAAGGGTATTTCACAAGGCGTACAGTGGTAGCAGGAGGGAGGCCTCACTCCTGGAAGTGTTGAAGCACTTGCAAGTCCTGCCCCCAGTTTTCTGTGCAACCGTGCGTGTGCGCTTGCACTAGGACCAGCAGTGAAGTGAGCAGGCTGCACGCACACCCTGCCACGCTGACCCCCGGGGGGCTCCTTGGAACAGCGGCCAAAGTCTTCGGACGCCACACGCGGCCCTGAGTCCCGGAGCCAGGAGTTCTGCGTGTGAATCTGTGCGGAAAGGTGCGGTGGTCTTCCGTTTTCTTGGGTTAGTTTTTGGCTGGGTTGCACAGCACGCCGGCCTAGTCTACAGCAGGGGTGGGTTGTTTGAGGTTCACCCTGCTGCGGGAACGTAGCCTTTGGCGAGCAGGGCGGCAGGGGAGGAAGCCGGCATTCGTGCCTCCTGAGGCTCAGCCTAGGGCACGGTCCCCACGTGGCAGTGCGGCAGGGGCCCAGGGCTGGTCTGCGTGGCATTCACTGTCGTGCGTGGCCTCTGTGTTGCAGGAGAGGCAGGGAGAGAGAAGACCGCAGCCCTGCAGCCCGTCGACAAGCTCCATCCCGCTGGAGACCAGAAGTGACGTTGCAGGGGGTATGTGGCCCTGTTTGCTGTTTTCAGTTGGGGCGTCGGTGGGTTTCGGGGCGAGAAGCGATGGGCTCTTTCCAGCTGGGCGACGCCTCTCTGCTCGGCAGCAGGGAGCCACTTTTGAGGTCTGTGGGGCCCCACGGCCAAAAGCCGCAAAGAGGGTTGCTTGGAGGGCTCCCGGCGTTGCTTGGAGGGCCGGCACTGGCCCTCTCCTACCTGACGGGCCCCGAGAGGCAAGGGCCCGGGGATGCTTGATCCGCTGTGGCGCTTTTAGCCTGGGAGAAGCCCCGAGGGGGAAGGCGCAGGTGCTGCTGGACACAGACACGAGTGAGCGGGGAGCGCACAAGCGTCTTTGAAAGGGCCCCAGCCCTGCAGAAATGCCCGGGGCCGCTTCTGAGCAGTGGCTGCAGCTGCCGCTCTTCCCTTCCTCCTCGTTGTTCCCTGCCCCCGCTCTTAGTCACTGGCCAAAGAAATGGCAGACTTTACCCAGGCAGCCATGATCTGTTGAAAGACGTCCACTTTTGGTGCCCGCGTGTCAGTCGCCATCCTGCCACCCCCCGCCCCCCATACAGGGGCCGCTTCTCTGCCCCGGCCTGAAGCAGCCAGAAGAGTTGGAACAGCTGGAAAGGGGGGTGCCCGAGGTGTGAGTTTCCACCAGAGGGAGGGGAGGGGAGGGGAGGGGGCGGTTTAATCCGGAAGGGCTGCGTGAGCCTCTGCCCGAGCAGCAGGGCCGCTCCGTTCATGGCCGAGCCTTCGTCCTCTGCAGCGGGAGCGTTGAGGCCCAGAGGGAAGCGCGCGCTGGCCAAGCATCGTGCTGCCTTCTCGCCTGCCCCCTGTGTTGGCTGCGGCGTTAACGGAGCAGTCCGATGCGCGTCTGGCAAGTCTCGGGGAACTGTCTGGCTCTGGCTCTCGGACTGGAGCGATCCCCGATGAGCAGCAGCACGGGGTCTGCCGGCTGCCTCTAGACCAAGGACAACAGTGCGTATCGCACTTGTGTCCAGAGCGCTCTTGAAGGAGCATCCAGATAACCCTCGCCCAACAATTCACGGTACCGAAAGGAGCTCTTTTTTCTGGTAGTCCCGCTTGAAAAGGGTCTGGGTGGATCCTCCTCCCGCCCAAAATGGAGTCCCTGCCTCAGACCCCCGCGGCCTCCTGCTGTGGTGAGGCTCATGTAGGCGCTGGATCTCAGCCTTCGCTCAGAGTGGGAACCCGGATCAGGCCTCCCGACCGGTTCCCATGAAGTCAAGAGCAGCTGATGTCCTTGGGCCTCCCTCTGCTGCCTGAAGGAGAGCGCGGTCAGCGAGGGGAGGGAGGAATTCTCCTCCCAAGGGATGTTGGGGACGGGAGAGTCTCCATCCACGCTACTTCATGACTCGGAAGATCTGCAGGTGGTTCTGGAAGCCATCGTCCACACTTTGTCCCTGGCTGGTAATAGTACCCGCCAATAGGCCTGTTGCTTTCATTTGCTCCAACTTTATTCAGACTCAGATACTCTGTCCACTACTGCTCATTTCATTTAATTTGGAATTCTGAGCAGGCGTGAAACTAACTTTGTAACATCCAGAACAGCCCTTCCTCTTTTCAGCTACAGTGGTGTGAAAAAGCAAGTACACCCTCTGAGTTCTATGGTTTTACGTTTATCAGGACATAACAACAATCATCTGGGCCTTAGCAGGCCTCAAAAGTAGGTAAATACAACCTCAGATGAACAACAGCACATGACATATTACACCAGGTCATCCATTTATTTTACAAAAAGAGCCAAAATAGAGAAGCCGTGTGTGAAAAACTAAGTACACCCTCGCTGCTTCCATAGGTATGAAGAGGCTAAGTAGCAGCCGGGCGCTGCTAATCAAATGCCCTTGATCAATCGATCATCGGCAAGTGTGGCTACCTCCATCACAGCCAAAGTTTTAGGAGTCTGCTGGTCTCGAGCACTGAGGTGTGTGTTAACACGATGCCAAAGAGTAAAGACATCAGCAATGATCTTAGAGAAGCAATTGTTGCTGCCCATCAATCTGGGGAGGGTTATAAGGCCATGTCCAAACAATTTAAAGTCCATGGTTCTACAGTGAGGAAGATTATTCACAAGTGGAAAACGTTCAAGGCAGTTGCCAGTCTTCCCAGAAGTGGACGTCCCGGCAAATTCACCCCAAGGTCAGACCACGCGATGCTCAGAGAAACCGCAAAAAATCCAAGAGTTACATCTCAGACTCTACGGGCCTCGGTTAGCATGTTAAATGTTAAAGTTCATGACAGTACGATTAGAAGAAGACTGAACAAGTATGGTTTGTTTGGAAGGGTTGCCGGGAGAAAGCCTCTTCTCTCTAAAAAGAACATGGCAGCACGGCTTAGGTTTGCAAAGTTGCACGTGAACAAATCACAAGACTTCTGGAACACCGTCCTTTGGACAGACGAGACCAAAGTGGAGATGCTTGGCCACAATGCACAGCGCCACGTTTGGCGAAAACCAAACACAGCGTATCGGCACAAACATCTCATACCAACCGTCAAGCACGGTGGTGGAGGGGTGATGATTTGGGCTTGTTTTGCGGCCACGGGACCTGGGCACCTTGCAGGCACTGAGTCGACCGTGAACTCCTCTGTATACCAAAGTATTCTAGAGTCAGATGGGAGGCCATCTGTCCGACAGCTAAAGCTTGGCCGACGTTGGGTCACGCAACAGGACAATGATCCCAAGCACACCAGCAAATCGACAACAGAATGGCTGAAGAAGAAAAGAATCAAGGTGTTGCAACAGCCCAGTCAAAGTCCAGACCTCGACCCGATTGAAATGCTGTGGCGGGACCTCGAGAGCTGTGCATAAACAAATGTCCGCAAGCCTCAATGAACGGAAGCAACGTTGTCAAGAAGAGTGGGCCAAAATTCCTCCACGACGATGTGAGAGACTGATAAAGTCATACAGAAAATGATTACTTCAAGTTATTGCTGCTAAAGGTGGTTGTACAATGATGACATGGTGCACTATGTAATGTGCTGTTGTTCATCTGAGGTTGTATTTACCTACTTTTGAGGCCTGCTAAGGACCAGATGATTTTTCTTATGTCCTGATACGTAAAACCATAGAACTCAAAGAGGGTGGACTTTCTTTTTCCCACGACTGTACATTCTCACCACGGGAACCATCCCATCGGGTCTCTGTTATTCTTTTCGAGCTGCATTTGCTTTCCTAACGCGTACGGAACGATTTAATGGGTTCCTGCTGCCGTGCAGAAGCCTTTTTCTGAGGTTCCCAGGTCGGAGGCTGGGAACCGACAGGGAAGAAGCCAGGCACGCCCGCTCGCGTAGCTGGTGAGTGCAAATAGCCGCCCAGAGTCCCCCATTGTAGGGGAGATGGGCGGGGACAAATCAAATAAATAATAATGATAATAATAAATAAATAGGGCCGGTTATTGCTATACAAGTATAGTGCGAAGTGTGTGCACAAGACTTCATGTGTATAAGTGTTTATACATACATCTATCTATAGTGACCCGGCATAACTGTGTATTCTAATACCTACTTAGCTCAATACTTAGAACTTAACTAAATGACTTAAATTTCTAATGCTTTGCTTGTAATGCCGACTGCTTTGCTGCTAGTTTCTCCTCCTCCCACGCGACCTTATCTGCAGGCTTGGGGATGCTCACAGCTTCCCCCCTGGCCCTCCCTCGCCCAGTTCTCCGGCCCTGAACCACAGGGAGTCCACTCTGCCACCGTCTGGAGTCCGGGGCTGTGCGTCTGGCAGGTTCTTCTTCGGTTGCGGCCTCCTCAGGCTCCGTCCGGGTTCTCCTCCTCTGGCTTCTGGCTCTCCCGGCCACCACACCCGCCTACCGCCGGTTCCGAGAAAAGCCCTTTTGGCTCGCGTGGCTCCTCTGTTCCTTAGCAAATTCTTTCCAGGATTCCACACTTTTGAACAGGGATCCAGATGCGAAGGACTCCATACTAGATGAACCCTCAACTTTTGAATGTACCGATGCAGTTGTGTTGCATGTGTTAGATGACAGCATGGAGGACAGCTGGCACAGAAGGTGAATTTCAGTCCTGGGGGACTGTTCTTGCAAAGGGGGCTACTTTAGACACCCCTGAGTGGAAGGGAGCCATTTTGGCCAGTCCAGCGCAGCATTTTGTTATTTCTTCTGTCACAGAGCACACAACCAGCCGAGGTCATCTGGAAGCTCCTGACTGCGTCCCTCTGAATTGGGGTCACAGTGGGCTGCCCTGTTGATTCAGTGGGATCCTGGCCCTGAGTTGGGGTTGCTGAACAGGGACATCTAAGCACCTTTAGAAATGACCTTCAGGAGCTCTTAAAAGATTCACCACTTCAGAAGATCACTAAACTTTTAGAACTGTGAACACTTCCCTGTCCTTCAAATACTCTCATCTGTCCTTGTGGAAACGGCCTTCTGTGTTTGCTTGGCGTTGGCCAGGAAGGCTCGGGGGAATAGCGGAGCCACGGCATGGGGACAAAGGGGGGCGGATTTCCTTCCCATCAGTTCCGGTCAGTTCCTCCGCCGCACCAAAGCTTCTGGCGTGGAAGCTGCCTTGGGACGTTCTGCCCTGGGAGGGGTCTGCCAACGTGGGGCTGCATCTCAGATGGGTTCCAGAAAACAGCGGGTGGGACTGAACAAACCCTGAAAGGGACTGGCGTTCGAATTCAATTGCAGCAGAGGTATTCAGATACTCTTCGGTCACGCCACCACTTTCGGCAGGGCGGAGCTCCTCCAGGCTGAGGCAGGGACGGGCCTCCCAGCAGAACTCCTCTCCTGCTGATCAACTCGGGACGAAGCTCGGGGAAGAGGGAAGGTCACCGGGAGGTGTTCCGGCAGAAGCCGGACAGGCGTCTGATGGAAGGTTGAATGTGGACTCTGCGCAGGGCGGAGGCTGGACGCCGTGGCGCAGGGCCCCCTCCAGCCCCAGGGTCCCGGGGTGCGCAGAATATAAAGCTGAAAGAAAAGCGGAAGTTAGTTTGGGGGGCAGGAGCAGACAGTGGGGAGGGGGAAATGAAGGCACCTTTGGAAAGGTACAACGTGGAGCGTGCCGCCTTTGCATCTCGGACACTACGGCCTAGAACGGATCTCCGCTCAGCGGCAGCTTCTCTTTCCTTTCCGAGGCAGCTTGAGTTGAAATCACCCAATGAATTCACCTGATGGCTGCAACTAGGATATGTTTCAGATTAATTGCAACCTGTGAGTAAAACCAAGCAGCTGATACCACAGTGTGTGCTTCCTTTCCTGTCAGAGGCAGCCGGAGGGGGCTGGGCTGGAAGTGCCAAAACGGCTTGCTCATGGGAACTTCTGAACCCCCCTCCCTTCAGCTCCAGCTGTTCAGGGGCTCGAGCCCTTCTCTCCGCTTTCTTCCTGCAGCTGTTGCTCCATCGTGATCCTCGTGTCAAATACCAAACTCCTCATTAGTGCCAGTGGAGCTGCTGCTGCTGCTCCAGAAGGAAGGGGCTCTGGGTCAATTATGGTTAGGTGACCCGCGAGGGGGCTTCTCCCTCCAGAAGCTCACGCAGCCTCCTGCGTCTGCAGGCAGGAAGGCAACAGGATAGCTCGCAGAAAGCAAGCTGGGTTGCTCTTCTTTTAATTCGGGCTGAACCTCCACTCTTCGGATGCTGCGTCTGTTCTGATCCTGGAAAAAGGGCATTAGATGTTTTCAGGGCTATGTCTGCCTGCACACGCTTGTGCAAGATGGCATGGTGAAATAGGTGATCGACAAGGCTCTGAAGAGAGGGGCTTTAGGGCACGGAGCGCTTGCTGGCAGCTCCTTGGTCCCATGGTGTCTTTCCTGGGGTCCCGCCGCAGCTGAAGAGGAAAAGGCCCGCTGCTTTAAGGGGCTGCCAAGAGGCACCATGTGCCAGCCCCGAGGCCCCTTCTCCCTCAAGCCCTCTGCTTCTGGGCCTCTGGGAACCCTGCACGGGCTCTTGCCGTTGGAGGTGGGAGAAGCGGCAGCGGGCTGGCCGGCAGGAGCCCTGGTTGTGGGCTGCGGGGGGTGAGCCGTGCGGCGGCTGCTCCTCCGGGACAGCAGCGAAGCCCAAGACGTCCGCTGTGCCAGGGGGGCCTCCAAGGCAAGCCTGAACGGAAGTCAGTGACAGCACCAAACTCACGTGCAGTGTTCCGAACGCCAGTTCCGCAGACATTCCCTTAGCTAAACGTTTAGGCCGCCTGTCCAGCCTGAAGGACTTCCAGGGTGATCTGTAAAATCATGAGAGTTGGTTATTTCTTCAGACTTCCCAGCGAGAAAGAGAGGACTCTCGGTGGGATGCGGATGAGGTGGAAGGGGAAGCAAGGGGATCCGCGAGCTTTGTCCCGCGTGGGGACGGGGGATCCCGGGGCTCGGTGGCTCCGCCAGCTGGACGGTTAATTGCGTGGCCGTGAGGGAGGCCTCAGCCCAGCTGGCCCCAGCTGTGGGGCGGCCTCCGCTTCCCTCCTCCTGCCACGGTAGGGGGTGGAGAGCTGCCAAGGGGGGGCAGGAGCTGCTGGGTGTTTGCGGGACGTGAGGAGTAGATCCGCCCAGAGAACTTCTGGCACCCTCGACGGCAGCACCCGCCTTCCTCGGAGTAATGTCTGGGCAGAGGCTTGAGGAAGAATGCATTGGTTTCCACGCAGAAAGCACTTGTTGAGACTGTTTATGTTGTATACCCGGAGTACTTAGGGGTATTTTCATAACAGAGAATATTGGGAAATTACATTAAAAGTATGATGGGAAAACCACATACTTTAGGAAAAGTTGAGGGGTATTTTTAATGGGCTTTTAGAAAATCTATAAAAAGGTGATAGACTGGATTACAGTTGCCTCCGTCAGGCATAAATGGATTTATAAATGGATTTATACTAATCTACTAATCCCTTATCTTCTTTATCATTCTACCAAAAGTCCTTAGGGTGGTGAGTTCAGCTGCTCCCTAATTTTCTGGCTTGTGGGTCAGACCTGGGACGTGCAAGTTGGTGCGCTTGCTTGACCGGGCGAAGCAAAAACCACCTCTCCCAAGAACTGTCCTTCTCCTGGTTTATAGCCCAAGAAGGGTCAGTGGCACGAACACAGTTTGAAGCAGATGGGCAGAGAGTGGCCGGAACACAGCTCGCAGTTGCATATGGGTAGTGCCATAGCGTATTGCTTGAAAAGTTGGTTAACTGGCTCTTTCCGAGTTGCCTTTTGCAGCTGGGCGACATTGCCATTCTACAAATGCTCCCCCTGTCTTTGCAAAGGGCCAATTCATTTTTCTCAGAACCCTGGTTTCTTCCATCCTTGGCTTTCTAATAACTTCCAGGTGCCTGGTCTTGCTTAAAAGAAAGATACTGCAGACAAGATAATATGGGTACTCTTAGAGCACCTTTTGTAAGGCTAGCCATACACTAGGATATTCCTGGTTATTTCTTCGTTAGGAAATCTGAGCGTAGACTTTGGAGAGCGAAGGGGCCTTTGGCCTTTGGTGAACCTTAAGGAGAGCTCCAGAGTATATGGGCAGCCCCAGCATGGGTACAGAATTGGGCTCCTTTCCTCTCTTGCCCAAGGGGCATAGTTCAACCATTGGGTTGACGCTTCAAAGCGGTGCTCAGGGGCAGCCTCACCTGGAGGGTATTTCAGTCATCCAGTCTGGCCGGAATTAGAGGCGGGACGCCTGGCAGAGGGCAAATTTCTCTTGGCAGAAATACTGCTGTGGAGCCGATGAAAGGCAGGCCTGGAAACCGGCGCTTCCGGCCTTTCCTTCAATAGCGGGAACCTTCAACCAACAGAGTCTTGCACCCCACCCTGATCAGGACCCCCCACCCTGTTGCATCGCCACTGATCTGCATTAAGCATTTCTCCTCCTCTCTTCCTGAACCCCCTTCAGACACTTAGGACTACGGACTCACCCAGGGCCCCCTTGCACGTGCTGCCCGCCAGTCTGTGAGCAGCACCGAAGCCTGCTGGCGCAATGTGCCCGCTCCCTGTAGCCTGTCTCTGTAAGCCGTTGGAGGACTCCCGCTGGCGGGGAGAGGCCCACTAAGTGCTCTCCCGGAGCGGGAGGAGAAGGCGGGTTTTGAGGGATGGCTGAGCCCCCGTTGGGCCTGGGCGGCGGGGCGGGGCGGGGCGCTGGGCTCTCCTGTTTGAGTGAGCACCCCTCCCTCACGCCCGTCTCTTGCCCACCATCCTTGCTTCGGCTGTCTTCCTCACTTGCCCTCGGTTCTTGCTCGCTGTAGGAACCTGTAACTTTCATAGCCGTCCAAAACTGTGGTTCTCCCTATTTCCCACTCACGATTAGATAAATTTCACTCCAGAACAGTAGAAGGAAGGCATACAGTAATACAAAGACCTACAGTATTGGGGGCATTTAATTCTAAATTTAGTTGATGATTTCACCTCAGTGATCCTAGTTGTTCCCTGTTCTCAGGGAGCTCAGCATCTGGGGAACTTTTAAGGAAGCTTTCTATAGGATGACGCATCTTTTCAGCTGCTGGCTCCGATTTCTAAGAAAGGATTATTCTGACTTAGAAGCCACAGTTTGGGTTTCTGCCCTCTCCCCATATTCCTCACAGAATAGCTACTTGTAATGTATAGATTTAATTATCAGGCAGATCCGTCATTGGACAAGCCACATTCTTCCCATTCTTTTCTCACAGGAAAAAAATCAAACCACTTGTTGGCTAACGTGTCTGCCTCTGTGACACTTCCTGCCGCTCTAAGGAACAGAAGGCGTCCCTTTTGAAAGGGGGCCCCCCGAAGCAAATCTCTGAGCGCCCTCGAGCCACCAGCGTGATGCCCTGTGGGGATCCGCAGAGGACGCTTCCCCCGGGTCCTCCTCGGAGAAGCCCTTCACCTTGGGCATTTTAGGGTAGATAAGGAAATGATCGGGGCCGAGAGCCGCCTTGCTCATTTTAGTTTAACTGGACAGGAATCCAATATTCTGAAAATAGGCCTTCGGTAATTGTGGCTTACGTTTATATTTCACAGATCAATCTTTTATAGAATGTGTGAGGTTCCAGCACCGGGAAGTTGTAAACATTAGTAGGATAGGATGGCAGGGAAGTGAACACAGAGCAGAAGAGCTGTTGTTTCAGCTATTTTTGCTCCCGCTTCCTTGCGGGTCATTTGGCCTGCTTAGAAAAGGTGGGTGTCTATGAGGAGGAGAAGGTAACGTGTGTGTCACAACATATTCTGACCCGAAGGGAGGCCTTTGGAGGTAGAAAGGATCCTCACCTGATAAAAACGGCAGTATAACGAGAGGTACCCCGTCTTGTTCCTCCCTGTATGTGGGAATGACAAGCTGTAACTGCATCATGCACAGTTGACGTTGTTGTGACCATCTGGATTAAAACTGTTGCAGTCAGAAGAAGATACAAAGCAGCATCACAGTTGGTGCCCATTGCTGGCTCTCCAAACAAGGAGATGTGGACAATGCTTTCAGATTCTAGACCATCAAGGGGCAAGGAGTCGTAGCAATGGAGAACTTTAATTCCACCCACCGCTGTTGAGAGATGAGGAGTCCTTCCAAGACATCTTGACCTGCCTTTCTATCCACCTCCAAATACTTGACTTGGTGGCCCTAACCAATAAGGAAAACTGAGGAGACAAAGTAGGAGTCGTGGGGACTTGGGAGAAAGTGACTCCACAATGTTGAATGTAGTCAAGTGGTTTCGAGAGCCATTTGTAATAAATCCAGTGCAGGGTTAAACCAGATTCCATGGCAGAAGAAGCTATAGGAAACGGGAGCCCAAGATGGCTGTGGATTCCTTAAATGAACAATTTAAGGAATGGAATGAATTATTGGCATCTGTCCTGATTGCACATAATGTGGGGCAGATAGCGGAGCCTGGGCTGGCTTTTTTGTGAAGAGAAATGGAACCACTACAGTAACCAGAGAAGATATTTTAGGACATCCTGAGAGACAGCAGTGCAATAAATCACTGGGTCCTGATGGCATCCACTCGACCTCCAGGCAAAACTGTGTAACTGGTAATGTGTCCCTCAACTCAGGCTCGGTGCCAGAGAGCTGGAAGATAGACAGTGTGGCACCAGTTTCTAAGAGGGCAGCCCAGGGCAGACCCAGGAGATTAAGGCCAGGGTTAAGGTTAGGGTTTGGCTGACAGGTCAACCACTTGGACGAAGTATAAGCTGATGTCTTGGGGGGCCTTTCGAGAGGACAGTATCAGCTTTGCCTCCTCAGAAACCTGGCTCTCCAGACACAGAGATCTCCTCCAGGGCTCACAGACTAGATAATCCGTTGCAGAGTAGGAGGACATCCAATGACGCCATGCAGAGCTGAGGTCTCCCTCCTGCAGCAATCGAAGCATCTCTCCCTGTTGCCCCCCTGTCCTTGCTCCAGGGGTAAATGTTAGGCTCTTCTCCTCCTGCCTTTTTAAGGCTAAACTCATCTGCCAAAGACATGCCATCTGGCCAATACTTAACCAGCTTGCTAATTAGGACCTCCAGAGATACTTTGGCAAATGCTTTGAGTAGTATTGATCATGTTAAGAAAGTCATCCAGACAGGGGCATATCTAGGTGACCTTGGTTGCTCCTGAAGTGGGGTAGGATCTGTTCTGTACTTGGATAGGAGACTACCAGGAAATGTCAGGTTGGAGGGTAGACTAGGAAGTTGGAAAGAAGGCAGACAAAAATACCTGGAAATGTCCATGAAGTTATCAGGTGTTGGACTTAACTCAAAGGAGACTTTGCTAAGGAAGTTATCTGGTCAGAGAAGATTTGTTCTTGACAGATTCATCATCACTACATTGTTTTCAAGGTGCTTTCAGGCTGACGTGAAGTGTGAAATGAAGTGCAAAATTAGCATTTAACTTTATGGGATGCTGAATTGCCCCAAAGGCACAAATTAGCCTCCCAGCACAGCTCCCTCCAGTCCCCTCTGAGCAAGGACCGTGAGAGGGAAATGGCCTCCGCTTCATTGCTGGCGTAAGTTGCATAGTAATCAAAATGGGGAGGGTGCTTACAGTCTGGAAGAATACCAGATCGGATGCAAGCATGTCAGTCCCCAAAGATACCTTGTGGTATCATTGCAGTATTTCCCAGCAGAGTATCTTCAGAAATAACAGCACACTCCTGGGACAATTCACAATATTTGGATTCTTCTGCTAGAAATATCCACCAGAGATAAGGGCAGAATCTGAGTTCCACCGTGTGCATAAATGATCATCTACTTTTTGAACAACTGGGGATTTCAGGATTGGCTTTAAAGGTAGAAAGTTGGTTGTAATCAACTAGTCTAGAAGTTCCTGAGACAGAGCTCACAGTGGTCAGATCGTTGGGTGTGTGAGAAATAAAAGGATGGCCAAAGAGGCCGTTGGGTCATCGCGAGTGGTGAATCCGTAATGGCTAATGGTGAGAAGACAGAACCGCATAATTCTTACTTTGTGCCTGTCTTTTCCTCCTTCAGAAGAAATGTAGAGCCCCAGTTGGTCATCGTTATGCCACCGGGGGAGAGAAAGACCTGCTGCTTAGGGTACTTGAGGATGGGGTAAGGAAATGCAACTAACATGAATGAATGCAAGTCTCCAGGGCCAGATGCCCAGCATCCCAAAGCAGGGAAGGAGCTAGCGGAGGTGACTGAGGAACAAGTGATCTTTGAGTCCTCCTGAAGACTGGTGAGATCCCAGAAGACTGGAAGACAAATATGGATCCAGGAAACTGTAGACCTGTCAGCCTGACATCTGAACTGGGCAAGGTTCTCAAGCAGTGTGTTTGTGAACACTTGGATAGGCACACTAACAGCAGCCAGCGTAGGGTTAGGGTTCGATTTGCAAAAATAACTTGTGCCAGACAAATCTTATCTCCTGGTTTGACAGAGTTACTAGCTTAGTAGGTCAGCAGAATACCGCACACACAGCATACTCGCAAGTCCTCCATCAGGACTGCCGCAAGATACTCTTCTGTATTGAATGGTAAAATACTGGCTAGATGGTAGGATGGTGGTTGCTACCACGTACAGGATAGACACATGCCAGAGATGCAGAAGCGGATGCTGCGCTGAGTAAGGGTAGGAATGGCAGACGGCTCCTGTGATTCTAGGCTCTTGGTTTTTTAGCAATGGCAATAGCCTGGGCACCAGTGCTGTATACGGAAATCCAGGCTGGCTCATTTTCTCCATCACCCTTTAGAAAACAAGCTAACCAGCCGGGCACCTTATGACAGCTGAGGTGGTGTCAGGCCTAGTCCAAGGAACTCCAGGAGACCATGTAAGTTCAGTCCAGCGATGTTCATTAGCTACAACCTCTAGCAAGAATCTTCCCAGACTGAAACCCCAGCTCCCAAGTAATGCCCGCCACAACATAGTGAATTCCTCAGGGAGGTGCCAGCCTCATCCTCTTATCTCTCCCCCACTCCTCAGGAGATGAAAGAGCACGTTTTCCTCCCTGAGTCTGGCCTCCATAATTCCATTCCATCACAGGTGGGAATGTTTGCTAGCGCTATTCCGTCGGCCTGTTCAGTTGGGCTGGAGCTCAGAACACCCAGAGGGTTCTATACAGAATAGAATATTTGAATGTTCTGTCATAGGAAACAATGGGGATTGGCTCCCTCTTCCGTTTAAGACATTTGTATAGTCCATTGTGAATGCTGAATCTTCCTAGCCTACAAAAGATTGGCCAAGGTCATGATTTTTTTGTTTTAAATAACTGGCCATGAAAGCAACCATTCCATGCGCCTTTCGCACACTGGCCTGCTTGCAGAAGGGGCAACAGAGCTGCGCCCCACAAGGAAGCCGCAACAGGAGCTTCCTTTCAGCAAAGCTCGTGAGCCTCTCGCAGCAGCGACCCCTTCTCTGTCCGCAAAGCCCAGCATCACAGCAGTGTCTGCAACACAGATGCATCGCACACCGCAGGTGTTTGCATTTAGCCAGGAGCCTGGGAAAAAACGCACAACGATCTGGTTCTCTTGCCTTTTTTATGTTACTTGAAATGCTGGTGCCCTAATACACATCTAAAGCAGGTGGCTCTTTAAAATATTTTCTGTCATGGTCACGATCAGGTATTCCTACTGCTTTGTTTCTGAGAGAAGAGGAGGGGGCGGTGGTTGGCTTTTTGCTGTTGTGAACCCAATGGTCTCCATCCAGACCTGTTGGCACGCAGTGTTTATTCCCTGGGAGCAGGGGAAAGATGCACATGTGGAAAAATTGCCCTTTCGCTCGGGCCGCTGCTCTTCTGGGAGCTCGCGCAGACGTCCGGTTTTATTCCCACCACAAAGGGCGAGGAGGGCTAGGCCCGAGGGACGCCGCGTCGACTCCTGCCGCGGATAACGACAGAACGGACCCGTGTTTTTGCAGGCCGCCGCTTACGTCGCTCTGCTTGGCGCACGAGTCCTGCCATTATCTTCGCGGTGCCGCCCGGCGGCTCTGCCCACCGCCCCTCTGGGCGGCCGCTCGCCCTCCGCATCTGCCGTTGCCGGCGGGCGGACCGCGCACAGTGGCCGGTCCTCCCGATGTGTTGCGGAGCCGCCAGGAATTCGGGGCGGCAAAGTTCCTGCCGGCGTAACTGGAAGGGAGGTCGGGGGTGTGCACAGGTGGCTGATTTCCGCTCCAGATTTTGCATTCTGGGAATCTCCCCCTCCCCTTCCATGTTCATAAACGGCTAAACGGGGTTTGACGTTTCAAAGGGGTTTCCTTGTGCGCTTCCATAGTCAAAACAGGAGCGCTAATCCTATTAAAGCTCTTTTGTCAAGGGGGGGGGGGGGTCCCAGTGTGCAAGGGATGAAAGGCCCCTTGCGATTGGCTGCACGCAGAGCGAAAGGGGAGGGACTTGGGATGAAAGGGATTTAGGAGTGGGACCCTCGGCCGGGCAGGGATGTCTGCGGGAAATGCCCGGTGGCTGCCCGTCCGGATGAGCTCGCGCCGGCTGCGGCCGCGCGGGGCTGACTGAGACCCTCGGCTCGCGGCTGGGGCGCAGCAGCGCGGCGAGCGGGGAAAGCGATTCCTCGCCCCCGGAGCCCCCCAGCACCAGCGCCGGGCGCCTCGGCAGCCCCAGGAGACGGCCCTGGACTAAGCGGGCGGGCGCCGGGCGCGCCGGCCGGAGCAAAGCGCCAAGTCATGCCGAAGTAACCGGGAGGAGGACCCGCGCCATGCCGCCGCCGCCGCCGCCGCCTCGACCCCGGGCGTGGAAACCCAAGCCGGCGGGGCCGCCCGCTCTGCGCTGAAGGGGAGGAGGACGAGGAGGAGGAGGAGGAGGAGGCGCGCGATGCGGGCCAGGCTGTAGGGGAGGCCCTCGGGGGGCGAGAGCGGGAGGCGCCGCGCCGCGCGGCTGATCCGGAGATGCCCGGCGCCGCAGCCCGCCCCGGTGCCAAGCGCGAGCATGGAGAAGTCCAGTAGCGAAGACTCCTCCATCCGCCGGAGCCCCTCTCTGGAGAGCAAGGACTCGGACTTCGCCAAAGCCTCCGCCTCGGGGAAGCGCTTCAGCCGCGGCTTCACGGCCGGCGCCTTCTACGGCACCGCGGGGCCCCGCCGGCAGGGCCGCCGCGCCGCCGCGCCGGGCCCCGGGCTGCAGAGGGACGAGCCCCGGAGCGGAGGCGGCCCCGGCGGCGGCAGCAGCAAGTACCTGGTGTTTTACCTGGACCTGTCCTTTGTTTTCCTCCTAGAGTTCAAGAAGTGCAGCATGGCTCGGGGCTGCCTGTGCTGCCTGAAGTACGTGATGTTCCTCTTCAATCTGGTCTTCTGGGTGAGTAGCCGCTTCTCTCGCCCTCCTCTCCGGCCGCCTCCGCGGGCCCCGCGCCCCCACCCCACCCCCGTTACCCTGGGATCCCACACGGCCTTCCCGGAGGGGAAAGGCGCCTTTCCCGGGGGCGGTTTTGGAGGGCGAGGGGCAGGCCTCCCGCCTTTACGAAGAGCGAGCCTTCCCCCCCCGGGGAGGTGTTTCCTGCCGGGCCAGTGGACGCCCCCTCCCTCCACCCCCCGCTGCATATCCTGCAGAAGGCCGGGAAGCCGCCTCTGCTTCTCCGGCCCCCTCCCCGAAGGACGAAGGCAGCTCCGCCGGTGACTCTGCAAGGCGCCGGCCGGCCGCGGGGTTCCCAGGCGGCCGTTGCGGCTCTCCTGCGAGCGTTCCCAGCACCGGCGACCTGGCCGCGGCGGAGCCCCGTAGTGCGCTAGCCGGGACCGCGATGCTGCCGCACCCCTGGGTCCCCGCACACGTCCCCCCCCCCCCGGGAGGCCAGGGGGATGCCCCGGGAGCCTGGCGGTGGCCGTTGCCGAGGGTCTCCCTGGAGAGGCCGGTCGCCCAAGATTGATCTGGTGGCTGGTTTGTGCTCTGCTGATAGAAGCCAAAGGCAGCAAATCTCATGATTCAGGAAAAATGGTTACAAAGCTGATAAATGTGGGTTCAAAGACTATTCAGGAGCATATGTTAGACATAAAAACTGTGCTAACCATCTGTTAAAAGTTTCTTTCATGGTTTTATAGTTTGGGTCAAATTAGAATCCAAACAGCTTTCCTTTGGTGGCAGCTGGCTTTTCTGCCCAAGTGACCTACTTTATTTTTTAAAGGCCAGATGGACTTGGAGCACAGAGCCGGGTATGCGGGCCTCTGAATCAGAGAGCGCGGTGGGGGTGGGGGGGCCGAAATCTGCCTCCAAGGGAAGGCTCCCAGTGGACTCCTTCCCGTCCAGCATTGCCTTGGCCACGATTCCTTCCTTCCTTCGTCTCTCCCCAGCCCAGAAGCAGAAATTTCTCCTACTCCCTCCTGAAGTCCGTTCGTGGTAGCTTTCTGGGCCTGGGAGTTTGGGATGTGTGTCTCAAGTAGTCTTTGGCAGCAGAGTTGTTTGGTGCAATGCTACAGTGCAGTTTTGAAATATGTGAAACCCACGTAGGTTTGAAGGCGCCGTTAGTGAATGCTTTTACACGTTGTGGTCTCGGGGAGCCCTGCCCTCGCGTGCTCGGCCTCTGCAGCTCACCTGCGATCTTCTGCATGAAAGACAGATCAGGGTTGTTTATTTAGGCGACTCTATGTATTGTCTGTATGTTTTTATTTTATTTTATATTGCTGGCTGTCAACCGCCTAAGAGTCAATTGTGTGACTGAAGCAATATCTAAGATAGCAACATAGACGTCGCTATCTTAGATAATGTTTAATTGATGCAGGCCAACAGTGAGGCACGATCCTACATTAATCACAGTAAATAACCTGATATAAACTCATCCAAAATTCATGGTGTCAGCATCTACCTTACACTAGTGATTGGCCTCCCAAGGTCTTCTGAAGTAACCAGAAGTTGACAGTCTTTCAGAAAGCCATGAGGGGAGGGTCCCCTCTTGCCTATGAGGGCTAGCCGTTCCACGGGAAGGTAGCCCACACTGAGAATGGCTCTTTCTGTTTCCCCGCTAGCCAGACATCCCAGTAGGCACTGTCTGTGTGCACCGGGGGGGGGGGGGGTTAATTCTGCTCAGGGAAGGTGGTCTTGGCAATACTCAACTCCTATGCCATAGAGGGTTTGCAGGTAATCCCCTGGAAAGAAACTGGAAGCCAGCATAGTGTTTTAGCGGCATTCTAAGAGTGGCCAGAATGGGCCTGACCTGTAAGCAAACGCACCGTAGCATCTGAACCAGCTGTAGTTTCTGAGTGGTCTTCAGGGGCAACCCAAGTAGTGCAATACAGCAGTCTAAGTGAGAGGGAATAAGATGGATCCTGTTCTGCAAAAGACTGCAGTTGGTGCACTAGCCAAAGTTGGGCGAAGGGCCTTCTGGCCATGGCTCCCATCCACTCTTCCAGCAGAAGCTATGAGTCTAAGAGGACCCCCTAGACTCACTACTTAGGGGCGAGCAAAATCCCATCTAGAGACAAATGTGATACTATCTTAGAAGTAGCATTATTCTGTCTTGCTTGGGTTGAGGCGGAGCCTCCCCCCCCCCCAGCTCTGACGGCTTCTAGACATCAGGTCAAGACCTTAATTGCTCTTCCTGTTCAGCTCAAAGTAGAGATATATAACTGGCCATCATCAACATGCTGTTGATACCTGACCCAGATTGATGGATGACCTCCCTCAGAAGTTTCACAGAGGATTGAGCTCCGGGGTCCCCCACACTGGATTGCCCCAAAGCTTGACTCATCCCCACCATAACCACTGATTGAGACTGTCCCTTAAAAGGAGAGACCACTCCCAACCCTAGCAAGAGGCCCAGATGGAAATGAGGTTGGACTATGTCAAAGGCCACCAAGAGGTCCAGATCATTGAGGATAGTTCCTTCATCCAAGCCCTGTTGTAGGTCCTTGGAATCTGTATATGTGCAAGAAGGAACAGTTGGGCTCACAACTGGTAGGCTCAGTGGAAGTTCTACTTTGTCTAAAACCATTTCTGCTTTTCAGTTTAATTTTATAACTGAACCAAAGAAGATTGCTTTTTCAGAATATAATAAAGATTTAAAAGAAATCTGTTCCTTATTAGAATACAGGTCATGTCAGGCATCTAAAGGCATTATGGGGGTGAGTGGGGGTCCATGGTTCACACTTTCACTGAAAAGCTTATTGACTGTCATGTGCCAGATAGCTGAATTTGGCCCACAAACTTCCCTATCTGGTCAACTGAAGCTCATTTTTATGGGAGCAGATCTTTTAATTGTCCCCGAATGAACACCACCACAGTGTGCATGTATCTGTCAAACACAATCCACTGATCTCTTCTTGTCAACAATTCTTACCAAAACAATGTGTGGAAGTTGCATTTGAAAAAGAATGTAGATTTGTGAAAGTTCTGCAAATATTTAAGCACGACTGGAAAGGGAATGTGCATTTTTAAAGTATCTCAGGGAAACACCTTTTAATTTTAAAACACTTTTTTAATCAAAGTGTCATGTGATGGGATGGAAAACTGCCCTGTTAATAGGAATGGTAGGATTAGACTACTAAAGAGAACAATAGGACTGGATTTATATTGACCTTGTTGTGAATCTACATATTTCAATCTCACTGAAAGTCTAGATATCCATTAGCTGAGGAATTAACTATGAATCTGTTGCAAAGTAAGCAGGTGATAGCATTTTTTAAAGCCAACAGATGACAACTATTCTACTGAAAATATTATCTGTATACATTAGAGGAGAATGTACTTTTTAATTATATCAAATATAACATTTTACATCTTTTGAATGTGTGTTATCAGCAAGGTGGAGACATAACTACAGTATAGAGCAATGTTTCTCAACCGTGACAACTTGAAGATGTATGGACTTCAACTCCCAGAATTCTGGGAGTTAAAGTCCATACATCTTCAAGTTGCCAAGGTTGAGAAACATTTGTATAGAGTTTGCATGGGAAGCATTCCCTGTTGAATAATGTTTGAATGGGGCTATAAAAATCCCAGATTAACGAACATAAATATTGCCTGGAGGGGCTTAAAATAACATGAGGAAAAAAAGTCAGGTTGTGTTATTTCTCTAGACCAGTGATAGGCTAACTGGCCCAATCATAGAATGTAGGAGTTGGAAGGACCTTCAAGGTCATCTGGTCCAACCGCCTACTCAATGTGAGAATCCACTAAACAATCTCCAGCAAGATCCCCCCAGGCTCCATTTGAAAACCTCTCCTGAGGGAGAACCTAGGGTCATTAGATCTTAGACAGTTTCAGTGCTTACCAGCTGTTACCTCAGGAAATACCTCCTCATATTTGATGCAAATCTTGGTTCTTTACATCTCCACCCATTTATTGTTATCCCGCTTTTAAGCTTCAACAGAAAAGAGGTCTGTGCCCTCTTGCACTTGATATCCTTTCCATTATTTGTCAACACATCTGGGTGAAGTAGATCTATTAGCACAGCTGAAGTGGACAGTGTTGTTGCATGCTTCTTGCCCAAGTTCAGTTGGTGGTCCACCTAGACCACCTAGGTGCTCTTATGCACCTAGGCATAGGACATCCTGTTGGCTTTGGCCCAGTGGTGAGCCTGTTGAAATTATTTTGAATGGGGATGTTTATTCTTTATTAGCCAACACTTTTTGGAAGCCTGAGGTATATGACTGATTTCTCTTAGCTTTTCCTCCTTAGTTGTCTTGAACTCCATTATGATGTGTTTCTTTTCCCCAGGATTTTATTTATTTATCCAATTTATAAAAGCTGAGACCTTCATTCCATCAACCAGTTCCTCTCTTTTAGTCAGGGCACCCTTCTTTCTTCTTCAAAAACATGAAATTGTCAAAAGAGGGATTGGAGGGATCCTTTAAACTTCCCGCTGCTGGCTGAGCTGAATGCCCAGCAATATTGGGATAGTTGAAGTCTCAGCTGCCTTTTGGGAACTTGGTGAGTGGATTTCCAAAGGCCTGGTCCATATTCTCTGCTTGGGCAGGTGGCCTGTAATAAATCCTGCAGTAGTTTTTCTTTCACTTCTCACTTCTTTAAAAGAAATGTCTTAAATCAGTACCAGCTCATCATAGTTCAGAAGGGTTGAAAGCGAAGACTTTTATTTTTATGGTCAATGTGTCTTTGAATAGATTAGTCTGAATATTTAGGACAGTATCAAATAAAACCTTGGTTGGACCTCAGTAGCTCAGGCTACCATACCCAAGCTGCAAAAACCAGATTACCACTAGGTGGCAGGAAAGAGAAACAGAACATTCTTAACTCTTTGCTGGCATCTAGTGGTCTTCTGGATTTTTGAAGCCCAGGTAGGCCTAAGGTTTTCATTTGGATGGGAGACCACTGGAAATCCAGACTGGGAAATCAAAAAAACATCTCAGAAGTCGGCAGCTGACAAACCATTTCCATGATTCTACCAGGAAAACATCCGAAAAGTCACCAGGCATTGAGCTTATTCCTGAGGAGGTGTTATCTGCTATGTTTTTAAGGGACCGGTTAAGTAGTCTGATGATGGTAGAGGTCTATGAAGCTATATCGCTGCTGCTGAGGAGTAGCTTTGGACTTACTAGTAACTGTGCAGGAAGTAATAATAGAAGCCACCCGTTTCTTCTGTCCAAGAGAGAAACCAAGCCCGTTTTCCATGCAAAGGCACGCTTTTATTTCATGTACCGGCAGAGAAAACTCTGTCAGAAGACCCTCTCCAGATTGTCACACCTTCTGGAGATGTGTTTGATCCCGGCAGAAGAGAATACGTGTAGCTCAGGGTTGAGCCGTGGGGTCCTTGGGGCTTGGCTGTTTTCTGGCAGACGTTTCGTTGCCCGGCCAGGTCGCATCTTCCGTGCTGGAAAGGAGTGGGATGCATTTGATCAGTCCATAGAAAGTACGAACTGAACAAGCTACAGGAGACTGTTTTTCTGCTGTGTTTTGGGATCAAAGTGAAACAGTGTAATAGATAATATACGGCCTGAAACACGAGTGGCCTAATAGTTTAGATATTTGCTTATTATGTGTAGCGGTTGTAGATTATGGAGCAGTCATGACCACGAAAATGGGAACAGCTGTTTTCTGCTTAGGGTCCCACTTCAGCAGTTGACACCCAGTTTGCTGGCTGGCTGGTCTAATGCAGACACGCAGTTACCCAAGTGTGAGAGTGTGACCTAGCGGGCTCCAGATTGGAGACCTCCACCCAGGGAAGCAGGCGAGCAAAGTCGAGGCAGTGGAGGCTGAAGCGGGGTCCAAGATGAGTAGCACACACACATTCCTCTTGGAAGCAGGGAAAAATTAGGCCAGAGCCTCAGCCTGAATCCAGTGGGGCTGCGTGAGTTTCTAAGCTGGCCGCCAGGGCCTCTGCCAAGCTGCGCTTTCAAATCAGCTTTGCTTTCAAGTGACCTTTTAATCTCCTGGCGTTCTTTTTCTTAACTGACGTAGGAGGTCACTTCTAGGAAAGTGACGCTGTTCTGCCTTCCGTTCTGGAGCACGATAGGTCAGCGTCCCCGGGGCCTTTCCACCACATCCCCTGCAAGCCGGCCAGGAGATTGGTCAGCCCAGCAACGAAATCCTGACCTGCCCTCCACGTCTGCTTGGTTGGGAGTTAGAGACGGCTTGGTTGGGTTCAAGTCCGCTTCGGAACACGTCTTCCAAGGAAGGCCACAGATTCTGTTCGGTTTTCTGCTTAAAGGCTACAATTTTTGCATGATGTCTGAGCTTGATTTTCTCCTAGGGCAGCACTGGTGGGCATGGGACGGGGACCCACCCAACCTCTCCTCGGAGAGCAGGTGTGAGAAGCCGGGGGTGTGTTTCTGGAGCCGTTATTGGGTCCACTTGGTTCCGCTCCCGTCACCCACAGAGACAGCCGTGGGTTGGTCAGCACATTTTTCCAGGTGGTTCGAACTGTCCTGAATCTGTGAGAGGCTTTTGTTCATTATTCCTCCGAGCCACGGAGACTTGGCAAGGGCGCGGGTCCGGCTGGCGCTTCCTGAGAGCAGGGATGGCTGTTTCAGAGACCGACTATTTCGTGGCGAGAGCTGGAGGGTGGAGGTCACATGTAAAGGTCTTCTTTAAGGATGGACAGTACATTTTCCTTTCATATTACGATCCAGGCCACGTTGACTTGAGGTCCACTGCTGGTCCCAGCTTCCTGGCAGAAGCGGACAAGGAGCTGCTGCTCCCCTCTGGACCACTCGCCGTCTTGTCGGGCAAGCATTGCAGGGAGGCCCCGTGCACGGTTGGGAGGAGGCGCCCAGCAGCATGGGCTTGCCAAAGTCGGGAAACAGGGAGGAGTGATGGCCAGGGAGAGGAGGAAAAGGGAGCCGAGGCAGGCGTGGGGCTCAAGGGCTGTTCAAAATGGCATCTAGAGAAGGTGGAGGACAAGCGTGATGGAAGCCGCGGAGGCTGTAGAAGTGAAGGAACCTCTCTGAATAGAAAAGGACCATTTGATGAGCAAAATCAATAATTTCTCTTGTTCACCCAACTTTTCACACATTCGCCCACCATTCAGCTGCATGCAAAGACACATTACATTACACAACATAATTGTATCGAATACTCACAGATTTCTCACACACACACACACACACACACGTCCCTCCTTGGCACGAACGTGCACACGGAGAGGAAGTCTCCGAGTTCTCCGATGCACCATATTGGTCACCTCCTGTGGGCTCTAACTCTCTTGGAGGACTGTTTAGAAATCTAACTGCAAATGCCAACGTATAAAGAGACTTAAATGTTTGTAGTTCTCTTGTATGAAATGACATGAATACATATGTCCATTTTTTAGTGGAATCACAGAGATGTTTGTTCTGGGGAAGGGGTTTCTTTGCTCCTCTTTGTTCTTTTTGCGTATGTAGAACATAATTTGAAAACAGCCACCTGGCCCTGCCACACTGTTCTCTTTAATTTTGCTAAGTTGAATCAGGGGGCACTGAGGGCACTGGGGCAAATGCCACCGGCAGCTGCAGCCTCTGCTTTACCATGCCTGGAATGGAGCCTCCCGCGCATCCCTTGAAGGCAGGACCCACGCAGGAGAGCTCGGCCTCCGTTCTCTCTGCGTCTGAACGGGTTGAAAGCTTTTAATATATCATTTTTGTTTTAAATTTTGGTAGCTGCCTCGAATGTTTGTTGAAGCAGAGAGACAGGGTATAAATCAAATAACTAAATTCTAATAGGGAAAGAAAATAGATTGTATTAAAAATGGCATTAACTGTATTTTGATGTACTCATTCAAAGTTTGCCATATTACAAAAAAACCCAGAGGAACTTTTTTTTGTCCCGCAAATGGCGGGACTTCTGCCTCTGTCTGATCTGATAGCCAAACACCAGCGTGAAGGCCGAGATAACTCCACTGCGTTTCCTACATCCTGGGCCCTCCCAGAATGTCTCATCGGTGGCAAGTCAAGCTGGAAAGGACCTTCTAACGCCTCTGCGGCCTCCCCTTGGTAGCCCTCTCCAGCTGCACCGATAAAAGCCATCGGGGGTTCACCCTGGGTTGTGGATGACGTTTAACTCGTTCTTCCCTACTCCACCAAGGTCTGGCCAGGAAGGGTCGTAAGGATGAGTTTGCTGATCCCGCTCATTCTTCTTCTGACAGAAGGGGGAATGTAATGCTTGAAGGTCAGAGCTGGCTTTTGAGGGCTGCGTTCTCTCCTCACAGCTCTCGTCTCTGACTGCAGTTAATATTTACTGAGAAGAGGTTCCTTTTAGCCTGCAACGTGCATGGAATACCGTCCCCTGATCCAAAATGCGCACACACCCCGCCTGAACGACCAGGCACAGGCATTCCCTTCCAGGGGCCGCTGAAATTCTCCGCACCCGAGGCCAACCCCTTCCATGGCAGAAACGCGCGAATGGCACGATTTGGCAAGCTCCCAGTGCTGCTGACAGTCCTAGAGAGTGGGAACTGCCTGGCGCTTGGCCCCGTTCCATCCATCATCTCTCTCTCTCTCTGCGACCGTGATGTGGTTTGCGGTGTTGCAAAACAAGCCATTTTAAAATAGCCAAGCTGGCACTCCTTTGCCAGAGAATTTCTTCCTGGCCAACAAGTGGGGCTCTTCCTCCCTCTCTTTATCGCTGTCAAAGAAGACCCTTTTGGAACAGCCTTCCTTTCGGCTTTCAGGCGGCCGGGCGGTTTGCCCTGGTGCCAGGGAGGATGGCCCGCAGGTGCTCTGCCGCCAGGACGCCCCCTTGGAAGCCACTCCGGCCTTCTCCCCTTTGCAGACCGCTCGCTCGCTGGCTCGCACTCCCCCTCCCCTCCCGGTGATGCGGTCATGATGCCGTTTATAGCCCCCTCTCCGAAGTCGCGCTCATGTTGCACTTCCTCACACATCCTTTTCAGAAGCCACAGATCTGAGCCGGGCTTACGAAGGAATGTCGTTTCTCTTCCTTTCCTCCCTCCCTTTCATGGCTGCCTCGCTTCGATCTAATTTTTGATCACACAAAGGATTTTCTAAGCCCGTGTAATCAAGCCGAGCCCCACCTGTCCGAGGCCATGACTGAGAAGGGGAGGGGAACAGCTCACAGGGGCCGGGGGGGGTCAAGGCCTCTGGATGGGGGGAGCAGCAGCAGCAGTAGCTGCACAGAGGCCTGACGCTAGGAGAGGCACGGGGCTGGATCGGGTCCTTGGCCCTTCGAGGCCAGAGCCCTGGGCTGCACGGGGGGCGGGGCCTCTTCCCCGGGGGACACCCTGCAAGGCCCCTGCCTGGTGGGAAACAGCCCCCCCCCGCTAATTGCCGCTGAGGGCCTAATCCCTGGGGAACCTGCCCCCTTCCAGCTTGGCTGCCGTACCCACGCCTGCGTCGTGCCCCGAACGTTGCTTTCTGCCGGTCCTGAACCTCTCTGCACTGGGGTTCAGCCAGCGGCCCTGTTGCGTTCCGGGAGGAGACGCTTCTTGCTCCTGAGGCCTGGTTTTCTATGCCTTTCTCAGGTCTCCCCAGCCCTCCTTTGTTCCAAGCCAAGCCCCCCAGTCCCCCACTGCCATGTCTTTCCATGTCAGGAAGTGGCTGCACCCCAGATCTTCTTGGTTGCCCTGTTTTGCAGTTGTGCTAGCTCTATAATAGCCTCTTTAAAGTGCAGGGACGGAACGGGTCGACATTCCGAGGGTAGCTTCCCCATAGTTTTGAATAAGGGCCTTGCTGAACTGGCATTCTACCAAGGAGGAAGCTGCGCCCCACCAACACTGGCAGGGCAAGCCACTGCATATAAACAGGGAGCAAACCCCACTCCCTTCTGGCACTGATGAAGTTAGCTAGTTGGGTGGTGAAACGTCTGCAAGAACACCGCCAAGCTGAGAGAGCACCGAGGACTCCACAGTTCAGCCCTGAGCCACATTTATTCTCTTCTGTCGGATTCTGTCTTCGGCTCCCTTCCTAATGATTCCCCATGTCAAAATTGCCTTTTCCGAGAGCATCTGTAGACGGCACGGACACTTTCAGTGCGAGTCCACACTGACCACGAGATCCCTTTCCTAGTTAATCGCTGTCAGCTCGGATCTCACGATTGTGCAGGGTTGGATTTCTGTGCCCCAGATGCATCGCGTTACCCTCTCTGCCACCAGCTTGGGACTGGGTGAGGATAAATCAGGAATCTTTGCTGAAGGAGAGGCTAGAAGTGGAAGATGTAGAGGCAACGCATGCAGTCCAGTTAGCAACATAGCAACTGGCGTGAGGAGGACAGGAAGCCGCTGTCTTCTGAGTTGTTGTCCACAGCGGGTGGAGATGCTGAAACAGAACATCCACCACCGCAGAAGGGGGAACCGTGCAGCTCTGAGGGCAGCGCTGTTTGGACCTGCTCCAGGCTTTGTCTTGGAGATGCGCCTCTCGCGCTTTCTGCGAAGTCCAGGCCAAAAAGAGCACGGACACTAAGCAGCTGTTTGTGTCACTGGGGAGCACCAGTAGGCAAACTCTGCGGACGATTAGCAGTAGGGCGCCTGCTCTAGACCAGGGCGACTTTGAAGTGGGTAAAACAGCCATTGGCGGGCAAACGGGTAGGGGCCCAAACTTGGCAGACGATGTGTGCTGTCATCCGGTTGATTGCTTTGTTGTGTTAATATTTATGGAAGAGTTAAGCGGCCAGTGTTTTTGATCTAGGACAGATAGGCGCACAAGTCCAGAGAAGAGCAACACACAGCAGTTGCTAAACTCCATTGTTGCTTGCTTCTGTTGCTTCCAATTGGAATTTTAAAAAAATGCTTTATTTTTTAAAAATTATCCCCTTTGCCAACTTTTTTGTTGACTGGATGATTGATACTTCTAAAACAAGGACTATCACTCCATCTTTGTGGCCCTAGGAAAAAACAAGGGAATTAAGATTTGGGGCCAAATTTCCATTATTTCTCACCGTACTCCACCTTTTGTTCTATCTAGGGCTACCAAATCTGGACTTCAGAAGTCCAGCTGGCCGCTAACTGGCTGCTGAGAATTAGTGCTTTCTGTATCTCTTTGCTGCCATCTAGTGGTCATATGGTACTCTTGCAATTTAGATTTATTTATGTAGATTTATTTATATGTCAAATTTATATAGCTGCCCATCTCACAAGAAGTGACTCTGGGAGGCGTACAACAAAGATATAAAAACAATTAAAAAGTCAAAAAAACTGAATCATTAATAAGGATAATGATCCAGTGGCTTTAGTACAGTGTAATATTTTTGGGATGTTCCAAAATGGAATCTGTTCGGTGTAAGAGTGAGGAGCCCCTCTCCTTGCCACGGCACAGGAAGGCTGTTAGAAAGAAATCAGGACACCTCTGTGGAGTTGTACGTGAGGACATATTGGCTCTACATTGAAAATAACGTTTGTTGTAATTCTTTTAACCCCACCCTGTTCATCTCAATAAATCTTGTTAAAAAGAACTCTGGGAGAATCACTTCCAGTTTTAGGCCACTGCCAAACAGCCTGACACTGAATGGGAGTGTCCGAAACTAACACAAAATCAATTCATTGCATGCCCCTATTTACCTGCTTCACACGTCCTTCCAGCGATTCAGGTGTGCTGTATTCTGTTTTCAAGCCAGCTGTGGATCACCTTATTGTCATCTGACACAAATTGTTAGTGTTAAATGTTTTCCTGAGGTCAAGATACAGGTGTCCTTTCCTAACCGCAGTGATGCCAAAATGATGAAATATGTGTTGCTGGACCCCAACACGAGCTCCACCTTTTGTACATGCATTGTTTTACTTTTTATTCACTCCCTCACCCAGCCGTGGAGATTTATTTATTTACTTGCTTGCTTGCCAAGCCCAAGGATCAAGAGAGGTTATGTCTCCATTGTTTCCAAGTAAATTATTCCCAAATCTATTACGTTTCCCAATCAGCAATCAGATCTTCTTCTGGCAGAATACTTGAGGAACCAATGCAGACCTCCATTAACTCCTGTTTTGTTTTCAAAGTACTTACATATCAGTCACAATATGATCCGTGTTGAGAGTTAATGAACCAAATAAGGTTTGTTCCACTTAACTTTTTGTTCTGATTTTCAGTTGAAAGCCCATAGGAAGACTCACCAGTTCTGATCTGGGAGCGCATAGAGGAAGACTCCTCAAAATCCAGTTAGGCTGGTCTGCCAAGCTTTCAGTAGATGGACAGGCCTTAGCCCAGGACCTTCTAGCAGAATGAACTACTAGGCATAGGATATTTCTAGGGATAAAATGAAAGATATCCTCTTTGTAAGCTATTTAGTGTTCCCAAGGGAAAGGCAAGATATAAATGCAATAAATTAACAGTAAAATTAAATGAATACATCCCAGATCAGTCTAACTTTGTTACTGCTGCCTGCAAGCAACCTCTGTTGCCTGGTGGACCTCCCTGGCATCCAACCTTTGCTGCCTGGACCCACCTCTGCTTCCTGACTCTTGTCTCTGAGCCTCGACTGGGACTTCAGCTGATTTAGCTTTGACTTTTCAGCTGAATTCCTGACAGCTCCTTTGTGCGTTTCTCTGCCAATGGGGAACTGCTCTGGAATTGGACCAGGGGGACGAACGATGGCGCACAGGTGTTCTTCAGCTGTCCATCCTAAGCACCTGGGATCACTCCACCACGATTTGGTGGCAAAATGACAAAATTTCAGGAATGCGAATTAGGCTTATCAGGGTGTCATCGTAAGGGTAGTTTTAGTGGGAGCACAAACAGAAACAAAAAACAGCCAGTGTAATTTCAGCTCTTTTGGGTGCTGCCACAGTATCCCCCGGTGGCTTCCTGTGGCCTTCCGGAAAGTCGAGTGGCTGAGTTGCCGCCCTGAACCGTTCAGCTGTCCCCTCTGGATTAGTCTTTGACGAATGTGCGAAGGAAGAAGGTTCGGGCTGAGTGTGAGGAGGTGTGGAGCAGCACGGCCCCCGCCTAGGACCGTGCGGCCTCCCCCTTGCCGTGGAGACGTCCGGGCAGGGGCTGGATGGCCACCTGTCGGGGATGACTTCGTGGATTCCTGCACTGAGCAGAGGTTGGATTAGATGCCCCGACGGCTCCTTCCGCCTCATCGGCCCTGGGACTTCCGTCCTGCCGTCTGGGACGGAGTCCGGAAGGGAGCGCTCTGGAGGGCGGTGGGCAGGCGGCCATCGTCCCGAGAGCTCTCCGCCTGGGCCCTCCTCTGCTCCGCAGGACGGCCGATCTGAGCAACGCATTTTATTTCCTCTTGGCCGTTTTCTGTAACTCTGCACTTACAGTTCACGCAGGTTTGTTTTATTTATACATTTATTTATTTATTTATACATAGACTTATCCCCCCACATCTCTCCGCAATGGGGGACTCTGGGCGGTTTCCATCAAGTTAAAACAATAAATATGTGATTAAAACTTATAAAAAGACAAACACATCTACACAGATGGAAAGAAGAGAAAAAAATCCAAGAGGCCGATGGAGGCCCCACCAGGCCGCTAAGGGGCCAGCCAACCCCATTTCCGACAACCTCCCTCCCCGCCCCAGGCCAGATGGCAGAGCCCGGTCTTCAAATCCCTCCGAAAGGCCTGGAGTGAGGGGGCCTGTCTCACCCCCGGGGGCAAGATGTCCCAAAGGGCGGGGCTACAGCAGAGAAGGCCCGCCTTCTGGACCCCACTAGTCGGAGTTCTTTTACCGCTCTGGGATCCGGAGCATGCCCTCTCTGTGAGTTCGGGTGGGACGGGTTGAAGTCGTGGGGACGAGGCGGTCCCTCAGGTAGCCTGGCCCCATGCCATGTAGGGCTTTAAAGGTGATAACCAACACCTTGAATTGGGCCTGGAAGCAAACTGGTACCCAATGCGGAGCAATGGTGTTACATGGGCCCTTCTCGGGGCTCCAAAAATAGCCCGTGCGACCGCATTCTGGACCAGCTGTAGCTTCCGGATACTCTTCAAGGGTAGCCCCATGTAGAGCGCATTGTAGTAGTCTGTCTGGGAGATAAGGGCATAAGTGACTGTTCGAAGGGCATCCCGATCCAGGAAAAGGCGTAACTGGTGCACAACACGAAGCTGTGCAAAGGCCCTCCTGACCACGGCTGACACCTGCTCTTCAAGCAGGAGCCGTGAGTCTAGGAGGACCCCCAGATTACGCACTGGGTCTGTCGGGGGCAGTGCCACCCCATCCAGCACCAACGATGACAAAGTCCCGGATACAGAGGAGCCATTAACCCACAGCCGCTCCGTCTTACCAGGGTTCAGCCGAAGCCCGTTGCTCCCCATCCAGACCCCCACAGCCTCCAGGCACCGCGAGAGGGCAGTCACGGCATCACTTACTTCACCAGGGATGGAGACGTATAGCTGCGTATCATCAGCGTACTGATGATACCTCATCCCATGGTGACGGATGATCTCGCCCAGCGGTTTCATGTAGATGTGGAAAAGGAGCGGAGAGAGAACCGAACCCTGCAGCACCCCACAGAGGAGGGGCCGAGGATGGGACCTCTCGCCCCCCATCACCTTTACTCCTTTAACGTGCACTGAAGATGAAGCATATAATATTTTCTTTCTTTCTTTCTTTCTTTCTTTCTTTCTTTCTTTCTTTCTTTCTTTCTTTCTTTCTTTCTTTCTTTCTTTCTTTTTCTTCTGCGCTTACTGGTACGGAGGAGACTGTAGCATAGCAATTTGGCAGCAGCTGTCCTGGACATGCGAATTTTCTCTTTGCCTTTTTTCTCCCATTAGGTTATTTCTCCCCAGGGTTTTGTTTTGTTTTGTTTTGTTTTTGCTATTTCTCTGTCTAGGTCAGAATATATCCTTTAAAGACAGAGTTTTGTATCAGAATATGAGAACATTTAGCTGCTAATGATTTCATATATATTAAAATTGAATAGAAAATGAGGGGAAGGGCCTGGGAATTTAGATCGTGAGCAAAATAACTAAGAAATTGGACTATATTGTCAAGAAAGACAGACAGACAGACCCATTTGAATGTTGATGAACAATACACTCCATGGCTGCCATTGCTGTCCTAGAACAATTCCCTTGGTCAGTTCCCAGGGAGGAAAAATCTGTATTTCTTGATGTCCCGAGAGATTCCACAAATCTCTCTTGTAACCAAGAAGCACTTTGGCACCTTTGACATGCGACTGCCAGTCTGCAACCGTGTTCACGATTCTGTGGGCTTTGGCCCCATCTGCTGTCCTGAGAGGGTGGCCTCAGCCGCTGGGCACGAGTGACTCTTACTGACCTTGACCAGCCGCAAAAGTGCCACTACGTAAAATACATGAAGTTCAGGTGGGCAGTCCAGAACCTCTTCGCAGATAAAAGGGGAATGCGCGGAAACCTTCTGGCAGGCTCGGTCAGTGAATCCATCGATAACACTGCAAGCGTTCCAGGGAGAGGGGTAAAGAAATTCAAAATGGGGGCCATAGCCATGCAACACGTGTGAAAAAGGGCAGGGCTTCAACCTGTGGAGTGTCCACGGGGTCTTCAGGAAATGAAAACACCCAGGAAGAGTCAGTGGAAGAGGGAAGGTTTGCCTCTCTAAGAAGCTCGGCGGAGGAGAAGGTGGCCACCGTTTCGGCACATCTAGACCCAGAAGGGCAAGTGCATCCTTGAGAAGTCATCATCTAACAAAGCGGGTGGCAGGACTCAAAATGCAGCCTGGGAAATGCTTTCCAGCATCTGGGGCACAGTTAGAAGCTTCAGCCGGCAGGGTTTGAAACTCTGAAGTACCCTACCTAAATCAGCAGCGCTCCGGCCGAGAGCCTCTCCAGCCCTACCACGGGGAATGACTGAGAAGATCTCTGGGGAGCCACGTGAGATCCGTGCCCCTGCGCCAGCCTCCCCCCGGCCGGGAGCACTGGAGGAGCTGCGTGCTCGGGAGGGGTTTCGCTTTAGCCGGGAGCCAGGCACGGACAGCCACGCGGCCCCCGGCTGACCCGGGTGATCCAGTCCCAAGCACGCGCCGCTTTGAGACTGTGCCACCTCAAGCCCCGCAGAGAGCAGTCAGGCCAGACAGCTTGCCACCAGAACTTCAGAGCTGCTGGCACAAAATCTCTTTGTTGCTCTTTGTGGAAAATGCAGAGCAGCTGCGGTGGGGTCACAGATTGACCTGAGGCTCTTTTACGCGGGAGCATGAGCATGAAATACCATAGGTGGGTGTTTAAGATATCTTCGCTGATCGGTTCTGTTACCATAAATACTCCATCCAGATGTCCCTGGTTTGCTAGAACCCGAGGAATGCGACAGCGGAAGGAAAAGGTGAACTGCAGCCCAGTCTTGGTTAAGATCCCTGAAGGGTTTCCACAGAAACTACAGCGGGACCGTGCCTCAGCGGATTTGCACGTTTTTCCCGGCCAGTGTAAGAGCGTGAGTGCCCGGCGCTCAGATTTGGTTGGCATCGCTTTTTCCCCTGCAGTCAAATGAATGTGGCCCTTAACGTCAACAAAGGCAACGCAGAACAGAGTCTTCAGCTGCTTGGACTATTTCTTCGCCTTTAGCTGTAATAACAGTCCAAGCAGATCCACTTAAACCTAAACTCATCTTGTTCCGCCTCTAATATTTCGGTCCTGGAATTTCAAACATGAGGGTCTGGCAAAGGGCTTATTCTATTCGGCCTGTAGCTAATAGGGTCAATCCTGTTACCTGTTTTTTTCAGGTAATGGTAATGGTCAGAATAAGTAAAGAAAAAGTGATGCCAGATTGCGCCATTCTGCAGGATGACACGACTGCCTGGCCTTGGTCCCTTGTAGACGGCCAGTCAGCGGTTGCAGCGGCGCTCGTAGCGGCATAAAATCCAGCCGGGCTTTTGACAGAAGGCCCGAGAGAAGCTTCCTGGGCCACGTGCCATCTCTTTATTTGGTCCCTAAGAGCAAAGCAGTTGCAACCAATTAGTAAGCGTTCTGTTGGGCTAATCATCCATTAACATCAAAGGAGCTGTTTTTGCATTGTTTAAGGCAGCCTTTACCGAAGAACAGGTTGCTTTCACTTGGACGTACCCGTGCCTTCGTTTGGCTAAGGCAGAATTAGGTGCCCTGGAGCACCGGCCTGCTGGTTCCTTCGCCATCCCCATTTCAGAACGGGAAAGGTCTGCTCAGTTGCTCTGGCGCGGATGCCCAGGGCCACAGCCCATTCTTCTCTGGGGCTTTGCCGTCACCGCTGAGTTGCTGAAGCGGCAGCTTTCCTAACTTGTGTTGTAAGACTCTCCTGCTTCAGTTCAGGAACATCTCAGATGGAGAACAGATCAAGCACCTCCCTTGGCTTGAAGGTTCAAGTCCCTTGCTGAGCCTCCCCTTGATCGCTTGCCCTGTCTGAGAGCTGCGGGTCCAAACGTTTGGGCCCCAGTGTCACTGTCACGGGCCCCAACAGTTGGATACGCACATGATCAGAGGTGCCTTCGTGTGTTTTTCCTCCAATGTGATCTATGCCACCCTCTTCCAGCAAGGCCCCTCTGGAGCCTGTGCAGGGCAAACAGGCCATACTTTGCACAAGAGAACCAACAGCCACATGTCTGACATCAGAAGAAGGACAAAGTCACATCAGAGCATTTTAACCTTCCAGGGGACTCTGTTGCAGACCCCAAAGTGGTCATTTCAGAAAAATGAGACTTTAACCGCACCTTTGGGCAAGAGATTGCTGAACTCAGATACATCAAAAGGTTTCAGGCAATCCCGGAATTGGGGTTTTAACATGTTACAATCGTTAATTGACCCGGTACTTGCAATCTGTCTCACGTGTAACCTGCATCTTGCCTCACCAGCCTGACTTCCCCTCCTTTCCCATTCACGCCTGCTCCCAGTTCAAATCCTGTATCAGGCCAGCCCCTCCATGCATCTGATGAAGGGAGACGCTGCTCCTGAAAGCTTCTGCCTTCTGCCAGTTTCATTAAAATTGGGTAGTCGGAAAAGGGGCTATCCTTTTCAGGTGCCTCCTCATCCTCTGCCGCCACAGAGTAACGCGGCCCTCCTCCTACAAAGCTCGGCATTTATGTGGCGATCTGAGCTTAAAGGCCTTTTGTAACTTAATGAGCGGAGCACAGGTGTGCGTTTTTGATTTTTCTCTACCGGCGAATCTCGGGAAAGAATTAGGCTTGAAGTATCAGCAGACAGGTCCTACACTGACCTTAGAGGGGCAAGCACCGTATCCGGGAGAGTTAGGTCCATTTAAAAGGTTGCCTTTTTGGTTAGGGCAGGTTGTACAAAGAAACACATTGTGTGGATCACAGCTGGCTGGACTCAAAACTTGAAAAAGGAGCCAGTAGAAGATCCAGCCACTTGCATCTCAAGGAAAGCTCCATTTCCAGTTATTTGACCATTCCTACAATGCTAGTTGTCAGGTGTTAAGCGTTTGTTCCTGTGGTTCAGTGTGTTTTGTGCAGCCGGCCTTGCTAATGTGTTCTGTAATCGTGTGGTGGTCTGGACCCGCGTTAGCAAATGTTGCAGAGAGTGCCGAGGGCCAGGTGGAAAAGGCGGTGGAGTTGCTACTACTGTACGAAATCCCTCAGGTGGCTTTGAACAGCCATTTTACCCTACGCCCTAGACTGGCGAAACTCCTACTGCCTGAATGACGACGCTGAATGATTACTTCTGTGGTCTCAGTAGAAGATGTATAACTTTATAAATTATTTGTAGCACACCTACCTTATTTTGCATTTCTTGCAAGCCTTTATAAGTGAACTAGTATGGCTTAGATACTAGTATAGATACTTAGCACAGATTCTGTCTAGCGAGGAAAGGCTGAGGGAATAAGGAGGTGCCGAATGAGTTCGTGGAGGAAGTGCACTGAATCCAGAAAGGGTGTCCTTGCTAGCGTATGGCCCGGTGACCGTTCACTGCGGATTGAGCATGCAGATCGCGTTTTCCTCTTAGAGGGCTGGGGATAGCAGGGCGTGTCTGTCTTTCTGTCTGTCTGATGAAGTAGGGCGCAAGTTCTAAATGGAAATCCTCTGGGGTTCCTTCTTGACGTTCGCCAATTCCAGTATTCCCTTCCCAAATAAATAAGGCAGGGAAGTAAGTTCTAATCTGTTAACAAACCCTAATATTATGCCAGCAAATTGGATTGATTTTTCTTGGCTTTCCTCTCTCTCTCTTGAACAAAATTTTATTTAGCAGTTGATAACAAAGAAAAATGGCTCTCCGGGCAGATTCAGTGCTGCCTGCTTATTGCAGAAGAACACAGACTCTCTGAAGAGAGAAGAATGACAATGACGGGGCCAAACTTGTGTCTGGTGGAGCAGAGAGAATTGACTGCCCGCCATCTCCCAAGCGACGAGGGCTTGGTGGGTCAGCAAAAAGCAGCTGACCTTGGAAACGCCTGGAGGAACGCTTATGGAGGGGATATCCCAAAGACTCGGCTCAGCAGCGATTACAGAACCATGAAATCCTGGAGCTGGAGTGGCCGAGCAGGCCAGTGGACCTGACCCTCTCCTCCGGGCAGAAATCTCGGCCAGACGCCTGCTGGGTCTCCGGTCCTCTGCACCGGGGGTCCACAGCCCGGCGGCTCAGGCCGCTACGACGGGGTTTGATTTGGCTTCAGCATTCGCTGGGAAGCTGCCCTTCGGTAAATGTAACCCATAATTCCGTGTCCTCCAGCATGGAACAACAGGAACAGGCCTTGCCCTCCTCCTGCAAGACTTCATGAAAGGGCGCCATCACAGTCCCCTCCGTCACCTTCCCTCACGGCTGAGCGTGCCCAACTCCTTCAGCCTCTGTCTGAAGCCGCTGCGCAACCGCCTTCCCCGCAGCCTTCCCCAGAAAGTGAAGGTTGGAAACTGGGCTAAGCAGTCTCGCAGCGGCCTCTTGAGGGGCGGATCACCGCCTCCTCAAGGGGCAGCGGGGCCACCCCCCAAGCGGAGTTTGTCACCGCCGAGACCAGCCACACGTCCCCTCTTGGGAGGTCTTGGCCAGCCCGGAGGACGTGGATCCGGAAGAGAGGTGGCCGAACCGTCAGCCGCGAGAGCCCCGCCTGCTTCCCCAGGCCCAGCAAAAGGAAACGGCTCTTTTCCAACCCACCTTCAGCCCCTCTTCTCGTTATCTTCTCTTGCCATAGGATCCCGCTTATCTTTGCTCTGAGTTTATTTAGCACAGGGTTAGAATTCATAATGTCATAGCAATAAAAGTCAGCTGTCTCTGGCTACAATGCTGGTCCAAAAATATTTTGCTCATCTGCCAAGAGTTTCATATCAACTTGGCAAGTTTCTAATTTTAAACACTGTAACAGGAAAATGCTCCCTCATTTTCTATGCATGCGAAAACACTAAGAAGGCTTTCAGCACAGAATAGCACAATCCAGTGACATTGGCTGAAGGCGCCTATCCAGTGGACTAAGAGGAAAATGATGCTTCCTTGTGTTCGCTACAGTTCTCTTAATACTTCCCATTTTGGCATCATGATTTGGGGGAGGCAACTATCATATTAATATATCTTTTAAATGCAACTTTCTACAAGTTGGCAACTTCCAGATGTTTTGAGACATCCTGGGCATTGCCAACCCGGTATATTTGGACTGGGAGCCACCAGGTAGACGAGTCTATTTTAAAGTTTGAAAATGGACAGAAAAGAGAAGTTAAGAAAAACGATCTTGTACTTCCTAGAAGCTGCAGGAGAAAATGCCTGAAGTCTCTCTATTTTTTGCTTCCGTTAACCTGCCTAATGATCACCATGCTTCTTCCAGTCCATTGTTCACCAACTCACCCAACAGTGGGGAGATATAAATGAACTATGAGAAGTTAGTAGAGGGGACTTTTGCAGAATTATAAATGGCCAACAGCAGGGTTTTCGCATGACAATGTTTTAAATACACGATGAGGAACATCATATTTTTAGATAATCAGCCATCTGTTTAGGACCATGCATTAGAATAAAAGTGAATTAATGAAGAAGCACATGAGAATCTATTTAAAGGAGGAGGAATTTGGGGAAATTCTTGCCTGTGGAAGTCAGTAATCCCGTCCCCCCTCCAAAGCCCCCCAGACACAGCACTTCGGCTTTTTCCCAGCCCCCAACATCAATTGAGGTTCCTTTAAGGCCTGAATGTGTTGAAGGGGAGGCACAGTTGCTTAGGGCAACCAGATCTGGCTGCCAAAATCCCAAAAAGTAACAGTGGGGTTGTGTTTTCTGTGCCTCCAGTGTCATCTAGTGATCAGCTGGATCTTGGCACCCAGATCTGGTCGCCCCAGGTTTCTAGCAGGCCCACCAGGGTGGAGAGCGGGCGAGGAGGCATCCCGTTCCTCTCCCAGCTCAAAGGCCAGTCTCCTATAGCTAAGACGAGTCTGTGTGGCAAATGGCACATGGCTGAGGGGAGGGGGTTTTTTGCCTTTCCTAATCCCTTCTCTCTCTCTCTCTGTTTGTCTTCGTGTTCAGTTGTGCGGCTGTGGGCTCTTGGGCGTGGGAATATGGCTCTCGGTATCCCAAGGAAACTTTGCCACGTTTTCTCCCACTTTCCCATCACTGTCGGCTGCCAACCTGGTGATTGCCATCGGCACCATTGTCATGGTGACAGCCTTCCTGGGCTGCTTGGGTGCTATCAAGGAAAACAAGTGCCTCCTCCTGAGCGTAAGTTGGCGCTGCCGGAGTGGTTGGGGTGCGGGTCTTCTCTTTCCTCGTGGTTGACCTGAGAAATTGCCTTTTTTCCCCAAATCCGCCACCATCTTAGGAGCATCCCGCTTGGCATCCAAGCCAAACGATCAGTAAAAGTGAGCCTAGGTTTCCTTTCTGTAAACTGGGTAGTCTGAAGCTCTCTTTCCTTTGTGTATCTCACTCACTGGCTACGATAGCTGAATGTAGCATGTCAGAGTCTTGAAAGAGAAAAATAAGTTGTCACTGAAAACCAGCTTTGCTAAGATAACTTTATCATAATAGATTTATTAGTTTTACAACCTGCCCAAATTCAAAGATGCAGAGTGGAAGAAATCCATCTTCAGTTCCATTTAAAATGAAACAGGGAAGGGGACTTTATTAAGTTCCAGGAGAAAGGGTCCCAAAGTGTGGGACACCATGGAGAAGGCCCGTGTGCCCCTAGTTTCACATTGAGGGGGCACTCTTAACTGGCTCCCCAAAGTGTTCCAGGCAGATTCAATTCTGGCAAGGTGGTGCCTGATATAAACTGGTGCATCACCATGGTAGCCAGGGCACCAATTGCAAAAGAGGTTGACCAACCAATAATCTCACTGCCACCTTCTGGACCATCTGTGGCCTCCATGTTGTCTTCAGCGGTTGCCCCTGTTGAGCACTTTACAGTAATCCAACCGATCAAGCTGCCATCACCAAGGCCTTTGGTTCCAGGTGGAGTCAGAACTGGCACGTCAGCTGGAGCTGGGCAAAGCCCCCCCCCCCCCAAAGTCATGGCCTTCAGCCGCTGTTTAAGCAGGAGCCATTAGTCCAAGAAGACACCCAGATCACAGCCTGGCTTCGATGGGGGATTGTGACCCCATTCAGGGACTGCTGGACCCATCTTCCAGGACATGTGATGATGTGTGCAGCTGTCTTGGAGGGGTTTAATCTGAGCTTATTTCCTTGTTGCTTTAATTATCCTTAAGTAGGCTAATGTAACTACAACTCACGTTTTCCTATTCAGCAGTGTCATTTACGTGAGATTTTCCGAACACTTTTCATTCTCTGACTCTGACACTCCACCCTGTTCCTTTTACTCTTTCAGTTTTTTGTCGTCTTGCTGATCATTCTCCTGGCTGAACTGATATTACTGATTTTGTTCTTTGTTTATATGGACAAGGTAAGTGTTTATGTAGCCACACACACGCCACTGGGCTGTTTAGCTCATCCGCAGAGCCAGTGTAATTCCTTGGAGAAACACATACATACATACATACATACATACATCTTCCCTCAGAGGATGACGCGCATCAAGGCAAGGATGTTTTTGAAGCAGGTTCTACAGAAAGGGTAGATTCCGTTGAATACAGAAAGACACAAGAACTAGGTCAACGGAGAAAGAAATTAACGGTTTATTTATGCTGCTGTGCATGACCTGTCAGAGAACAGCTGTTGGTCATCGCCAAACCATAAATTCTTCGGATAAAATTATGTAACTATAGAAGGAAAGGTCTGAAGAAACATTAATTTGCACACCAGTTCCTAACGGAGAACCTGCTAGGAGTATTTAGGCTGTTGACGCAAAAGAAAATCTGTTTATGGCATTAAAAGGTGGAGAAAAAAAAGTAGCTTGAAAATATACCTTTGTATGGGATTATACTTTTATACCGTCGGTCTTAAAACATTAATATTAGTATTCTTAGTATTAGTAAATATTAATGTTCGTATTATTAATGTTAGCATTAATATTGTTGATGTTAGTGTTACCTGGGCCCTTTTCGGTCAGGTCTGAGGTTGGGACATAGCACTGAGTTGACACTGATTGCGCTTATCGGCGACCTCTGAGGGAGCCAGGACCATCCTAGTTGTCCTTGATCTCTCGGCGGCTTTCGGGACCAACTTCGGGGACTGGGAGTGGGGCTCAGCCTTGCAGTGGTTCCCCTCTTCTCTCCATGCCTGGTTCCAGCCGGGCTGACAGGAGGGGGAGGTTGAGGCGAGAGCCCCTGATTTGCGGGTCCCTGAAGGCTCGGCGCGCTCTCCGCTCCTGTCTCGCATCCACACGAGGCCCCCGGGGAGGTCGTCCGTCAGCGTGGGATCAGGAACCGTCAGGATGCTGGTGGTGCTCAGACACATGTATCGAACTCTGCCTGACGGCGCGATGCCGTCGAGCACTTCTCCCAGCGCTTGGAGGAGCGCTGTGGGGGTCTCAGCAGCGGGTAGCAGACTAAGATCGGCCCCACAGGGCTGAGTGGCTGTGGGTGCCACGGATTCGGGGACTTCCTGTGCGAGTTCTGAACGGGTTGCACTTGCCCAGACAGAACTGGTGCGCCATTCGGGGGTCTTCGGCTCCTGCTCAGACATGTAGCCAGGAAGGCCTTTTGCACGGATCCATCTTGGGCCGAAATGCACTCGTTCCTGGCCTCCTGGTCATTCGTGCCTGCTTCTTCGTGTGCAGACTCCCGCAGCACACTACGTGGGGCTGCAATGCACATTTAAAAAGGCCGCAACTTCAGTCACACTGATGCAGCCACCATCTTGACCATGCCCTGCAGACACCCCTACGCTGAAGAATTTTTCTTTAAAGCCAATTTTCATCCAGAGTTCTCAGCCCATTAATGATTATTCTGTAAAAGAGATTCTGTTCCGTGTGCTTTGTACCCTTACACGATGTCCAACCAGATCATGTGAAGAAGAATTGAACGTACAGAAAGTAAGAATTAGATCTTTTTAATATTGTAATTCTTTATATGAAATAGGTGAGTGAAAGCGCAAAGCAGGACCTGAAGGAGGGCCTCAAGCTGTATAACACAGACAATAATGTTGGGCTGAAGAACGCGTGGAATATCATTCAAGCAGAGGTAAAAGAAAGCGCCCGCCCACATCCTTGCAAACCACAGGCAGCCAGATCTGAGCCTGGACGCGGACGGCCGCTGCAGGACAGCAAAGGTCTTTGCTGTTCTGCAGCTGCCATCTCGTGGCCGTGCAAAGGTTTGCAGCCACATTTGCTGGCTCTAGCAACACGCACCTTCTCTCCTTCCGAACTTACGGTCTGCATTGCTCGTAACCTCCTGCGACATCCTCACTGTGGAAAAGTATTCTTTCAGCGACTGGGCTCATCTATTGCACTAAACCATTATTTTCATAACCATTGTTTATTGGTAAACCATAATTGTGGAGTCCTTGGGGTTCTCTGAGCTTGGTTCTTTTCTTGCAAACGTTTCATTACTTGGCTAGGTAACATCTTCAGTGCTAAAATAAAATCAATCTCCAGCAATCATCACCCAGATAAGCAAGGTCACCACCAGGCACACAATCAAGCAGCAAACATGTGCCAACCAAGGAACTACCAGAGGAGCAAAACAGAACCCCCACCAGCACCGGCCAGGCGGGCCACAGCACATAAATTGGGATTGAAAAAATGGAGATGGCGAAGGACGCTCTGCTCCTCGGGCCCCTGCCGAGTGCAGAATTCCCTCCCCCGCCCGGCTGCCAGGGTCCCGGGCCCAGGGACGCCACCCCGGCGCCTTTCGTCACGCAGGGAGAAAGCCGGGAGCTCGAGGGAACCTGGACGGGGCTTTGCATCGAGGCGCTGACGTCCTGCTCCATCGTTCCCCATCTGTCAGTTATAACGACGCTATTCCCGTGTCCCCCAGGATTCTGGAAACGATCCTTGTGGATGTTTATGGGGCCACAGCGGGCTCCTTCATGTTCCTTGGCTAAAGCGCTGCGCTTCCTGATAAAGGGAGACGTGATACGTGCCGTCCTCACACAGGCACTGCTACAAACTGCTCTGACAGAGAAGGGACAAAGAGTGACTCACAACAGCACGTTGCAACCTTTTGCACTTTCACCAAGGCATCAGACCTAAAGATGCAGGTCACATAGTTTGCATCGTGACCTCATGCCATTATTTTGTCACACTTTGATGTCCATATACCTGAATAGGAACAAGAATAAAGGATAATAAAGAGCCGGAAAGAAACGATAGTGAGCAAAATTGTGAGTTTAAAGGATGTACAGGTAGTCCTCACTTACCAACTGCAATCGGGACCAGCGACTCCCCTGCTAAGCAACATGGTCATAAAGTGAAACATCACATGACCATGCCCGACTTACGATGTCGGTTCTGGCTGCAGTCATTAAGCGAATCACCTGCAGTCATTAAGTGCAATGTCAAGTGACCGTGACTTGTGACTTCCTGTCGGCTTCCCCGTTGACTTTGCTTGTTGAAAGCCGGCTGCGAAGGTCACAAATGATGATCACACGATTGTGGGATGTTGCAACTATTGTAAATGCTCACCCGCTGCCAAGCGCCTGAATCGTGATTGCATGACTGGGGGGGCGCTGTAAGTTTGAGAACTGGTCATCAGTCTCCTTCTTCAGTGCTGTCATAAGTCTGAACGGCTGCTGAACGAGGCATTCATTGACTGACTACCTGTAGTAAGGTGCCTGATCTCTTGCCTTTATTTTACGTGTATGACACATCTATTTCCGAGATATATCCTCATCCCTCTAATAATGTGATCTTCAAGCAGCTTTCCTAGGAACAGAAGTACTTTTTTTTTAATTTCTGACTCCCCCTCCTCCCCTTTTGCCCTGTAGATGCACTGCTGTGGGGTAACTGATTATAGAGATTGGTACTCCGTATTGGGTGATAACGTTGTCCCTGACAGATGCTGCATGGAAAATTCCCAGGATTGTGGTCGGAATTCCAACAACACAAGCTTGGTGTGGAAAACGGTAACCCAGCCTTACCCATCATCTGAGTCTTGCCTTTATCCTTACTCACCCATGGACTCCTCCTAACATACTTCCTTCATTTACTGGGAATAATAGTGTCCGGCATGATTCCTTAAGCCCGGTAGAATTCAGTGGGACTGACTTCTAGCTAAGTAAGGACAAGATTGGGGCATAAATCTGCTAACAGATAATAACTGTTGTTCGCTCATCCGTTTGTCCAAGAATTGATCTGGTGCTAAAAATACTTGTGTCCGGTTGATGCTTAGATTACAGATCACACAGGGAACTCGTGCAGCTCTCTTACGTTCCGTCGGAGAGGACTTAAGCATTGTGCATAAAAAGTCACCTTCAAGTCAACCCGGTGTCTTTGCGGACTTGCCCAAGCAGGTTCCTTCAGCGGCGACGCCAATGAGGCCGCCTTCTGGCTTCTGGGATGGGACTTCCCCTTCCCAGTCCGAGCTATGACCGTGGTATTCTCCGGAAATCTTCCACGCAGGGAATAAATACACAGTTATAAATTCAGGCAAAATAAATTTAGATAGATTCTTCTTGTGCATGCTTAGATACATGTTCTGCATGAAAATAACCTTGCCATTATGCGTATTTTGCAGTCAGTTGCCGAGCATGCAAAATCATGTAATCTGTAAAAATCTGATTAACTAGAGGGGTGAACAATCCGTGCATGAGCAAAAGAGCAAAGATCCACCTCCTTGATGAGTCCTCATCAAATTTCATTTGAAGTTTCTAATTCCAGCCGCCGAAGGCCCTTGCTTGCAATGAGGATCCAAAGGGGGGCGGGGGAACGTGTGCAGAAGTCAAACCTTTCTTTTTTCACTGCTGCTCTCTTCAGCTCAGAATGCTCCTGCTATCAAACAGTGTTTCAAAAGGCTGTTCTTTTCCAGGGGTGCTATGAGAAGGTCATGACGTGGTTTGAAGATAACAAGCATATCCCTGGGGCAGTTGGGATGTGCCTCCTCATAATACAGGTATGGGTTAACCGAGCAACAAGGCAGAAGCTTCCTTGTCTCGGCATGGAAGGACCAGGGCTGGGCCTTTTTGCAAAATGCAAGCTGGGAATCTGGGAGATGGGGCTCATGATGGCTCCTGACTAGGCACGCAAGAGACTGGCACATGCTTTGAATGGGGCTCTTCGGGGGCTGTGCCCCTGGGGTCAGTGATAAGTACTTCTGATGAAAGTTGCCAACCATTCCATTCTTTTCCTTGCAAAAATATGCTAAGGGTGATGACATATACTTCTTTTCTTGTGCAAAAAACTAATATTTCTTTGCAAATCTGGTTGCGTTAACTGGTTTGTTCTCAGTTCAAAAGTGTTGCCAATTTCTGCTCCTTTTCCCTTTGGACATGGGTATCTGCAATATTAAACCTATCTCTGGAAAGGGTTATTTAGCTTTGTCACTTACTTGGGATGGGGAGCGGCTCACTGGTGAAGATTAGGAACCAGATATGAACAGTGAATCACAGCTTCTTCTTGTGCCTCCTCTTCTGCCCCAGAGACTTTAAGAGAGCAAGAGACAGCCACATCACTGTCCAAAACACATTCAAGGAAGAGAGAGGATGACTCCTGATTTCTTTTAGCAGGATCCCCACTGGGGATTGGAGCATCTTCTAACATCTCCCAGCTATCCCTGTGCCAATACAGCGGTAACGAGACCAGCTTTGCATCAGCTCAACGATGGCTGGGTAACCCTGGAAGATGTTCTAATACCTAGTTGGGAAATAGCCTTTCTCATCCTCAAGTTTTCTGGAAAGTCCGGCTCCTTGCAGAGTCTCTTGGATGCCTACGATGTTCACTTGGGATTCTCTCAAGTTACAATCAGATGATCTGTGAGAATAACAGAGCTGGTGTTTTTGGTGGCATTGGATCAGAGGCATGGGTCCTCTGGATGCTCATGACTTTCTTGCAAGGGATCCCCCTGAAGTCCCTGTCAGATCAAAGATCACATCTACCTGTATGGGGTGAACTGTAAGAGTTTCTTGCAGATGCTAAAAGACACGGCGGACAAGGGGTGATCCAGATCTCCTTGTAGCGGGTCCTGCCTTAGATGACTCTTGTACAGATTGCATGGGTGTGAACTCAGTAAAAGTGCCGTTTGTCTTCCACTATTAAATCTGACGTCCTTTTCTTGCTCATCTTCCAGATTCTTGGAATGGCCTTTTCCATGACTCTCTTCCAGCAGATTCACAGGACCGGTAAAAAATATGATGCCTAAAACACTGTTTTGTAACCTCATCAGCCCTTCTCTGTTGCCATTAGGACAGAACAACAACCGCAAAAATGCAAATCAAAGTTTGTCTGACCTTGGGGCTGCCTGCCCCTTTAGTTCACTGGCGGCCTCTTTCCCAAGACGGATTAAACCGAACACGAGTATTACAGGACCTTCTTGTATCTTCTTGTTCATCGTTTTGCCAAAGAAGAGGGGAACCCTCCTGAACGCAAGTCAGTTTTCGACTCCTACTCAAAGGTCCTGTTTCTGACCGTTAAGGCGGAATAATATCCTAGTACTGATCAGTATTAGACCTCTGAGGGTAGCCGAAGGATGCGTCTATTAACTTTTTAAACTAATCTTTTTTAAATGACTTGTACCCAACTGGGTACTGGGACTTGAATGAAGCCATTCAGATGACACCCCTATGAATTGGACCTGCTTGGACAGAGGGGTTTGGGGGGGTGTCAGGAGTACCTTACTGTATCTTACAGAATATTAAGTATTTTCTTTTCTTCTTTTCTCATGTTTTCCCCCAGAATTCTATTGTGCAGTCTTTGAAAAATGCCATTTTTACAGTTTTAAATTTAAAACAGTTTTAAATTTAAAACCGGGAGGAACGATGCAGCTGTTTCTGTTACGATGCGCTTAAAAGAGACTCAGCCGTTGGTTAGTCTCAGCTAAGCTGGAGTCAGGCCATGAGAATCCGGGGACCAGAGCACACCCTCCAACACACACCTCGGGCTTTTCAGGCGGGGATCTTCCACATAAGGCATCAGCGAAGCAAACGTCTCCCTGGAAGCATCTTCCTCTGAAAAAGTTAGCGTTGGCAGCGGCGGTGGCTGCTCGAGGGCGTGCTGGTACATGTCGGGAGACCCGGCCGATGACCCTGCCTTGGTTCTCACTTCTGGTAGTCTTAAAATAGGATAGGAGTGACAGACTTTTGATAATTAGGCTAAGATGCCTTTACTAAGGCTTCCCTCTGATCTTTAGAAAATCTGCGACTTCGGTCAAAGGAGAGATACCCTCCATAACCAGAACCAGCAATCACTTCTGTATTTAACAGAATAAAACAGCAGTTTCCAAACACTGTATCAAGCTAGTGAGCAAAAAGTAAATAATGGATGGGTCTTAAAAGTCAGGTTTTCCGCATACCCAGAAGCTGCCTCCCTTTCTCTACGTGACTGCTTGTTCTAGTTGTGGCAGACTATGCTGGCCCGCTGGGGGTGCACCAGTTGTTGCTTCATGGAGGCAGAAGCAGCATTACTTGTCCCTGGAAGCAGGTTGGTTGGCTGGCGGCTTTGCGCGGGTAATTGCTTGGAAGTTGCCTCCTTCCCAGGAGAAAATATGCTGAGATTGGTGCTCATGCAAAACGTGAGTTATTCCCACTTTTGCATCCTCTAAAAATAAGTGTGTAGTGTAAGAATGAAACTTTGTTCAGGAAAAGTAGGAAATCATGAATGATTAAACCAATGGATTCTCCTCCTCCTCCTCTTTTACTTCCAGGGTCAGAGTAGTAGATAAGGTCAAGGGAGAGGATTTCCTCCTTTTTTGTGTCGTTAAAGCTTGAGGGCTCAGCTTTAGCTACACTGCTGTGGTGTAAGGAAGACCACGGGTGAGCCGAGAGACAAGGGTGGAGCGCAACCGAGGCTCCTGTTTGGAAATAATCGCCAGTGAGCATCTGAGAGAGAAGGAAAGGAACCTGAATTAACATCAGGGAAGCCTCAGATGAAACGAGAGGGTAAACTAATGTGGTCCAAGGCCCTTTCCTTTTTCTTTAACCTTTATTACATCAAACTAATTAACAGAAATAAAAATTGCATACCCTGCAAACCAGGTGTAGATTTATCCTTCTAACGCTGCAAAATAATTATTTTTACCATCTCCGTGCACAAGAAATCTACAGTTCTTGATGCCCCAGATTCCAGATTCTGGTGATAGAGCCAAACGCACCCACCTTTGACACACCATGCTCATTTTCAAGTCATTATTGCACTCTTATAGACGTGGACCCAAAATATGGTAACAATGGGGCAAGCCTAGAATTAATCTCCATCTCTTGAAGTATATCTCCAGTAGCCCCCCTTGCCGAACAACCTCTGAGGCGCTTAATACGTATGAGATAGGATTTTTGCTGTGTTAACCACATTTTAAGATTAAAAATAGTTTCACATTCTTTAAGGCAACTGTCCATTGGTTTTAAAAAAGCAGGTCATTCCAAGTTACTGTAAGTAGTTAATATCAGTTTCTTCAAAGTCTTCATTCAAAAGAAAATGGGTAGTCCCAAAGCCCCTCACAGCTGCGGCTGTTCAGAGGGAGAAACAGCATCAGGACCAAACATCCAGGTAACAAGTACTTAACTAGAATAAACTGCCAAGAAGCAATCTGAAGTAAATCAAATCCAGATTTTATAGACTTTTTAAAAACAATTTCATCAGAACTATGTTTTTCAAAAGTAAAGATAAACTGAAAGGTTCAATCTACTAAAAAAAATTAAAACAAAAAGTGGATTAATTATCTATTTTTAAATGGGAGGAATAGCATAATGCAAACTTTTATGCATAAGGGGTTTAGAGTTTTGTCTGCAACCAAATCTCTTCTCTGTTTATCTTGTGACATTAAGTTTCCAATACTGAAACTAATCCCTGAACAAACCAGGATTTCAGACGAATGAAATGGTTCAAGTTGAAAGCAAACAGGAGCTGAATTCTGAGGTTCCTAGTTCCAGCCTGCGACAGAAGCTGAAATAAATGCAAAATGCTAAGCCTGAAAGGGTGGACAGTTAAATCCATATTTGCCAGCTGGTCATTGTAACTCACGCCATGAAAATCCTAAGATATACCCCTCCCAGAGAAAGTTATTTAATACATTTGCTTGAAATAATATAAAGGCACAAGAAGATCTTTTAAAATATACGTAGAGTTAAAGTTACCTTAAGCATAGTTATTGCCCCAGCAACTGAAAGGAATTCTAAACTCTTCTTTAGTTTGATCCAGAATTGGAGATGATTCTAAATTTGCACTTAAGAAAGGTTCCCACGGGCCTTTATCCCCAGGTCAGCAAAAGGATCAGGAAGCAGCTGCAAGCCTCAGTCACCAGCTTTGTGGGAATCAGTCCATTGGCCTCAGGCCTGACTTCCTCTGGTTTATAGAGTGACCGCGCAGGGCATCCGCCTCAGGGGAACAGGAGGAATGTCCCTGAGCTCTGTAAAACATACCACCTGTAGGTAACAGAGTCTCAGACTCTCCCTCGTCTTCTGTGATCCTCTTAATATTTTCAGATTTCTAATAGTGCTGACAAGAGGACATCCTTGACTTGCTCCATGACGTAAGGCACATCATTTACGTGTGATCTGGCGGTGAAATGAAATAGGTTGGTCCAGGGTATAAAACTGGAAATCCAAAATAAGCCAGAACGGGCTTTAGAAACTTCCAAGAACCAAATCAAACGTTTTCTCATGTCTAAAGAAACAAAGGCTCCTGGATTCTGTCTAAGGCAATTTACATGAATTAAACATCTAATTGTCAGAACAATAGTCTGATAAGCATTAATATAATAGTCAGCAGTACTGGTGAGCATAGGCAAAAAAACAAGGTGTAATCCATAATCCACATCAAACTAGGTTTATAATTGGAATGAACAAACTTGGCTTGGAAAGAACTATAGTATTTGACTCATTTAAACTAAGAATAGGAATCTATTTGATAAATTTTCAATATATATCTCTAATAAAAAAAGGAGATACAAACTCAATATATTTTTTGTCCCAGTCAAGGAGAAAACCATCAGTTCTGAAGCTTTCCATGGTTTCATAAATGTAATGGTAGTCCCAATCTCTTGAATAAACAGAAGGAGTAAAATGTGGTAATCTCACATTCTTTAGAAAATAATTTTATCTCCGCATTTGTTGATGAGAAACTGTACAGTTTGAGGTAATTCTTTTCTTTAAAAAACTGAATGATCTGTACATTCCCATCTATATTATATGTAGAAAATGGGGTAGTTTATTATCATCAAATGAAGCTACAGACTTCACTTGAGCACCGCGTGGAATAGTTTAGTGCCCGTATCACGCCTGGGGTTTGCTTTGGACGGTCCAGAGAGGTTCTGTGAGCAAATCCAGGGTTCCTCCCAAAGGACTCTATCGCTTTGCAAATACACAGGTAGCATTTACATTCGCCTAAGATCAAGTCTTTATCCCTCTGTAATCTTTAACTAATCAGCTCCCAGATAGTTTCCTGTAAGTCTGTTGACTGACTTACAGCGTTTTCGGTGTTTCCTCGTTGTTCGGTGGGCCAAGTTCACCTCACATAGTCTTTGCTTTTCTTTCTACTTCTGTTCCTTCTGAGATGTAGAGGGTCTCCTCCTTTCTCAACTGATTCCTTTTACAGCCTCTTTACACACCATTTCCTCAGCCTGCCATCTCAGTCTGAAGAGTTTGGCTTCTCTCTTTCTCCCTCAAAGATTCCAGGTGGGGGAATTACTTGGAAGTAAACTTCCTCTTTCTTTTGAATAGTAGACTTTTTCTCCTTTGCCTACATGTAGCTTCTTTCTGTTGGTCCCACAACAATACAGCTTTCTTCCTGCCTGCCCCACATCCTTGTCTTCCCGGACCCATATCTTCTGTCTCCTTTAGATGAACTCAAATCTGGGAGTTCCTTCTCCAGACCATCAGTCTCTTCTCAACCCAATCACCAGAAGCTTTGCCTTCAACCATCCTCAGACCTCCAGCTGAGGTCTGTTATGCTAAGATCCTCTACCAGAACCCCAGCAGAAAATCCACAAATGGAGCCATTGAATTCAATGGATCCTGAGCAAAGGCAGACATGGGAAAAAGGGACGTGGCACGGAAGAGGAAAGAAAAGCTCACAGGAAGCTCAAACAGCCGTACAGACTATCATCTTTTCCTGATAGCCTGATTAGAAGCTGATGGTAAAAGGTTTGTCAGCCTGGAAGTAGGAGGTAGCAAAACAATGAAATTTTTCAACCCCCTAAAGATATTTCAGTGGAAGTTAATAAGAAACTTTCCGCTTACCAGAACAACAAAAGTATCGCCAGAATTTGTCTAATGATTTAAGAACAGAGACGTCTGAATACTGAAAATTCCCTTCATAATCCATGTTTCTTGCTGTGCCAAATGCCTTTTCTACATTCATTTTTTCCACATTAGTAAATAGTCTGATTTAGACTGACAGGATCAATAGCTGACAAACATGGCAGGCTCTGTCATAGTCCCTGACTGCAATCAGTGCTCTTTCTGGGCAAGGAAAGAGAGACCGAATTACTCAACGCTTCAGTCCTGCCAGATGCGCTACCTCAGAGAACCTGTTTCCCATCATCTCCACCTCCCTCACCCCACACGGGCATAACCTCTCCAAGAAGGAGCTTTGATGGAATCGGCCTTCAAGCCACACCAACAACAACACACTTAAAATAGGCTATAGTAAGAGCCTGCCTCTGTTTGGAGACAAAGCATTGAGAGAGGTCATCTAATCAACTACCCTGTGTCCATTTCTGGCGCCTGCAAAGGGGTAACGGTTGGGCATCTTGTTTACATCTTTCTCAAAAACACTGTCTTAGGCTTGATGTCTAGTTGAACATTAGCCTGTACAAAAATGAGTGCTAACAACATGGGAAGGAATAAAAATTACAGCCAGAATTTTAAAATGTACTGCCAAGCTAATGCCTTGATTGGTCCCCATCCCACTTCCACATGTAGCACTGCAGACTTCCAACAAAGTTCTAAGAAAACTAATCTAGACTTTCAGATTAGAAGTTTAGAATATGCTTACCATCATCCAGATGCTCGGGGGGTGGGGGGGGGACCCTCAGATATTTGAAAGACTAGACCTGTTCTATGGTGTTCCTGTCTAATTCCCAACTGTGGGATCTAGATCACCTGGAAAAGCCCATTTCCTTCATCATTTGGTGGCTAATGGTCAGCCTTTCAGCTGTGTAGGGGGCAATAAGAGCCCTGAGACAATTTCAGAAGATTTTGGCATGATCAAGGGGATGGCTATGTTGTCCCCATGTAGTTACTCTAGTAGAACATACTTTTTAAAAAATCATGCCCCAGGATAGAGCTGAGGAACTTCATGGCACACTTTTCAGCTGTGAGAAGGAAAGGCCAGCATTTGATTGGCCCTCTCAATATCTATTGATAGTGGATAGTCTTCTGGCAAGGAGCAGATCGCCTCTTACCTGCTTTTCTGGAATTCTAACCACAGGTATATTGGATCAGAGAGACTGAAACTCTAAAGACATTACTTTGTCCTAAAGGACCTTCTTAGCATTCAATAATTATAGAAATATAAACAAAATTCTCACTGTGATATTTTGTTCTCAGTACATCACACCTACTACTTACTGTGTTAACAGTAGCTTAAATATACATATACCCTTCAGGCTAAGCAATGTTATACAAAGGCAGGAGATAAGAGAAAAGGAAATCTAACTGAATCTAATTTACACCAAAAGAATTTATTATACCTCTTCATGCTGTTCTGCCCTTGCAAATCATCCTTTATTTCCCCTCGTCCATATACCAACTCATAATTGCCTTTTGTCCTTTAACCTCCTCATCTCTTTCATTTTTGAGAAATTCATCAACTTCATCTGATTGTGACTTCCTTGGTCTTTCCGCTCCCCTCAGCCCGTTCACGCGTCCTTCATACATTTGCTTGGCAGTCTGATTTTCATCCATCCTCTCTACATGATCAAGCCACCTCAGTGTAGTTCCTTCATACCAATTACTCAATTTTGTATTCAGTCTGCATTTATTCAGTGCTTATTCATTCTTGATCCTAGCACTTCTTGTTCCACCACATACATTTCTTAAGTGGCACAGATGTGCTACGGCTCCCTGTACAGGAGAACAATAACAGTCTTCTTCCAGTCGCCAAGCACAGGTGCAGCCTTCGCACATGTCAAATGAGTCGCCCTCCATAAACAAACCACATCCATATTTTTACATTTCTGCAGTTAAACCATCTACTACCCTGTGTCCATTTCTGGCGCCTGCAAAGGGGTAACGGTTGGGCATCTTGTTTACATCTTTCTCAAAAACACTGTCTTAGGCTTGATGTCTAGTTGAACATTAGCCTGTACAAAAATGAGTGCTAACAACATGGGAAGGAATAAAACCATTTTCAACATTCTAACAGTATTTATTACTTCCTTTTCACATTTTTTCATGAATACTAACATTTATACCATTCACTTCCTTTTTTCTACATATCACTGTAATTTCAGCAATTGCTTACTTCAGTTTCATCCTAAACCACTTTATTTTTAATTCTATTCACTCTACTAGAGGTTCCTTTTTTAGTCCTTTCACCCACTTCAAAAACCTTTTTAAATTTTCCATTAAAACCACTCTGCATTTTCTCTGCCTCTTTAAATTATAAATGTTCCTTGCTCTCTTTGACTACGTTCTTTAGAAACTAGCCTTTTCTGTCTCTGCATGTTATTCACTGTTTTTCTTGTCATCATGTTTTGCGGTGATCCTCCTTTTATACACGTTTTTCTCATCCACAGCTGCTTTCACTTCATCATTCCACTAAACACGTTTGCTCATACTTCCATTAGTGTAACTCCATACACTCCGGTGACACTCTGTAACAGCTTCAACATCCTCTTTCCTATGTCCACTTTCTATCTTCTAATATTATTTTTATAGAGGAGTCATGCCTTATTTTCTTCCAGATGTGCTACTTTGACTCCATTTCTTTAACATCTTCACTTTTCTTTCATGCCCAGTTTGTCCAAACATCCGCTCTGAGCCAGGAAGCAACGGTGCTCTTGGATTACCTCATGAGAGTCTCTTCCCCGTTCAGAACCTATGATTCCTCTTCTGTCCTTCACTCATTTTTTTAGTTGTTCATCATAAACAATCAAACCAGGCATGCTTTTTGATTTTTTTCTTTTCGGTGTGTACATACGGATAACTTATCCTTACAATGTATTTGAAAAAGGTGTTACCGCCCTCATTTGTTTGTGGGTCTCCACGTGGCTCACTTACTTTTTTGCCCTCTTTTTCTCTTGGTCTACAGAAAATATTTTTTCCCGTGGATTGCATTCGATTCAAAATATGGCACAATTTTCTCATCCCCAGTTCTTCTATCATCCCTCTTCGCTGGAGTGTAACATGCAATTATCAGCAACCTATGGATTCTCATTTTTATACACACCCCAAACAATCTAAATGACACCAATTAATACTTTCTGACATATATTGTAGTCCTTTCATTCCTAATTAATTCTAACCTTGACTTCCATTCATAGATTCATCAGCTCAATTTGGTAGTATCAGTTCACCTTCATTCAGATCTATATAGTACTTCTCTTAATGTCATACCCACACAACATATCTTTTTTATTTAATTTCTTTCATAAATTCATTACTCCACTTACATTCCAAGTCACAATCTTCCATATGCCATGGCCATCACTGGATGGGTCCATAGATATTGACCTCTGCTGTCCATCGTGACTTTGGTCAACCAAAGCCTTCCCATAATACACTTTAGTAAGATATGCTGGGCTACAGTGCTTAGTTATACCTGTTCCATATGCAGCATTCCTTGTTTCGATAAGGACACAATACTAATCAAAATTGGCACATTTTGGCCAGTGTGACACAAACACAACCAATGCACCGAGGTTTTATTCCAAGCACGCTCACGTTATTCTATGCACTTTATGGTGGTTCTCGGCATCTCTAGATGTGCTAACCCAAACCCTAACACTCCGCACAGATTATGTTATACCTCCCCATAGTCTGGACATCCACAGTAGTTAACAGGAGTGCCCTGTAGGTGAGAGGCAGGGAGGGCATAAGCAAAAACATGATCTGTTGACTAACATTCAGTGCATCCCGTGGGTCATAGTAGAAATGTTTTTTTTCAGTTCTGTTTCCTTTTTCCATCATGGATCACAAAAGGATTACATACATCTGGTTAATATTTTAATTGTTTCAGAAAAAAAAGGTGGGACCATTTGTGCTGGAAGTTTCATCCAATACATTAAGGGCCGGAGTATGCGAAGGGGTGTGATTTCTGGCAGGAAGCAATGTTTTTGAAGAAAGGGGGAAAGGAGGAGTTAATGCTTCGAAACTTTTGTTCTTTAAACCTCGTAGCACATCTCTGCTTCTGTCTTGCTGTATAATTTATTCTACAGGTTTCCATTGTCTTGTGAAATTAAACAAAATGTTCACGTTCTTTATATTATCACACAAACCATTTCCATTTTGAACAGCCATTTTAAAAGTCAAAGGAAGATGAGCATAGAGGAATGGGGGGGGCTACCCCAGGGTTTCTCAGGTCGCTGCTTGCAGCTTCGCTATACGCAGAAACTTAGATCAGTATCTTAGGTATCAAGCATTCATTAACATAGTTGATGTTGATGATGTATCATTACTAATTCGATGGGGGAAATGTAGATGAGCACTCGATGCAGGCATGTGGTCAGACCCACACTTCAAGGTGTAACGTACCATCTCTCCGCACTAGAAGTACAGGAAACATGAATATTGACCTGCTCTGCCAGGTTAAGCGACATGTCCTGAACAGTATGAAGCTTCTGCTGAAAACAGACCCTGTATCTAGTTTCCTCTTTTCTCCCCTGCATAGGAGGGCAAGGGAATGCAAGACCATACTGCTCGTTCGCCTTCCCTAATGGGAAGAATGGCTCAAAGGGGGCAAGAAAGAATAGATTCTGCCCTGACGAGGTCAAATGGTCCATCATTGTATGTTGTGGGGAGACACCGATTTTGGAAGAAACCGTCTGACTTCATCTCTCCTTGATTGAGGTCAGGTAGCGGCTGCACTTGATCCTTGATGCATGCACACGCCCCACCCTCTTGACTCGTGGATAATTGGTGCCAGAACAGAAGTGACAGATGCATTCGGAGAAGCGGCTCTTTCTAGCTTTCAGGAAGGAACGTAGTAACATCAGCCATGCTTTGCAATCCTTTCAAACTGCACAGCGGTTATCTCTTGAATATTTTGGACTGGGGTTATTCCTGGGGTTTGGGAAAGGTGATAAGAAAACAGATTTAAAATGTACTTATGCTTGTTAAATGTGTTAAGAAAAAAGACTGTATTTCTATTTGTTACGCCTGCTTGCCGCTAGCCAGCTAACCCTTTAGGCAGTCAGCACCTCACGTATTTCCTGCTGCGGACACGTAAATCCATGGACCTGTGTGCCAAAATGCTGCCCTGCACCGCCGGGAGCCCCAGTTGCTTTGGCGCGCGTCCATGGCACACGGGAGCCCAGAGGGCCCCGGGCTCTGACCCGGGTGGGACGCTTCTGCCTGGGCTGCCTGGAAGACCGGGCGGGGTGGGGTGAGGGTGGGCTGCGGAGGGGACCCTCCCGCTTGCTGAAGGCCACAACCCGGCTTTCCAGAACACAGAGCGGCATTGCGTGGCTGCGTGTTTTCCCACATGGCTGTGAGTACATGAATTCTGAGTTATAAGGCATAGCTGTCGAGCAGAGGGCCCGCGGATTAGCCTTACGCCCAGCGGGCTGATTTTCTTTGGGGAATGCGTTCTTCCGCAGCACGAATATCTATCTGCTTAGAGGTGTGAAGTGGGGGCATCCATCTGGGTGCATAAGCTAGCTATCAGAGTTAGGCCAAAGGATCTGGCGGCAGGCCATTTTTAAACCTTATTTTTGAAGAAAATTATTAATTTTACTTAAAGAATTAACAGCATGTTGATTTTTCCTGAAACATTCATAAGGTCCAAACATGTTAAGTACAGTATGGAAGAGGAATTATGCCTTTAATGCTGCTGAACTGAAGCCAGCCCACAACTGCTGTTGTTCCCACGGAAATGCTTGCTTGGGAAGCCAGGCTGAGTCCCCCTCCCTGAATAGGGGGCCTAAGGGAGGTGTGGGCAGCGGGCCTCCCATTGCTCTGTCCCAGTGGGGACGGCCCCATGTGGGGGGAGTGAAGATGATGCGCCAAGGAGCCAGCTGAGGAAAACAGGCTCTTAAGGAGTTGGCTGTTCTGTCACCCTCTCTAGGGCCTCTTGTCAACCACTGACCTAAGGGATGCTGTAACAAAACTACACGTTTGTGGGTGCATTATTCCAAGAAAAAGAAACAGTTATTGTTTTGATGATTTAACTATGCATTTTAGCATGTTTTAAATAAAATCAGATATTGAATAAAACATTGTTTTGTATTGATGCCAAGCCCGCCATGCAAATAGGCAACTGAGCTTTAGTTGAGGAATATGCCCAGGTTCTCTGTTTCTGAACAGTCGTAGAAGAACAAGGCCCGATGACCTTACGCTGGTCCGTAGGGGTGGCCGAGCCAGCGCACCCATGGCTGGAGCCCAGGGCAGGGTGGAGAGTCCGGTGGTGTGTCCGGGGCACACGGGCACGTGCTCGGGAGGCCAGGGGCAAACCAGCCCAGCGCTGGCGTGTTCTTAGCTTCTGCTGCGGAAGACGAGCTTTTTGCCCCATCTGATCTCGCTCGCCAGTCAGCACTGCTGTGACAGCGCTGGAGTCTACTCTGCTAATATTTTAATGTTTCTGGCTGCTTTGAGTGTCCAGTTGGCTAGAAAGGCAGGGTGGAAATCAAATAAATGTGTTAAATTAAATCGACCCAATTGGCTGTCGTCTTCTCAGGGAGGACGATCAATCAGTGGTTTAACGGCAGAGTCAAAGATGGTTTTCCTTCCACGAGGATCCTTCAGCTGCAGTCTTAGAAGTCTTCAGTGGGTACGATTTAGTGAAATTAGGGGACAATAAAGAGTCATGATTTAAGACCCCCAATCTTTCCCTGGAAGTAATACCTGGAACTGGAACCGAACGAGCCCCATAACCAAACAAAATTTTTTAAAAATCCAGTATGAAGGGGGAAAATGCAAAGGCACCACATAACGCACGTCTGCTGGGCTCCCCGCAACATCCTGGCCCCAACGTCAGGCCTTGACAGCCTTCCAGAAGGCCAAAAGGGTCCGGGCCCCCCAAATCTCAGGCAGAGAGGCTGCGGGGAGGGCAGGGGACTGGCAGGCTGCTGTTCCTCACCCTCAGCCTGGTGGACATCTGATGGGCACGAGCTAGCCAGATGGATGGGCAGTGCCACCTCCTCACTTGCCCCAGGGTCCTTGGCCCAAGATGGGGGTGGGTGGGAAGAGACTGGGCATAACTATGTAGCAGCCCTAAGCCGGGAAGAGGGAGGGCAAGGGCAAGGACAAGCCTTAAAGCAACCGTCTCTTTCAAAGGGAAAGGTGGATCTGCTTTGTGAACGAGTGTGTGTGTGTGTCTTCAAGAAGGAACATGGCTGTGCTGTCACTAGCACCACAGGAGAAGGAGAAGGAGAAGGAGAAGGGGGGACACTGGAGGGGGGTGGGGTCTGCATAGGCTGCCCGGAGCAAAGGCAGACGAGAAATCCAGTGAAGCAAGCAGGACTCATGCGGGAGGGGCAGGAGGAAAAAAAAATCTCCTGTTAGGCTTTAGAGGGGCTGAGCTAAAAAGCACACGTTACTTTTGGATCGAAACTTAGAAGAGGTGAAATAAAAGGGAAGAGGATGGCCTGGGGGGACCAGCGCTAGAAGCAGCAGAAGAGGGAGCAATGGGAATGCGGAGCCCCATCTATTTGCAGCCCCCCCCCCCCGCATCCTGCCCCCCACATGGTCTTTCGCACACAAGACGCGCGCTGCTGCTCCTCTTCCTCAGCAACCCCTCCCACCACCTCGCCAGTGGGAAATGCACGGGGCAGGGTCGGAAACACACGCGTCTAAGGCATTAAGGAAATTGCACGACACGATCTTAGTTACACGGAGAACGGGGGCTCTCAAAATAGGGCAGCCACGGCTGGTTCCAGGTAAAGTGAGGCCCTGTTACGTTTTTCCCCTTCTGAGAACAGAACACAGAGAACTGGACGCTCCGAAGGCTTCGCGCCCCCCCCACCCCAAATGTTTCCGCGGAGGGGAGGGCCTTGAAGCAATCGCCCGAGATCTAACCGGGGGAACCAAACGGTGTCGAGGTGCTTTCTGAAACCAAGTCTAGTTTTACCTTTCTAAAATCCTCATGTCTCAGCCACAGTGTGACAACAAGCAAGCAGGAATACGAAAGGAGGAAAGCGATGCCTCCAATGCCGACGATCTCAGAACACGCATCTTCCCAAATTAGAAAGCGGCAACTCAGCCGCTCTGCAGGAGGAGCTAAAACGGCTTGGGGCATTTCAGGATAGAAGTAAGAAAGAGAAGAGGGACGGTCCGCAGAGAAGCAGTTAACAACCGGCGAGTTGGAGATCATAGGAGAGATTCTCCGCTTGAGTTCAGACGCGATCCAGCCCACCAGTGAGACGGCCCGGAGGAATGCCAGTGCCAGCGCGAAGGGTGCTCTTCCCCACGGCCGCTCTCAATTCCCAGCCGCTCTGGACGGGCTTGGCCTGATTTGCGCTGTGCCTCTGGTTAAGCAGAGGGCAGCTGCGTTTCTCCTGGGGCTTGGCTGCTGGAGGGGGAGGGGGAAGAGGAGGGGAGGGGGGCTGAGGGCTTCTCAGGAACAGAGGAGCAAACAGGAGTGTGCCTGAGGAACTACGGGGAAGTTGCTAACCCCTTTCCCTGTAGGTCAAGACTTTGTATTTAGTTGAAGTGAGAGCTTTAGAAAAGACCAAAAGTGTAGACAAGTGGGCAGGAGACCAAGACTGGGATGGGCAACGCTTGTGACACATTGGTGCCTAATGACAAGCTGGGATACATTCGCAGCCAATGCAAGCTTGTAGCAGGCCTGAAGAAATCGTCAAAGGATTGAAGGGGTCATCCTTCAGCTGAAGAGAAAGGGTGAGGATTCATCCATACAGAGAAAGAGCGCATAGAACTGCAATGGGCTATGGAAGCAGCCCTCTGTAAGGAAGAGACACAAACAGAGGAAGAGTAAGCACAGGGAAGGAGAACAACACCAGAAGCAAGAAAGAAGCAGAAAACTGGAGGATAACTCTTCGCCCTGCTGAAACTCATGATCTCTCCTTCGGTACTGAGCCCCTAAAGTCTGGAGAACCCCAACTAAAAGGAGGAACTCTTCAGACACTTGCATGTGAAAGGGCCCCCGAGGGCTCAGGGAAGAGAAGAGTCACTGCAGAATGGGAAAGGCGACACTAGATCTCGAAAGGGCAGTGCCCTACAAGAAGCACCTCCCCCCCCACACACACACAGAAAAAGGGTTAGGTTGGTTGACTATTCTCTACTATGAGGTACTGGAACAAGCACATGTCAACACTGGCTCATGAACTGAGCCATCTGCCCAGAGCATGGATCAGGAAAGGCAGGGGGAGAGGGAAACCCCACCAAGATTGATCAGATTCTCTGATCATTATGCCTGAATAAACAAGGGTACAAAGAATGCTGTATAGGATAGCTACAACTACATCACCACCAATGTTGAAAACCTTGGAAGGAAGCACTAGGCCCTGCGCGTTCAGATGGCATTCTAGAAGATCCACTGGGACAAGAATGTCCCAAAGGAAGAATGCATAAACTGTTGAGAAGCAACTGGCATGAAGCAGGGGAAGAGCAGGAGGAAATTGTTGCACACCACCCAGAGTTGCTTTGTGAGAGATGGGCAGCTATATAAATGTGATTTAAAAAAAAATCCCCTCTCACCCCTATGGTGGTCTGTGTCTTCCTCAATCTCAGGTCCTCCACTGGGAGTTGGAGGGTTCTGCGCAGGATCTTGGCTGTTCCTAGCACTGCTCTCTTCTGGACAGAGAGCTCTGATGTTCTTCCTGGGATCTGTGGGAGCCCCTCTCCCAGCTTAGGAGTCGCAGCCCCGGGTGCTCCTACCACCACTGGGACCACTTTAGCCTTGACTTTCCACATCCTCTCTAGTTCCTCCTTCAGGCCTGGTAAATAGTCACCAAAATTAATCCCAAGAGGTTTTAAGGAGTGGGTGGATAACATCATCTGCAGGAAGGGCTTCTGTTCTGATATTACAACCAGGATGTATTACAAGAAAAGCCATGCTGGCTGTCTGGGAAGCTTCAGCCAGGCTCAAGCCAGCTGGGTGGGCCTTGATGGTCTTCATGGCCATCGTCCAGTTCAAGGAAAGCCAAGGAAGAATACTGAGGTCAGTGACTGACTATGCCACTGGTATCTGGGTTCACGGTCAGCCTCCTCTCCTGCCATTTCTGCTGTTGGCACTCACTGCCTCACCTGTGGCTTGGTGGGGGGTTTCCAGGCTGTCTTGCTTTAGTGATTCAGCCCCCACCAGTGCTGCCCTTTCAAGGACCTGGTGAGCAGTCCTAACCCAGTCCTGCCCTGGAAAGGGAGTGACGTGCATTGGCTCAGAGGGCTATCAGGCCCAGTCAATGTTAGTGCCCACCAGCAGAGGTGGTGCAACAGGAAACATGAAACAGGGACACGAAGGGGAGAGGGGCAGGGGGTGGAGGAGGAACAGCAGCCCAGCCGGGGGTGGGGAGCAGGAGGAAGCAGTTGAGGGGGAGGACTTTCCTGCAGTGTGGAGTGGAGGAGGAGGCTGGCTTCCAGCCCCCCTTAACTCTTGGCTGCCTCAGAACTGTGAAAGGCTGAGGTCCCTCAGCCCCCTTACTTTGGGCTGAAGGCAAATGGGAATCCCCTCTTTTCCCACGAAGAGAGCAGAAATTGTGGAAGGTGGAAATCCTGCAGCAGGAAAATGGCATTCAGAGGGCTCCTGCCCATAGGGGGAGCCTGGAAGGGCCCGGCTCAGCTTCTTCAAGAGGGGGCCACTTCCTGGCCCGGGATCCTGGAGGAAGGGGGCCTTTCCCTTCACTGTGGGGCTGGGGGGCTCTTCCCTGTCGGCCGGGGCAACCAGGGGAAGGGGGCCTTCAGAGCCAGAGGCTCGCTCAGTTAACTCGTCACGCGCTGCAGGGGCGCAGTCAGGACCGCAGCGGCGGCGCCGCTCGCGAGGGCGACGGGAGCGGCCGGCTGCGGGCCAGGAGGGGCTCCGGGCTGGGCGGGGAACCCTCCGACTCAGGCCGGGAAGGCCCTTCCGGGCCGCTTCTCTTCCTGGGCCGCCTCGGGGAAAGGTCCGGGGGGGGGGTCGCCGGGGCGGGCGGGACAGGCCTGGAGTAGGGGGGGGGGCTCCAGCTGGCAGCGCAGCTCAGTCCGCGGGAGGCGGCGGGCGGGAGCGGGCGGGAGCGGCGGGCGAGCTGACCTGGAAAGCTGCCCGGCTCCAGCGAAAGCGGAGGCGCGCGGTCTTCCCCGCCGCACCTTCCTCGGGACAGGAGCCCGCCGGGCCCGGGGAGCGAGCCCGTTCCCGGGGCAGCCGAGGAGGACGCGGGCGGGCGGGCGGGCAGCCAAGGGCTCCTCGGGCCCAGGCGCCAGGCCCGCCCGCCGCCGCCGGCCTCGGGTTCGGGCGCCCGCCGCTTCCTCGCCTCGCCTCGCCTCGCCTCGCCTCGCCTCGCCTCGCCTCGGCTCCTCTCCTCTCCGCAGGGGGCGGCCTGGGACGACTCATCCCGCGCGCGAGCGAGCGAGCGACCTTGCGGGGGAAGCAGCGGCGGGAGAGGCGGGCAGGCGGGCGGGCAGGCGGGCGGGCGCTCGCTCGCTCGCTCGCTCGGGCGCCAGAGAAGGCGGAGGCTCGCGGCGCTGGGTCGGCTGGCTCGGAGCGGAGCCGCTCGCTGGGCGCCGTCTCGGGCGCGGGAAGGGCCGCTCTTATGGGCATGAAACACTCGTCCCGCTGCCTGCTCCTCCGGAGGAAAATGGCGGAGAACGCCGCCGAGAACGCCGAGGTAGGTGGGCAGCAGCGCGCCTGGCCGCCCTTCGCCCCAGCCCCGGAGGGCCGGAGGCGCCGCGAGCCCCAACTCCCGTGCCTGGGCAGGCGGGCGAAGGACTCTCCCGGGCGGAGGTCGCCTGCGCGGCGGAGGGCCGGGCGCGCCTTGCGGCCCCCGGTCTAGGCGGCCGGGCGGCCGGAGCGGGGCGTCAGGGGCCGGGCGGTGTCCGCCGGCGGCGGCGGCGGCGGCGGCGGCGGCGGCGCGGAGCTGTCCAGGGTGCTGCGCGGGGGGCGGGCGGCGATCTGGGGTCTGAATCCGACCCTGATGGAGGGGCGCACAGCGGCCTGCGTCGCCGCAGCGCGTGTCGGGCTCGCTCGCTCTCTGTGCGTGTGCGTATCGTGTGTCTGCACCGCTAGATTCTCAGTTCCAAAGCCCTTCCGAAAACTTAGCCCAGCGGGCCCGTGAGTTTCTCTCGCCCTGCATGGAGCGTGGGGGAGGAGCGGCTGGCTCTGCGTTTCCTTCCCCCAGCACGGCTGCCCGCCTGGCTTCCCCACGCCGGCCCAAACGCGGGAGCTTTCTGACCGCCCCCCCCCCCCCCCGAACTGAGGAATAGGAGCAGAATGACCCGGAGAAGGTAATTGAAGCGATACATCAAAAGGAGCTGGGCGCTGATGGCTGCAAGGCTGCAGCTGCAGTCGAGGAAGTTAAAAATAGCACCGGCGAGGCAGGTGGAAGCACATCTGTAATCTTTCGAGAGAGCAACGGCAGAGGACGCGTGGTTGAGGTCTCCCAGCTCTGCAGAAGCTGCAGGACAACCCTTGGGTCGTAGCTGCGTTTTGCACACCAGAAACGCCCCCCCCCGCCCCCCCCCGATAGGAGAAATGTATTCGTGATTCTGATCTAGCCTGTTAGATTCATCTGAATGTCTCTCTCCCGGGTTCTTCTGCTTTGTTCCTCTTTGGCTGGGAAGAATCATTTCCACCAGCACCCCAGTTACAGGGAAATGCAACAGAGCTAAATGCAAATAATCTGCAACAGCTGGTGTAAAGTCTAGCAAATGCCGCTCGCAAAGGTCACCTCGTCTGGCTGACCCTGTGGGAATCACATTATGCTCTCCCTTGATCAGAAGGAAACAAAATTACCATCCTTAAAAGGTGACCCGGGCAAACGTCCTTCTCAGTTCTTAGCATCTGTGTAGTTCTTCCTCGGCTTCTTAACGCAACTTCCGCTTCAGAACTGAGATCCAGAAAGAGTGAACCCCGACATAACAAAAACAAAAATGCACTGCCATCCAATCTTTCTGTTTTAATAGGAAAATTGGGGTTAAGACAATATTAGGGGGAAGAATTACAGACTTTTTTTTAATGTATAAAAGTACTTTAAAAAATTATCTCCTTTACTTTGATTATTAGATGTCAGTCCAGACATAAATGCCATCGCAGATCATAACCATGTTTGTTAAGGAAGAGTCCCACCATCCTGGGCCAATAACGGCCCCAGAGGTACAAAATATGCTTTTAAGACACCTCCCTCCCCAAATTTGTTCTTCTGGCTGTGGCCTCCCTGACTGGGCCTGATTCTCCTAACATTTTCCATACCAGAAGCTGGTATTGCCTCTTTAGTAGCCATGAATTTAGTGGAACCATTGCAGTCAGTTCTGAACTCGCTGTTAATCCGTTTGACTGAATTCTGGTTTGTGGAGAGAAGGAAGAACGCCGTTTTGATTCTGGTTATACTTCCTGAACCCCCCCCCCCTTTCCAAATGCAGCACAGCCATTGACACAAAGCAAGGAATAAAACATCTTCGCCTCGGAAATGAGTGGACGGGCACAGCCTAGGCTATGTTTTGCAGCTGTGCCTTCATGAGATGGCAGTGATACATCTGCACTCCAAGAGCATCCTCTGTGGGATGCTCAGAAGGGGAGCAGGAGGACCTGAAAGCTACAGACCAGCTAAGCGCCTGGCATGAGCAAGATACTGTACTAGAGCAGGCTGCCAAGCAGGGAGTCCTTAGAACAGATACTAGTCTTTCCAGGATGGGTTTGTCAAGAGGACCTTGTGTCTGCCTAATCAGACCTGTTTTTATGTCAGTTGTTCAGACTGGTAGACCAAGGTAATGTTGTGGGTATAGTGCATTTTGCTTGCAGCAAAGCATTTGTTCAAATCTATCATGAGATTTTTGTGGGACCAATGGATAAATGTGGGTCAGAAGGTACAGTGCACAGTAAATTTGCAACTGATTGAACAACCACACCCAAAGGATGCTCATAAATGCTTCTGCATCACTTCAAAATGTGGCGTGAATATTGGGCTAGAGCCAATAGCATAATGTACAACAGTGATCAGTCTGAGCTCCTGCACCTGGGCCGAACAAAACAAATGCCTGGGCGTGGTGTGGGAGAGGCCCGGCTGGAGGGGGCGCATGGGAAAAGGGGCTGGGGTTCTAGTCGACCACCAGCCAATCATGAGCAAGCCGAGTGATGCAGCAGCACAAAAAGCCAGCGCGATGTTTGGCTGCGTTAGCCAAAGCGTCGCGCTGATCACGGGAGGGAGCAGTTCCACTGTAGCCTTCCCTGGGCAGGGAGGATATGGGCAACGACGCCCGTTTCTGAGAACTGCCGGGGGTGCGGAAGCGAAGCCCTCGGGGGAGTGGTTAGGGTTGCCCCTGCTTGGCTTGCACGAGAGGAGGCCGGAGGAGACGTGAGAATGGCCTGCAAGCATCTACAAGACTGCCTGGTGCAACAGGTGCAGACTCGTGCCTGGCTAACACGGGGAGAGGCAAGGGAGGAAAGGGTGAGCGGAGGAGGAAGGAGATTCAGGCTGGACACGAGGGGGATCTCCTGATCTGGAAAGGCGTTAAGTGGGGCCAGCAGCCGGTGAGGACGGGGGTGGGCTGCCCTCACTGGGGGCTTACCAACAAGGGCTGGATGGCCACCGGTTGGGAAAAGCCCGGTGGATTCCAGCCCCGAGCAGAGGGTGGGAGTCGGTGGTCTTCCAAATCATGCCTTCGATGATTCTAAGATTCTGTCCTGGCCTTGAATTCTTCAACATTTGTATTAATGACTTGGATAAGGAAGTGGGAAGAATATTAAGCAAACTCACATATCTCACTCCACTTAAGAACTATTTACATGCATCTTTTTCCTTATTTCTATTCTCTCTTTCTCTTCTCTTAAAAATAATCACACATTTCCTTTGGAAAGATAGGGTTGGCAAAGGCTTTTGGAGGGACCCATCTCAGATCATCTGTAAGTCCTAATCCACTCTTCAAGGCCACTCTGTCACTCTGCCCACCAGAGTGTGGTGAACAGAATCAGTGGCCCTGAAGCAGAGGGACCTCAATCTGCTGGCTGGCCCCGGCCTTGGTCATTCCTCCCTGTCCTTCAGAGTCATTCTGAATAAGACTGTGGTCTTGAGGGGGGTGGAATTCTTTGTGCTCCTCCTGAGTGCCTTTGAAAATAGGTGAGGATTCAGGCTATTTATAAACTGCAAAAAGCTTAAGCTGGAACAAAGAGGTCATTTCATTTAGGGGTGAAACTGCTAGTTTCTTTCTATTTGCAAGTTGTATCACTTCACTTTGTTGCTATGGTGCTATTTTTCAACCTTTTGAGAAAGCTTAAATGCCCACTCTTACTATTTTTGACACATGATACCAATTTTCTTCAGCATAACATTTATAACCATAACATTTAGGAAACAAATCACATTTGCCTACATTCAAGAATGTCAAAGTGGGTTAGCCAAGCCACTGAGAGGCCCATAATAGATTCCAGCGTTCTTTCTTCAGTCACCTAGAGACAACCTTCTCCATCTCCTGTGGAGCTGTAACTGTGGTGAGGCAAGAGTCATTCTGTAGCCAAAATTAAGAGCCAGGACCTCAGAGGGTCTGTCCTGCCAGAAAGGGAGCCATTACAGAAGCACGGGCAGAAGCTTCCTTTGGGACAGGTCAGTCTCTCTTAATATGGCCTTCTTGTTTGCAAGTGGAGGCGCACAGACTGACTGCTGAATAGGAAGCATTGGGGGCCTGGTTACCCCCAAAGATGGGGCATGTCCTCAGTTGTGTCAGAAACATAGCTGACAGCTGAGGAAGCTTCTTGTTCTAGTCATAACACAAGGGTAGCCTCCTAAACCTCTTTAGGACTCTCAGATCTGGGTTGCAGAAATCCAGGGATGCAGAATCTAACTCTTTCTGCTGCCATCTGCATTTGGTGGCCCTATCTTGTGCGAAGACAATTTGAGGAAGCTAGGCCCTTAAATCCCCAAAAGAGAAACTAGAGAAATGGGAACACCAGAGAAAGAGCTTTGGGGTTCTAGAAAGACAAAAATCAGGAGGATCAAAAATTGCACCTTCCAAGAGTGATAGGCAGAGATGGACCTCGGTGGGTCCATTTTGCTGGTTGTAGTCATTGTCCTTTCCAGGTTCCTGTTCCTGTGCTATCTCTGTTCCTTTTGCAGCTCCTCTGATATTCAGGGGTAAAATCATCCATTTATGATGTGGCTTTGGCTTATCTCATCTTCATCAAAACAGAATTCTGACCTTCATTACTGTTTGCCTCTTTGTGAAAATGGGAAATTTGCACCTCTGGGCAGGACCGATGGTCAACCACACTAGAGGTTCATTGAATCATGAACAGTGGGAAGATAACAAATTCAAATAACATTTCTCCAGCTCTCATATCACAGGACTTTTTCACATGGCAGAATTATTATTGGAGACAGAGAAAATAACTTTTTCTCACTACATAAAACAGTGTTATGGAATGCCCTGCCACAAGGAATCATAATATTTACCAGCTTAGACGGATTAAATTGGAATCATACAAAGAAGTGGAAGATACTCCTACCATCTCAGAATAGGCACAATCATTCAAGCTAGGGATCAGGCGCTCAGGACAAACCCCTTAGTTTTTTCCTAAGCCTCCTGGCAACCAAAGACTAGATTAGGGGGATCTTCAGTCTCTTCCAAGAAGATTCTTCATAGGTTCTTATTCTTGGAAAAATGCCAACAGCGGATAATGTCTATGTTGTATTCTACATAAAAAGGTCTAATTACTATGTTGTGACTTGTGAGGGGAAGGAAGAATATTACCTAGCAACCAGAAAAGGCAGTTTGGTTTAAACCCATTTGTTACCTTTCTGCTCTTTTGAAACAGATTGGTGGGTGATATGGCAATAAGGATACCCTTTTAACCTCCTTTTTCTAGGGAAAGCCCAACAGAAGCTTCAGTTTCAATATTCATGGCTGATCTCTTCCAAAAGCGATATAAAAAGTTGTGCTAGCAGGTTATCATCTCGGGGAAGGGTGTTTTCCTGTTGTAATTTGGCAGTGTGAGTTTAGTGAAAAAGCAGAGTGACTTGGACTCTGATTTGAAATCAGATGTAATTGTGGTGGCCAAATAAGGGGATTAAAACAGATTTCTCTGGCCAGTCGGTACAGACAGGCTGGGGAGAAGCTAGGAGCAAAGTCTAATGGATGACAACCACTAAGGAGCTGTTAACTTTCTCTTCGGCAGGAAGGGGGTGAGGATGAGGCTCCCCCAAGAAAGGTAGGGAGTGGCATGAGATCAGCCCAGGTTTATGGAGAGATGTTTATCCCTCATTTCCCAATTTGGAAGCAAGTGCTAACCGAGGGCAAGGACTGTTTAATCAAGATTGTGTGCTTGTTATGTGCTTTTCTCTGACACATTTTTTCCTATAACCAACCCAAGAGTTACTCTGGGGATCACAACTTATCCTGTTTTCTGGCTGTTATGGCTACAAATACAGCTGGTTGTACTAAAGCCTTGGCCTTTTGATTTAGTCAGCCTTATACCTTTCCCACCCAAATCACAGCTTTTCCCTAAATCACAGGCAGCACACAAGGAAGGGCATCTCTGTGTATTCATAAAATTAAAGAGTTTGGTGGCACCTTTTCCGACTAACACATTTTTTCAGAAGGCCCAAACCTTTGGCCCTCCTTCCACGAGGCTTGTGCATCTCATGGCGGTAAGGAAGCCCGTCTCGTACACATCCCTCTCCCGGATTCAGCAGATTTACAGGGCTGGTGTGGTTTGGCGCCTTCATACCAAACACCTCTTGGGCATCCTCATACCTGAGGGAGGGGGACCCAGCTGGAGGGCAGGACGGTTGGGAGAGGCTCCGGCAGGAGGGCGGGCTGAAGCCCACCTGATCCGATGACCATACAATATGGGTCAGAGATTCAGAGAAGGACCACGAGGAGAAGCAGAGGAGTAGAAACTAAGCCCTATGAATGGCATCTGCAGGAGGGGGGAGGCGCAAATTTGCGATGTAAGATGTGACTACGATTTGTGCCTGTCAGCCCTACTGCTCCCACTTGCCTCTCCATTCTCATGTGATTGGGCTTCGTTGGTTAGGGTTGTGTTCTGTGACAAAATACAGTACAGTACAGCAGTCTTAAGAATGTATGGGATATTTAGGCAATGCCGTCTTTCCTAAGGGTTTGATCAGTTTGCTTTGCATGATTTGTTAGGTCAAAGGGTCCCGTGTTAGTGCTGTAGATGATAGACGACACCTTTTCTGTGCGCCAAGTATTTCTATGGTGGTAACCTTTTCATTAATCTCAGCTGCTGCCCCCCGCCCCCCCCCCCCGACCGCCTTGGCTGATCATAAAAACGTTGAGGAGATTTGGAACCTGGTTAGGAGACCACCTGGAATTGGGTTAGGAGACCACCTGGAAATTCATAACCATAGACTAGGCTCAAAATTCAGAAGCCGTCTTAGAAGAAGGCAAGGGTCAACGATGCCCATCCTTTTGCTAAGAAAAGCACATGGACCTCTCCAGGTCATCCCTGGGATTCTGGATTGATTTGAGGGAGTCTTCCACTTATTTACTTATTCACTGAACTTACATAGCCACCCATCTCACTTGTACTTCATATTTTCATGGCTATTTTAGCTGCCACTATTGGAATCCAAACCAGATCATTGTTTTCTGTTTCAAATATTGAGGAAGACCTCTTTATTGTTTGCTTGGATGGTGCCCAGGGAAACTTTGCTCTGGAAAGGTGACCGTTTGAGCAGCTCCTGAGAAAGAAAGTCATGCCCGTGGTCCTGGAAATTCCAGAGAGGTGTAAAAGCTGTTAAAGGTACTGTTAACAACCATAATGGACAATATTCTTGGTTGGTGATCTAAAGGATTCTCCATCTGAGCAAGCTGACAGTCGTCCTACTGCAGAGAGGGCGAGATTTTCTGGCAGGCTTGAGCAAGACAGGCAGTCTGAGGGTGAATGTGCCAGGCTATCTGACCTGGGAGAGTGTGTTAAGAAGGGGCAAGTGGGCACAGAGTCTGGTGATGGCAGGGGCAGGCGGGCTGCCATCGGAAGAGCAGCAAATGACACGCACCCATTTCTTTGTTTGGCAGGGAGCTCTGGGCACAGAGAGAGCCACCTTGCCCAGCCTCGACTGACCACAGGAGCTCTCCCTCCCAGATTTGCCTCCCCGGCCAAAGAAGGGTGCCCGCGGGACCACCTGGCCCCCTGAACTGAGCTCTGCCCTCAGCTTGCCCACCATCAGCATGGAGCTGCTGTTCATGATCTGAACTAAACAGCCCTCTGAACTGGGGGATTAGGATAATTTCAGAGAGACCAAAGCCAGGAAGAAAAGTTTGAGCTGGAAAAGAGCAAGAGCCCTAAACACAGAAAAATATTAATAAAAAGAAAAGCAAATACTGAAGGAGCAGAAGAAGAGCCAAGTGTGCGTGTGTGTGAAATGCTATGACTATTTACTTCTGTCATGGTACCTTTTAGGTGTACAGTGGTGCCCCCAAGCCTCTTCAGCCTGTAGCCATTCCAAATCCTGTGCCATCTGCCATTCAAACTCCGTTGGCGCCGAGTTGCCCCGGCAGAGGAAAGATGGCAAAACTCCTGAATCCAGAAGAAATGACATCAAGGGATTACTACTTTGATTCGTACGCTCACTTCGGAATTCACGAGGTAATCTGTCCACGAGACTCAGTCTTTCTGTAATGTCATACGGAGCGGTGTGTTATATAGCCTTGAGTGTGGACTTTTCAGCCAAGTCCCTCCAGCCCAACTGAAGCTCCTCTGGGGTGTCGGAACAGGCTGTGCTTCCCCTGCAGCAGCCGAGGGCCGGGTACAGCTGGTGGGCATCACTCAGCTGGCAGCTGGCAGGGAGAAGTGGGACAGAGTGAGCCGGGCTGCACATTGAGGAAAACATTATCTTTCCGTTCCGGACCCACCTTGGGGGCTTTGTTCTCACACCCCACAGACTTTTCTCCTCAGAAACCTCCTGAGGATATAGGTAAGCCCAGTTTAAGACTAACACCAAATGCTACTGAAAGCTGTTAGGCTTTCCAACATGTAGACCCCTGTATCAACATAGTCCAGTCCCAGGAAATCCTGACCCTTCCCCAGGAGGTAGATAGATGGTCAGATTTCCAAAAGGAGGCGTGAACTAAGCAGTAACTCCTCGGGGACTTGGATGAACCCAGCTACGAACTGAATCCTGACTGTAATCTAGAAATGGAAACCATTTGATGGTACAAAATGTATGGCCACTCATATTTCAGATCCGTTGTGTTCTCTTTCTTCCAATCCTCGCAGAGAGGTGTGTTTCCTCCCTTTCTCATCCTCTGCCAAGGCCTTAGCTGAGCCATGATTTGAAGGTGGTTGCATGTTTGCGTTCTCTGCACCCCTGCTCTGAGGGTCTTCCTGAGAACTGCTGGCCACTAACGGGACTTGCCACTCATCAGCTTCTCCAGGAAGGGCTGCATTACCGTGTCGGTGATTCCCCCTCGGAACTGCTGTGAAGGTTGTGTGCTTGGGCTCAAGCCCCGTTCTCCTCTGTGGTGGGAGATCTGCCTTCCAAAAGGGCTTTTTTCTACGTGTGTACAATTTGGTCCCACTGGTGCTTCTTTCCGGCAAACAATTCAGCTGCATTTCAGTTGCAGAATCCGGTCGAAGGTCTGGTAATCCTTGTATCTCTGTCGAAGCTGTTGAGACGTTATTGAGTCAATGTGTTCTTCTATGTTAGTCAAGAGCGTTGTAACAAGTCTCAGCGATATAATTGTCACTCCCTGTGTTCCAAAACAAACTCTGGAGCCCTTGTTTTTAGCAATCCGGTACTGGTCAAAAAACCTGGTCTCAGCGGCTGATCCTGGATCTGCTATTTCCACCCATGACAGTAGTTCATACTGCAGAAGAGTTTCTGTTTTTGCAGCAGGCAGTATCGGGCAGGAGAGATAAACTGCGACTCTTTCTCGGGCTCCTGTGGGAATAATCTCAGAAACCTCTTGGCTAGCGCTGTCCTCAGTCTGGCCTTTGTGTGGATGGGATTCCCCAGGGAGCCCTGGAAACGAGGCCTGGAGACTCGTATTGAACCGACGGCTCTGGCGAGACCAACCTGCTGCCTCACAGCCGCAGGATCAGCAGCCCCATTTTGCAGGGCCAATGTAGGTCATCGCCCATGTGCAGCCTGAGATGTGGAATGACGCGAGCAGGTTCGGAAATTCACAATAGCTGCCTCGAGTGAGACGCTATCAAACTGTCAGGCTGCAGCTTTGTACCGGCATTCGTTGGGCTCTGGTTCCTTTCTGAACACAACGTTCACTGTTCAGACCTAGAATCCCAAGAGGTTTCTGGCGGTTTGGGAACGACATTCCTTTTCTGTTGGAAAAGAAGGCGAGGGGCCCGCCGGGCTCAGAACGTCATTCGTGGATTAGGGGTAGTTCAGCTGATGCGCATCACAGTGAATGTTCTGGATGCTGCAAAGATGTCCTGGAATACCTTCCACGCATCCAAGTGCTTGCCATAAATCATGTTTATTTCCTGTGCTCTGAGAGATAACGCTCTCCTCGTCATGTTGAACATGAAACTGCAGCAATCATTTCAGCCCAGTGTCTCCTAGCCAGGGAACATGATAGAGCTTTCTCTGTTGAATTATTGTGGAATTCCGTTTTGAATTAGAATATTTGGTGGTTTGTGGAAAGACTGGAAGTGTCATCCCCCTTTATGGATACAAAAGGTGTGACTTTACTTGATGCTTGATGTGGTCCTTTGCCTATGGCAGTCAAGCTGTTCATTCTGTGTGGTCTTCAAGGGAACTCTCTGAACTTTCTTGCACTTTGCGGGTGATGGCCGAGTCTATAAGGTGCATCGCTACCCCGGGATGTCCAGACTTCTAGAATATTCCATCTTATCATTGTCCTGAAGAGCCAGCTTGAAGCAGATGCAATTAATGTTCTTTGAACAAATAGAATGGCCGTTGTCCGCCTCCAAGTTGTGCTGCCAGACAGTTTTGTCCAGAAACAATGCCTGTTCTTCCCAGGACAGCCACAGCTTGTTAGTGGTTCTGGGCTACTTCATTCTAACAAAAATATATCACTGACATGCTTTAAAGCTCTCATTTCCATCTGGGTTCAGGTTGTCCCACCTCTTAACAACAACAATCCCATGCAGAGTCCTGGGATTCTGCATCGCAAGAAACGCCCTCAGACCTGTGTTTCTGTTGCTTCCAGTTTCTGCAGGCAGAGCAAGCTGATGTGATGAGCTGCTTGACGAGAGTGAAATCGGAGTAAAAGTCTGTGGGATTGAAGGGCAGGTGTTATTTGCTACTTATGAATGAGGCACAGATTGTGGGTCATAGAAGCTTACCAGGGTAAATGTCCAAGTAGATGCACGCCTGGAGGAAGTTGCAGGATTTTTCAGAAGGTGTAACTCCATCCGGGTTGGTGCTAAGAATTCAGTGTACCTTCCTTGAACTCCGCAGAGGAAACATAGTCCGCAAATGCAGTGAATGAAGAAATTAATTTAAAATACTTTGGGGACATTGACACAGTTCTCTCTAATTGCTCATTAATGGTCAGAACTTGGACAAAAAAGTAGATGACATTTCAATTAGAGTTTTAACGTGCAACCCTGAAGGGTAAGGGAGACATTTTAAGTAGCGAGAAAAATTAAAATGAAAGTCAAGAAGTGTGGGCTCATTGTCAATGAACCAGGATCAGTCTGGCTAGATACAACCTTCAACACATTAGGTGGCCCTAGCTTTCAGAACTGTGCCTCTTTCATCCCTGGGTCAAGGGGGCTCTCCTGGCTCTACCAAAGTCCTGGCTTCCACTTCTGCTATCTCAGTTAGAAGTTGGCAGGAAAGGTCTGTCTGAGATCTTGGAAGGACAATGCTGGTCCAGAAAAGGTGGAATCAGTATAAGAACTGGACTAAGCATAAGGCTTCTTCTTCCGTCATGACGATGCCTACAACTGATGAGTTGTTGCACAGAGTCTAAAGAAGAGCATGCTACCGGCCCTGAGGCTTACAACTAGTGGGACAGCAACATGCATTCCAGTTGATTGGAAAGCCTGCCCTGCCGCCCACGGTGCCTGTTGTGAGAGATGTGGAGCCCCCTCTCTCACCCAGGTCTCCATGTACATGCCACGCCTGTTCACCCAGAAGGAAATCCTGGATGAAGAAGTCTAATTTTCTTACGCCTTCTGAGTATAGATGCAGAGCCATAGGAACAAACAGGTCAGCCTCCAGCCCTTTCTAAGCGGTTCCCAGAGGGGGGTGACCTGGCCATGTCAGGGTAGCCAGAGTGAGTTAATGGGAGCCAGGCCAGGGGTGGGGGGGGCAGAGTCTCTGACCTCCAACTTAAGACTATAGATTGATTTTCCCCAGCCTGAGGAAAAGAAAAAACAAGAAGTGGTTGCTAATGATTGATGCCTAGATGACCTCAACTGATTTTGAGAAAGCTAAGCAGGTTTAGGTCCAGTGTGCACCTGGATGGAGACCTTCAGGAATTCCCAGGGCAGTGAGCTGGGCTGGGAAGTCAAAATAATCTCCTGGAAGATCACGGGGGAACACACTTCCATCCTAAAACCTGCATGTTTAAAACAGGCGGGATGCCTCAGGCAAGAAGGAACATGGGTGTGTCCATTGGTCACCAGGAGAAGAGGCAACTTCAAGGAGGCTTTGCTGTTTGGAGGAATGAAATAAGGACTAGAAAGCTTTGTACAGACATTGCAGGAGGAGAGCCGGGTTAGTCTACAGCAGCCCCAAATAAGGAGGAGTCTGGTCATGAGTTAATTCGAAAAGGCACCCCCAGACCCCCCTGGATGTGGGGCTGCACGCAGACAACTGGGCTGAGCGGCTGAATGCAGCTTTTTATTTATTAAAACATATTAGCTCCATCCCCAGACTCAGAATTTACCAAGAGAACACTAAAATTGGAATATTAAACTGATTTAAATCGATGCTCTAGATGTTTACGTGTACTTTTGAGATTCTGTTCTCTATTACGGTTATGCCATCAGTGACACAGATGCAACAGTTGCCTCTTGGATAAAAGACAATATGCTGTGAAGGGCGATCTCACGGATGAATGTGCTCATGTTGGCTTGGCATAGAAGTCCTGGGTGGTTTCTCCTGAAATTTGCAACAGTGCTTTTGCTGCCTCAGACAGAGAGATTTAAATAACAGGCAAAACAATGTTAATTCTAATTTTCACATGAACAGGCAGTGCCTTTTTCTAACACAGGAAATGCTGAAGGACGAGGTGCGCACGTTGACCTACCGAAATTCCATGTATCACAATAAGCACGTCTTTAAGGAGAAGATTGTACTGGATGTGGGAAGTGGCACGGGCATACTTTCGATGTTTGCCGCCAAGGCCGGAGCCAAGAAAGTATATGGGGTAAGGAGAGCGCGTCCTGGCCATTTTTCACTTTGGCAGCGGCATTTTTTCCACTTGCCAGCCACAGTCTCAAACACCTGGCACTGGGAAGGTTGAGTGGGCAGCGCCTAAACCTGGTGGGTAGGTCCTTTGGTTCTGCCCGGTCTTCCTCCACATGGGCTCAGCTTTCTTCTCTGAGGTGTGCAACCTCCACACGTTAAAACGGGCAGAGCTTCGGTCACGCCGCCGTGGCTGCCCTACTGGCTGTTGTGACCAGCCCTCCAGACACTCCTGCTTCTTCCCTTCGGCCGGACGGAGCAAGAGGGCTGCTCAGAGGAAGTCCTGGGACCTCTCTGCAGAAGCTGGAGAACTGGGCCCCGCTGGCAGGGGGCTTCATAACGTTCGATCAGAGGCATTGAGTCCAAAAGGCGGGCCTGCGCTTCACTTTTAAAAAGCCCATTTAACTCAAATGTAGAAATCAGATGACCAACGTTCAGCTTTTACATTTAACATTCTGGAAGTAACCAAACAGGAGGCCAAAAACTAGCCAGGCTTGGATATTTTTCAGACCGAGTGGGCAGTCCTGCTCGGAAGGGACCCAAATGGATTTCCTTCCCTGCCTGGGCGTGATTTTCCTTGAGTTGCAACCACTTGTACTGCAGGCTGTGGATAGTCAGGGGTCCGTTGGCTCTCTGGGGGGTTCCTTCCCACGATCCATATGCAGGATTCCAGCCACAGGGTTTTCTCAGCCAGTGCCAGCGAGGCCGGGCTCACCAGCTTCTTCAGCATGCCCTCGAGGCGGTCCTGTTTCCCCTTCATTGTGGTGGGTTGGCTGCATTCACACAGTGCACTTAACTAATGGTTCCTGAATTAATTTGTTTTCTAGTTCACACTGAACAATGAACTAATCAATTAACCCATTAAGCCCAGCTACACAAACTTAACCGAGCTGAACACTAACCAAGGTTCACCTGTGCAATGCACCCGATAGGTCTTTAATTTACCTGCTTAGGCATGTTATGTGAACATAGCCATTGTTTACATTAAAACAACTGCAGGGTGGGTGGCTTCATAGAGATTAGCAAAAAATACCTCCCCCCCCCCAAAAAAGCAAAGGCTAGAAGTAGTAGGTCCAGCCCTGGCTCTTCTGCTCCCATCCCTGCCTCTATCCCAGAAGGCCGGCCGGCCCTCCCAGACCTTGTGAACGCCGCTGGCCGAGGGAAGAGGAGCAGGAGAGCGAGAGGCCCAGGAGGCTCAGCTGCCCTGAGGAACAAGGGATTCGGGCAGGGCCGGGGGGTGAGCCTGACCCGTTCCTCTGGCTGGGTCATCCATAGGGACGCGAAGCCTTCTGCTGAAAACTGGGACAGCCACATCAACCAACACGGACCTCAAAAACCTAGGAAGGAAGCACGAGAACCGGTGCTCAGTTGGCAGAATCTCTGTGGTTCCATTCAGCCCGGCTGCTCTCCAAGGGAAGAGAACAAGGCCTGGGTTTGTGGAGATGGGGCTTGGAGAGCTCAGAATGAGGTTGGCAAAAGACTCTGAGGTCAAAAAGAAGCTGGGAATGTGAAACTTGGTTAGTCTTCCATCTACTGTATGTTCCAGATGAAAGAATGGGAAATCTTTCCCTTGTCTTCAAAAAGGGGGGAATGGAGGACCCAGGGAACCATGGTCTGACACTGATATCTGAAGGAGTGGCCAGGACAGGCCATACATAAGTCTTTAAGCAATTCAGAAGAGCTATAGTGCTGACTGGATTCACTGATTGCTGAGAGCAAGTCTTGTCAAACCAACTTCACATCACCTGTTTGACTGGATCCTTTAGTAGGGATGCGATAGGCATGACAGGCATTATTAAAAGAGAAGTTGAATGAAAAGAAGAACCTTCATGTTTTCAAGTGTAACACAACGCTTTGCCAGTACAACAGATATGGGCCAAGAATTGTTTCTAAACTACTGACAGTATGTGGCAAATCAGCGCAGCGTGCACGCAGTTCTTCACGTGACAATGAAGCGGTGACTTACACTCAAATAGCACCAGTGATGCCTCAGTACAGGGAAGATTTGGGGGTTACTGCGAGTGAGGAATAAATGAATGCGTGCCCCTGAAACAAGTTACACACTACTGGGGTCCGTAATCATAGAAAAGAAAACACGCAAGTTTATTTACCTAGAGGGTTTAAAGACTTTTTTGAGACTCTTCTGATTTTTTGCAGGGGGTGGGGTGGGGTGGGCAGCGCCCTCTGGCCCGATGAGTGGGCACTCTACATCTACAGGCCTGCCTGTTTTGTCAGGACTGATGTTGTCGCTTGGGAACGTGAACCCTGAGCGTCTTCTGAACCTATGCCTTTTTTGGGAAAACAGCACGGCAGGTAACCATGCCGTGCCAATGCCGTTTTTCTGGTGCCAGGGCCACAGGCCGAGGACGCAACAGGCAGGCGGCACGCCGTGTGCGAAAGCCTCCCGGGGCCTTTCTGCCGGCGGAGCGGCCTCTCTGGGGGCAGCCCGTGAGTCCGCTTGTGCCGTCTGAGTCTTCTGAAATGCTCGGCGCTGGCCCTCCTTTACTCCTCTTCTCTGTCCTGCAGATTGAATGCTCCAGTATATCTGACTACTCTGAAAAGATTATCAAGTCAAACCACTTGGATCACAGTAAGACATGTCTACGGAGATCGGTTACAACTGCCGTTTCCATGTTCCTTCTTTTCAGTTTCTTAATTCATATCCGTTAAGTTTTGTAGATGGCTTTTACACTATGTATGACGTAAAGACTTATATCTTTATGTCTTTCTGAACATTAAACTTTGTAGATTCTGTTTTAATTTTAATTATCGAAGCTACTTAAATAAAAGTAATTTAATTATTCAAGTTATCTGCCTTTCGTTAGATTAAAGTCATCTAAAGGTAGGTAACTTGAATAATTAAATTATCTAACTTTTCCTATGGGTGATGACTGCAGAGTTTTTGTGGTTCCAGTATTTGAAGAACCTTGAAGGGTCTGTGGCTTTAATCACCCTGACCTTGTCTGTCATCTTGTTTTCAACAATAGCAGTCTAATGAACTTGGAATGAAGCCAGTCACGTTTTCCTCAATTATTACTTTCATGATTAAGGTCTCTGAAAATGAACGTGGGATAAACCATTTCAGTTACTCATCTCCCTTACAACCTGTATCAATGAATTGCCTAGATTAATTCTGCAAATAAGTAGTTGCTTTTGCTGTCGCTTTTACATAGTTATTCTATTTCATTATTTTACCAGTACAACTGAGACAAAAACAGGAACACTGATCAGAAAGCTTCCATTCATATTAAGTTTGCTCTTAATATTTTTACCCCATTTTCAAAATGTTTGCTTTGTTCTTATCCTAAATATTATGAAGTCTCTATATTTGTGCGTTTGACTTATGTTTTTTATGAAGAACTTTGTGTTTGTCTCTGTTAAGCTTCATTATGTTCTTTTCAGCCCATTTCTGTTGCCTACCAACATCATTTGAATTGTGTTACTTTCTCCTAGAATATTAGCTGTCCCACCCTATTGTGTCATCTGCAAATTTGATAAGCATTCCCTTCATCTCGCCATCCAAATCATTTATGAAAGTACTGAAGAACTGAGGGCCCAGAACTAACCCTTGTTGCACCCCACTTGGTATCTTCCTTCAGGTTGATGAGGAACCATTGATGAGCACTCTTTGAGGACAATTTTCAAGCCAGCTATGTACCCATCCAGATCAGACTTAACTACCTTGTTAATCAGCATGTAATGGGGTACTTTGTCAAATGCTTTGCTGAAGTCAATATATATTTTATCTGTAGCATTTCCAGTCCTTAATCACCTATTAGGTGCCTGTATGACCATATCCTAACTGATCGTGAAGCATTAGTTGAGGGAGAATTTGCCCTCTCTGAATCAGTACCAGTTTGTCTGGATAATTATTTGAAAAACTTCCTTCAGTTTAATTTAGCTTGATCACCATTTTTCCACCTCATGATTCCATAATACATTAAAGAGTATTTGGCATAGAACTAAAGCTTCTGGCACTCCCCTCAACACCTCTTGTAAGTGTGATGAGGAAATATTGATGACTCTGTGTTGAGTCCAGTTTTCCAGACACTTCTGGTTCCACGGATGGATATATCTTCCGTGCTACCCCTAAATAATATAGTCATCCAGAATGCCACTGGGGGGGTGGGGGTGGGGGTTCATATGTTTTGCTGAGAGATATGATGTCCACAGCCCATCTCCAGTCTGCTAAGACAGTTAACTGATTAAAAAAATGATTTAAGGTTATGTATTGATTTATTTGTACTCCACCTTTCTCCTTTGATGAATATTTGAAGCAGTTAACAAAACATTTAAAAACAAGAATAGAATATGGAGCTTTTTAAAAAAGCCCTACAAAGTTAAGACTAGCCTTGACATTAAGAACTAAAAGCTTTGTGTGAGAGAAGTGTGTTTGCAGATTTTTTTAACCACCAAGAAGTGTGGGACAATGCAATCCTTTGGAATATCTTAATGGAAAGAGAGGTTCATTTCATGATCAGACCCTGAGGCGTTTAAAGCTTTAGAGATCAATGCTTACACTTTAAATGGTGCCCAGCAACCAACTGTCAATCAGTGCGGATTTGGCATGGTGCAATCCCTGTATCTTTGGGGTGGATTGCAGTGGAGAGCAAGGAAGGAAGGGATGCGTTCCAGGAAGGGCAGAGACAAAAGACAACACAGTCCGGAGCAGGAGCCTGGGAAGCATAAGAGGTTCAAGATAGCCACTCCCTAGAATCTCCCAGGGTAGATCCACTAGTTGCAGTAGTACAGATTGAGTCTGGCAAAATTCTGTCTATATGGTGTGTGCAATAAAAGATCTGAATTTGGCAGAACTGTTTCCCTGTTGTTCTTGGGCTGGGCCTACAGCAATCTTGCCAGACTCAATCTATACTACTGCAACTAGTGGATATACCCTGGGAGATTCTAGGGAGTGGCTATCCTGAACCTCTTATGCTTCCCAGGCTCCTGCTCCGGACTGTGTTGTCTGTTGCCTCTCTGCCCTTCCTGGAATGCACCCCTTCCTTCCTGATAGCCTTGCTCACTACTGCAATCCACCACATCACCCCCCCCCGCCCCTTCATAGATACATTCCATCACAACCTTGCACTGTTCAGCAGCCAAGCAGCCACATTTTGCAGGGACTATATCTTCCAGACACTTTCAAGAGTAGCCCTATGTGGAGCATATTGCAGTAGTCAGGAAGGGGTGTAACTAAGTCATGGATAACTGACACCAGCTCCAACCAGCTCAGGAAGGTTGCAGCCGGTGCACTTGAGGCAAAGTGCAAAAGTACTACTCGCCACAACCATCACTTGAAAACCCAACAGCAGGCGAGGATTGTAGAGCACACCCATTCAGTGAATCTGCTCCTCAAGAGGAGTGAAGTCCTTGCCAAACAGGCTGGACCTCTGTTTTCAAGTCCAGCTTCTGTTGGCCAATATCATCTTTGTCTTGTCTGGTTTTAATTTCAGCTTGCTTTTCCTCATTCAATCTGCTATAGAAGTTCTGGACGTGAATGATAAGAAGCAGTAGAACTGGGGTCATCAACCCCCCTCTAAAAATCTGGATGTCTCCTACACTGCTTTCACTAGATCATAGAATGCCTGAGTTCCAGCTCCCATGACTGGTTCCCTGCTTAGGACAGGAATCCACACTGAAGCATCCCTGACAAATGACGGTCTAGCCTCCATCTGAACACATCCGAAGGAAGGGAGGAACTGGTCCCACTAGCAAACCGCTCTTATCGTCAAGAAGTTTCTTCTCCCATTCAGTTGGAATCTGTCTTCCTGCACTCTGGAACAGAGAAAGCAGGTCTTGACCTACTTCCAGGAGACATCCTTTGGGGGATTTGAAGAGGGCAGTCACAGCCCCTCCCTCTCAGCCATCTTTTTTGAGTGTCAAGGGCTGTGCCCAAGCTCTCTGCAACCGTGTGTTCTCTGCTCTAACAGGGAGGAACCCAGCTAGCACAGACAAAATACTTCATTGCAGATACAAGCCACCTTGGGAACAATGAAGATCAGCTTCTGCAAAGGCTCAGATCTGCCTCTCTCTCTATGCGACCCCAGAGGTTTAAATTCAGAACGTCTCCCACGGTTTGCATTCCTTTTCTTACCCAGGCTGGTTGATTGGGCTTGGTTTGTGTTTATAAAGTAGTCATATTCCGCCTCAAGCGTCTCATTTCTTGCCTTGCCAGCTCCAACCTTCACACCAAGCTCTTTCAGTCTGTCTTCCTAGGTTTAGGTTTGAATCCCCTGATTGTCCTTGTTGCCCTTCCATTTTCTTGGAATCCTTCTTAAGCTTTGGAGCCCAGAATTGGCCTGGTAGTCAAGGTGGGTCTGGCCAAAGTGGAGTCCAGCTACTTCTGAGCCATGGTCATCAGGCCAGAAACAGTCTACCTCTGTATTCTGAACTTTTTTTTTTAACTTATAAGGCATTATAAAACTGTTTATTATAAACAGTTTTATAATGTCTTATAGATTTTAGTATCATGGATTTAAAGTCACTTAGTGTGTGTGTCTCTGTGTGTTTGCATGTGTGTATAAATTTATAGTTATTATTTATAGTTATTATTTATACGTGAAGACCAATTTAAAATATAGCTGATAATCTAGTGACTAAATCTGTAGCCTTCATGCTGCACCTTAAGTTTGTCAGAGACCAAAATTGATTGCTTGAATGAATGAATAGAATCGAATGATTACTTCCTGTAATTTGGAACCTATAAGACTGTTGAGGCAGCATAAAATTGCATCTGCCTTTTTTTTTTTAGGCAGATGAAAAACCATATTACACTGTTGGCTTATATGCAGTTTATAATCATACTCCTATTCCAAGATCCTTTTCACAAGTACAATTACCAAGCCAGGTATCTTCTGTCACATACCTGCGCATTTGAATTTAGTTTCCTAAGCAAAGGCCTTCACATTTATTTGTTAAATTTCATTCTATTACTTTCAGCCCATTTCTCTAACCAATCAAGACCATTCTGAATTTTATTTGACTTCTAGCATATTAGTTATCCTTATCAATTTTGCATCATCTGCACATTTGATATGTGTTCCCTCCATCTCTTCATCCAAGGCATTAATGAACATACCAAAGAATAGGACGACCCAGAAGATTGATTCTTGCAGTACCCCACTTAATATCTCTATCCCATATCGTGAAGAACCACTGATGAGAATTCTTTGAGGGTAATTTCATGTATGTATGTATGTATGTATGTATGTATGTATGTATGTATGTATATAATGGGGTATTTCAAGAAATGCTTTGCTAAAGTCAAGATATAGTATGTCACAGCATTCCTACAATTTATTAAAGAAGTTACCTATTCCAAAAATAAGTTAACTGCCTAGAGTCATTTGAATATAGTGGGATATAAATGCATAATAAATAAATAATCTGGCAAATTGATTCTTGACAGATACATGCAACTTCTAGTAATTATCACATTGTTTTCAAGGTGCTTCAGATCTATATCTTCATGATCTGCTGCAGGATCTTCCCAGGAATCGATGTTAGACTGGCTGGTCTATAGTTTGTTGGATCTTCCTTTTTCCTCTTTTTGAAAATAGGGGCTTTATTTGCTCCCCTCCAGTGATCTGGCATTTCACCAGTTCGGCAGGATTTCTCCAAGATAATACGTAAGAATTTGGCCAGACTATCACCTGCTTCCTTCAGTCCCCTAGGATGAAATTCATCTGATTCTGGAGATTTAAACATAATCAGAGTAAAGAGGTATTCCCTCGCTGTGTTTCTATCAGCCTCAAGGTTCAATCCCGTCCCTCCATCCTGCTCGTCACAATTTCCTAGCGGAACACCTAGATTTTGTTGGGGAAGAGTGAACCCGAGTCAGAGCTGAGCAGCTCCGCTCTTCCTTTGCTCACCGAAGCATTTTGCCTTCTTCACTGAGCAGCCGGTGCACTGGCTCTTTGCTTTCCCCTTTACTTTGAACATATCTAAATAAGTCCTTTTTTAAATTCTCAGCATCCTTTGCTAACTTCAGCACATCATGAGTTTCTCTTTCCTGACCCCATTTCCACAATTCTGGGCTACATCTCTGTGCATTTCCCTTTCTGACCTGGTCCTGTTTCCATTTCATATATGTGTCCTTTTTACGTTCAGCTTTTCACTAAGCTTTTTGTGTAGTCGCCCTTTTGCTGTCCTTCGTATCTTTTTCCTCACTGGAAGTATTTCCAGCTGTGCTTTTCAAAGGTCCTTTTTTAGGAATCCCCCCATCTTGAACTCATTTTTCTATTGGCTTCTTCTGTCTTTGGATCTTCCCCCTCAGGTGTCTGAGCTGGTTAAAACCCACTTACATGGTGTTTCCATCCGTTATTGTCTTTTGGAAAGGCTGTGTCGCTTTCTATAGTCTGTTATCTCCCCAACAATTTAAAATTTTGTATGGCTATCCCTGTCAGAAGATCACCATCAAAGAATAAATCACCAACAGCATGATTTAGATCCAGTGACACCTTCTGTATCACCTTGACAGGCTACTATCACCCTGGGTGCTGGTAATCGTTCCCATTAAGCTATTGCTTAAAAATTCTCCATCAAACCCAAAGGATGGGTCCCATGGAGACAGTGAAAAGGACCAGTCTATCTTTCCCTGCCCACCACAGGGGCACCTCTCCCGTGGTGGGTCAGCCTCCAAATATACGATTCTACCGCAAGGGAGTTTCGTCTTACTAAAGATGGAGAATGAAACCAGCTGGGAAAGGGCCGTCCTGGACCTGCTCCCACAACATGAATCTACGAAGCGTCGTTCATGGCGCTTCTGATTTCTAGTAGGATTTAGCTGATAGGGAGTTGGAGGGGGCCAGTCTGGTCCAGTGGTGAAGGTCCCAGGTTAGGAAGCAGGAGGCGGCGAGTTCTCGTCCCGCCTTGGCCAGGAAAGCCGGCTGGGTGACTTTGGGCCGGTCCCTCTCTCAGCCCAGCCCACCTCACAGGGTGGTTCTGGGGGAGAATAGAAGCAGGAAGGAGGATTAGGTACGTCTGCTGCCTTGAGTTACTTACATAAATAAGGAAGGCGGGATAAAAAAAATCTTTAAAAAAGTTAGAAAAGGTTTAAAATAATAACAGTGTGTCCATGTGGCCGTACTGACACAGTTGTGCCCATAGGATCAAGGGTGGCGGCTTCGGACCTCTCCTGGAAACCCTCTGCCCCCCCCCCGCCCCTTGGCGTGGCGCCCTGGTGGTTCCTGCGGCCACCCCCAACCCCCGAGGAGCACGCACCTCCCCGGCCCTGGCCCTGGCCCTGACCCCTAACCTTGGTCTGCGACCCAGTTTGGGTCCCCACAACCTGTGCTGCCTTGCTGGTGATTAAAAAGGAAATTCGAACTGAAAATGGGAAAAAAGGAAGCAATTTGTGTAAGGTAACCCTTTGGCTAAGGAGTCCAGAGATGCAGGACTGGGGATTTCAGCTCTCCAGTCTTAGGAGTAGTAAGAAACAGGAAAAAAATCAGACATAAATGTCTCTTCTAATTACTTATTCTAAAAAGTTTTATAAAAACGCACGCAGGCTACAGGAGCCTCTTTCCATTAAGAAGACGCGGATTCAAATTCAGACGCTCCCTGGCCATCTTTGATTTTCAAGGGGTTAGGGTCACAGCCCACGGACTCACTTCAGTAACTTTATGCGTTTTGATTCTCTTTCTAGTAATCACAATATTTAAGGGCAAAGTGGAAGAAATTGAACTGCCTGTGGACAAAGTAGACATCATAATCAGCGAATGGATGGGTTACTCGCTTTTCTATGAGTCCATGCTTAACACGGTCATCTTTGCTCGAGACAAGTGGCTGGTAGGCGACTGGCATCTTCTCTCGGTTTCTGGAGCTCTTGTAAAGCTCGAGAGTGGCAGATTTTCAGGGACGACGAGCGTGTTGACGCAAAGGATGTTTATTACTCAGTTCTGTCGATTAGTATTCATATCGCCTTTCCGTAAATAATCATTGCTGTACAGCCTATCATAGACCCAGTATATTGTTTATAAAAACCCAGTTAAATCCCACTCCAATGAAAACTGAAAACTGAAACGTGTCCTCCGCAAACGTCCACAAACTCTCCAAACCTGAGAGAAAACAAACAAGCAAACGAACAGGAGATGCAGCTGCCAAAATCTTGACCTCTCCGGATGTTGGAATCTAAACTCAGGCAGACCTGAGCGACTTTATCACCAGGAATGGAGCAAGTTAGTCACCGGGAGGGATGGTCACGCTTCCCGGAACCTGCTTTGTTCGCTGGCCAGGCTTTTAGAGGTGAAGCAAAACCAGAAACCCCTGGACTAGCTGCTCCATTAAAATGTAACCCTCCACAGATTGTTGTTGTTGTTTTTGAAGGGCAGGACAAATGCTGGTTGGACTTCACTTCTGGTAACTATTTCTCCCATCCTGGATTTCCCTGGAGCAAAGCTCCCAGGTATCCCCGGGAGGGGGGGACTGAACTTTTCCTCAAAGCCCAGTCCTGCTCCCTGACCGGGAAGACCGTGGCCGTCCTGTCCTGGGGAGACGTGATGTGACGGACAGGCGGGTGGTCTTCACGGCCTTCGTTCCTCTGGAATGGGTCTCCGGTCAGGCTCTGCCTTGGTTTTGGTCTAGTTCCCCCTGATTTTTCCTCTTCCTGCGCTCTCCCACTTCAGTGCCCCAGACCAAAGAGGGGGCTACCCAGTCCAGGGCCAGGAGGGTGCTGGGCGCCCTCCCCCCAAGCCTTTTAAGTTGAGAAGGGACATGAAAGAGGAAGGTGCTTGTCTGGTGGCGGCGGCTGTTTTTTATATGCCTTCAGAAATGTGATGTTTTTGTTAGGTGAATAGATTAAGACATCCATTTCCACACCATTCGTCAACAGAAACCTGGAGGGCTAATGTTTCCAGACCGGGCGGCTTTGTACATGGTAGCAATTGAAGACCGGCAGTACAAGGATTTCAAAATCCATTGTGAGTACACAGACAATTTAACGTTTCTATGCATTTCGCCAACGTGCCTGTTGTTTTCTAGCCAACTTGTTATTGGGTGACGGATTTTGTTTGCGTTACACCAGATATTACTTTGCTTCAGTTTTCAGACCGAGAATTAAAGCTCGCAATTTTAGTTTTGGCACAAAGATGTCCCATTTGGAAACGAGACCGTCTTCAGCCCTGCCAGTGACTTGAAGCCACCGCACTTTCCTTAGGCAGCCATTAGTCACATCAAAGGCGAGCGGCCTTTTCTTGTAGAAGAATTATTGGGCAAATTGTGCAATATGCCACACAATGCATTTGGCTTGTTTCTCCATAATTTTTAGCCAGTCTTTTTGCTTGTAGTTACATACCTCCACAAAAAATCTCAGTGCTTTGGTGAGTGGCAAAATTAGGAACTTTTATAGCAGGTGAGGCAGTGAAATGTTAAGCAAAACACAAACCTGTCTGCAAACCTGTATTTTTAAAATGATCGTCCTTATTGTTGCATTTCCTTTGGTGTAATTGTAGTCAGGTCACTCTTAACTTTAATATACTGTAGAAGCTGACTTACACGAATGAAGACACTCCTCTTGACCTCCCCGCTTGCCTCGGCAGGGTGGGAGAACGTCTACGGCTTCGACATGACCTGCATCAGGAACGTTGCTCTGAAGGAGCCTCTGGTGGACATCGTTGACCCAAAGCAAGTGGTGACCAGTGCTTGTTTAATAAAGGTGTGGTGCTTTTAAAAATACACACTTTAAAATAATGTCTTTCCGCAAGGCTGTAATATTTCTTACTCATTCTTTCATCTTTCCAGGCTGCTGCTGAATTGCACGTGTTGATGTTTCTTTCTCTTGAAGAGCTAAGAACCTCCATCGTGCAATGATAGCCGAGGGTGGATACGCCAGAGGCAGAGTAGCCAAGAAAAGGGCTTGTGCCGGGAACGTTGATAGCAGAGCACGGCCCAGGAGTCAAAACGGAGGCCATGATGGCGTGATGGAGGCCAGTTTTGAGAAACTTGGGCTTCTTGGGCAACTGTGTGCCGAAAAGCTGAGTCCGCTCAGAAGGTGGTTCAGCCCGAAGCAGAGGGTGGAAACGGCAGGAGGGCAGATTTCAGCTAAGCCTGGGAAGAAAGAGTAGGAACTGCGGGAGATACGGTGGGGTGGCGTCTCAGGAGGTGCCACCGCAAATAGTTAAGCAGTGGCTGACCAGATTTTCTACAGGGGCCTCCGAACTGCAGATCCTGCGTCAGCAGAGCGTAATGCTGGTGCGCTCCGGGGCCTCTCCTGGCACCTCGATTAAGGGCATGAGCCGGCTTGGGTGAACCTTCCTCACCGGCACGGTCGCAGCTATAGAGTCTGTCCTTTTGCTCCCTTGTTGCTGGTCGATGGAGTTATAGGAGGCAGGCTTGTTGCACCCTGGGACAATTTTATTTGTGTGGCATTTATTTTCAGACATTTATGTCTTTTGCTCCTCTTACGATCCATATTGTTGACTTACACTTCTTTTGGATATGCGTATTCCTATTATGATGCTGGTCTAGGACTGTAATAAGCTTTAGCTGGCAGAAATATATCATACCCTTCAACATGTTCCTCAGCAACTGTATGTATATATGATAGAATCATCGAAGGCATGATTTGGAAGACCACCGACTCCCACCCTCTGCTCGGGGCTGGAATCCACCGGGCTTTTCCCAACCGGTGGCCATCCAGCCCTTGCTGGCAAGCCCCCAGTGAGGGCAGCCCGCCCACCCCCGTCCTCACCGGCTGCTGGCCCCACTTAACGCCTTTCCAGATCAGGAGATCCCCCTCGTGTCCAGCCTGAATCTCCTTCCTCCTCCGCTCACCCTTTCCTCCCTTGCCTCTCCCCGTGTTAGCCAGGCACGAGTCTGCACCTGTTGCACCAGGCAGTCTTGTAGATGCTTGCAGGCCATTCTCACGTCTCCTCCGGCCTCCTCTCGTGCAAGCCAAGCAGGGGCAACCCTAACCACTCCCCCGAGGGCTTCGCTTCCGCACCCCCGGCAGTTCTCAGAAACGGGCGTCGTTGCCCATATCCTCCCTGCCCAGGGAAGGCTACAGTGGAACTGCTCCCTCCCGTGATCAGCGCGACGCTTTGGCTAACGCAGCCAAACATCGCGCTGGCTTTTTGTGCTGCTGCATCACTCGGCTTGCTCATGATTGGCTGGTGGTCGACTAGAACCCCAGCCCCTTTTCCCATGCGCCCCCTCCAGCCGGGCCTCTCCCACACCACGCCCAGGCATTTGTTTTGTCCGGCCCAGGTGCAGGAGCTCAGAGTGGTCTTTGGGGAACATCATGCTGTTCGATGCGGCCCCGTCCCTAATCCCTGACTGGCGTCCTGCCATCCACAGACCCTCTAGCCCTCCTCTATCCGTCTTACGTACGTGGCTGTCATGAGACCTTGTCAAACGTTTTACTGGTATCAAGATATGCCACAGTCGTGACGTTCTTCTAGTCCACCAAGCTGATCTCTTTGTAATAAGGAGAGTTTAGACTGGAACAACACAATGGCTCAGATGAACCAGTTTCGGCTCCTCTTTCTAATGCTTAAAGATGGGCTGCTTGACAACATCTCTTTGTACCTCACCCGGCACAAACCTTGATCTAAGTGTCTTTTCCTGGTCCTCCACCGTCCCGTTTTGAATACTGGGACTGTGTTTGCTCTTCTCAGTCTTCCAGCACCTCCCCAATTCTCAGGGAGTTTTCAAAGATTACAGTCAGAAGTCTTGAGATGACTTCTGCCCCATCGTTCAACACCTGAGATGTCGTTTGTCTGGCCCAGAGGCCTATATTTGTTTAAAGTAATAAGTTTTTTTATATACCTCTATCTTACTTACACCTTACTTATTATACCATTATCACTCCTGATCTGCATCTTCCTCTTCCTCAGTCACATAGAGAAGGGCTCCCTGCCTCCTCTGAGAGAAGAACAGGTCCACCATCACTCTGTTCCCTGCAATGAATTCCTCACTTTCTAACACAGCAGACCCACAGCTTCCTTGACCCTTCCTTTACTCTGGACAGTGCCCCACCCCCAAAACCTCTCCCCATTATATTTTGCGTCCCTCCCCAGCCTCACCTCACCCTGAGCTTCGGTCTGTCCTCGCAGGCTCAAGCTGCCAGCATGTTCTCCTCAATTATCAGCCCAGCTTCCATTTCGAAGTCACCTCCTTTGCTTCTCAGCTTGTCAAGGACTTTACCGTTCATCTGTGCAGGCCTCTTAAAGATTTTCCTGTTTTTCCTTTTCATGGGGATCAATTGTGCCCGTGCTTTGAACACCTCATTTTTTGGGATCCCCTGTCCCCGAAGGTCTTTTTGATTTCTTTATCCTTTAGGATATCAAGCTACAGTATGGTGTGTGCACACCTTTCACCTGAGTTCATTAACTGCACCTTCCTGAAATCCACAGTAGGTAATGACTTCTCTAACTTTTCCTCCCCTTGTTTACTTGAACTCAAGTGTGACATGGTCACTTTTCCACAAGGCGCCAGACAAATTTTCCCCATCTTCTTACCTTCTGAAAATGAAATTGTCAGCAAGAATGGTCAGAAATCTGTTGGAGCTCCTACCCTGAGCTGAGTTCCTTTGCAGGAAGTTGTGGGGCATTGAAGTCTCCCGTGGCCATCGGACCATCGGGTTGTCTGAAAACTCAGTGAGTTGATTTGGACGGGCATCATCCAGGTCCTTTGCTTTGGTAGGTGGCCTGTGGTAACTCCCACGATAGCGTCACATTTGTTTCTCACTCCGTTTTCCACAGGACTTTCATATTCAGAGACAAGGATTTGTTCACAGGCAAATGACTTTTCTTTCCATACAAAGACACCCTTTCTTCCTCTGTGTTCTTTTCAACAATTATGTCCTTCCAGTTCGATGATCCAGTCCATAACTCCTATTCCACCAGTCTGGGGGATAATATCAGATAAAATTTGCTTTCCCACATTAAGCCATCGGGTTGCTCCTGTTTGCTGCCCAGACACTGTGCACTAGGATGCAGGAATTGGGGGTGTCATTATCAGATGCAGTCCTGAAGGCCCTGAAGAAGCAGGAAGGTGACCGAGCACAGACTCGAGGATGAAGTGCATCTCGTTCTTGAGTCTGTGCTCCATCACCTTCCTGCTTCTTCAGTTTGAAATCCTCCGGAGAGGTTAGCTAGATTCTTGCCAAATCCATATTTCTTTGCCCTTGAGTGCAGCCTAAGCTCTCCTTGTTTGAGCAATGTAGTCCATGGTCTGCAAATGTACATCTAGCCCGATGACACCATCTCCTTAGCCTGTTTGTCACCTCTGGGGAACTCAGGCAGCGCATGCCCGGAGCTGCTCCTTCTTCCCGTGTTTCCTCAGAACCACCATGGAAGAAGATAGCTCGGACAGAGAGAGAGAGAGATTGGACCAAAATTATTGTTTTTATTATTATTTATTTGATTTGTATGGCTACTCATCTCATCTGAGCGAGTCTGAGCAGCTCACAACAGGTAAAAAACCAGTATACAAACATAAAAACCATCCACAACCAATTTAAAACACAAAAATTTATTTATTTATTTATTTATTTATTTATTTATTTATTTACTAATTAAGTTTATACACCACCCATCTCCCCCAGAGGGTGTCTCATGATCAGCCACAGAATCCATCCGTATGTCAGCTCAACGCAGCCCTTGCGAAAGCTCCCCACCGCTGGCAGCCCCCCAGGCACAGTGGCAGAGCCGTGACCTCAGGGCCTTCCTACAGGCTGGGACAGTCGAGGCCAATCTAAGATCTGGGGGGAGGGGGGGGATGATGCTCCAAAGGGGGGTGCCACAGCAGAAAAGGCTCTCTTCCTGGGTCCCGCCAGTTGACGCTCTTTCACCGACAGGACCTGTAACATGCTTCTCGTACTGGGACAGGTAGATGGAACTGGGAAGAGGCAGTCCCTCAAATAACCCAGTCCCGTGCCACGTAGGGCTCCCTAGGTCATAACCAGCACCCTTAACTGAACCCAGAAGCATACTGGCAACCAATGCAGCTCGCACAACGGAGGTGCAACCTTCCCTAAAAAGGGGAGGTTGGGCACTGGATGAAAATTGTCCACTATGGTTGAGTCTACACACTAATGGGGTCTGAACTGTCCATAACAGACCAAGATTGCCCCGAAGTCCAATCCAAGACCACCACAACGGCTCCATACTAGCCCTCAGAGGCGTTCCTCTCTCTGACCTGCCCCTCCTCCTGGAACTGATCTTGTCCCTTCAAATGCATTTGTTCGAACAGCCATGACCGTATCTTGACACAGAGCATTCTTCCGAGTGCAGTGCTTTCCGACATGCTCCATAAACTAAAATCTTCCTGAGCAAACGTTCTACTTTAGAGCCTTGTTCTGAGTGGGTCTCACTCCGTTTTTCATATATGTCTGTTTCTGTACGTGCATTGGAGCCACATTTATCCCTGGACTATATTTTAATATAACGATTGGGATGATATGCTAATGGCAATATATTGGCATTATTCTACTGATATGTGGTTTATTAATTAACGTGGTTTTACATGGTTAAGGTCTTTATAACACAGCTTTGGTTTGTGCATCCTTATCTGTGGCTCTGACGGTTTTGACAGGCGGTCACTGTCCACTCAGTGCTGCTGGCTTCTTCCAGCCCTCCTCAACCCGCCTGAACATCGGAAACATTTTCAGCCATTCTTCCCAAACTGGATGCTTGTAAATGCCTGCTGGGCCTGGCTGCTGATGAGAATAAGCTGAGGTGGAAGCCTGGTGCCAAAAGACTCCAGGGAGCTAAAGGCTGCAAGGCGAGACAGAGCAGAGCTGTGCAATGCCTTGAAGCCAAGCCATCCCTCTGCCTCTGGGGCGGCAGTCCGTGCAGCTTCTTGAAGGCTGCTATGTCCTTGTGCCAAAAGTGCATTGCTGTTCACGTGTGCAAGCACTTCTGTTTGAACGTGAAAGAAAAAAACCCAACTATTTTTCCTTCATTGTTTGAGATAATAGGTACTGTTGATTACAAAATCTGGCTTTGGAGCCTCTGCAGTTCAAAGCCTGCTGTTTCCATTTATTCTCGCTTCCAAGAAATGTAACACTGGCAGGCCAAGTTAACTAATTGTTTAAGAAACAAAAATTTGCAGGCAATGAAAGGAAAAGGGGGAGGTCAGAACTGCAGCTGAGTGCTGGCAGCACTAAGGAAACACTATACCCTGCGTTGGAAAACTCTCTGCCATGAAGGAAGGAAGGAAGGAAGGAAGGAAGGAAGGAAGGAAGGAAGGAAGGAAGGAAGGAAGGAAGGAAGGAAGGAAGGAAGGAAGGAAGGAAGGAAGGGGCTGGCAATAAAGGTTGGATTAGTTTTGAATGAATGATGGTGTCAGATTGTTTAGGTTACTTCCCATAGCAGAGGTCAACTAGAATTTCGATCAATTGTAGACTGTACTATTTTATATCCATAGCCTGCTGAGGCACAACCACAGCAAAATCTGTTGAGAGTTGAACTAAAAGGTTGCTATTTTAACCCAATGCTGTGAAAGCCTAAAGTGTCCAGCTTTTTAATTTTCCAAGCTGGAAGTCCGTTCTTTCTTCCGGTCATGTCACTGTAGGAATGCAGCTAGTGTTTTCTTAGTTCTGTCTGACATGCACACACGTGTGGCTGCACACACACAGACCCACCCTGGAGGAAGGCCAAGTAGCAGAGTTGAGCTGTTGCGAGCTTACCACTTGCCACTTGTCTGTTATTTTGCTCCAACAATTCAGCAAACAATTCAGCAACTTGTGCCACGGCGTTTCAGCGGGGTGGTCTTTGAGGGCTTCAGAAACCTCTCCAAGCAAGCAGGGGGCTGAGGCTAAAAGGTATTATTTCCACCAAACATATATAGTCAGAGTAGCTTGGTGACACACTGTGATATTAAATTTTTTTTAAAAAAAAAATAAAATTGGCAATTGAGCAACACACTATGAGCATTAAATTGCACACCCGCTGCCCAAGTAATTTTACTGTGAATCATTTCAGTTCAATTAATTTGCCATCAAACAGGCAAATTAACATGATGAACTTATAAGTGCAGTGGATTATAGTAATTTTCAGCCATAAAACATCGGAAGGAATGGAACAAAGGTACTTATATTTAAAACGTATCTCCAGAATACAGTATTGAGTACGTATTGTGCTGTGAAATCTGAACTAATGTGTCTAGTACCTCCCTTTGGCTCTTAAACAACATCTTTTGGCTGGGTTGTGCTGTTCTTATGAGGCACGTTTTAAATGTTGCAGCCTGAGAAATTAAGGGTGGCTTAGGTAAACTCTCCCTCCTCTCTCCATCAATGCAGGATGTTGATCTTTACACTGTGAAGCCAGAAGACCTGGCCTTCACCTCTGCATTTTGCCTCCAGATTCAGCGCAATGACTACATTCATGCCTTGGTCACGTATTTTAATATTGAATTTACAAAGTGCCATAAGAAAATTGGGTTTTCTACAGGTAAATGATTTCCATTTTTACTTGTATGGCATTTCTTTTCTTATTTAATTCGTTTCTTGCACACTGAATGTTCAGTTCTCCAGAAGCCAAAGGCAGTGAATTTCTCTGATGTCTTAGTTTCAGCCTTGCCCTCTGGTTGGCACTGAGTTATTGCCCATTTCACGGGGAGCTAGGAACTGGCATGGTCGGCCGCTTTGGGAACAAATAAGGACCGCTGGCTCTAATCTGGCACCTCACAACACTGGAAAAATGATGCTTTCCAACAGAAACCTAAAGCAATGGCTTATTCATGTGAAAAACGCGTTGCACGTGTAGTTACAGAATTCGTATTTTAACCAGTTCTTAGCATATTTTTCATTTTTACTGCTGTGTGTACTGTTGGGGGCGGTGGTCCCATTGAAGGAATTCTAGCAATTCAGCCGCAAAGGCGAGCACGCTACCTGCAACCAGGCAGTGCCGCAAGGACACCTTTCCCTTTCCAAGGGAACCTTACCCCGGAGAAGCCCGTCTCCTCTTCTATGGCCAGAAGAGGCATCCTGCTGCCTGCTCCTTCCTTGGGTCTGCAGCTCAGGAGGGCCAGTGCCGCCGCTTGGTCTCCAGTGGGTGTGTGCCCAAGCCACCCTTGGTTTTTCTTAAGATTCGTTTGATGTAAACCAAAGTGGGAAGACAGTGTGCTTCAAATCCAAGGAACAGCCTCAGCGCTCATCCCCCTTTTCCACAAAGTTCTTGGGCCCCACACGGGTGCCACAGACATTCCCAGAAGATGGGCTGATGACACCCTGCAGCTCTCTGGGCAAGTCCCGTTCACCTGTTGGAAGCAGGAGAGAATGTCCCGGAGAAGGGGGCACCTGGGGATGATCTCACCACGGCAACCCGATCGCGGTGGTCCCGCCCTGCCGGTGCCCGGGTGGCCGTGCAGCTTTCCTTAAGGCCCACCTGCCCCTCCCTTCCTCAGCCAACCAACCCACTGGGCCACCGTCTCCTCCATCTTTCCCTTCCTGCTCTTCGTTGGGGGGGGGTTCTTTTCCCATCCCCCCCGCTCCATCAGGGCCACTCTTGTTTTAATGGCAGTAATTTAGTAACTAGAAATATCAGAACTTGCAAAGTGAATTTTGATTATATGAGTAATAGTTGCTAATGAAAACATACATTCAAACGGTTATCTATCTTCAGTAAAATAATCCCTGGTTTAGTGAATATCTTTTAATCGATCGCAGCCATTAACTCTCTTCCGAGTTCTCAGACTCCGGGGTTGGTCAGAAGTACATGTGTGAAGGTGTTCTCCCTTCCGTGGAAACAGGATAGGGACCTCACAGCCCCGGTGGCTCTGTGCCACGATGCCCAGCAGGCCTTGTCATTACGCAACCCCTCCCACCCCAAAACACCGTCTGGATGAACCCAGAGCAGCCTCTCGTGTTGCGGTCCCAGGTGGCAGCGTGGGAATGGGGTAGATCTATTTGACATATATGTATACGCCTCACATTTCTACTCCAGCAAGCACCCGTGGCAGTTAACAAAATGCAGAAAAGAAAAAAAAAAGCAGAATATAAAAAGTTAACAATACTTATTGAAATTAACAATAAACTAAATCCTAAACCATCTAAGAGTTCAAAGCCTAATGCAAGAGATGCATCTTTACAGGCCTCTTGCACCCTGAGCAAGCAGAAGCCAAATATAATTCCTGCGACAACACGTTCCAGCCTGAGAGCAATGCAGGAAAGGTGTCTCCTAGATGTCCTCTGACAGCCCAGCATCTTCCAAAGGGCCTCTCCTGCAAATCAGTTGTGGGCGGGGTGGAACCAGGAAGGGCCGTCCCTTAGATAGGTAAGCTCTAAGCTCCCGAGGCCCTGAAAGGTCAATAACTGCAGGCCGAATTGTGCACAGTAAGCAGCTGGCAATCAAGGCAGATCTTTGGGGCCTGCCACGCAGGGCCCCTGTACTGTGTCTGTCAGCAGCCCGGCTGCTACATTTTGCACCAGCTGCCGTTTCTGGATTCCTTCAAGGGTGGATCTGTGGACAGCATGCTGATGTAGTGTCGTTCAACAAGATGGGCGGTGACAAATTCGATAAATAAATCAATGTAGTGAAGATAAGATGCAAGCGAAGCATGGACAACCAACTAGCTCAAAAAAGGCAGAGTGGCCCAAGAGCCATATTGGTGCAAAGATACTCCTGGCCAATGCAAATCCAGCGACAGCAGAAGGTCAGGGAGAACTCCCAGATGGTAGATAGGCTTGCTCTTTCAGTGAAGCGCAGGCTGAACTTAATCCTAGTTTCCTATTTACCAACAATCTCTCTCTCTTGTCTGGATTTTATTTTCTCCATCCAGCCATGATCAAACTTAGATAATGTTCAAGGGTTGCTTGAATGCTTCCTTGGAGTTGGCTGATAAGGGGCAGGAGAGCTGGGCACCATCATGACACCTGCACCAAAGCTGTCAAAGCTGAACGCTGTGGGAAAAAATGGAGGCCTGTCAGGTGTGTCTGGCTTAGCTGTCAAACAGCGGCCCCTTACTGCCACCTTCAGCTCAACGTGAAGGACCACCCTCTGAAAAACGGTACCCGAAGACCCACTTATTCCAGACAGTGCAGAAGGATAGTGGCCGAAGGAAAGGTCTTTGGAGGTCCAGGGGAGGGCCACACTCTCCTTTCCGGTTTCTGCAGCAGGTAATCCACCAAAGTGACCCAGGAAGTCCCAGCCAAAAGCTCCACAGAAAACCAGCATCATTCTGATATATCTGATATATTGAGGCTACCATCTTCCTTTTCCAGAAACAGAACACTTGAGGCTGGCCTATCATGGGAAAAATCTCCCATGTTAAGGGAAGGTTTCAGGTAAAAGCCTTATAAGTCACTCCTTTGGGCATGGAGGTTCACCCCTCCAGCAAGGAGGTATTCATTACTTCCCTAACCACAGGAACAGGCCCATCCTGGGCCACTTATCCAACTAGGGGTGTGGGGTAAATAAGAAGTAGTGGCCTTTGTCTCTCCACACAGCCTGCTGATATCTTCAAAATCTACATGCTGAAAAAATCCAGAATAACTGGACAACTGGTTGCCAAGCTTATACTTGCCCTAATTCTGCAGTCCAAATGGAAATTAATCCGACAGACTCGTTGAAAATGCTCACAGAATCACCTGGTTTCATCCCTCCAGCATCTTAGAGGAGATGCTATATTTTATGGAGGAACAATGCTGTGCAGATTCAACAGAAGCAAAGAAATAAGCATTTTTGGTTGCCTCCACTGCAATGAAGTTCAAATGGCCTTCAGATGATCCTCACGTTGTTCATGATCTGTACCGGGAGTTCCATTGCTTGGCTTCAGCTGAAGCCCCACATGCTCTGTCCCTTTCAGCTTTCTAGCAAATGGGGCTGATGAGTTTGAGAGAGGAGGGATTGCGGGGGAGGGTGGGTGGGGGTCAGCCATCCAGGCCTTCTTCATATTCCACACAGCAGGTGGAGCAGCAACAGTTTTGCTGACAAACGAGGTGGAGAATTCTCCAAATCACATTCAGGAATACCTAGAACCTCCAGGCACATGGGTTGGACTCTTTTAATTGGTCCTCCATCCCTGCAGAGGTTTACGCAATAGCTACTGTCAATATAAAATTGATCTGGGAGCAATCCTGTCCATGCCCATGGAGTCCTACAGGGCTCTTCTAGCTTTCTTGGGGCAACTTACTCGCGCTTTGGTTTCCTTGAGATTTAACTACTTCCAAGGCTCTCTCCGTGGTCCTGCTCTTGAGCAATGTAAGTGTAAGAAGGGGCAGTGCAGTCGCTGCCGATTCCCGATTCTTGGAGCATTTTGCGTCCACATTAAAAATCCTGCTCTAGTTCGGAGCTTCGAAGCCATAGGCGGCTTAGGCCTCGACTACCCGAGAACACCCAGTCTCCCAGTGCACCTGTCAGGACGCTAGGATGAGCAGGAGAGGCGTCCACGCTTTCCACCTGCTGGGCAGACGGACGGGGCCTGCTCCTTCATTGCTCCCACGCTTGGAAGCGCGCTGGCTTGGGAACCGCATTCTGCTGCCTCTCTCACAAGCGGGAGGTGAGTGACTGTTTTCATTGTATTTTAAACGTTTCAGTGTTGTATGTTATTTCCATGAGCCACTTTGGTGCAGAAAGGTTGATTCACCATCAATATCACCACCTCAGTAACTTCCACAGTTAATGAGCACATCTTTTTTCTGCTTCAGCCATCGAAGACATGGAAATCTGCATTTCAGCCCTTTACGGGTCCTCCACCCAGAGTAACTTCTAGAGCTCTTATTTTGGTAGACACTTTTATCCACGTCTTGAACATTTCTTCATCAAGAAAGAGATCTGTTTGACTTCCTAAACTAACAAATAACATATTTTTTGCCCAGCAAAATTGATCCATGTTATCCAGCATGAGTTCCACTGGATTTCTGCAAAACTTTAGTGTGATCCCCAATGCTAAAATAGGTCTTTTTCTCCTTTCTAAACTTTGAAGGCTGACAGAAATACACAATTCATTTTAAGGACAAGGGGACAGCAATATTAGTGAAATCTGTGTTTTAATTCTGTGACTTTATTCTTAAATACACACTGACCTTATTCTTCATTCTTTATTTTGCAGAAACAGATAAATATGAATAAAGCAAGTATTCTGAAAACTTTGATTTCATAGAGCTCATGATTTATGTGGAAATAGCAGATTATTAACAGAGCTTGGGTAAAACCTGCTAGGTGATCAGTTCAACTGGCTATACAAACATTGGGGTTGCAAAGTTTTGCACGCCTACACTGAACTGAGCTTAGCTTATCTCTGAGCACCGTTCTTGTCAGATAATCTGCAGGTAAACAAAGAGAGTTTCTAAAAGGAACCAAATATATCTTTTTCGTAGCTCCAGACGCACCTTACACTCACTGGAAGCAAACTGTCTTCTACCTGGAGGACTATCTAACTGTCAGAAGAGGGGAGGAAATCTATGGAACCATATCCATGAAACCCAATGAAAAAAATGAGGTAAGTTAGGTTGGTATATCTGAATGTCGGTGTCCAGCCCGGGCAACTGGTTTTAGAGGCATTTTGCAAACAAGTTAGTAGATGAAATGACACCTTGATCTTATAGAATCACTTTTTACAGCTATGAGCTTAGCAATTCCTAAATCCAGGGGAGAAATCTACAGAAGAATGTTGCCACTGATCAAATAAACTGCAGTGAAACATTTGGGGAAATCTCCAAAGCCCCCAGTGGCAAGTTTCTCACATTTACAGGTAATCCTGGACCTATGACCATTCGTTCAGAGACTATTTGAAGCTACGATGGCACTGAATGAATGGTGGTTACAACTGGTCCTCGGAGTTCTGGCCATCCCAGCACCCCTGCAGTCATGTGATCGTGCTTGGGCACTTGGCAACCCACGTGCACTTATGACTGGTTGCAGCGCCCTGCAGTCATGTGATTGCGATTTGCAACCTTCCCTGCCGGCTTCCCCAGAAAGTCAGTGGGAAGGTCGCACGTTGCTCGGGCAAGTCTTCCCCACCCGCACACCCTCCCCTAGCCCATCTGCGCTCGCACCACACTGGCTGCTTGTGCACTCCCATGCACCCTCCCCAGCCCACTGCACCCCCTCACTCCCTTCCCCACCTGGCAGCGGCTACTCACCTGCCCATGGGCCTCAGATTTGCAACTTCCTGCCGGCTTCCCCACTGACTTTGGTTGTGGGAAGCTAGCAGGAAGTTGCCTCGCCTAACCACCGTGGGATTCAGTTAACGATGGCAACCAGGACTGCAGGGATTGCTGTCGCTAAGCGATGTGGTCACACTTTATGACCACATCGCTTAGCGACAGAAATTCCGGTCCTAAGTCGAGGACTACCTGTATTCATGTGACAAGGTATTCCAAGAAATGGCTGAAGGCTAGTCTCATCTGATCATTTGGGAAACTGGTTGCTCCTCACCAAAGTAAGCTTGCATTTGGTCAGTGAGACCCCTTCTGTGTTCCTCTTTCCCAAACACCTTTTCGTGAGAAGCGGGTCCTGGCCTCCTCTCCCGGTGCTTAGTCTGCTTGGGTGAGCGAGGTCTTCTCTCCGTAGCCATTTGCTTTGCTGTTTTGGGAAGGAGCCCCGGTCCCTGGCTTTCTCTTGCTAGAGGCACAAGATGAGGCGTTGGCCTGCTCCGACTGAAATGATGCCAAGCTGCTGAACATCAGTGGCGGCAGGACCGGGCGAGCAAAGGCATTGGAGGCACTGAGTGAACGTTAGAAAGCTGCCACTGGAAATAAACCCTAAATCGGCCTTGAAACCCCCAGATAGCGGGATACCATCTGTTCTAGCTAAAGTGCGCATTTCTGACTTTCCTGGAGCATGAAAGAATTCTCTCGGCCAACACGTTCCATTTTGCTAACAAAACAGTTGCTTTGATGTCAGCAACCGCGCCTCCCGCTTTGCTCTCCGAGAGCTCCAGCCGGCTCACGGATAAGCCCGACCGGCCTGGAAAACGCCCGGATTAAGTTCTTTTATCACAGCGGTGTCAGCTTAGAGCCAGCAGGCCAGGAATTTGATCTAAGGTACCATTTTGCTACAACCCCCTGTAAAGTGCCCCCCGACGGGAGGGCTGGACTGAGGACATTTCTCTCAGCTAAGCAGGACTTGGAGCTCGGTGCAGCTGCAAAGCCGGGGGCGGGGCGGCTCCAAGGCAGAGCGTTGTGTGCGCTGCTTCAGACTTTGGGCCACCATAGATGGACACGGCCCTCCTTCTGGGGAGCGCGATTTGCACAATGTTCTCCTGCTCCATAGAGCCCTCGCTTCTGGGCACCTTTCCCAACAGGAGCCTGCTTGGGGGGGGCGGGGGGCGGCCCAGGGCAGTGCCGCAATCCCGCTTTGCCTGGAAGGTGGGGAAGCACAGCCGCTCTCTTGGGCTGGGTCTCTTTGGGATTTTGCCAATGGGGGAGGCGGCAGAACGGAACCGCTCTGGGCTGGGCAGACCACGCTTCTGCTCCGGCGGGCGCTCTTCCTCCACGCAGGGGAGAGCGGGGAAGAGGGTGACTCCACCCCCGGGAAAGCGGGGGTCTCGGGAGCTGGGACTTCTGCCGAGGGGAGAAGGCTCCAGCCTGTCAGCCTCGCCCCCGATCTCAGCCAGCCGAGGCCGGCTCCTGGGCTTGGGGGAGGGTCCTTGGCCCTTCCGCCAGTGAGAGAAGCCCCCCAGAAATGGGATCCAGGGGCCGCTCTGCAACTCTCCTCTTCGCACCGTACACAAGCCCCCGTGGGAAGGAACAGCACACTCTGGAGCCAAAAGGACGTCCCCGGAATTCCGGAGCCCCTGGGCAGGCCGCTGCTCCGACACGCCGCGGGGCCCGAGGGAGGCCCGGCGCGGACCCCCGCGGGGCGTTGGTGTCGCTCGGCGGTCGGCACGCGGCACGCGCGCTCTTCCCCCAAGGACGGGCGGCGCACCCTCTGCCGACCTCGCCCGGTCCCGGCGGGCGAGCCGCAGATCTGACGCCTGTGTTCTTTGCAGCGCGACCTGGACTTCACGGTGGACCTGGACTTTAAGGGGCAGCTCTGCGAGGCCTCCGTGTCTAACGACTATAAGATGCGCTAGCGGGCAGCCGCCCGAAGGAGGGGAGGAGGCCGTCCTGCGCCCGACGCCCCCGACGCGGCCGGAGGCCGAGCCCGCAGAGGACCGCGTGGCTCCGCCTTCGTGGCTGGCGCTACGTTGACTCGTGCCTGGCACGGCTGGGGGCACCAGGTTGGGGAAGCCGGCGCCGTCTCGTCCGTCCCAAGGTTTATGATGTTTTTTAAAGAGACACGCGCACCACCAATATCCGTGTACTTGTCCTGTTTTCCGCAAGCTTTGCATGCCCTTTTATACGGCCTGGAACGCGACACCCCAGCCCCGTCTCCTCGGGCCATCCCGGCAGCGGCGGCGCTGCTTTCGCGGCCGCGAGGCAGAAATAAAGCGTTGCAACGCGCCCAAAACGAGGTCCACGTGCTTTTTTCAAAAACAAAAACACCACCTTTACGCGCCCTCCCCAAAAAGGGGGGAGGAGGAGGAGGAGGAGCAGCGCCCCGCCCCGCCCCGCCGCGGCCGCGGCTCGAGAGCGCCCAGAGCCGCCCGGCTGGTCCACGCGCGGGCGCCCGGCGGGCGGGGAGGCGCAGGCACGCCCCGCCCGGGCGCCGCCGATTGGCCCGCCAGGCCCCTCGCCGGCCAGCCATTGGCCGCCCCGCCCACGTGTCCGCCGCGCGCTCGCCGGCGCGAAATTCAAACCGACCCGCGGAGCCGCGCTGCCCGCCCGCCCGGCCCCTTGCGCAGCCCGTTGGAGGCAGCGGCGGCCGGTAAGACCCTCGCGCGGCTGCGCAAGGGGGCTCGACGGGCTCGCCCGGCCCGCCCCCCGCGCCCCCCGCCCGCGCGGGCCCAGCCGGGGCGCGCCGAGGGGCCCGGGGCCCGGGGAGGGATGCGCGGCGGCGGAGGGCGGGTGCCAAGCGCCGCCCCGCCGCGGGCTGCGTTCGTTGCCGGAGCGGCTCCGCCCCGCGTGGACGGCCAAGCCGGCGCCCGGGATGAAGAGCCGCGCCCGCCAGCCGCTGATCCTGAAGAAGAGGGCGCCGCGCGCGGGGGACGCGGGCGCCGGCAGCCCCGCCGGCCGGGCGCGGCAGGAGCCCGGCGGGGACCCCTCCGCCCGGCCCGCCAGGGCGGGGGTCCGGAGCCTTCGGGCGCCGCCGCCGCCCGCCGAGCCGCCCCCCGCGAAGGGCCCGGGCGGGGCCGGCCGCCCCGAGGAGGCGCGCGGCTGCGGAGCCTCCCGGAGCCCACCCGGAGGCGCGGAGCAGCGGCAGCGGCAGGCGGGGGAGCGCGGCGCCGCGGCCCGGGCGTGGGCCCCGGAGGAGCCGGGCCCCTGGGCCCCGCCGTCCTCGGGAAGCCGCGAGGAGGAGGGAGCCGGTAGGTAGAGCTGCCCGCCACGGGGCGCGCGCGGGGGGGCGGCGGCGGCGGCGGCGCTTGGTCCTCCGCCGGCTGGACGGCCCCAAAGCCCCTCCGAAACGGTCCCTCGGCGGCTGACGCCCCGCGCGGCGGGCATCGCAGCACGGGCTGCGCTTGACGGTAGTCAAGCCGGCATCGAGCCCGTTCAGAGGCCAGGTGGCCGCCGAGCGGCCGCAGCGCCCGTGCGCGTCCTCCGCGGCTTCCCCCATCGTCCCGCACGACGCCCTTGCCCAGGAGGAGCCCCAGGACGTGGGTGGAGGGGCCGGGTGGACCCTCGCCCCCTGCCCAGGGGACGGCAACGGGCGCCGCGGGGGACGACAGGCCTGCCTGTCGAAGCGCGAGGAGCCCACAGCCGGTGCTCGCGCGGGCTTCGCCGTGGCAAGGCTGCCGTGGCCGCGGGCGGCCGGAGCCTCGGGCGCTGCCGGGCAGAGGGAAGCGACGTTCTCGGTCTCTCGTCAAGATTATTCCGGCAAGGGCGGAGCGCCTCGCTGAGCTTCCCACGGCCTTCTGGGGCCCCTGAGAGCGGCCCCCTGGTCAGCTGAGAGCTCTGGACAGGGCGATGCCCGTGCACTTCTCTCCGACCACACCGTCCGGTTTTAACCCGGGCTGGCTTTTGGCAAGTGGCTTGGCTGGTTCTATTTTCGTGAGGCATTTTATGCACGAGAGTCCTTTGCTAAGGGTTGGTTTCTTTCCAGAACCCCGAAATACAGTTTGGAAAAATACCGACATTCCTTGGATGGTTTTAGGGTTTCATGTCAGAAGAATAAACTGCTTTTCTGACATGATTAAGTTAAATGGGATATTTCGTTGGCACGCAGGTGAGAGGCAGAAAAAGCTTCCTTTCTGCTGTCGGCAATTCTAGCTGAAATAAGACGTAAACCTGCATTCGGAGGAGCCTCGAGCAGTGAGGTGCCGACTCCTTGTGAATCTGTGCCATCGCAGTCCCCAGCCTCTTTCTGCTGAAGGGCCGGATTTCAGGCTCCCCCTTGGAGGATCTAGACTTGCCATGTAAAAACTCCGAGTCTGTATCCATATAGGCAATGAGGAGGCAGCCAGCCGTGGCCTGGACAACAGCCTGACCAACATCCAGTGGCTGGGGAAGATGACCTCAGATGGACTGAGCTCGTGTGGCATGAAAAAAGACACGGAGAAGGAGAACCAGACCCCCAAGCAGAAAGCGAGTAAGGTAAGCAAGGGGCCCAAGAGGCCAGGTGGTAGCCTTACGCATTTAAATGTGGGGCTTCTGCAGGATGGAGGCCTCGTGGCACACACCTGCACGTGGCTCCAGATGTCTGGGGTGGCGGGCCAATGGCACGAGGAGAACAGCGGCGCCCGCTTCCTAGGAGACACACAGAAAAGCTGGGGGCAGCGGTTCTCCCTATGCACGATGACGTTTCCTGCAAGCAGGGCTGATGACTTGCAGGTGTCGGAACTACAGTTGCTATGCAGGTCTTAGTTTGGTCCTGTTACACACGCTGCTCCCAGGTTCGGCTTATGGTCACTCACTCACACACTCACAGCCTGCTGAGGCACGCGGATCTTGTCAGCCCCCCTTGCTTTCCGCCTGGGTTTTCCAGAGAGGTGCGGCTGGAGCAGACAGACACACAGCCCTGGTCAACAGCCGGGAAATAATTGGGGATGCACACAAATCACTTCCAACCGAACACTGAGGCACAAGAGGTTCTTTGTAATACACCGAGACCCAGTGAATTTAAAGTAACAGCAAAACTTTACTGGTTGCAAGGTACATTTGCTCTTTCTCATACACACACACGCGCGCTCATCCACACTTACCCAAGTCCTTCCCAACTAGGCTGCCAGGCACTAGCTAGAGGGACTGAAGCCGCCAAGTCTGGATCCAAAGATGACTCAGATGACTCAGCTCAGATGGGCCCTGGGACCCCTTTTATCCCCAAAAGTCCTTGCTTTGTTGATTCACAAGTCTGGCAGTTGATGGGATTGGGGTTTCCATGTGCTCAGGCCCAACTTCCTCTTTCTGGTTCAGGTCCTTTGTTTTTTTCCTTAATGACTTGCTTCCTTCTTATCTACCTCCCTGAAGGGATCCCACAGATAAGTTTCCTGGCTTTTGTCCTCTCTGCTTACGTGCCTGCTTCATCTTTAGGTTATGGCAGCTTCAGCCTAGTCTCACATATTCCTCCCCTTGGCATCGAGTTAAACAGCAGATGCCACAAAATGGGGCTCAATACAACATTTCTGGAAAACAGATTTAACACATTGAAAGATTGAGGAAATTAATATAAAGGTAAATAATACAAACAGTACGGTTTGAACAATTTTCCTTCCCCAGGATCCAAAGTCTGGTAACCAAGATGTGAGCCATGACCAGCTCCATCCCTCTGGATCTTGGGAGATGTGAGAGGCTAGAATTTTAAGCTTGGCTAGTTTTGCCTCAATGTAGTTCTCGTTGTTCGTTAGGTTAAAACAACAAAGACCTTGAAAGGATTCACAGCCCTGTCCTGCTCTTAATAGTAGATAGTCAATAGCTACACGGTTTTGGAGGACTGCAGCCCTGATATCAGTCATTTCTTCAGTTAGAGCTGCAATAAGGGAGGATGTGAGGTTGACACTTTTAGCTAGGATACAGGCCACTTTTCTTAGGTCCATATAGGTTCTTTTGCTTAGTGCAGGGACCCCCACTAAGGAGAGGGCCAGAGCCATGACTTCTGTTTTGGATAAGAGTGTCACATCACTCTCACAATCAGATGATAGTTCCCTTTTAAGTCGGGTTGATGGGTTTACTTGCATAGGAGGCAGGACATATAGAGAGGTCAAGCGCCCAATGGCACAAGGCCCCCCTGAACTGTAGGCTGGGACATGAGTATAGGCCTCATGCCCACATAACAAAAAGAAACCTTTAGGTAAAAATAAAGGGGTGGAGGCATAGGAGATATTATAGACCTTTTCACAAGTAAAAACAGGAGAATTGGAGGGCAGTGGGTGTTTATGATTCCCAAAGTTAGTGAAATATACACACTGAGTTGCATTGGTTACCCCTAAAAGATTCAGGGTCATTCTCCTCTGGTTTGTCCATGGTTCAGGTTCTGGAGAAGATCCAAAGTGAAAGAACATTCCCTCCCATAAGTCATTAGTGAAATTCTTTAAAGCAGTAACATCTCTTAATGTCTCTAGGCTGGAGGGTATTCCAAAGAAACAGGTGGACGTGACCCCTCCCACTGTCAAAAGTCGCCCTACGCAAAAAGCTGAGCTGTTCATAGCTGTTTGTGCCAGTTCTACAAAAAAATTGTTGTTAGAACTGTGCTGCAGAGCTCCTAGGCATTGTCCCAGCAGGAGAATTTGGATGTAGATCTTCATGCTTGGATCCTGTGGATAAAATCAAAAGAAAAAGGGGGGGGGGACAAAAGAGGGAGTGGAAGACAAAAGCAATCTAGCCTATTTACACAGGTTACACAGGCTTGACTTGGGAGCGGTGCCACCATCTGTTTGTGTCCAGGTACACTAGATGGGGTGAAATTACATCAAGGACTGTATGTGGTCCCTTCCATCGTGGTCCCAGGGCTCCTCCTGGTTTTCCTTTTTTCACCATAACTTGATCCCCTGGTTTTATGTCACTTGGGATAATTTTGGATTCTTTGGAAGCAGCATTAGTTTGTTCCAAGGCTTTAGCCATGTCAGTTCTTACTTCTGCTAGGTTTTTAAGCCATTCAGGATTCCAATCCACATATCCTCCCCTGGTTTCCCAGTGCACCCCAAGGTGCATAGGGAAACCAAACGGGATTTCATAGGGGCTGTATCCAGTTGAGCTGGAGATAGAGCTTCTGATGGCTGCTAGAACTGTTGGCAGAAAATCTGCCCATGCTTGTGGGTGTTGGAGACAGAGTTTCCTTAATGCAGTCTTAATGGTACCATTCATGCGTTCACATGAAAGTTTACTCTGGGGCCGGTAAGCCACATGTAGTTTGCGCTGGATTCCTAACTGTGAGGTGAAGGCTTCAGAGAGTTGACTAACAAAAGAAGCGCCCCATCTGTTGAAATCTGGAATAGCAGGCCCCAGCGACAAAAGACCTGTTGGTACAACAACCTTGCAGTGGTGTCTGCTGTATTATTGCATGTGGGGAAGGCTTCCACCCAGGCAGAAAATCCATCTACTACTACTAAGATGTGTACAACCATCTCTAGTTCTTGGTAATCCCTCAATGTAGTCCAGGAAAATTGTATGCTGTGGACCAATCTGTCTCTGGCCATAAAGGGGGAGTTGCAACTTAGAGTAGTCCCGTTTCTGGACTTGGCATTCCAGGCAATTAGCAACAATGTGCTGAACCATTTGTCACTGATTGGGCCACGTTGCAACTTGACGTACCTTTGCCAAGGTTTTTTCTACACCTTCATGGGCCATGTTGTGCAAGTCCAAAATAATCTGTTCCTTTTCCCCCAACTTACTTATCACTGCTAAGGCATGCACTTGTTGGGCAACCTCTTTCGTATAGGCATCTGCTTCTGCATTTTTGGAGAAGAACCAAGTGTCTAAACCAGTGTGAGCCTTAATCCAATATATGGAGCCATTCAGGCGCTGCCAGTTATTATATATATCTTGCCATATCTCTGCATATTTTAGCAATTTGCCAGAAGCTGACACCCACTGATCCCTTGCCCAGTATTGCATGTAGTGGGTAATCCCTTTCATAACATACTCACTATCTGTGACTATGCAGACACTTTCCCTCTCTTTATCTATCACATATTGCAGTACCTGTTGAACAGCCACTAGTTCTGCCTCTTGTGCACTGTAAGAATTTGGTAAAAGAACCCCCAATTTTAAGCCTGTGGTAGAAATGGCTGCCCAAGAGGTATATCTGGTCCCTTCCTCCCAGCATGAAGCCCCATCAGTAAACCAGATTTCCTGGTCTGGAGTGAGAGAAGATAAAGGGGGCGTAGGGTTTTGGTCAGCCCAATCTCTGAGCAAGCAGTCATGCTGCGTGCTTTGTTCCAGAATGGAGGCAGAGAGCAAATCGGGCTTGGATAAATTCTCTAGAGATACCCCTCTTTGAGTTAAATAAACTGTCCATTGAGCAAATTTTTGGTTAGATGCTGTGGGCATACGGTTTGCTTGTAAGATGTATTTAAGAGGAGAATGGGATCCCTGCAAAATTATAGGTGATGTGCCTGTAAAAAGCTCAAAGGTTTGCAGTGCCCACACAGCAGCTGCACAGGCCTTCTCGCATGGTGTGTATTTTTGTTCTGGGCCAGTAAGAGTGCGTGAATCATAGGCAACAGGTAGTAACTGGCCATCCTCCCCCTTTTGAAGTAGTACAGCTCCAAAGGCACGATCAGAGAAATTGGGCCTGATCCAAAAGGGAGAATTAGTCTCTGGGTTGCGAAGGGCAGGATTCCTTCCCGCCCAAAGTTTCAGTGTTTTAAAAGCATTTTCTTGCTCTTCTCCCCACTCCCATGGTTGTGCCTTCTTTAGCAATTTGTACAAGGGTCGGGCCAAGTCTGCAAAATTAGGGATGTGCTGGCGAACAAAGTTGAAAGCTCCCAAGACTGTTCTGAGGGATTTCAAATTCTTAGGAGCTGCCATGGAGGTCAGGGCTTTGACTTTGTCTACATCAATCCTCCGCCCTTCCCGTCCAATGTTTACACCTAGGTATTTTACTTCCTGCTGCACTAATTGTGCCTCCTTTAGGTTAATTTTAAATCCAGTATCCCCGATCTTCTCCAGCACCCGAAGGGTGCGATGTTTCACTTCTTCCTCTGTCTCTCCTACAACTAAAATGTCATCAACATAAGAGTGAACCCGTTTCTGATCTTCTGGCAAGGGCTCATCTAACATCTGAGTGACATAATAGTGAGCAATGGCTGGGGAATTATGAAATCCTTGAGGTACTCGTGTTGGGACATACCGTTGCCCTCGGAAAGTGAAAGCAAATCGTGCTTGACTTTCTTCTGTTAAGGGCAGGGCAAAGAAGCAGTTGGCTAGATCAATTACACTAAACCATTTAAATTTGGGCCCAATTCTGCTGAGGAGATCAGGCATGCTGGCAACTATGGGGGCCATCTGGGGGGTCCGGTCATTAATTTTTTTGTAATCAACCACCATCCTATAAGTTTTTCCATCTGATTTCAAAACTGGCCACAAGGGGCTATTGAAGGGGCTTACTTGTTTTTTTAGAATGCCTTCCTTCTCTAATTCGCTAATAATCTCTGCGATCCCTGCTTCAGCAGCCTTTGGGAATGGGTGCTGTTTCTGGGGGGGTACAGGGGGCCCAGTGATCTCTACCTGTGCACTAACATGTTTCCCACATTGGCTGCGATGGGTTTGGTTAACCCCTGGAACTAAAGCCTCCCAGTCCGAGATCTGTGAGGCAGATAGGCTGCAATGGATATCTGCTTAGAGACAGGAGCATGCCCCATCACTCCTGGGGCTACCTGGTATAGGCATCCAGAATAGGGGTCAAACCAAAATCTGTTTTCTATTAGCCAATCTTGTCCTAGTATGAGGTCCTCAGTACAAGAGGAGTCCCAAATGGCTTTAAGTGGGACTTCATCTTTAGGTTATGGCAGCTTCAGCCTAGTCTCACAGTCCCCCGTCCCCACAGAGCCATCCAGCTGGAAGGGGCCCTTGAGGCCGTCACTTCCAGGCCTTCGCTCGGGGCAGGAATCCAGACAGGTGCCAGATTCTGCTTGAATGCTTCCAGTGAAGGTCAAGCCTAGCATCGTTCTCAGTTCCCCTGTTGAGCTGCTCTGACTGCTAGTTGTTTTTACCTTTTTTCAACCCACATCAACTGTTGACTCATCCTTGGTTTGTGAAATATTACTGTTACAAGTTCTTTCTCGCAAGCACAATTAGCAGTCCAGGTATTCTTGTGTCCTACGCTGGTACACTTGATTTTTGCTTCCTGCAAAAGGAATTTTACACTTGTCTATGTTAAATTTCACTCTGTCACAGCCCATTTCTTCAACTTATCAACTTCCTTTTAAATTTTATTTCTGTCAGATAGTAGCTGTCCCAACGAATTCTGTATTATCTGCAAATTTGTTAAGTGTTCCTTTCAACCGATTGATGAAACTTTGAAGAGTAGAGAACCCCAGAATGATTCTTTTGCTACTTCTCTGCAATTTCATGAGCAACCATTAATGAGCACCTGTGAGTCAGGCTTTCAAATATATTGTCATGATGTGACAGGATGACTTAAGATTGCCAATCACCTGAGCGTGTCCCTCTAGAGCACATCAGCCACGTAGGCCAATATCTTTTTAGAAGGTACAAGATAGATATAGGACTGTGAAGGATGCGTGGGAGAATTTCTCTAGATAGGAGGGAGTGGAGCTGTTCTTCATCAGAAAGAGAAAGATTTGTTGTACGTCTGCCTAATGGGAAAAGGGCAGAAGGGAAGATTTACGGCTTGCAGAGAGAAGCAGGTAGCTTTTGTGCACTGAATACACGCTTGTGGCCCAGAAAGAGGTTTTGGTGGAGTTCACCATGATGCCAGTCAGAAATGGTCTGCGAACTGGCGAGCTAATACCTGCTGACTCCTGTCTTCACCTCCACCCCTGCACTGTAAGAAGCTAGGCTGAAAATATAAAGCTGCAGAGACGCCTTTATTGATAAGGGGAGAGGGAGGGCAGGGGGAACAGATTGTCCATGGTTGCCAAGCAACCACAAGATCAGAAGATCCTGGGAATTTCCCATGCCAGAAGGAAAATCACCCCAGAGAAAATTTATAACTGAATCACAGAGATCATCTGTGAAAAAAGCTGAAAACAAATAAAAGAGAGCTGAAGTACACCTGCTTATGTACCAGAACAGCTAGAAATAGAATTCTAAGAAAGAGGTTTGTAACATAAAAATACTGTAAATATTATTTCACTTATTGCTCAAAGACATGAAATCACAAGATTTTTTCCTGAAAAAAAACTTGTTTTCTTTAATAAAAGTGGTTTTCAACCATAAACATCTGTGACCATCCCTGAAACAAACCAAAGACACATCTTCCATTCAGATATTTTGCTGAAGTCAAGTTATATTATGTCCACTGCATTCCTACAATCTATTAAGGCATTTACTTGGTCAAAAAGTCAGATAACATTAATCTGGCAAGACTCGTCCTTGACAAATCCACTTCTGTCAATTGATGCATTGATTTCAAGATCTTTACAGACCCTCTTTATGATATGCTTTACAGTGTTCCCATATATTGATATTAGACTGACAGGTCTGTACTATGCTGGATATTCCCTTTTCCCCAGTTTGAAGAAAGGGCCAACATTTGCTTTCTTGCAGTCATCTGATACTTCACCAAATCTCTGAGATTTCCCAGAAGTAATGCATAAGGGTTCAGCTAGTTCCTCTCTAGAATGCAATTCCTCTAGGCCCTGACATTCAGCGTAAAGAGGTATTCCCTGGATACGTTTCTATGAATCTCATTCCTGCCATTCACAAAATTCTGGTGGAAAACAAGGATTTCTGTTGGTGAAAACTGAAAGAATGGAGTAGCTCTGGTGTTTCAAGCTAGCCTTTTGTTGTCTTCATTATACTTGCTCTTTTCATTTCCTTTATTTTGAAATTATCTGAAGAACCCCTTTTATTATTCACAGCCTCTTTCGCTAACTTTAGCTTGTTCTGAGCTTTCAGTTTCTGAAAAGGCACCTGCTCTTCTCTTCCAGCTACTTGTTCCACGCGCACCTTGTGACCTGGTCCTCTTCCATTTCCGCATACTCTCTCTTTCTCTTTGCTTTTTTCAGATCTTAATTAAGCTTTTTCCTTAGCCGCACTGATTTCTTCTGCTGTCCTCTGCTGCTTTTTCTCACTGGAACTGTTTGCAGTTGTGCTTTTAATAGCTCCTTTGGGAACTCCCATCCAGTTGAGCTCTGTTTCCTGTTAACATCTTCTGCCATGTGATCCTACTTATAATTTCTCTAAATTCATTATAATCTGATTTTTTAAAAGTCCAAGGTAAAGTAAGTGACTTGAATGGGAGTCCTGTACACTAGATTTAGTAAGATTTCCTTTTATTCCTCTTATCTCCTGCCTCCAGTTAATACAGTATTTAACTTATTCATTGCTTGCTTGCTACTTTTTAGCTGTCTTCTACACTTTGCTTAGTATTGCTTGTCCTGCAAAGGAAGAACAAGATGGGTATGTATGTAAACACTAATCCACTCTTGATTAGACCTGAGACCCACTTAGCTCAGTTTCATGTTCCAGGAGTGGCCACCCAGATGCCAGTAAGAAGCCCACAAATAGGGCGCTTGCATATGAGGACCAATCTCATCTCATAGCCTTCTAGGCTCTTCCCTGCAGGCTCAAGTTACCCGCGTGTGCTCCTTCTTGGCGACCAGCTCCTGTGTCTATTTCTTATTCGCCTCCTTTTTAGCTTGTCAGTGGGCATGCTTCTTCATTCATTCATTCATTCATTCATTCATTCATTCTTCTTTTTTTCTCTTTCTCCTTCTTGTGGGGATCATTTTTGCCTCAGCTTGCAATATCTCATTGTTTGTATCTTATTGGCTCTGTGGTTTCACAACCTTGCTTTAAAAAAATTGTGTTGTTTTAGCTGAACTAATCCTCCCTACTGCATTTCTGCTAAATTCCTGTATTTACCTGAAGGAAAGGTTATTTTTCTTAAATGATTAATCTTTTTTTTAATATAAATTTTATTATGTTTTCCAAAAAAGTTAAAATACAGAAAAATCAAGAAAAAAGGAAGGGAAAAAAGGGAAAAGAAAAAAAAGGGGTGATGGAAGAAGAGTGGGGATAAGAAAGAAAGAATAGCTTCCGACTTTCCTTGATACAGGTATAGATAGAGAATATATTCGCCTCTTACTCTAATATCTAAAAATTTATGTAATAAAAAATTTTTAATCTAATATTCAGAAAAAATCCTAAAACTTAATCTGTTTAAATGATTAATCTTTTAAAAAATGGGAGTATTCTTGGATTTGCTGAGAATACAGTGAAGAATTTTTAGCGTCTAGTTTTCTATGGTGGGAGGTGTTTGCCCTAAATGAAGACTTTCCCTTTTGGGTAAATGTAGAAATACAGTCAGATAAGTAGCTATCCTATTCCGGTGTTCCTGTCTGCTACAGAGGATTTTGTGTTATGTTCTAAGAGCCCTTCTTTCTTAATTTTGCCTTTTTTCCACATTCCAGTCAGAGGGAAGCCCCACAGCTGCCACCGTCTCTTCTGCTTTATGGCACGAATCTTTCTCTGAACGGCCCCCCTACTCATATATGGCCATGATCCAGTTTGCCATCAACAGCACTGAGAAGAAGCGCATGATGTTGAAAGACATCTATACCTGGATTGAGGATCATTTCCCCTATTTCAAGCATGTTGCCAAGCCAGGCTGGAAGGTAAAACATCTTTTGACCCGTAAAAACCTTTCAGGAAAGAAATAATAATAATAATAATAATAATAATAATAATAATAATAATAATAGCAGTAGCAGCAGCAGCTATTTCTCACTTCTAAGAGAAATTTTGCTGACTCTGAATATTCTGTGTTTAAAAATTTAAATGTCTTGCCAAGCAAAATGGAAATTGTTAACCTAAACTATGCATATTATGTTCAGCTAAGTAACATCTGACTCCCCCCCCCAATTCTTACTGATGCCTTTTGCTAATTCCTCTGAGTTTGTTGGCATGAGAAAGCGCAATGAACTCTTGACCTCTATTCATGTCCCTTTTGAAATTTTAGCAGGCGTTACTTCAAGAGTCTCAATCAGCTTAGGAACACAACAGACTAGAAGAATTAACTTCTCTCTTATACAAAGTCCAGCTCCCCTTGGAGGGCCCTGGAGTCTGCAAACCCTGTCTTGGCTCAGGGGGGTCCTCCTCTTCCTCTTCCTCATCCTCATCCTCAATCCCACATTGCGAGAGAAGGATTAAGCAGAGTGCTCCGAAGATCGCTTTAGCTAGGGCCTTCAGGACGCTGTTCTTGTTCTTTCCGTGAATGATCTCATCAGTCCTTATCCTGGGGGTTAAAATGGTTGTAACTGTCGTATCCTGCACCTGAAACAAATGCTGAGTCTGAGGGGAGCAGAAGGACATTTGCTTGGGGTCTGCTGTCCCACGGAAGGGCAGAATGCTCTTTCTGTACCCTTTCCCTTCAGGTCTGTGCTCTGCTGGCCCAAGGACACCTTTTAGGCCTGCGTAGCTGCTGCGTCCCTCCCTTGGACGGCTTGCCAGAGCAAGGCTGGCAGCACGTCGCTTGGCCGTCCCCTGCTGAGGGTCTCAAGGAGAAATGGAGCTGGAGGCAGGAGGAGACCCTGATACGTGGTCTCTGCTTTGGGTCGAATAATGGTCTAAATTTCATTCTTCGTCCTATTTTCGCTCTTCCTTCCTCTCCACTTCCATTTTCTCCCTTAATTTCTTTTCTGCGGAGCACTGTAGTTCTTTGCCACCATTTTGCTTCTTGCTTCGTGGCTCCAAGGCTTTTCTCTGAAAAGGGCTTCAAGCGCAGGAGTTAGTCCCCGACCTCTGGCAGATGCTTTCAGAGTCTCCTTTGCCTGAAGGAGGACATGCGCGGCCTTCAGTCTACCGTGCCAGAACTTCATTTGGTGGACTCAGCGTGGCGTGCTTTTCTCCAGAAGTGGGTTTTGAGGTGGCTGACCCGGGCTGTGCTCTTCTAGCCTTGGCATAACTTCGGCCCCCGCTACGTCTCTTCGGCAGACAGGCGGGCCTCGGTTTTGTCAGCAGCTTCCATCAAAGTTAGCTCAGCATCCCGTGAGAATCCTTTACTCTTGATACTCAGACCTAGCATCGCTGCAGCAGCTCTGCCTTGACAAAGTGAAAACTAAAGAGCTTCTCGGCATGTTCATAAAAACCATAAGAGGCAGAACAAGAACTAGGCCTCCAGCACACATTAGTCTTTTTTTTTTATTTTTGGTACCAGCACTGATTTTGGGCCAAAGGCCAACGCCTTCTGTTGGTGGACAGTGTCTAAGCTGGTGAGTCCTCCAATGATACCTTTGAATGTTGAATATCCGCACCAGGCGCAAGACAAGCCACCTGCCAACAACCAGGATCTTGACTTTTCCTGTAAATCAGAAATTCATGAGGGATCTCTGAGTATGTGAAGAACTTGTCAGCGAGAGCCAGTTGTCATTTCTCTTCCAAATATTCTCTCAAAAATATAGGCCTAAAGTGAGTGTTCCCTAAAAGTCCAATTACACCTGCTCTAACAGGACAGTGAGTAGTCATGAGATTCCCATTAGGGGAGGTGGCACCTGGCGCAGCCACACAGCGTCTCTGTCGGAACCACTGACGTCTCGCTGGGAGGGCAACGCGCAGGGTCGCCCGCCTGCCTACCCGTGTGATGCTCCCCTTCCTTCCCTGGATGTGATCAAGAGGAGGGATGCTTTTCCTTGGATCCATGCATGGAGCAGGACGTGGGGCTCGAGCTTCTGTGGCCTTTCCAATCCTTAGATTCTCTAGGATTTTGCTGCCAAATTTTGGCAGACCAGCCTTGGGGATGGGGGAAATAAACACAGTGCTTGTGGGCCACAAGTGTGGGGGGTTGCTCATCCCTGAATCAGAACATGAATGAATAAATAAAACATTAAAGTCTTTCTAGCATCTTCCTGAATAATTCACTAGCCAGAGGCTATTCTGCAGTGATACAGACCTGCAAAAGATCCAGATGGCATCTCAGCAGATTCTCGCTGCCTCCAAGAACCTGTAAAAGAATCTCCATTTCGAGCTGACCGACGTAATATTTGCCATCATCTCTCCTCCCTGAGCCTCACTATATCCTTTGCAATAGACAGACCGGCCAATCTCTGTTCCACAAGAGAATGGATACAAACCTGATAATCCCCCCAAGCGGGCAGGGAGACCCTTCAAGTCCTCAGCCGTCTCTGATCTCAAGATGGCTGTTCAGGAGAAGAAGAAGGCCAGTTGTTGTGCAAAACTGCTGAGCAGAAATTAATTAGAAGGTTCAACCTCATTCTTTAGGCATAAAATCCAATGATTAATTCAGTGGAAAGAATGTCGTCATTGCTGCTTAATGGTTGATCACTAAAACAATTCTGCCCGCCGTTCTTTCCAAGGCCAGTAATAGATGGTTGGCCTCTTAGATGCACAGGCCTCTTTTGTTTTACTGCGAAAGGCTGAAGTAATTGTAAGTTTTTCTTTGTGGTTGAATTTACCGATTATTTATGGACGCTACTGGAAGTAATTCTGTTTCTTTATGTCCCACTTCTAAAATCACCTTACCTCTGACCTCTCTCCTCCCCCTTCCTTTCTCCTTTCTCGCCCCGCCCCCTATGGCCGAGCTACATGTTCTCTCTCAGGACCATACTCCATCTGTCTGGTACTATGGGCTATGATCCATGAAAGCAACGTGGTAATAAAATCGCTTCAACTTTAAGGTGCCACGTACCTTTTTTCCCACCAAACTCAGCTACCTCTTTTGTAACTGAACACAATGAACATTTTTCCTCTGCAATCCAGAACTCTGTACGTCACAACCTTTCTCTTCATGGCATGTTTGTTCGGGAGACATCTGCCAATGGGAAAATTGCGTTCTGGACCATTCATCCTGAAGCAAACCGCTACCTAACGCTAGACCAGGTGTTCAAGGTGAGTACCAGGTAGGAAAGGAACCTTCCCAGCGCTTGTTTCCCATGCCATTTAATTATAAGCCACATTCTCTCTAAGTGAAGAGGAGGCATATTGACAGCCAGCAGCTACTGGAGACGAAGGGCAAGGTCAATGTGGATGAAAGGATAAGGTGAACGTGTGAAAAGGGCTTGCTTTACTCATGAGCAGAAAAAAATGTGCTTTGTTAGATTTCTTTGGAGGTCTAGAGAAGTGTAAGAGCCTAGCCCACCCCTGCTTATTTCCTGAACTTATAAAAATGTAGGACAGGTTTAACCAAATCTTCCCGAGGACTGTGTGAGTTGATTCCACAGGCATATTGTGGGTCCGGGGGGTGTGATGTGGTTCTGCTTTGCCTCTCCTGCTCTTCTGTCTCCACTCCCTGGGAGAGGCTGATCAATAATTGAACCGCTTGGAGTATTGTTTCATCAGGATGATGGCATTCACCCCTCAGCTAATCCTGAAGTAGCAGTGCAGTCCCTGGAAAAATGCCCAAATAAGGTTATAGATATTATGAGAGTCAGGAATCGGAGGCCCATCCAAGCAGAGAAGCCATGGTGTTGCTCTAAGAAATCGTTGGTTCTACTTGTGGATTTATTGTGTTTCAGAAAGACGAGGCACTGGGGATCTGTGATGCAGACTTTTCCAACAGATTCTGCCTCCTACTTTTATTGAGATTTATATCATTATCTTGCCCAGGCTGGGTGGCACTCTACTTAGTGTTTTGATTATAGACCTAGTTCCTTGAAGAAGTAGATGCTATGATTTTAACAGTCACCTTGGTCCAGTTCAGGCTGTTTTTTATGGAGCTGTCGAGATTCTGATAATATTAGATTTTGCACTCATGTAGCAGCTTTAGCTCAACAGGCAGGGCTCAGCAGGACGGTGAAAAAGCTTTTTATGTGGATCCTGAAAGATTTGTGAAGCAGGTTTTGATTGATTAGGGGTTTCTCTGACATGCCTTTTTGGAGAGACGTGAATCACATGTGGTGTTTTTCCTGAGCTTCTGCCATGGTCTGTGGGAATGACCTTGGGAGACGGGGAAGAGCCGCAGCCAGGGGAATGGTCAGACAAGAGGCAGCTGAGCCCACCAAAGGAACGGGGGCACAGCAAACGTCTCAGAAGGGACCCTCCCCTACTTTCTTGGGCTGTAAAGGCGATGGGGAGAAATGTACTTTCAGACTTGCAAGATTCTGTTAATGTAACATTACAATAAAATAGAATTAGTCCATCTGGTTGTGCTTCCTGTCTGGACTAGCTCACAAGGCCGACAGCTTCATAGCGAGTGTTTGTTTCCTTGAAGTAGCATCTTCTCCTGGAGCAAGTACTCAGGGTCCAACATCTCATTTCAATTCACCTGGAGAGGATCTCCAAATGAATTGTCCTCTTTACTTTCCCTCCTGAATTGCAATTACATATTTCCTCTCTAAGGAAGTCTTGCAAGGACTTTCTTGCTCTCTCACTCTGTTTTGTCCTTCTAACTTAGCTAGAGCCATTGTGAAGTGGCTGAGACATGGTGTGGTGATCTTGGGTGCTTCACACCTCTGCAGCATGTTGGAGCAGTGCAGCGGTTCCCCCACAGCAGAGGTCACCACAAACTGATGAGCCAACTGACTGGTCCTCCCAGCCACCCTTTCTGACCACAGAAGGAGGCTGAAGAAAGAAGAAGGTGGAACATTCATCTATGGAAGGGCTTTGCCCTTCAATCTGGTCTTGACTCTCTGACCTTCACATAAGGACTGGCACCAGTTGTCTTTGAATTGCTCTGTGGTATGGTATCCCTGGCTAATGGATCTCTTGCCAACAAGAGAGTTGTTCCCCATCACACACACACACACACACACACACACACACTGGAATGCTTGTTGGTGGAAAGAAAAAGAGTGAATGTATATAAATAATCTACACATACTTGCCTTTTCTCCTCTAGTAGGTCTTCCATTCAACCTATAGGTGGAAAGATAGGAAAGGAGAGATCAGCTGTCCAGTCTTGATGGCTGTCCCAGAACGCTGCTTGCTTCCTTCTGAAATCTTCACAAGCTATCTCAGTTGCTCTTGCCCAGTCCTACAAGAGGGTCAATTTAAAAAATGGAAGAATGGTCATAGCTAGATCGGTGCAGTGGTGAAGGTGCTGGGCTAGAAACCAGGAGATGGTGAATGCTAGGCCTCCCTTAGGCATGGAAGCTGGCCGGAGGACTTTGGGTCAGTTGCTCTCTCTCAGCCCAACCCTCCTCACAGGGTGGTTGTTGGGAGGAAAATAGGCAGGAGCATTAGATATGTTCATTGCCTTGAGGTGACCCAAAATAAAGGCAGGATAAAAATTAAATTAAAAAATAAACAGTGCAGCCTATAGACAGGTCTGGACTAGTTCTCTAAACCACACAGGTCAACTGCCACTGGTGACTCCAGAAAGATGAATTCTGAAGCCATCAAACTGGGTAGGATTTTTCATGGCGGTCTTTTTATTTTATTGAGGTTCCAATAAGCATCTAAGAACGCTCTTAAAAAGATAGGGAGTATCACCTGACCAGGATTTCAGTCACTTTGGAAAAACCTATTTATAGTGCAGTCACTTGTCCTTTAAAAAAATGCCATGTCCTATAGCAATAGTCAATGTGGCATGAAGTATCTGCCTTTCCAGAATGAGGCTTCAGCATTATTAGAACCCTCCAAACTTAATCTCCATGACAAGGTGAAATGGTTATTAGAGAAATTGTATTGGATAACAGACTGACTCAGACAAATTCCTATTCAGGAGACTGAGAGGAGACAAGTTTAGGACCTCCAGTTCTTCAGTTGACCATTTGGAGTGTGGCCAGCCATCCCTGCCTCCTTGGCACTGAAGGAGAATCAACCGTCTCCACCTTCCTCCTCCTCTTGTGTGGAAATTCATAGATCTGATGCAGTAGAAATTCTGTGGGCAAAAGGGCTCCATGGTCTGACAACTCTTAAGGAGCTGCCCTCAGGATGACACAGTATTGTCCTCGGCCCAGAAACTCCCAGCAAAGCGTCTCCATTTGGAGAATGGATGGCTCTCTACCAGGCTTTTCATGGAAAGCTGTCTTTACCGGGTTCCTCGCGGGAAGTACCTGGACACGGGTGAGGAGGCTACATTTTGCATCTCTGCAGGCCAGGCATCTGGAACTGCTCTGGCCACTTTCAGCATTAAGGAGCTTCTTTGTAGGGGAGGAGGCAAATCTTCTCATCCATACATTAAGCTTTATTGAGCAGAGTGGATGCTCCAAATCTGTCCAAGGGTTTTTTTGTGCATGGAACAAAAATCTGTCCAAAATTTTTGGGGCCTCTGAATGCCTGTCCTTTGAACATACAATCAAGGACCATCTGCTTGGCTCAGAAAAATCAGAACTGGGTTTCCTTTGTCTCTTTTTGAGATAGTTGTATCTTCAGCCAGAGATGTTTTGTTTCCAGGTGCAGAACTAGCATCCCCCCATCCAGCCCCCTCCCCTTTAATTCCCCTCTACATCACAGAGAGGGTGTTGCCTTCCTTCTACCCAGTCGCAGGAGAAGATTGCTCTTGGGAACATGCACACCGGCTATGAACATTTGAATTCCTGAACACATTTCTTCTAATATTACTCCCATTATCTGCCAGGTCAATGAGTTCCTTTTACAAGGCTCAGAAGATGGAAATGTCCTAACTGAATTTCTGTTCCTTCGGCCACAGCAGACGTTTCTGAAACCACCAAACTGTCCACGTGGGGCTCCCTTGAAGAACACTGGGAAGCTGTAGCTGCTCCAGAATGCAGCAACGTGGGCAGAGATGGGCAAGCCGCACCATGCGCACATGACACCACTGCTCTGGCAGCTATGCTGGCTGCCATTTGGCATCTGAGAGTGGTTATCGCCTGTAAAGCCCTTCGTGACAGGGCCTGGTCATCTAAGGGACTGCCCATCTTGGATAGCTTCTGCCCCTCCTGTATGAACGGGCAGAGCTGGCATTCTCCAGGCCCCACCCACCTGACAGGACCCCAGAATTGGGCCTTTTCTGTTGCAACGCTTGTCCTCTGGCACAGTGTCCTCCAGAGATCCGTATGGCCCCCACCTGGAGTTGGCTTTTCCCCCAGGCCTCGGGTGAGGGCGGGTGGCAGTCCTCTGCTGGTGTTTAGGGCTAGGGTTTGCTTGAATCGTTCTGGATGAATGTGGTTCTTTCCTTGGTTGACTTGGTTCTTGCTGTCTTTAATGTGTGCCATAAAGAGTCTTTATGGAGTTGGGGGTTAGGGTTAGGGTCAGAGTCTTCTGAATTTGGCAAATCCAAAAGAAAAACCTCTTAAACCGAAATAGCAACTTTTAGTGTGTTTCAGTGAAATTTCCAGGCCCTTCTCTCCTTCCTTGCTTTTCTTCTGCATTGCCGGTTTTAACTCTTTGCTTCTGAAATACAGTTATCAAAACTGAACTCCCAGTTCCAAAAAGGCATGGAGGGAGCACATTGCTTGCTCTTCTGCCACAGTCTGGGGATTCAGAAGGCCCCCCCCCCCAATTAAAATGAGAAGAGGGACCCTGGACACTTGTTCCTGGAGGAGACCCCTCCCCGTGGGTGACAACTCCTGCCTGTGATGCTCCCAGAAGAGACAGACAAGATAGGACACTCCCGTTTTTCTCACTTTGGAAGCTGAAGTGGCAGAACGTGTCTTTAGAAATATTCTTGAACATTGTAGTAGGTGTAAGGTATTGCTGCTCCTGCCAAAATCTGCAGTTACGGCTCCCCCGGGCAGAGCTACGATTTGCTGTGTGCTCCCCAAATCCTCCCCCCCGGGATCGGTCTGATCAGCCAAGGGATGAGCGTTGTGAGGACAGAAGAAGAGGGAGTCCAGGCCTGGCGCTATTCGTATTCTCAGGGAGCTTTGCTCAAGGTTTGGGCCACGGTCTGACCTGAAGAGTGAGCAGACCTGAACTGGTAGCACCCCCAAATGACAGCCAAGGGGGAAAGGAAACGGAATGCTTCAGGGAAGGAGTCTGGGGGACGAATGACCCTAGATGCTTTTCTCACGCCTGCAAGTCGACAGATAGACAGGCTCCATCTGCCTTTAAAGGTCCTCTCTCTCTTTCTCAAGGGTGTGATACCTGGCTACTTGAAGGAGCCGTTCAGCGCGAAGGCTGCTCCTGGGTTCTCTCCTTAGACTAAGCCCCGGCCGTCTTCCTCCTTTGCTCAGTGGAGGAGATCTTGGAGGAGTTTTTCTTGTGCCACCTCAGGCTCTGGGGGGCTTTGGGGACAGCCCCCAAAGGCAGACCAACCCCCTGGGGTTCCCTAGCCCTGCATTAGCTCCGCTCCCTCCTTTACTTCCATCAATGTGGGGCAGCTGGACCCTAACTTTCCTTTTCTTGTCTCTCCATCTAAACTTTGTGCAGCAGCAGAAACGGCCTGCTCTGGATCTGCGGAAGAACGCGAAAGGCAGAAAAGCGGAGCCCCAGGCGTCCCGTGAGTAGCATGTATTTGCGTCCCGACAAAGCCCCTTCTGCAGGCCGGAGGAAGCAACTGGAAGCCCTTCGGCTGATGGGAAGGGCAGAGTGGGGCGGCCGTTAGCAAGTGCCGTGACTCACTGGAGTTTTACCCCAGCTGCCCTTTGGGGTGCAAAAGACACCAAACCCAAGACCTCGGCGAAGGGTCGCATTCAAGTGGCCGCAGCCCATCCGCTGGGCTGAACGTGTCATGAAAAGAGAGGGAAAGGTCTCAGGCTCTGTAAAAACGGCTTTCCCACAGGAGAGCTTCAGGCCCTTAGCCCGGTCGCTCGTCCGTGTTCAGGAGGCTCCCGGGCCGCTGCCAGGAAGAAGCAAGGCAGGCCTCCCAGAAGCTTGCAGAGCTGCTGCCAGTCAGTGCAGGTTCCCTTGGTCTCTTCACAGAGTACAAAGCCTTACGGTGGCTCCATAGCCAAGAGATGATCGTCTTTGGTGGCCAACAGCATATTTTCTTTTTTTAAAAAATATAGTTTTTATTGATTACAATAGTAAAAATTAACACAAACTAAAGTTAGAGAAAGAGAATAGAGTAGAAAAAAAGAATAAAGAGTACAGGAGAAAAGCAAGAAAGAAGAAAGAACATAATAAGGAAAAAGAAATGAAATATATAAAGAAGTGACTTCCAATCTTCATCATAACAAGTATAAACAGGTTTAATAACTCTTTACCCCCTGTAAGGCTACAAATAGACATCTCTTCATCCCTTATCTATAAGCAAATCCATAAAATGTCAACTTTTCAATTCTGGTGTCAGCAAAAAGTCCATAAAGGTTACCAGAACTTTGCAGAAAAATGTCTTATTTCAATCTTGATCAAATAAACCAACTTTATATTCCTTCCTTTTACTTTTAACAATCTTAATCTTTAATTCAATCAAATATTGTCGTAGGATTTGATTTCTTTTCGATTCTTCTTTATCCCATTGCAGATTTCTTCAAGACTTTGAAAAGCCTGTTTTGTAGATTCAATAATAAAACATTTTCCAGGTCATTCTCTTGGTTTATCATTTGTATTTCCCTTTTAATTTTTAAAACTTCAGCCAATTTATTTTGTATATCCAGAAAGCATCATTTTCCAAATCATTCTCTTGGCCTGTCATTTGTAGTTCCACTTTTAGTAGTTTCTCTATCTTGTCAGATAAAATTTGTTCCACATCTATCATTCCTTCATTAACATCTTTTGGACATAGTCTATCCATAGAAGATATTACCGATTACTGATATTACATCATTACTGACACTGTTGATACTGTAGTTACTAATTTCTGGCTTCATTCTTCAAAAATCTCCTTTAATGTTTCTGATATTATAACATTTTGCATCATTTTGTAAGTCCCAGTGTCAACTGACATAAAAGACAGGCTTGTATTTTTTTTCCCTTCTGCTTAGAATCTTGAGTCCCCTCTAATGTCCAGTTTATAAAATTATAAAGTAATTTATTTTTGTCATGGCTTACAACAGCCAGGATAGCCAAAATAAGTCTGTTTCCAATGAGAAGCTATTTATTTTTTATAATTAATTCCAAAGTCTTATAGTAAAAGTCAATATTCCAAATTTATCTGGATCCTTAATCCGTTTATAACTTTCTTAGATCAAAATCTTATTTAGCTTTTGGCTGTTTATTTCAAATTCTTTAAGTTCTTAAGCTTATAATTAATTTTTCTTTTGTTCAGAGTTGAAGATAAACTCACCCGATGAAGACTTTTCAGACTTGTTGTTCCGAAGGTCTGTAATAGCTTTAAGGTGGTTAATAGGCAATTTCCAAAAGTGATTAGAAAGTGAGGTTTGCAAACTTAGTGTCCTTTAAAAGGCTCTGTCATAGTTGTGAGCAAGATGGCTGATCCCGTTTCTGGCACTCAAACCCACAGAAAACCACTGTCCTGCAGTCTCCTCGTGAGGACCAGCCATCCAGAACACATGTTGGCAACCTCCCGTCCTCTCCTTATCCGGAGGGGTTCCAAGGAACTGGTCTACTCACTGGTTCCTTGGTCTTTGCCTCGGTCATCAGCTCCACTTTCACGGAGACATCTTCAGTTCGCCATACCATCCTTGGAAGTTGAGAAAAGACAACAGCATATTTTCTTAATGCCACCCCAGATGTGGAGTACAGTTCAGAAAAGCTTCTGTAGACGTAGTGGTCTTTACTATGAGACTTATGGCAACTTTTGCTGCAATAGGTTAATTTGCTCCTCCTCTAGGGGAAAAGGAAAACAGGAAAGAAAAAGCGGAGAGGGGGGAAATGGAGAATTTTCTCGTGTGGACAACATCTAGGGATGTTGCCTTTTCTTAGAGGGAGGAATCAGGTTCCTGATGCAAATATTTGCTTCTGCTGGACTGTAAAAACAAGATGGCCCCTTAACCTTCTCTCATTCTCCAATATCTGGACGTGAACAAATAACTGATGATAACAAGAGCGTCTGCTGCAGAAAACTGAAATTTGAAAGAAAGCTACTTGCTGTAGAATGGCTTAATAATAGCACGCAGAGAAGAAAGACATTTCTGTGAATTTCCTCAGCACCCCACCATGTATTGTGTGTCATATGACAAAATCAGCACTAATCCTGGATTAAAATAGGACAAGCCTTCCATAAAGCCCAGAATTCACAGTAAAACTATTCCAGGTTTTCTTTTCTTTTCCCCCTCTTGACTTTGTGGAGGACATTAAACATGTAGAGAGATAACAAAGCAAGCCCTTTGAGGAAGGACATCTACAGATCCAGCTTTCTCTGCTTCAGGGGGCAACCCACGGTCGGACACCCGTGACCCCTTTTCGTGCCTCTGCGCCAGAAAGGGAATTCAGGAATGTGACGTCGTGGAGAATCTGTGGCTTAGATTCCATTCCATTGTTCTCCACAGGACAAGAGGGTCTGGAGTGTCACCTGGCCCCTTGCTAGTGGTCACCGTGGGGTCATCATTTACTGATACTCTTCTAGAGCCCAGAGGCTTTTCAGAATTGTGTTATTCTCAGTGGTGCCCATTGCCCTTGTAGGAATGATGCTTCCGCACCTCATCTTGGGGAGGATTCTTCTCCCTGGTCTCACAGAAGAATGGGGTTTGCCCCCTCCTTTCATTCCCATTGCTACCCAGGATTATCTGAGAGGTGGCTTTCCACCACACCTCTCCCCTGGCTTTCTGTTCTCCCTGCAATCCAGCCGGTCCTGCAGGCGAGACTCAGCATCCCCTCTAATGTCTGCCGCACTTGCTCCCAGACATTGTCTGCCCTTTGCTGTGCAGTTGAGGCTTACCCCAGGAGCTGTGCAAGATTCAGGGGCATCCACAGGTTCTGTTATCTGACAGCTTCCTTCCTGGAAATGCATCTCCCTCTTCATTATCTGGACCCTATTTTGGGGGACCAGGCTCCTCCATCGCCTTCGCAAAGGTGCTGCCCGTCCTTCAAGGCCAGCGGTTCCAAGCAGTCTACAGACCCCCTGGTTCTTTAAATGGCCCCTCGGGACGCCTGGCCCACCTTGGCAGCAAATGCTTGACGAGAACCTGCCCTGCCCGAGCGCTTGGGGACACTGCGTCTTATTTGAGGGCAGGATGGCGGCTGTCCTTTGTCCTCCTTCATTCCGTGACTGGGGAGGGACGTGGCCCAACTGGGTGCCGTGCTTGGGACCGTTCAGTCAAGCGAGATGCCGTGAATGATCCGCCCATCAATCTCACAGCATCGGGGAGGCTTCCCTGGTCCCCAGAGGGCAGCCCCAGGAGGGAGGCCTGGCCTGGCACAAAACACTGCTCTCGGTGAGCTTCTGACTGAGGAGAACTGCCCCCAGCCCAGACAATCTCATGACCCTCTGGAGAGTTTTTATCTTCCCAATTACCCTTTTCTTTTGGAGCGGAGGCACATTTCCAGAGCAAGCCACTGCCGTTTTTATTTTCTGGGTGGGACGCGGAAGCTGCCTCGCAGAGAAAGATGCTGCTGACTGGGAAGCGCCAAGGGAAGGCCGAGCCCGGGTGGGCTAAGCCAATTCTTCCAGGATCTGCTCTTCGAAGAGGAGCGCCGGAGCAACTGGGCAATCTGGCCCTGCCTGGCCGGGGCCCATTTTGAGTGGGTGGGAGCAAAGAGCTCCTCTTGCCGCCCTTGCATCGAGATTTCTTTGGGGTGTTCAGAGACCTGTTTCATCCTAGCCCAGGAGAAGAAAATGCAGATCCTTTCACAGCCTTTGGGTGGCCAGTTTGCAAGAAGATGGCATGTCTGTTCCTCTTCTGTTGGGCTGGTTCCCTTTCCCCTCCTGTTACCCCAGACAGGTATGGGAAGGGTGGGGAATGGCACCATGGGGTACTCCCCGTGCGTCTCTTGGGTATGGACGAGTGGCAAAGCGGCCGTGGCTCCTGCACAGCTGAGCCCGCGTGGCTGGAACGGCTGGCCGAGTCCTTCTGGCGAGGCTTTTCCAGGCCCCCCGGTTCCCTGCCGTGGGGCCAGGAGAGCCCTGCTTTCTACCTGCTGGGCCATTTATTTCCTTTTTACTCTCGTCTGGGGGTTTTAATTGCAGTTGTGCATCAAGCTCTTTAGGAAATAAAAATATGTCCGTAGAAGACATCCCTGCTCAGAAACAGATACCCTGGTGGTCGATCTAGAGCTACCATTCCTAGAAAAGCAGCGAGAAGCGATGGCGTCTGAGTTGTCCGGGCCGTTGTAAAGCCAGGGAAGTGCTGCTGCAGCTCAGAGGACCGTGGGGAGCCCCGAGCACGGCGGGGAGCTCAGTCGCAGGCAAATGTCGTTGAATTGCTCGGCTCCTCGGAGGAGGGTCTGTGTCTTCGTCCGCGCTTTAGTAGCGCAGGACCGGAAAGGGAGACTTCAGCGCAGCAGCCTCCGGGGTGGCTAACCTCTGCCAGGCGGCTCGGCTGACGTGGGGCTTGTCTTTCTCAGGGCCGCGGATTAAGCCCTTGATGCCGCGGGTCAGCTCCTACCTGGTCCCCGTCCAGTTCCCCGCGAGTGAGCCTCCTCGCCTTCAGATGCCTTCGAGGCCACCTCTGCCCGCAGCCCGGGCGGCCTGGGGGGCCGTGCAGATCCACAGAGGGGAGCGCGCCGCTCCAGAGGTCAGTCTCCCACACCCCCTCACCTTTCTCTGGGTGCTCCGGCTGTCTGGGGCTGGGCCGACAACTCGTCCCCGTGGAATGGGGCCCGGCTGTCTCCAAGGCAGTTCCCCCATCCGTACGTGGCTTGCCAGACTTGAGGCAGGGAGGGCTTTGCCTTGCAAGAAAGAGCTTAGAGTGTTCTGGAAACTGAGCGGGACCTTGGCAGGAAGTCGGTTTGTTTTCCCTGCCCGTTTTAGGACAGAGGTCTCTCCCCACCTCCTCGGCACTTGGTCCCCCCCTTAAGGCAGTTTGGTCTCATCCAGTCTCATGAGACGGATTCCACATCAAGACTGCCCTCAAACGCACAGGCGCCACTGGCGATGGATTAGCCTGGATTTGATATGACGGCTTGGCAAAGCTTCTTGCGCTCGTGGGGTGTAGTTGTGTTTGGATGGTTCCTGCTGTGAGTATTTGTTTTCAAATTTATCTGAATAAAAAGTTCAGAGGATGGCTACAGAGCCAGTCTGAATAACAATCAAAAAAAGATTGGTAGGAAAAAAGAGCAAGCCAATTCATATGCAACTAAAATCTCAGATGCATTCATGCATCGTGAAAATTTGGTTATTCTTAACTAGTTGGTTAGTTTGTGACACTCCGTTTGGTAGTTTGGAGTGCAGCGTATTTTGCATTCTCAGAAAATGGGTTGATGCTCTTCCCAGGCCCACAGCATTGTGCAATACGGGATCCCTGACCAATACATAGATTCCACAGAAGTTGTTGGAGATCCCTCTTCGCTCAAACTGCAGCTCTAATACCAGTTAAAAGGGAGGCTAAGAACGACTGACAGTTTGAGAGGACAGAATAAACTTTGTCCGGAGCCTGAAGGATCACTAGCCACCGGGAGAATGTCCAGAAACGAAGGGTGTTGTCAGCTTCTTCCTTTCCATGTTTGTTTTGCAGATCCTGCGCTCCAGTGAACAGCCGGTCCTGTTGCCTCCTGCAGATTCCATAAAGGAGGAGAGGGACTGTGGGGAAGCGTCCCCCTCACTGACCCCCCATCAGTCTCTCGAGGAAGGCGCCTGTACAGACAGCGGAGAACCATCCACTGGAGTCCTGAGTGACAGTTTCCATTGCCAGGAGTTAACCTCCTCCTTCCTCCCCGCATGGCCTGTAAAGGAGGAACCAGCCCAAGGTGGTGAAGAGCAGAAGAACGTCTATGTCCGGGCATCCCCCATGAAACAAGAGAGACAGGCTACAGATCTCAGATCAACCCCCCAGAGCACGCTGGTTATAAAGAGGCAAGAACTGGGCAGATCCAGAAGGAAACAGCACTTAGCCCTCTCTTCCTCAGAAGAACCAGTCCTCCTCCTGCCCCTCAGTAGTGGCTCAAGTTCATTCCCGATGGGGCACAGTCCTCCTTCCACTCTGGAGGAACCTCTAGGAAACGTGCCCCATCTTGCCTGTGGTCTGGGGGGAGAGGGCTGTTTTAAGACTCCAGTGAAGGAGATTTACTGCAAACTGCCAACTGCTTCCACCCCCAATAAAACACCCATAACCACCCCATCTCTCCTGCCGGCTACCGACCAGTGGAGACTGGCCCCTTCGGTCAAGGAAAGGAGTGATGTTGATTTCAGCCCTCTGAGACCTCCTCCACTGCCATTCCTGCCCTTCCAGGATAATTTAGATCTTCTGGGGTTTAATGAGACTCCGCTGAGACAATCCCTGTGTGATTCTCCCCAGCGTCCACTTTTAAACGCAGAAGCTGGTGAAATAGTCCCTGGGCTCTTGACCAGTTCTCCCACATCCAGCAAGGTGGCTTCTGAGCTTCCAGGGGACAATTCCCTTCTGGAAGGTCTTATCTTGGATACCATGCCTGATAATTGGAGCAAAATCTCACTAGATGTCAGTTTTCCGGACACTGAGAATGACGACCTGGAGACTGATCTGAGCTGGTCACAGTTCCTTCCTCAGCTGAAATGACCAAATCTGGCTCATTGCAAATGACCTCGTCTGTCCGCACATTCAGAAGACCCCGCCCCATATCCCAGAGGCACTTCAGCAAACATTGCTGTTGATTATCTGCAGAGGTCACTCGTATGAATGATCAAGGAAGCCTCGGCCATGAGGGCTGAAAGAAAACTCCCCATCCTGTTTTCTACAGCATCTTTGTAGATGATGGCCTTGGCAAATGTAGGACACTCTGTGGGTGACCAGATGCAGAGCTCCAGGACTGTCAGTAGTTTTGGAGAGAACTGGAGGTTCAGCTGGAGGAAAGTTTCATCTACTAAAAGATGTCTCGGCCACGCAAATGACGTCTTATATGGCCACGAGCCCTAGGTGTCAGTCCCTTGATGCTCTGGGGGTGATTGCTTCTCCCCCCGACCCCGGCCCATTTTGTTCCAATAACAGGAGCCTGATCTGGACAAGCCTCATCGATGCCTGGAGAGCCTCCTCAAGTCAGGCTCCCGCTAAAGGCCGCCAGGCGGAGCCGGAAATCAGTAAAGATGGCGCCTCTTTGTGGGGCTCCTACCGCACAGCCTAAAGGGGCTAAATAAGAGGCATTTTAAGGGGGCACGCTTCGCTAACGCCGAGGTGGGGTTCGCTTATCTAGAAGCGGCTGCATTTTAGGTCTAGCCAGAAGGTCTGGGCTGCGTCTGCACAGATCGCCAGCGCTCAAGGCCCCCGCAGTAGCTCTGCCCCGCCGCGCCAGCAGGCACAGGAGGCTTGAAGGAGAGCCCGGGGGCCGCTGCTCTTCTGCTTTCGAGGACCGCCGGAAAGCTGGGCCTGCCAGTTCGGCCAGGTGAAGCAAGTTGTCTTCGTGGGGGCGGAGCGCCGGAAGCACGGAGGCGTCGCGCTCCTCGATTTGGGCCCTTCCAGTTGCCGCGATAGTCTCCAGCAAGTACAGCAGCGGGGCAGGGCTCCAAAGACAGGAAAGGGGGATCCACCCACGCCAGCTTCGAAAGAGGGGGGCTCTCCAGGGAAACTGTCCCGCCGGCTCTCCTAGGGCAGGACCAGAGCCACGTTCAGCCACCTCAGTGCCGGTCGCGTTCACGGTCCTTGTAGCAGCCTATGCAATAAATGTCTGTCCTTCCACGTGGCACGTTTTCTCAAAATCCTCCTTTGGCCTCCTCCAAGGCAGGAGCGCAGAGGAGGGCCCGCTTAAGCGAGGCCTCGATCCCTGGGCTCCAACCCGCCGCTTCCGGCTTGAAACCAACGCTGGTGCTCCAGAACAAGGTCCCTGTCTCGGAACGGGATGGGGTGTTTCAGGCAGCCTTGATTCAAGCCGCCGGCGGTTCCGGCGCTGCAAATCGGATGCGCTGGGAAATGGGGACGGTGGTCTCCGAAACGTGGCTGGCCGGAAGAGCCGCAGACGGGCTGAGGCTGCTGCGGTTGCTGGTCGGGCAGGACGCTGCCTCCTGGTCTCGAGGGAGCACGCGGCCTCTCCCGAGTGCCCAGCCCCGTTCTCCGCACGGCCCGTCCGTCCTGAGCACGCCCTATTTCGGCCTGTCCCTTTATCTTCTCTGCCCCCTCCAAGGCGAAAATTTCCCCCCGCTCGGGGGTGGCCCTGCAGGCCGATTCCCTCAGGCCCGGCTGGCCAGACTGGTGGGAAGGTAGGCGGGGGGGCCGCCGTTGCCACAACGCTTGCTTTCATGGTCGCGTCTTCTGCTTTCGACCAGTCTGCTCAGCTGCAGTAGCACAGCATCCTTTCCCAAATCTACGCCGGGCAGCCGTTCTTCTAAATGTTCTGAAGCCCCCATCCATACACACGATGATGTCGTTTTCTCATGAATTCTTAACTCTGGAGGATCTTGGAACATGAATTCAGATAATAGCGCAGTATCCTTCACTCTGATGTTTCTATTCCAATTTCTGCATCACCCTGGCTTGCAGTTAGCTCACCCGATGTCTGCCCAAATGTAAAGCTGGCAGCAATAAAGTCCCCTTCGAATCACCCTGATCCCATGTGACTTCCGTGTAGTTTTCACGGCAACAACATGAAGGTGGCGGGCCACTGCTTCCTCCGGGACATTCTTCCGACTTCCCAACACAGCATCCAGTCCTGGTGGTCTCCCATCCAATCACTTCTGACCCTGCTGAGCTTCCCAGCCCAGAGGAGATCCACCAGGCGCTGCCCCCTGCTGAGACCCAGGCAAACTGCAGGTCGAGAAGCTTCTCCGGGCTGAGGGCCTCGATGCCGTTTGAGCAGCGTGCCCCGAGGAGCCCTCCCGAAGGTGGCGAGTGTGGAACCAGACCCCACTGACTTGCTTATTCAGGGAGACTTTTATGCGCTTCAGCCTGACCGACCCTAAGGGGCAGAGTCAGGCAATAAAAGAGTGAGCCTTACGTCCACGTCGAACCCAATTTGTCTGCAAAGTGTTGAAGGGGCTCTCAGGTAAATCTTGGCTGCTTTCAGGGGTGTTTAAAGCTTGTGCTGAGCAGCCCGTGAAGCCAAGAGGGCCTCTCCTGAGGGACGCCCTCCGCACCGGCTCATCGGTGGTCAGAACAGCCTCGGGACTAAAACGTGTTGTTCATTTTTTTTCTTCTTACCCTTTTATACTTTTCTATTTCTTCTATGTTTCTGTAGGTTTTTTAAAAAAATCTTTGTAAAATCATCTTTTAGTAAAATAAATAAATTAAATAAATAAATGTCTCAGGAGGATCGGATGCCCCCTTTTAAGTAAGCTTTTTTCTTAGCAGGGTGGCTTTCGGGGAACATCGTAGGCTGAAGAGGCTTTGTCTGGGGAGATCTCAGCCCCAACTGACCCAGCTGCTCCCTGCGCTTCACTCGGGGCCGCGGTCCCTGATCCCGAGGCCGGAGCACCTCCGGAGACTCAGAGGCTGAGGCCGGGCGGTCGAGGGCTGGCCCGGGGTTAGCGCGTGGCTCCATCTGCAGCCTTCAAGGCTGCTGCTTCTGTGTGTGCCCGGACCAGTCCCTGCAGGTTCCCTGGCAAGGTCTTTTCAGAGCCGTTTGCCCGGCCAGCCGCCTCCTTCCCGGGGCCGAGGGAGGGAGTGGCGCAGGGTCACCCCGCTGGCCTCGCGCCCAAGGCGGGACTATCGGTCACATCTTTGTGACGGCCACAGAGCAGCCCAAGGAGGGTGGGGCACAGCCACGGGCTCAGAGCGACCTGTGGCAAAGGCTGGATTTGAGCTGGTCCTCTGGGCCCTGGTTGCAAATACTTGCTAATGGCTGTCTGAGATGCACGGGATTACTCTAGGTCAGGGTTAGGGTTATGCGTTTGCAGAAAGTTAATGCTGGCTTAGGTTAGTTTCCATACTGAACTTCTAGGTTACACGCGCTGATCTTGCCTTTCACCGAACAGCACCATAAGATGGGAACAGGCAATCAGCTACTGGTTCTGGGAAGGAAAAGCTGGTTACGACTGGGAAGCAAAATGGAAGCCAAGGAACATTTTTAGCCCCCATCCCTGTGCAGGAAGATGACCTGGTCACCTTTTCTTCCTTCAAACCTTGGCTGAAGTCACAGTATCACAGGATGTGACATCACAACTAGTTGCTGTGGTAATTTATCAGTGATGAAAGTGAGAAAGCCAGCTTTGTAGAAGGCAGAGAGAAGGAAAAGAAGACGCAAAACCCACAGAATAAAGGCAAGTGATCCTCTCTGCTTTATATGTGCAGAAATACAGTTTTCTTTTTTCAGTTGCATAATTCAGTTTCATAAAAATATTCACAAAGCCCCACTTGCTGTTTGAAACAGGTTCTTCCCAAGGACCTTTGGGGTATACAGGCCTATAGACCATAGCTATCTACGGTGTGGCTCAGCTGATGACCCATGCATTAAACCTTGCAGGGTTGGGGCAACCAAACAGCCCCCAAGAATGATCTTCACAGTTAGGGCACGGTGGGGGCTGTTGGGGGTAAAATATTTTTCTATTTGTTGCAAAAAATGAAAATCTTCTGATTGTACCACACAAGAGTCTGGTAGAAGCCATTACGTCTTGCATGACGTGGCATCATTGTTCAGATACGTGCCAACGATACGTGCCATCTGTACACTGATGTCCTGCTGGGCAGGATACCATCTGACCCCCTGCAGATGCCCATCGGAGTAAATGGTCAGCCGCGATTAGCAGCCTTCAAGCTGTAATCTCTGCAGGAAGGGAAGCCTGTTAGGCTGGCTGATAGTCAGGTCCATCAGAAGCTTTCAATGAGAATTCTTTTCACCTTCCCTCATTGATTGATTGATTATTGATTGATCACTTTTATATAGTCGCCCATCTCAGAAAGAAGTGACTGGGTGGCGTACAACACTCGGTTAAAAACCCATAAATACATATAAAACAATCATTAAAACTAAATTTTTAAAAATTAATTTTAAAAATATTAAAAATTTAAATTTGAGGAGATAGTTACAACAATCCAGAATTCAGTTATCAAAAATCTTATCCAGTGGAAAGGCTCTCTTATAGTCTTCATCTTTACCTTGGTTCAACATGGAGCAAATTTTTGTTTGGCTTAATAAAAAGATTGAATAACAGATGTACTTACTGTAATTTTGGAACAAAAGAACAATACTTACCACTTGACATTGCCACCAAGGTGAACGCTGTAAAACATTTGTGACTGCTTTGCAATCCAAGATGTGCAAAAAGGATGAAATAGCCATTCAACTGCGGTTCCAGTAGCAAAGAAGGGCGTTGTCTCGAGATGAGGTCGATGTGTTTGGGCTGCCAAGAGAATCCCATGCCAGATTCCCATTCTCTAACCTGTCAAGATCATTTAAAATTTTACTTCTGTCTTCTAGAATATTGCCTATCCTGCCTATTTCGTTTCTTCCAAATTTTATAAGCCTTTCTTCACTCATGTCATTAATAGAACTATTGAAGAGTAGAGATCCCAAAACCCATCCTCCTGGCACCACAGTTGATAGCGCTCTCCAGTAACGAGGAAGCACTGAAGAGCACTCTTTAAATAGGATTCTTTTTCCAGCCAGCCATGTATCTACCTACTTGCTATGCCATCCAGCCCACACTTAACTAGCTTGGTAACCCACATATAATAGGGTGGTGGTGGTGTTTTTTGCTGAAGTCAAGATATATTATGCCACATCACACCCACAATCTATTCAAGAAGTTACCTGATTTCTTTTTAATTATTTTTTACAAGATAGCTTTAGTCCGGCAACTTTTGAAAAGTCCATGCTGACTTGCTGCATTGTTTTCCCGATCCTTACAGATGAATCTCTGGTTTGCTCTAGAATTCTCCCAGATGTTGATAGCAGACTGACTGGTCTGTAATTTACTGGATGTTCCTTTTCCCCCTCTCTGAAGTTAGGGACAGTATCTGCTTTGCTGCAGTCATCATCAAAGAACAGCTATGGTGAATCACCAAGGACTTTTTAGGATTTAGGAAGGAAACACAACCACCTTGAATCTCAGGTGACCTTTTAATCCATCTCCCACTCTATGGGAGAGTGCAGGAAACAGAAGGACTTTTACCACTAAATGCCCAGCCATGCAAATGGAGTTGAAAGGAGAGATTTGGCTTCTGGGACCATGGTCTGAAACATCCAGATGATACACTGGCAAAAGATAAATTTTTTCTCACAAGGGTTAGTAAAAATTTCTTCACCGCAGCATGGAGTTTCTGCTCAGGATGGATTGCAGGTGGGGGGCATGAAGATTGTGAAGAAAGGCCTGATACAAAGACTTGGACATTGTAGGAAGAAGTTGGAACGTTGCTGCAATGGAGTGGCTTAAACAACTCAGTTTAAAATAATCAGGAAGAACATTGGCTCATAACAGTCACGACCTTCATTGTCTATGCAGCAACACTGCAGTGCACACATCTTTACTGGAGGTTTTTTTGGCATTTATGATAGCAAAGCCCACAGGATTCAGTTTAAAGACCCTGCGATCGTGCTCCCCATTCTCATGCAATGCCACAGTCCATCTTCTTGAAAATTCAGACCATGGTCCATGAAACTAGATCTTTCCCGTCAAGGATTAGTGCAAGGTTGTTCTTAACCTGAAGATGGTCTAACATCTACCTCGACTTGACAGTCTGATGCAAATAAAAAACAACCTTATGGCGCTTGTCCATACCAGCCTGTGTAATCCTGATCTTTCCAGTCCAAGGCCGTCACCCACAATTATTTTATTTATTTATTTGTTTGTTTGTTAAATCAATTTATACAGCTGCCCATCTCACCACAGGCGACTAGTTGCAGTTTTTGAATGATACAGCTGAAACTGACAAACTGGGTCCAGTGGTTGGTTGCTCATCTGCGGCCTCCATTGTCCATGACTGTGAAGAACGTGGGCTGCCCCGACATTCAACTCTGAAAGGCCGCCCTGCTGTAAGAGCCACATTCGGCACCTGCCTGGCCTGGGAGGTGCTGAGGTGAACAGCAACAGGGACCCGCTCAGTCGAGCCCCACCCCCAGCAGCGCCCGCCCGCCTGCCCGCCTCCGTGTCCCGCGTCCCTGGGACAAAGTGGGATTGGCGTCAGGTTGCAGCAGGTCCAACTCGCCACCCCGGTCCCAGTAATGCCAGGAGGGCCAAAGATATTTTACGAGTCGCTGGTTCTTAAGCTTTATGACTTATATAATAATATTTTGGAGAAAAGCATTTGATTGTTATCATTTAATGATTATATTATAGTGATACCCAAACTAAGCAAATAGTATACATCGTACTCAGATTATCAGCCTATCTCTCTGATAAATGTAGATACCAACATCCAGCCGTTCTTTTTTAACGAACGGGTTGCGAATCTGATCTCCTCAGTGGCCAAGAATGATCAAGATGGCTTTGTTAAAAGCAGATGTGGATCAGATAATGTTCAATCTGATTGATTTGGATGAAGATGGGGAGGATCAAACTGCAGATACAAAACTGGATCATGAAAAGGACTTTGATAAAAATTTATTGGCAGTATATGTTTAGCAGTCAGGCTAAGTTTGGGTTTCCTGAAGAATTTATAAATTGTACCTGGGTTCTGTATGCAGCTGCTTCATCCAAAGGAAAAGTTTAGGGTATTTTTTTTCATCCACTGTTTCCATTTTACAGAAGGACCAGGCAACCCTCTGGCTTTGAATACTGGTTTGGAACCCCTACCTGGTACCACCATCAGACAAGATTAATACATTCATGGATTACATAATAATGAATTAGAATATAGATTAGTATTATATTCTGAAGGCATTTTATTATTTATGCCTGCACTTCATGCTTCGATTCCAGCTTTGATGCATTTGTGAAATATGTTTGGGAAAAGAACAGGATGTTCAATTAGCTGGTCCAACTGATGCCAATAGGTAAAAATCCCTTTTAATTCATTAACCAATTACCAGTTTGTATTTGTAATTAATAATTAAGTATCTTGGGATTCTTATCCCATGTGATATTTTGCAGATAATCACTTTAAATATGATTAAACTATACCATGGGATCTCTTTGGATCTTGGTAGCTGGCAGTCTTTAAATCTTACCCTTTGGGGCAAGGTTAATGGACGTATCTCCTAGAATATTAGATATTTTGCCTGGGGAATAGCATGTATTTGGGGTGTACCAAAAGTCAGGCCCCACAGGCCAATCACAATATGTTTTATTCATTACCATTTTTTTTCAGGGAAAATGTTACTGTACTTAGGAATGTTTAAATGTCCTGCATCAAGCAAGGAAGGAAGTGTTTAGAAGGAAATGGATATGCGTGTATCTGTGTGTGTTTGTGCACAAAATATTTTCAAAAATTTGTTTCATAATTTTTTGTGGGGATCTTCAATACTGAGGGCATCACTGAAAAAGATGCAGCTGTTGAGATGGCAAAATTGACCTGTTTAATTAAGAAAAGACAATAACCACATTTGTAAGGGACTGGAAACACTTTATGGACTTCTTGCTGAAAACGGAAAAACATGTACTTGTGATTTATGGGTTTGGCGATCAGAAAGGGTAGATTATGGAAAGAAGGGAGTTATGATGTAACCTTTGAGCGAAAGGGTAAAATTCAAATGTATTTATAACGGCTGTGAAGAAGATCGGAAGTCATTTCTTTATATTTTGTCTTTCTTTTCCTCTTTTTTCCTATTTCTCTTCTTTCTCTTTCATTTCTTCATTCTTTTCTCATCACTTTTCCTTTACTTTCCTTTATTTTCTTTTTCTTTTAAATGCTTTTATTCTGTAAAATTTCTTGATAAAAATTAATTGAAAGAAAAAGAAAAAGATGCAGTTGTCCATTAAAGCTTTTATTTTTCAAAATCTTAAATTATTTGCATACCTATTGCTAGTACCAAATTTTGGAAAACTCTCCTTACTATAAATTCTCCTTCTTGGGCCCCTCAAGAATAGTTGGAGTATACCCTAAGATCAAAATATAATAGATTTCAAATAGTTCCTCTGCTATTATACTGACTCAAAGATTGTGGCATATCATTTTTAGAAAATGGCATTTCGATCCTCCTTCTCGTGCTAAGTTGAGGCTAGAGAGCCGGTTTGGTGTGGTGGTGAAGGCCCCGGGCTAGAAACCGGCAGATGGTCCGTTCTAGTCCCGCCCTGGGCACGAAACCGGCTGGGTGCCCTTGGGCCGGTCCCTCTCCCTCGGCCCCAGGAAGAAGGCGGCCAGGGCAAACCACTTCCAAAATCTGCAGGGACTCACTGCCAAGAAGGCCCAAAAAACCAGAACAAAACGGGTGAATCGGTTTGCTCTGCAAACGTTAATGCTGAATGGCATAAAGAATGAGAGATTCCTATTACACTTAGGCAATGGGAAGAGGTGTTAGCATCAATACCAAATTTTCAAAAGATCTTAGATTGTATTTTCTTCTGCAAAATGTTACAGACTTATTGGACTCCATTATAGTTGTATCGATAACACTAAATCATTGCTATTGGCTATGCAACAGTCATTTGAAGAAGCTTGTCCAGTGTCCTATAAGTGTTCTGTCTGGGGAGAAAGTTATTACATGTATTAATTCAACACTGAGGCAACATTTAATACTCCCAGGTGTTCATTTTTTTTTTTTTTGAGCTATGTTCCTATTGGATGGAAATTGACATGTGGACAAAGAAAATTGATTCTCCTTGCCTTGTTTATATCTAAAAGATTTAATTCTTCAGCATTGGAAAGTTAAACATAGGGCCCCAACAACTCAATATCTGCAAACTTGGCTAGCAACTTATGAATGAATCACTTATCAATGTAGATTAGCTACGGATGATCATAATGAAATATGGCTACCATTCACTGAAGTTTTATGTAGAACTTGTATATACGTATCTCTGAATATATCTGCACGGTTTTGTTTCATTTGTTTTCCTTCCTTCTTTGCAACTTTCTATGCTATTTGTTTCTCCTTCTGTTTATTTTTAATTCAATTAATAAGAGCATAATTTATTTACTTTTTTAAAAAAGGCAACACTCCAGTCACGTCTCCTAGAATGGTGCGGACCAGCATAATTCATTTTATTCTGAGCGTGGAAGTTCTGGACTGAAACTATGTACTTTGCTTCAAGCGAAGACCACCTTCCTGTACTCCATGCCTCTCAACACACGTTTATGGTTAAGGCTACTAAATTTGGCCATTCCCTTTAAACTGAAAAAAGAAAGTGTGTTATGAGATTGCTGAAGAGTCAAGGAGATGGCAGATTTATGAAGGGAGTATGACTGGGACACACAAGGCAGGACGCTTGGTAGCACATTGTAACCCTGTTGGAGCTTGTGAGGTCTATGAGCCCCTCTCTTTTTCCCACCTAGGACTTACCTGATGGCCTTTTCGAGATGTCTACATGGAAAGAGAGGCACTTCCTCTGTGCAGACAAATATATACCATGCTCAGGGTTTTCTCCCAGACCCTACCATAAACTCGCTGTTCAAAAACCTCCACACACAGATATCAAAATCAAGGTTTGCCAGAAAATCCGTTGCCCCCTTGAGGAGGCTGTTCTTTGGCATGTTTGGGGCTACCACACTTGGCTGGATATAGGGAGGCTGCCCCCCATCTACCGCCCAAGACCTGACAAACCTTTTGACAGCAACACGTGGCGATGGATCACTGCTCCCAGGAAACCTTCCATGGCCGAGCCACCGGTTCCACCTCCTTCGTGCATGGATGGGAACACCTACGTCAAGTTCATCGAGGGGGAAGGCTTGTTTGTGGACCACAGGCACAAGAAGAGAGTTCTGAGTCAATCACAGAGAGAACTGAGGCAGTGTGAGCAGCTGAAGCTGAGAAGCGAGTGTCGAGCGCCGCCTTTAGACATTTGGGGAAATATTGTACCTCCCAAAGACTTCAGGTGGTAAGCCGTGCGACTTTCCTAAACGTTTTCTTCCACCTGATACTCCTCAGACCTGACCCGACCCACCCGAAGCTATTTTTTCCATACGAAGGTCCCACAGAGCAGAGGGCGCAGCCATCAAGGCCTCGTTTGTAGAACCAGGGGATGGCCACTGTGTCAGGTCGCCCAATTTAGGATCAGCAATTATTCTGTTGATCGTGTTGTAACAACAGCAACCACAGCGGTCTGTTATGAAAATCCCTCTTCTTCTTTTTCAATCTTTTTCTGTCCCGCATTGTGCCTCTGACTTCCTTTTCTTTCCATTAGTTTCTCCTTCTCTTTAGTTAAAGAAATAAAGGCAGGGAAAATAGTTATATTTCCAAAATCATGTAGAGCACTTGGAGAAACTATGCAGCAACAGTTACAAAAACATGCCTTAAGCCTGGGAAATGAAGAAAGCATTAAAAAAACAACCCTCAACCTGGTCCCACCACTCTTCGAGGCTCTCTGCTACGAGAGCCTGTCTCAGCAAAGGAGCGTTCCCGTGAGGGTTGGGAGTCTGCTTCCTGGCCGGGACGACCCTGAATGGCTGACGTCAGTCTCCCCTGGAAAAGGAAGAAACTGCAGTTAAAGGCAAGAAGTAGGGACAGGAGGAAGGATGAGCTCTGCTAACGCTTTTCACTTCCACTTCTATGGAAGTGCGGAGGGTCAGTTGCGCTGGCTTCCAAAACGTCTCGGTGGGGACCGCAAAAGGGCTCCAGTACCCCGAGCAGGGATGCTCCAAAGGGAAGTAGCAGCTTCACGAGTTCCCTTCAATGCTGAGGATTTTGCAGTATCCGAGGGGACTCCTGGGTGGGTGGGCTCTGGAGGGGCGCTGGGCTTCATTTCCTTCTTGTTTTGTTCCTCCCCGTTTTCTCTTGTTGTGACTTTCCTGCCTTCGTCTCTGCTCTACTGCCCATTAAAAAGGGGTCCTGGTGCCTTGTGCTATTGTGGTCCGAGACTGTGTGGGGAGTTGGGGAGTGGTTCCCACGAGAGTTTCTGAGTTTCCCAACCTGCTGGTGGAACTCTCTGAAAATAGTTCCTCTTAGCGTGTATTTGCAATGGGGCCAGTCCTCGTCTCTCCCTTGGGCAGATGGTTTCCACCAGTTTAGGCTTATTCCTCATCCCAAGGAGACCACAGTCTTGGACAGTCGATTCATTCTTAGGCAGCCCAGCGAAGAATCATGGCTTCCCCGTGGTTTAGAATAGATCTGGCAAATCTGGCTCTTGTCTCAGCTTATTCTGCAATACCTCTAAGTAGTCGTCAGAAGATGCTGCACGAAGCTGGCTTCCTTTAGGCAACCAGTATAAACGGTAACCGTTGTTGTTGTGCTTATCTTTTGGACAGGTATAAGCATCTGCTTTCAGGGAAGAACCTGACTTCCCTCTGTGTTCAACTGCAGCCAGTCAGACCTCCTTCTCCAGAATGCTGGAATGGTCCCTGTCCAAGCGCCCAACCCCACTACGAAGATTCAGCCGTTAAGTTTGCTCTGAAGAACAGCAGCCCAATTTACCAGGAGGTAGTGGAAAAATACCAGGAACTGGCCCTTTTTGGGTGCCAGATTCGCCCGGGCCCTCCTGTCCACACAATAAACAGAGCAGCCTGAACGCTGCCCTTTGGAGCGGCTCTGAGCTGTTGGGAAGTCCAAATGTTTGGCCACGCAGCCCAGAATAGCCATCAGCAGCCCCCAATACTGTCCATATTCAAGGAGCATTCTAGGCGCGTACATCGGTTTTATAGTCCTTCCTTCTCGCAAGAGGATCCTGGGATCTCTGTAAAGGGAACTGGGTGATCGTACCTTGAGGGTCCTCAGCCACGATCGGCAATAGGTCAAAGGGCTGTGGGAATGTTAAGGAAGCAGCATTCTTACCATGCTAAAATGAGACCCTTTGTTAAGAGCTCCATATCAACCAGCAAACAGATGTTGATTAGAAATCGCAAGCCATCACTGGCATAAGCTATGTGCTTTTCTGAACTTTTCTCCCAAGCTTCAGTGCTGGATGCAACCTAAATGTGTTGGATTGTATCTTGGATATGATCTAAGGGGACTCCTCAAATTTCAGAGCTCCAGTAGCTGTGGCTGGTCAGTTGTAGCCCTTTTTTCAGTAGTGAGCAACGTCAAGGACATTCTTCAGCTTTTGAGAAATGTGCTCAAGTAACGGGTAGTTCTTCCCCACACCCGACACCTCATCCCCTATCCAGCGAACCCAATAGCAGCAGAAACACAACCAGTCCCTTCTGCTGTACTGGCTAGCCCAGAAACATTTGCATTTTAAAGCCTATTTTGTTTCAATCTTAAAACACTGAGGTCTGAAGGACACTGAGGAGGCCAGGTCGCAAAGTTTTGCATATGTTTTGCTGCTAAACATGTTTTTAATAAATTAATTAGAATGTTCACCTGCATTTGTTTCAAGCAAGGTTTCTGCTGGATATGGAATTGAGATTCCCTTGGTTATCTGAGTGAACCGGCTACTCTGGAAACAGACTGGAGGGAGCGAATGTGGCCCGGCCAGTTCTCTCGGACCTCTCAGCTGTTTTAAATTTGGTCATCACATAGACTGGACTTTGGGGACACTGTTCTGCATTTTCTGCCAGACTGTATCCAAAAAGTGATGCTGGAAGACTACAGTTTACCAGCGACCTAGGTGTCCCTGATGCTATTCCAAATATCTTTAGAATTGCTAGGAAAGTAATCAGGAGCTCTGAAGTGGAGTGCCTTCAATATATTGATGAGAGAAACTCTAATCTCCTTCAAGCTGGACGTAGGAACAGAAAAGCTCGCTCCTTACATCCAACCTGAAGGGGATTAGAGTTTAATTCAGCAGTGAGCTGTATAAAATCCAGACAAGATAGAGAGACTATTGGTCAATAGGAACTGAGATTCAGCGTATTCTGCAGGGAAACTATACTTGGGACTGGATGGGAGTGTGTAAAAGTCTGCTAGTTCTGCTAGGCCTTTTGGCCTTTTTAAGTACTATCAAAAGCAATAACTTTTTGAACAATCCAAAGAGAGAGGGCATCGGGGGCACTGTTTTCTAGAGGTTCTTCCTTTTAGGCTATGTCGAGAAAGTAGGGCTGGGGAGTTACTGTTTATTAGCCTAAAGGGTCTCACGGGGTTCTAGTTTGTCTCCCACATTGATGTTGGACCTGAGCTTTGGACTTCGACCAGTTTGCTTAGACCCTAATCAGAATACAATGCAAAACACTTACTTTCCATCTAACAGGGAAGGTAGAGTGTGAGAAAGCTATAAATGTAATATAACTTTATTTCAACAAAATGTTTTGACAATGTACTTCAGTGAGCAAGTGGGAACTCATTTGGCTTCTAAGACCTTGGCAGGGAGAGGAAATAAGGGAACTCCTTCCAGCTGCAGGAATAAAACCATGCCCAGATGGATGCCCATATGAAGTGGGTGGCACCAAAAACACCCCTGAATTTTGTAGCATCTTGAAAACGACCCATTGAGGTATTTTTTTAAATTAACAAAACAGCCCCTCTTTCCCTCTCCTTGTGTGCATGCGTGTGGGGTGGTGTGGGGAGATGGAACCCCTTCCTTTCAGGAGGCAGACGGTGCACTGACTAGCCCAAGGGACAAGCAGCAGCTTCTGCAAAGACAAGGGCTGCCTAGATATTTTTTTTCTTTTTTGCAACAGCAACGATTTTGTTGCCAGGAAAGGCTTCTTTTTCTGGGAGGGGCTGGTCCAGAGGCTGAAAGCTGCTTGTTCCAGCCTCCAGAACTTCTCTTGGCACTTTCTTAAGTGGTCTAAAAGCCCAGGGCTCAAATGGCTGACTCCATCCAAACAAGAACGCCAGGCACCTTCCCAGACATCTGGATTCCTCCCCCTCGTGAGCCCGCAAAAGGAAACGGAGGGCGGAAGGAAGCCCAGCCGGATGCCACTCGGTCAGCCGGAAAGGAAGCAAAGTCTGAGGACGGAGCTGGCGGGTTTGGGCCACAGCCCGCTCTGCCTCTCAGGGCTGGCAAGGCCTTTGGGCAAGGCAGGACCAGGCTCGAGTCACTGGCAGCCAAGGGCCAGGCAAAAAATGGAACCGAAAACATAAGCGTGATTTGCACATGTAGCACGCGTTGCTACCACATTTGGTCCCCTTTTCTCGGAAGGCACCTGGTTATTTATTGTCACCTTATGTCATAAAAACACAGTAGCAGCATCAAGAACAAACGACATCTCTTCTGAGCCACGTGGTTTGTCGGGAAAAGCGTTCCTAGAAAAAGTGTCCCAGAACAGGAGCAGGGAGGCTGACTTCAGGAGAGGCGGCCCGGACCTCCTTTGCTACCTGTCCGACTCATCGCCTTCAACCAACTGAAGAGCTCTGGTCCCAGCATAGATCCCTGGGGTTCTCCACCATTTTGCTCTCTCCCATGGGAGATCTCTCTGGGGGCAGGAGGCCTATGGGAAAAGGTGCCCCTTTCCTGATGCCAGGTGCCTCAGATTCATTTGACTTTTGTCCAAAAGCTGAAGGGAGATGCCGCAGGAGTTGGCCTTCATTTTACACCCTTGAGGGGTTGGCTGGGCTGAGAGAGAGAGACTGGCCCAAAGGTGGTCCCCGAGGTTAAGTGGCTGAAGATGGACTTGGATGTGGGTCTCCGTGGCCCCAGACCAACAACTTCACGCTCCACCACACCAGCACACCACACACTCTCTGATTGACCACAGAACTGGTTCAGAAAGCAATCTTGCTCCGAAATTAGCTAAAATCCTCTTCAAATCTTTCACCTTATATTCTTCTTGTGTTGGCACCTTATATTCGCCTTGTGTTGGCAACTGAGACCTCTGCAGTGCAAACCTAACCCGTTGGAAGAAAATAAGCCTCCACAGAATCTCTCGTGGATCCGTTTTCCTAATACTCCAATTTAGGGCTCATTCCTCATCTCTCTGAAGGTATCCCGGCACCTCAACGTGCCTAGCACCAGTCTAACAGCCTTCGCTCCAGTTGCGAGCGAGTCACAGGCCTGGGCGCCCACGGCTTCATTTCTTTGAAGCCGACCACCTTCCAGCCCCACCTTATTCTCTGTTGCTGGTCACAGCCTCCTGTGCCTTTTTCTGATCTCTTTTCGGGATCAGCTGTTGCTGATCCTGCAGGCAAACCAGCCATTCGTCCCTGACAGACGGCGGAGGGCGGGGATGAGTCCGAGGAGGGGGAACCAGAAGTGTCTTTCTCCTGGGCGGATTTCTCCAGGGAGCAACAGGCGCACACGCTTCCCTCATCCAAACCAACCCATTTTGAACTTGAAATTCAGGCTTTTGAGTTCTACCAGCAATTGTATATTCCTGATTAATCATGTTTATTTTAATATGTAGTGGTTAGAGTCAGTGAGGACTGACGGACAGGCATTAAATGTTCATTTCAGCCTCCCTGCTTGGAATGCCAGCCTTCATCATTGGCTACGAGGCAAGCAACTTGACCATGAAAAGGTCTATGGTAAGCTGTGGCCAGATCCGGCTCCTCTAAATGCCCAGTCCGGTTTTTGCGATCTCACCCATCGAGTTTTCCAGAGTTGTGGGACTCTGAAGAAAAGGCAGTGTTTGTTCATGAGTTACGAGCGCAGGGAAGCCCGCGTGCACCACTTAACACTGGGCTGGTCCTCACTGGTTATGTCTCCGTCTCACCTCCCTTCCAGGAGCTTCTCCTATCATCAGGTTTTCCTCACAGCAACCCTTCGGGAGATGGTGTTATTACACAGCATTGTGGAGGTAAAGAAAGGCCTGTTAGGGCAGCGTGACTGATCAAAGCCGAAAGAAACCTTTTTTTTTTTCCAGAGATCACTGTACTTCAGCTGGAACATGAGTTGGATTATATTCCTGGGTAGAAATACTGCAGGGAGTTGTAGCGTTTGTAGGCTTGTACAGTCATGCTGCAGAGAGGACTATCAATTATGAATGGAATTCATTCTTGAAGAGAAAAGCTTTTGCAAGCTGGACAGACCACAGGGAATAGGTTTATGAACTGTATTACAAAAATGCATTTTAAATGACTGATTTCCAATGTCACATGGTGACGGGTGGGCAAAAATCACTGCTTTACTTTACATAATGGCATCAAGCAATTACTGTCCAGCTATTACTCAACTTTTCTTTTTTCTTTTTTTGCAAACATTACAGCATCTTTTAGTGAGCAGTTTTGGCACTGCTGTTCAGAATGTAGCCCGATGTGATTCACCGTGGTATCGATTACTGATATTAATATTATTTTAGTCTGACTTTAGGGACAACAGTGTCCGGGAGTCACACCAAGCCTGCGAGTTTGGGACTAAGCTGCCTCGGAAGAACCGCGTGGTACAAAACGCACCTGAGCCTCGTCCAGGGTCATCTTCTTTAGCAACCACGACAGAGAATGCTGGGATGTCTCAGCATCACCTAGATGCCTTGCTGGGTTTGCTGGCTCCCGGGCTTTCTCTTGCTAAGAGGCTTCTCTGCGTGGCTTTGCTTCACACATGCCTATTGCTGGGCTAAGACCTGGGCCAGTCAACCACCAGGGGTTCCACCTAGTTTCTGTGGAAACCTCCTTGCATGCAGTTTCCGTTGCAGGAAAGCCACTAGACGTAACTCGGGCCCTGCACCATAGCAAGCCTGCCACCCAAAGGACAAGGAAATGGCATCTCAACCAGGGCAACATACATGCCTACGATGAATGAACCGACGAGGCTGCCCAGCGTGAGGAGTGCAGCTCTGGGTGGCTTGCAACAACAACAGTCCAAGATAAAAGCAAGCGATCAGCCTGGCTGACATTCACACAGCTCTCCCAATAAAGCTGTTCGTTCTGGCCCCAGCCTCTGGGGCAATGGCCAAGCCTTTCAAGCCTTCCTGAAGGCCAACAGGATTGGGGCCAACCAAATTACTCACTGTGTGTATTTAAGGTTGAGTTGCTCTTTTCCACAGATACTGTAAGTCAACAGATAATTCCGCAGCCTCCTGGAGGACCAGCTTTATCAGAAAGAACACAAAGGGCTCATTTGCCCAACTTGCTTGCCACACAACAAACGTGCCCCACTGCCCACCCAGCAAGACTCCATCTTGTCACCAGCCTGCTGCCGAGAGAGCAGAAGCCGGCCCATGCTGTTCTGGCACGAAAGTGAATAGAAACGGAAGAGGGGAGGACCTGAAGCAACCAGGTTGGGAGTGGTGGTCTGAGTAGCCACAACTGACCCACCAGGTCTGCTGTGGAGCTGTTTCCCTCCTCCTGGCCCCTGGGCTCAGCACGGGCACTGCCAGGGGTTTGGGCTGGAACTCTGTTTGACTGGTGAACCTGAAGCGGGCGAAGCCCTGAAATGGACAGGACCATCTCTGTCTTAATGCACCTGAAACGGAAAGTGTTCTTGAAGAGGACTCTTTGGTGCTTCTCCAGTGTTTGTGGCAGGAACTCCCTTCCCAGCAGCCGCCGCTCTGAAGAAAGCCCTGGACCCTCAGTTCCTTTTCCCAGGCACATTCACAGCATCATAGAAGCAATCTGGTAAAAAAGATGGCTTTAACATACAGCCCCCGTATTTCCTCTCCTTGTTTCCTCTCTTACCACCCTGGGTGATCAGAGCTGTATGTGATCAGAGCAGTAAGTTGTTGAGATTTGGCACAAGAATTGGTTAAGTCAGGGTTCCTCAACCTCAGCAACTTTAAGATGGCTGGACTTCAACTCCCAGAATTCCCCAGCCAGCCATGAGTTGAAGTCCACCCATCTTAAAGTTGCTGAGGTTGAGGAACCCTGGGTTAAGTGATTTCTCAGACTCCAGCATCACTTTTCTAATTGCTGCATCATGGCTGCACAATCTAGACAACCACTAGATGGCAGCCAAGAGAGATGGACATTCTGACTCTTTGCTGCCACCCAGCTGTCTGTAGGTGGATAGGTCAACCACCGTAGTTGGTCAATAATCGCTTTGGAGAAATTACATGGACGTGGCCAAAAGCATGCCACAGTGAACATCTTTCTCATGCACACTTTCTTGAACTCCATCTCCAGGAACTGCCAATCTCTGCCTTTACAGTAGCACATGGAGGAGCTGTGTGGGCATGTATGCAAGCACGGCCCCATTCCAGATGTGTAGGAGTGTCTGCAGAGCATGTAAAAAATGTAAAGATGGTGGCCACATACGTAAAAATGGGTGGAGGGTCAGGCTTATCATTGTGGCTGCCATCACCCTTCCAGATGTGTGCTGAGGACACAATGTGGGGCAGCGCAAGTTATCTTGATGTGACTTCTTCTGGATCCACAGCAAAATGGTGGTGTAGATGAGCCCAAACCAAAAATGTGTGGACAGCACTGCAGAAGCTGAACAGGGTCTTGTGATGTAAGCTTTATGCAGTGAGACCGAATAGGGCCAGAAGATCCAGATCCAGGTGCATGTCATGCTAGAAACTGTAGAGCAACTGGGGCTCTCTTCGCCGCTGGATGTGTTCACACAGAGGCTCAGCAACCTCGATTTGGCTTCCTGAACTGAGCTGGTGGTTGGCTCAACCTGATCTTATGAGGTTCTTCTTCTTTCAGCAAAGATCTGATCCAGGGTTCCTATGACCTTCGTTGATGCCTTTTTTAATCTGTCTACGTGCCAGATCTCATTTCTTATTTCTTCCAGAGGATCCCCTTGGGTGTCTATGAAATGATCCATGGTATTAACAGACTAGGAGTGGAGGGCTGAGCAGGAGAGATGGTCCTGGCAGCTCATAAAAATCCAATCTTGCTTAACAGATCCTCCAGTTTGGTGACCAGGACAATTGCTTAGCAATCTCCTTTCCAGAAGCAGCTGGGGTGATCCTGAGGAAGGGTTGGATTCATTTAGACTTCTCACCTGGGAGTATTCAGTTTCTGTGCTGTGGTTGCTCAGTCAGGAGTGACTTAGGGTGTCATAGCAACCACAATCTGTCCCAGGGGACCCTGGCTCCATAGATGCAGAAGGAGGTTCTCTCTGACTGCGGCTGGAGGCCTGAGGGTAGGGTTGGTGCATCACGTGGTTGGTTTGAGCCTTGGTATGAACAGATTAAAACTGCCCCTACCAGGGGACTCATGGATAAGTGGCTTCTTGATTGCAGCGAGATATTTTTGTGCCCTCTTTGTTGGCAACAGGGCCCAGCCCCTGACCAGTCTGAGGAGTTCTCATTGCTCTTTCGAGCTGCCCATCTGGAGAAGTTCATCCAACACACACTGAATATGTTCTCCTCTAAGAGGGCTTTTGATCTGCTGAGAGTGTTGATTGTTCTGCTGTACTAATTACTGTATTTCTGTATTTAAGGAAATATTGATGCTATATATTTATTTGAGGTCAAAAGAAAAACACCCTGAACCATGGCTGATTTCAAGGAGCTACACAGGGTCAGCCCTAGTTAGAAAGGCTGTAGGCTGCATGGGAACTCAAAGTAATTCCTGGAAGAAAGCAATAAAGAAACACCTCCATATTTTGGCCCAGGAAACTAAACAGACACGTCCATGAAGTCACCCAGTGGAAAGCTTGACTGAACAAAATTCAACAATTTTTATTTCAAATTTTATGTAACTGCCCCCCCCCCCAGCAAATATATACATACAGATACCTGTGAACAACACTGTACCATAACATTAAAATTAGAAGATAAACAAATAGAAAAGAAAAAAGGCCTGGAAAATTATATCAAACAAAGCAAACATGCTTAGCAACCTTCTGCTGAAATCAGGGGTGGATCTATCCTGCCAAAGTGGTATAATTGCTTATCCTTCCAATGTGATATAACACTCCAGTGTAGCATAAGCCTTCTTTTGCCTAAAGATCAAAAGATACTAGTAATTTCACATTTTTTAAAACAACCTTCCACTGATTTACACGAACGGGTATTCACACTCTTCACCTGCAAGCTCACATCGACGTTTAGTATCCATTTATGATTCCTTTGGCATCTAATAAAATGGGTTATTGATAGTACGATAGAACAACTCAATTTAAAGGTGGTCTAAAAATATTTAAATTGGATTAGAGGAGAACATATTCTGAATTAGGTTATTAATTCAGGCTGAATTAATGGGTGCTCCTAACAGATCCAATGATTCAGCGGCCTTTTACACGTGCACAAAAAGCGGGGTTTTTTCCCCTTAATTGAATCAACTATTCGAAGTGGATCAACTTGATCTGACTGCCAATCCATAAACCTGAATCAAACTGATTTGGAGATTTGGACAGAATCAATTATTTGACCTGACTGTCTCGACAGGCGGTTGGTATCACGTCTGATCCGACTGCACCCTCTGCCAGTAACTGACTTCAGAACCAGAATCAACCCTCTGAGCAAGTCTGGAACTTCAGAAGACCGGTGGGATCAGGGCCGAGAGATCCAACTACCAAATGTTTCACGTGAAAAAAGCAGCCAAGAAGCACTTGGAAGTAAACTGGGTTTTAAGTTCTAAAAATGGTTTCAACCTAAGTGAGTCAAAGTAATCATATAGTGAATGCCCCCTCCCCCCCATTTACTGTTTTAAAATTGGGATCATCCTGTCATGTAAACTTTTCGCAGGCAAAACCATAAAAACCATGCCTAACTACTCATTATGTTTCATACAGAGCTTGCAGCTTTAAGTTCAGCTCCCAGAACTGCAGTGGGGTGAATTAGTAACTTCTAGGTAATGTTAGATAATTTTAATTTAGGCAATAAAAATTGGAAGGGGTGCTCGACCCAAAGAAGTTGTTTAACTGTGTATAAATTTGTTTATAAGGGACGCGGTGGCGCAGCGGCTTAATGACGCTGAAAGTTGCCGGCCAGAAATGGCTGACGCCTCGGCGGTTCGAGTCCAGCCTTCGCGTTAACAGGGTGAGCTCCCGTTCCCTCCCCAGCTCCTGTCAACCCAACAGGTCGAAAACTCACGTGAGTAGATAAATGGGGACTCTCACTCCGGTGGGAGGAAAAATGCTGGCGGCGCCTTGCACAGAGAGACGGGACCAGTTGCCGGTAAGCGTGAAACCGCGCTCGCCCGAAAAGGGCGCGAAGCGACGGAAACCCCGCCTCCTGCTCTCACCAGCTGGGCTCTGCTCTAGGAAGGAGGCTCTGGCAAACCACTTCCGAAAAACAATTGCCTTGAAAACTGCAAGGATTCGTCCAGGCAGTCACTGCAGGGTCAGTAATGACTGAGCGCAGACAAAAAAAAAAAAATTGTTTATGTAACGTACAAAAATTAAAGACAGCAATATCTCATGAAATACGATAATGAACTAAATGAATCTTAACTTCAATATTCAAAGGAATTCTAGACTATCTTCCTAGATTTTGTTTATGTTTATTCCAATTTACCAGTTGAGACAGCTTCTAAGAAATCCTTACACTAAAAGGCATTTAGAGATGAGTAAGATTGTGCAATCCCAGAATGGTGGCACATCAGATGATTGATTATAATTGTTTTGATTGATTTTTGTTTTTAATCTCCTTATACTAATCCTATAAGCTACTCAGCATCTCTGGAAATGGAACGCCATATATTGAAACTTAAAATCACTCCAAACACAGCCTACAGACTCAGTCCTTTAAAATGTCAAAAGTATTATGGAGATCCAAAAGCAGTCAGTCTCGGGTATTACATTTTACAGACTAAGCGAACAGACCAGTGTTTCTCAACCTCGACAACTTTAAGATGGGTGGACTTCATGCTGGCTGGGGAATTCTGGGAGTTGAAGTCCACCCATCTTTAATTTGTCGAGGTTGAGAAACACTGAAACAGACTAACACACTAATGAAACAAAATTAGAAATGTAAATTCTTTTTTAACATCTATCAACAATTCTTTAAAACATATCATTCAAATTCAGTAGAATCTGCATACTCTGCCTCATTGAGGGCAACGCCTTAATTATTTTCAGAATTTTCCAGGGCACAGACGGGTTTTGAAAGCCAAATTAAAAAGAAAAAGGGAAAAAGAGTGTTCTTGACATGTTCTACAATATATGTTTTAAGAAAGGAGAAATCGTTCCACTGGTAATGCGTGTTTTAGAAATTGAACAGAACACGTCTCTCCAAAGTTGAAAACTGGAGAAAACCACGCTAGCTTAAAACTTGCTTTAAGACATCGCACCAGCAGCCAAAGAAACACTGGAGGCTGAATTCTGCCTATTTTGCATTAAATTACATCAGTTAAAAATCTATTATTATCAGAACCGTGACAGCCCTGCATAAATCCAGCCTGAGCTGAAGGCACAATAGCTGGAAGAGCAAGCTGTCATCTTCAAGCCAACTTAGCTGTTAAAATCTTAGCAACGATATTTATCAGGGAAACAGTATCACTGGAGCTTTCAATAGGATCCCTGCACTGCTTGGCATGGTCTGGGGGGGTAAGCTTCATCGGAGGGAGGCACTGGGCATTAAAAGACAGCAACCGACTACCGGCAGGGAACAAAAGCAGGATGCAAAACACATAAATAGAACTTGGGAATAAGAACAACCAACACTGGAATAATAATGTAATTTTATAAAAAGATAAACTATTGAAGCCAGTGCAGACGTCTTGACACTTTCAAATTCTGCGAAGCGCTGATGTCCCTTCAACAACCGGCACCCCTGAGGCACAATGAGGAAAGCCGGAGAAGCGATTTGAGGGCGTTCCTGGGGTCTAACCCGAGCAAGGACCAGTCGAAGCAGCTCTTTGCAGCTTCTTCAGAGCGGAAGTTTCTTGACAGAAAAGCCTAGTTCCCTCTGCTGAGAGAGGGTGTGCTGGAGGAAGTGCCCCAAGGACCACAGCGCATGGAGAGATAAAGAGGGGCACAGAGGGGATGTCTAAACCTGTCAACACCCCACTCCTCCTCCTCCTCGCAGTCAGCAGACTGCCAAGTGAAGCGCCAGAGCCACTGGCGGCGACTTCCCCCGGAGAAGACCGTCTGTCAGAAGAGTCCTCCTGAAAGAGCTCCTGTACTGAGGAGTCTCAGAGGGTGAACTGAGCCTGAAAGGATGATTTATCGCCCCGGAACATTTTCTCATGATTAGTCATTTGCTCGCTAAGAGGGGGAACAAGGATAAATCGCCTGAGAGGGAATTTCCTACAAGGGACGAAAACGTTTGGCTGCTCATAGTAGATGCTGATATCAACAAAGATTCTTCATTCAACCCAAGTGCTGACAAATGGTTGTTTATCTAAAATATTTAGCTGGGAAGCAAGCACAGCGCAAGCTAATGCTCCGTTTGTGTGCTTAAAGGTGATCCGAAGTTTCCTGCCCAAGACCTAATTGATAGCCCTGCACAAACATTTAGAAATACAATCAAAGGTGGAACTGTAGAGAAAGGGTGTTTTAGATACAGTGTTCTGCCTTGCAGAGTCAACAACTATCATGCATCTTTCTTTCTTTCTTTCTTTCTTTCTTTCTTTCTTTCTTTCTTTCTTTCTTTCTTTCTTTCTTTCTTTCTTTCTTTCTTTCTTTTTCTTTCTTTCTTTCTCTCTCTCTCTCTCTCTCTCTCTCTCTTTCTTTCTTTCTCTTTCTCTCCTGCCGTTGAGTTTGAACAGCAAACTGTTTGTGCTCAAAGTCAGAAAATGCAACTTATGAAGAAGCTGCCAAGACAGTAAATATTGTCTACTGTACTATGGGTAGTAACTTTCAAATTGTATGCTTAACAATAAGGTTTTTAAGCATGAAGCTACAAGGATACTTGCAATTAGACTTATGAAGAACTCTGAACATGTTGATTTATTAGATTATCCTTTAGAAATTTCCCTTTTTGTGGAACTGAAAGTAGAGGCCTTTTCCTCATCAGTAAAACCACTCTTTACTGTTTTTAAGAATCATGGGTAGCCCCCACAACACCATCTTGATCTCTTAAGTTTAAATTATTTCAGTTCATCCTGGAGATTCCTTTATTTAGTCTGAAGATAGTCTGAACATAGCATGCAAATGTCTTCATCTATAGACTTTGGCACTTGCCATTTCAATCAATATGAATTTATTTACATACATATCAACAATTAGCATTTTTAATAATACCAAACTATTTGCATGTAAAATCATTTCTAAATATATCCTGCTCCTTCAAAAATTCAAAGTGTCCAGTAATGTTTGCATGACTATGCTGAAGAAGAGGAGATGTGAAACCCACTCACTTTTGAGTTCAGCAAATATGCTAACCCTTCCCTCAAAAGAGGGATTACATTAGCACAAAATTGCTCTACTTTATTGTTGCGTATAATTTGAATATCATTTCTTCTTGTATGGGATTGTGATTCAGAGGCAACATATGGTGGCCTAGGCATTGAGCTGCTGTTGGTAAACACCAGGACTCTGTGCCATAAGGCCATATTTGACTACAATCAAGTCATGGACCAAAGTGCATGGCATGTGTTACCGAGACCTAGTTGGTGGTAGGTGGCAATGCAGCCCTCTTGGAAATCTGCCCCACTGGGCTTCAGGCTCTGCATCAGCCATGATCCCAGGGTTGGGGAGATGAAAATTATTGTCTGAGACAAGCTAAGAGTAACCAGGGATCCTACTATAGATATGATACATTGTGAATGCCCGTGGCACTGGGTCTTAGGGCCAAGCTGGGGATCCTGCTTCTGCCTCACCCACTTTGTTGCGTGGCAGGATCTCTACCTTTTTCAGCTTATCTAGGAATAGAGGTGAAGGACTGTAAGCTGTTGGTTCTGGCAGACTTCAAACCCCATGCCTAGGGGGAGTTTCTCGGAGAGTAGAAGAGTTCATGGCACTCTTGTCCCAAGTAATCTTGGCCCTGATGGACACAGGGCAGCCATACAGGAAATTTGATGTTCTCCTCTGAGCAGCTGATGTGCAATCTGAAATGGGAAGACAATGGAGTGGGTCCTTTGCCATGGTCAGATTGCATCCTGTTCAGGTTGAGACTCATGACTGCCAAGAACCTCCACAGGATGGGAGGACTGATCAGGGTGGTCCACAGGGCCCTTGGGGACATGGCCAGGAATCTGGTAAGTCGTGCAGTGGCTTGATCTCTCGCAGTTGGAAGGAACTAGAATACAACTCAACAAGATCACCCCCAAGGGGCCTAATTCTGCATATCCACCCCATGGATTTCCTTGGTTTACTGAGGAGCTCTGGGAGAAGCAGCACAAGACATGCCTGGAGCATGGATGGAAGAAAACCAGAACTAAATTCGATGGGACACGTCTAAAAGTTCATGTTCAATCTGACATCATGGTGATAAGGGTGGCAAAGTATTCCTACTTCTCCACCCTTACTGCATCCATGGATGATTTCTGAGGCCCTGTTCTGTGTGACCTACTCCCTTTCAAGGAGCTGGAAGCAGGAAGACCTTTCCACGACCTGTTATGAGACCTTGGGGCAACATTTCATTAAATTCAACCACAAAATGACAGAGTAGGACCATCTGACCCAACTTACTTTTTAGGCCTATCACTTACCTATCTCTTTAGCCACTAAAAGCTGGGGAGAAACTACCTTAAATATAAATAAATCTCCCCAGATGTCAGGCATTGCACACAAAAAATAAAATAAAATAAAATAAAAATTCCACAGCTTTCTGGAATGCATACCCAGGTTTACAGACCAGGTCAGTTTTTTACTCTGAATAACAAGGTCTATAAAACTCAATCCACTTATGATTCCCCTCTCTGTACTAGGATTATCCCAGCTATAGAAGGTCTGAGGAATACGGCTGATTTCAGCAATTGATATAACATTCCCATATCATGTCTGTCCCTAACGCAGAGGGAGTAGCCAAGGCGGCTTGCAAACCACAAAACAGGCATAACATTAAGACAAAATAAAGAATATAGCATGCTTTGGCACCAGAGGCAGGGTTTGGAGTGAAGTTTGCCAATAAACTTCCTTGAGTAAAACAGCCATGCCCCACCATGTAACTCTACTAAATCAGTCACTCAGTCAGTCAACCACTCAGTCAGGAAGGGGGCAACGGCATCTTCCAGGCAAGAAAGTCCAAGGCCTGAGAGTTGTTACAGAGCAGGACCCCCTATGCGCCCAACAGCCAGTTGCGATTCCAGGAGGTTGACCCTCAATGGTACTTTTGACCTGGGCTCCCCAACCGACATTGTGGGACAGAAGCTAACACAACAGTGGAGTCCCAGGATCCAAACCCGCCCTGGTCAGGGCTCCAACCACCCTATACCGTGGCAATAAAGACAGATGCGTCTGATAACAGGCTTCTTCCCTGCCATCCCCCTGTGCTGTAACTCCAGTGGGCATGCCCGCGGCCACATCCTCTTCCTCCGGGGTGAGTGCTGGTGGGACACTTGCCAACATCAAAGCTCCAAGGGTGACGGGGGCATCCCAGGATGGGCCCCAAGATCCTCTCAAATGAGAACCGGACTTTCACGAGGCATCTCAGCATGTGTCCAAGAACGTCTGTTCAACCATAGGAACCCATCACTGACTCAGATGCTAGTCTGGGTTTTGATGACCTTTTGGTTACCATTAAAGAGAGCAGAACCTCCCCCAGAAGTGCAGTCACTGCAAAGTTTAAATAGTGGCAGAATGGTATTTGTGGCATGGCCCTCAAGAGGACCTGTAAACCAAGAGCTGAGGGATAAACCACAATCCCACCACCATCTGAAGTTTAGGCACTTTCTCCCCAGGGTGGTGAAACCTTCCTAAAATCTCCCAGATAAGTAGTGCTAATTGAAATGAATATAAATTACCCCCAAGAACGTGTCCCGGGTTTCTTATCTGGCAGGGCGGGGAACACCCATCCCCCCATCGAGGCTGCTCTGACTAAGCTTTTAGCTGATCTAGACGCAGCTTTCCATCACCCCCAGGATGCCGGGGGGGGGGGACTTTAAGACCCCCGCCTCCTCTGGAGCCGAGCTCCGCTCCTGCCCAAGAACCCGGGTCACCCTCGGGCGTTTTGCCCCTGCCTTCTTCCCGCCGGGGCGTGGGCGGCCTGGGCTGTGGCTTTCTCGGCGCCCCCCGGCCCTGCGGAGCTTTCAGGCTTCCTCCCCCGACCCCGCGCCCCCGAAGCCTCCCAGCGGCCCGAGCCCCGTTCCAAACGCCCGCCTGAGGTCGGATTCGGGGACAGGCCCGGCTAAGCGGGGGGGGGGGGGGGACCGGGGGTCGCTGGGCGCTCCCGCTGCGGGCGGGGGATCGGGGGCTGCCCCAGCGCGGCTGACGCTGCCAAGATTTTGCTGCATCCCGCTCTGCAGCGGGCTCGCCCCTGCGAAGGCGCGGCGGAGACCGAGGAGCGCCCGGCCCGGCCCGGCCGGCTCGGCGGAGGAGCGGCGCAGCCGAGGCCGGGGGAGAGCGAGCCGGGGAGGGGCGCAGGGCCCGGTGCCGGCCGGGACCCCCCGGAGGGAGCGCGAAGCGGGCCAGGGAAGGCCGGCGGAGCCCAGCCGAGGCGGCCCAGCCGCTGCAGGGGCGCCGCTCGTTCCCCCGGCGAGGCGAGCGCAGGAGACCGGCTGGGCCGAGCCCCCGGGCCGCTCCGCCGCCACCCACCTCGCCAGCCGCAGGCAGGGCTGCATTGCGCCGGGTCGGGCTCCGGCCGCTCGCAACGTGACTTCCGTCCTCCTCGGGAAGGGCGCGGGCGGCGGAGCGGTGGCGGGCGCTCTCCCGCCGGCCGGCGAACGGCCTCGCCGCACTCATCGATGTCGCGGGGGCGCGCCCGGGCGGGCCAAGCGGGCAGCGCAGCGCAGCGCAGCGCAGCGCAGGACGGGCCCCCTCCTCCCCCCACGCAGCGCCCGGGTGCCGCCGCGCCGCGCGCTCTCAGGTTTCTGCTGAGGCTGCAGCGCAGTCGGGGATGGCCGGGCCGGCCCGCCTGCGCGCCGCGTCTGCCGCAAGCGCCCGCTGGCATCCGCTCCCCGGCGCACCCTGCTCCCGCCGCCCCCTGAGCCGAGGCGGCTCCGCGAGGATCCGGCTGCGGCGAGGCGAGGCGGAGGAGGAGGAGGAGGAGGAGGAGGAGGAGGAGGACCGCGCCGCTCGATCCGCCCTTAAGGCAAATCCGCAGCCGCAAAGCCAGCCGCCCGCCCGCCCGGCCGCCGACCCGCTCGCTCGCCCGCCCCTCCCTCGCCTCGCCTCCCCTCGCCTCGCCTGCGTTCCGGTCGCCGGGGTGGGCCTCCCCGCCCCAACCTGCTCGGCCGGCCCCGCGCCTGTCAGCCTTCCCGCAGCCCGGCGCGCGTCCAGCGGCCCCGGCGATTCCTGGGCGCGGGGGGCGCGGGGGCGGCCGCGGCGCAGTCCGGCCGGCGGCCGCGGCGGCGGCGGCGTCGCGAGGCTGCTAGTGCTGCGGGCGACGCGCCTTGACGCATCCTGAGCGGGCTCGGAGCGCGGGCGCTGCAGCAGGAGCGCCCCCCTCCCCCCGCAGCAAGGTAAGGAGAGGCAGAGCAACTTCGCGTTGGTTTGCGGGGAAGCTGGGACGCTGCGCGCGGGGGAGGGGGCGAGGGAGCCTGAGGCGCTCCGAGGGCTCCCCCCAGCCCCGGGGCACGCGGCCCGCTCCCCCGTGCCCCCTTGCTCTGGAGCTGCAGACCAACGACGGCGCTCCCCCCGCCCCAAACTTTTAAGAGCTTTCTGCCTCCGCGATTTTCCCTTCATCACCTCCCACTCCTGCGACCGCCTTTCCGCTGCAGTGCATGACCCGACCGGAGGCTGCCTGGGGGGCGTTGGACCGGGGGCCGATCCGTAAACTTGGCGGGCGTGGAGCTGCGAGGGAGAGCCGCATCTCAGGTGGGCAAGCACGAAGCCGCTGCCGAGGCGGGCCGCTGCCCTCCGGCCGGCCGCCCGGTGCCCCGGAAGCATGCGGCAGGTCTGCCTTTGCCTGGCGGGGCGGCGTGTGTGCTCGGGGGGGGCCCTTTTTACGAGTGCCTTCTTGTCCTTTGCAGTATGTGCCCGTAGCCCGCCCCCCCCGCGGGGAGCCCTCTTTGGTCAGGAAGGGCCAGCCCAGAGCCAGGGGGAAGTCGCCGGATCTTGCTGAGTCGGCATCTCAGCCACCTCGCCTCAGCCGCAGCAGCAGTTGGCTTATTTATTTATTTCTCTGCGCGAGAGGCAAAGTGTGGCAGGAGCCGCAGTGCAACAGCAGCCGCCGCCGCAGCCGCCGCGTGGCCCATCCTGCGAGAAAGTCCAAGTGTGCAAAGACTGGCCGAGCTCCATCGCGCAGCCTCCCCGCGCGCGCGGCGCGGCGCGGCGCGGCCCGGGCTCTCCTGCCTCCGCAGAGCCAGACCGCCTCGCCCCCGCCTCGCCCCCCGCCCAGTGACTGGCCCCCTCCCCACGTCCCTTCCGTTCTGCAGCCCGGACTCCCTCCGGCCCAGCCCGTTCTCCTCTTCTCGGCTGCCCGCCCGCCCGCCTCGGAGCTGTCCGCTCCGTCGCGGATCGCTCCGGTGCTCTGCACTGATGCGCTAACTCTGCACCCGGCCGGCGGCTTTCTCTGAGGCCCTCCGTCCATCTGTCCGTCGCTGGCCCGCTCTGGGGGCTTCTCCTTCTGCCTCGGCCCCCTCCTCTCCCACCATGACTGTCATGGCTGGGGATAACCTGGACGAAACCCTGGCTTTGCCCGGCCACCCTCCGGACAGCTACCGGCCTGGTGCTCACGAGGACCACGAGTGCTGCGAGCGGGTTGTGATCAACATTGCTGGCCTGAGGTTTGAGACCCAGCTGAAGACCCTGTCCCAGTTCCCCAACACTTTGCTGGGGAACCCCAAGAAGCGCATGCGGTACTTTGACCCACTGAGGAACGAGTATTTCTTTGACCGGAACCGCCCCAGCTTTGACGCCATCCTCTACTACTACCAGTCTGGAGGGCGGCTTCGCAGGCCGGTGAACGTCCCCCTGGACATGTTCTCTGAGGAGATCAAGTTCTACGAGCTGGGGGAGGAGGCCATGGAGAAGTTCCGGGAAGACGAGGGGTTTATTAAGGAGGAAGAGCGGCCCTTGCCCGAGCGGGAATACCAGCGACAGGTCTGGCTGCTCTTCGAATACCCCGAGAGCTCCGGGCCAGCGCGGGTGATCGCCATCGTCTCCGTCATGGTGATCTTGATCTCCATCGTGATCTTCTGCCTGGAAACGCTGCCGTCCTTGAAGGAGCAGGAGAAGGACTACACGGGGCTCCAGAACCGCAGCGACAATTCTACCCTCTTGCACAAGCCCAGCATCTTCACCGACCCCTTCTTTGTGGTGGAAACCCTGTGCATCATCTGGTTCTCTTTTGAGCTGGTGGTGCGCTTCATCGCCTGCCCCAGCAAGGCTGAATTCTTCAAGAACATCATGAACTTCATCGACGTGGTGGCCATTATCCCTTACTTCATCACCCTGGGCACGGAGATGGCCGAGCGGGAGGGGCCTCCCAAGGGGGAGCAGGCCACCTCTCTGGCCATCCTGAGGGTCATCCGACTGGTAAGAGTCTTTCGCATCTTCAAACTCTCCAGGCACTCTAAGGGCCTCCAGATTCTGGGACAGACCCTCAAGGCGAGCATGAGGGAGTTAGGTTTGCTAATCTTTTTCCTCTTCATTGGGGTGATTTTGTTCTCCAGTGCGGTGTACTTTGCTGAAGCTGAGGAATCTGGGACTTTTTTCGACAGCATCCCCGATGCTTTCTGGTGGGCAGTGGTATCCATGACCACTGTAGGATATGGTGACATGTACCCTGTGACAATTGGAGGCAAAATCGTGGGCTCCTTGTGTGCCATTGCTGGTGTGCTGACAATTGCCCTGCCTGTACCTGTCATCGTGTCCAACTTCAACTACTTCTACCACCGAGAAACAGAAGGGGAGGAACAGGCTCAGTTACTTAAGGTTAGCTCTCCTAACTCAGCCTCTGACACTGACCTGAGTCGCCGTAGCTCCTCCACCATCAGCAAATCTGAGTACATGGAAATTGAAGAGGATGTGAATAATAGCATAGACAATTTTAGGGAGGCCACGCTCAGAACTGGCAACTACACCCTAGCCAACCAGAACTGTGTCAATAAAAGCAAGCTGCTGACAGATGTTTAGACCCTGTAGGAAAGAAAAGAAAAGGCCTGGCGGCTTGGAGATGTTAAGGGATCAGTGGCCACCCGGTGTAGATGCTTTACGAATGCGACTTTGAATGCTTTACCTCGAAATGCGTGGTGGCATTGCAAATTTTGCTCAGCGCCTCAAGAAGCTTTCAGGATCCGTGAAAGAGACTCACAGTTTTTTTCTTTTTTCTTTTGGGAGGGGGGTTATTTTCAAAAGTTGTTTTCCAGCGGGTAGGAATAGTTAATTATTAATCATTGGACTAGTCTAGTTATAAATAAGTATCGTATGCTTCTAGCCCTAGAACCCTTTTGATTCCTTTCAGTTCTTTAACTTAATTTTAAAAAGCAACTTGAGAGGACTTTTACAAATATGCATGGATTACAGGAAAAGTTTCTATAAACAACTGCACGGTGCATCCAAGAAAATGCATCCGAACCATATTCAGCAGTAATAATGTGCAGTAAGTGTTTGCCACTCCTCGGGATGACCAGCCTATCTGTTTCCTGGGCAAAGGGGTCTGTGGTTCTGGTCGACAGATCCACCCGCAGCCCCTGATGAAAATATGCCTGGTCATTCTGCATTTGCTGTACTCCCTTCGGAGGGATCCTCTTCCTGGGGGAGGGAGACCAGGCGTCTGCCGCACTGCTAAGGGGCCACGGGGGCAGATGGTCCCAAGATACCTATTCCCTTCTCCAGAACCGGATGCAAACATTTTTAGCTCCTTTCTTGCAAGACAGCACAATAGAGTTTAATAGAAGCATGTGGACTTTGATACTCTCCGTTTTATAACTGCATGCCTGGAACATTACCTCAGAAAATAGGGAATAAGCTTTTGTTTAAACCAACCTCCTTTAAAATAGGCCTGTTTTTGTTTCAATTTGCATTCACCAAAAGTGCACTCCTTTTTATTTATTAAGTATCTAATTAGTAACTGAAAGTACTGTATTTAAGTGCATATGTTAGTCAAATGGGTACAACAACTTTTGGAGATCAAAGCATGTTAAAATATTCAGCATTATGGCCTATTTGACTAAGGTGTAGCTCAAATTAATTAATGCATGAGTTCGGTAATTTTTTTTTCTTTAATTGCTTATTGGGACTGAAGGGCCAGGAAGCTCTCATTACATAGTTTCAATTATTTTCCTGTGTTACTCAGGGAAATTAGTTGGCTTCTGCCTTGGCCTTGTTGGAAAGGAACCAACTCCAACCCTTAAAGGGAGAAGCTCTATGGAAATTTAAAGGTCAGTTTATATATAGCAATGCCTAAATAGTCTGTAAATCAGGAAAAAAGGTGCAGAAGCATGCCTTTCGGTGCATTCTTAGAATGTAAAATAAAACATATTTATTATATGCATTCAACTTGCAGCCCAGTTCTTTCACAGCTGTTGTTGGAAGAGGAGAGACTTGGACACTCCCCAAGGACTCAACCATTTGATTTTAGATAGTTGCTTAGTGCCTTTATCCTCAACCCCACTGAACTGCTGAAAGTGCCTCTTGGAAGAGCTCGGGCCTCAGGAGGCAAGGCTGAGCCACCTGGATGCTGGCTGGCAACTGCACCATGCCCAGCGCAGGTGCCCCAGAAAGAGCTAAGGAGAAAGAGGAAGCAGAAGAGCAGGACCCCCCCCCCCACTCAGGCATCTCCACCACCCTTCGGGGTTCTCCCCTCAGAGGCGGGATGACTCTGCAACTTAGCTTTGCCTTTGCCAAGTAAGTTGTAATCATTTTTATGCACAGTTCAGCTTTTCTCCAGTCTACTTCTAGAGATTTTGCTGTTTCCCCCTCCCTCCCTCCCTCCCTCCTTTTGAGGTGCGCGTGTGTGTGTGCGCGCGTATTGAGGATTGCCATCCATCCTTGGCAGGAGCTCTTTGGCAGGCTGTCTCCAAATGAAGGACAAGCCTTTCTAGCATCTCTGCAGGAGGCTGGGGAGATGGCTGTACTCCAAAACTGGGGAACACGTTTCCAGCCCATTGGCCTGTTATTTCCACTCTGTTTCAAAGTTCCCAAATTCCTTGGGATTTTATATGTAAATGAAGAGCCCTGGAAAACGCAAAAGCTCACAGACCTTTCTGTGTTGTTATACTTGGTCCAAATTAGTGGATTGCTTAGGCATGGAATAATGATAATGATGTCATGGACCAACACAGCTATAATTGCCTTTAAAAAAAAAAAAAAGATTCGGCATAATCATTCTTCCAATATTAAGGTTTCTTGGTTGATGAAAACTTTTCTGAGGCAAGATAAGTTTCTGAAAATAGCCAAGACCTGAAGCTGCAGGCTATAGAAGGGAATATACATTTTAACCAATATTGACATCAACTGTCTTTCACTTACTCTTTTTTAAAAGTCAAAGTTGGGGATTTTCTGTTCATACGGAGCACGTGGGCATTTGCCACCAGGCCCCCCTTTTTCCATTGCAGAGATGACAGCCTTCCATCTGTTCCTCGGTGTCTTTTCTCAGAAGCTGCACAGATGTATGGCATGTTAAACTGAAAGGAAAAAGGCAAATAATTTTGCCCAGATTGAATATGACAGATGTGCAGAAAGCTGCACTGATGTGGCTTCTGCGATTCAGAACAACAGGGAATGTTTGTCCCTGCCAGTAGCCACTGGGAAAAGGTTTAGGAAACAAGGCTGTTCCACATTTCAGGTTGGAAGCCCCTTTGGTCAACTCCTTCCTCTGCACGGCCGGAGGATCAGCTTTTATGGCCCAAACTCCGGAAAGGGATCCTTGAGTTAAACTGACTCGACAGTTGGGTTATCTCTGCAATAAATAGCTCGGTGCCGTAGAAGGCCATTGCTCAGGGAGCTGAGGCCTCGGCAGCCTAGTGAGCTCCTGTGCTCCTCGGCTTGGTGGTCCACCCCTGCGTTCATCTACTGTGTCAATTCTTACTCTGCATGTTGGAGAGAGAGCCCTGCACGCAGTTGTTTGGTTTATGGCTTCCCTTGTTTGCTTTTGGCAGGGATGAGACAACCTTTAGGGCTTGCGGTAGCTCGGGGGGTGCAAGCATTGCTTACTCATGTATAATTCACGGCAAAGGAATTAGGTAGATACGGAATAAGGCCATAACCTTGTATCGCATAGGCATTAGGCATGTATGACTTCCAGCAGACTTCTTCCTTCTGTTAAACTCTTGGCTTTGCACGACATGCACTGAGATGTCTTTGTGGGCCTGAAGGTACATTAAACTGTTAACGGAGTCTTACCAATATTCTTTTCAAGTTCTTAATTTTCTTTTCTGCCATACATTTAGGAACTGGTGGCCTGAAAAAGTAAAGATAGATTATCCCTGTGAGGAGGACCAGTCAGAGTAGAGCGACAGTTCATGGTCCAGTGAGGTCCAGGTGCTGGAGGAATCACCTGGTGATCTAAAGTCCCTCATGTTGCTGTTGTTGTGCAGAAACATGAAACCGTGATGAAATGATTCATCTAGTGATTCAGAAGTTAAGCATCTGGACGTTCATGATCATATGTGTTCACACCTCTAATCGCCTTTGGTATGACAATATTGGTACACGCCACCCAGAGTCACTTTTGTGAGATGGGCAGCCATACAAATTTGACTAATAAATAAAGGAATAAAATATTAAACATCTTCAATTTTAATTAGATTTAAATGTCAATGTCATTCTTGTCCTGGCCCCACTCCCTACTTTTCCAAGGCTGCTCTAAAACTAAGTCCACCGAGGTATTGGCCTGGGAAAAATGACCCTTCCTTGATGTCAGAGGACAAAGGGGCAGTCAGTTCAGTGCTTTGCATGTTTCAAGAAGGGCAGTATTTTCAAGGACTTGGAAAATGGAAGTTTCAGATAGTTTCGGAATGCTTCAGCAGATAGAATATGCTCAGTCGAACCTGGAGAGTGGAACTCCTGGAAGAGGATGTTGCTGGAAGGTGAAGTCCTGAAGTTGCTCCTGGGCTTGATTATTTCAGCTGGGAGGCAGATATTTGGCAACTGACCTCCCACCTCAGAAAATCCCACTACACACACCTGAGAGAAGGTTAGGCAGAAAGCCCCTCAAGAGCTAAGTTTAGTTCTCACTGAGGGGAGGGAGCTGGGCCTGAGCTCAACTGCTTCAGGCTGCAAGTGAGGGCATATATGGGTGAGGCATCGCCAACTTCCCTGCACCTGGAAAACCAGTATATGAGGGAGAAGGGTTTTCTCTCGATGGAGCAAATCCAAAGGGTTGCAGCCTTGCCTGGACCTATTACCACAGAGGGAGGATTTGCAATGATGAGAGATCATCCAGTTGTAGAATTCCTCTGCCTCCTCCTATATGGGAAATCCAGTCTGCCGTTGGATTGGAGTAGACCAATGTTTGGCTGCTGTAGTTGCTGAAGCTGCTCTGTATGAGATGTTGGGCCCAAAGAACTGGAATAGTTCAGCCAACTTAGAATAAAGCTAGCTTCTAAGAATGTTCTTTGGTAGGGGGGGGCCCATCTGGTCAGTTGAGCTCACGGCCGACCCCTCGGCCCGCCTGGGCCTCATCTGGAGAGGGGAGGACTCCTCCTGTTCAGCATGGACGTTCTGCTCCTGATCTGGGCCACCCAGAGACCGAAAGAGGGAGAGACTCTGCAGTCTTTCTTCCTCTCCTTCAAGACAGGCACATGCTCCCTCGTTAATGGGGAAAGATGTTTACTTCTTAAATAAAACTTCAGTGCATTTAAATATAGCGTACGGTTCACAACTAAAATAAAGAAACCTGGTGTACTTCTTGCTAAACCATATTATTTGACATACCAAACTGGGACCTTTCCCAAACGCACATTGTATTTAAGACAGTTGCTCCTCTACTCAAACATAATTTCAAGAAACTTTTTTATTTTGAAATGGCACAAACTGACTTTCAGGAAATATAACTTTGATTCTGCATTTTCCACAGTATTTCTGAACTCATTCATAGCCATCAGAAGCTCGTTTGAAATGAAACAGTACCTTCAGTTTTAAGCTTTAGTTTTAGGTCTGTGGCCCATTGAAACAGACAATGGTGGTGGTTGTTATTTGATGAAGATGAAGATGATGGTGATGGTGATGATGATGATTTCCATTTTCAGAGTGGGTGATTGATGTCCTGGAGTAGTTAAGGCATTAATCAGAATTAATCCCCACCGTTATGAAATGGATATATATGTTAAAAGAAACTGTTTCCCTCTCTTTGGAATGCTGAGTGATACATCAGTACATCCGAAAACACGCGTGATCAGAAGAGTCATGCCTTGTACGTAATCAATTTGGGATTTTTATTCCAATTTATTGGGGGGAAAAAAGATCTGTTGATGCCTATTTAGAGTGGCTTTCCTGTTTCTCCAGCCATGAACTATATGATTTACTACTTTTGAGCTTTTCCTGCTATTATTTGGGGGAATACTTAGCTTTGATTAATGTTATTTCAGTGGCATTTCTATAATATCAAATGTATATTTTGCTTTTATAAACAAGTTAAAAAGAGGATATTTTTATGACTGATTTCACACAAAAAAGAAAATATTTGAACTTGCTTTTCCTTTCCGAGTCATGATAACGTATTTCCCCCCAGCGCATTAGCTCGAAATTGTGTACATAACAGCTGTGTGTAGGAATGTATATGGTTATTTAACAGAGCTCTCCTTTGAATGAATCAGTATTAATTTGAAAGGTTTCTCAACACAGTGATTGATTGTCAGAAAAATGTACCATTGGGACGACAAAGCGCTGAACCTGACATGGGTGTTTTGATTTCCACGATGTGCAAATTGTTTCTACTTTGGGTCAAGAATGTACCTCATGATTTGACTTAACCATGGCTGAAACGGTTTGGTTTGTCAATGTTTGGGCCAGCGAATGTTATGAGTTTATATATATAAAGCATAGTTTTCAACTATGCAAGTTTACTTGCTTCTGTTACTTTTAACATCTGTTCGTACTTGGCATCTATTAAAGATAATTTTTAAGCTTATTCTTACTCAGGAAAATTGTGGTTTGTCTATTGTGTGGAGTCTAGTTTTTCCCCTGTCTTTTCCATCGAATGCGATTGGGACGATTTGGGCGTTTATGGCTATCAAGAAAGAGGGCTAAAATACCGGGAATAATTCTGGAGACCCTCGGACCTCAGAAAACCTGGCAGGGGCTGGAAGGGATCTGGGAGGAAAAGGGCGAAGAGGTGGAAATGAGCCACGGGCAGAGCTGGCCAGGTGGGTTTGAGTAGTCTTCTTTTCGCAGCAGAACCTTGTGGATACAATATGATTGAGCTTTATGGATACAGCTGCGCTGAACAGTCCCCTGTTATTTGCACTAGATGATTGGCGGTTGAGTGTATTGAGTTAAGATGAAGTAAAACACGCATTCTTTGCTTCCTACCATTATGGTTGTGACATCCTTATCCGTATGATTGCCATGGAAAAATAGTTTGTAAGTTCTGGCGTAGGCTGTCTGGTGGCTACATCTGCACTTACCTTTGCCCATCCTTGGAACTGGCTGGCCACCATTTCTGGAGGGAGGACGGAGGGCATCACCCTCCACCCATCCTCTTCTTGCCGTCCAAACAAGTCTCCGTGCTGTCCTCTCTGCTTGTTTTCCTGCCGTGCTTTAAACTAGTGGGTTTGGCCTGAAGTCACCTTGAGAGTTGAGGTCTGTTTTGGCCCGAGTTCCGGATAACCCTGGCTGTTCTTTGGCTCGCGCAAACAGTAGTTGGAATGCTCCCTCCTGCATATTTAGTTCTGCTTCCCCAAGAACCCATTTCCTCCTTAATGGCAAAAAATGCAGAGAGCAGCACTGGATCACAACGGGTAGACCAGACCTACAAAAGACCCTGAAAAGTTGGAATGCTAATTTTCAGTCTTTTTAATTTGAAAATTAATCTTCCAACATTTCAGCATTGTTTAGAAGTTGTTGCCCATCCATGTGAGTTTGGACATGTTTCTCTTCGGCTGCTTTAAAGTTAAGCTGTAATGACCACAGGACATAAGCAACCTTCGGGGTTATTGTGGATGTAGTCCGTGTTTCTTGGAGACCTGGACTCTTGCTTCTCACAGTTTAGTAGATAAATATAGGTTTTGGATGTCCCACAAAGGCGATAGACAAAACATGTTTGTATAACACCTTACTTTGGCCCAAATGATCATTTACTTTATCACCTTTTAAAGTATTTCATTCCTTAACTGAAATTTAGAAGAGTTTTGCCTGCCGATACAGAACATTTATTCAAGACATTGTCTAATTTTTTTTCCTCTCATCTGTAGGACCTACCCTACTGCTAAGCACTAGCAATAGTCCATCCATTCCTCTCCATTGGTGGCAAAGGAATGGACGTAACTGGTGCACAAGACACAGTTGTGCAAAGGCCCCCCGGCCACAGCTGCCACTTAACTCTTCAAGCAGGAGCTGTGAGTCCAGGCGGATCCCCAGATTGTGCATCGAGTCTGAATGGGGCAGTTCCAGCCCCTCCCAAACCAAAGATGGGAGACCTAGAACCCACAGCCACTCAGTCTTGGTGTGAGATTTGTCCCATCAGAAACAGCAAGAGGAGTTCAGATAGCCTCAGAACAAGAGGGGTCCTTGCCTGACTCAGCCTACCTGTAACATAAGAAGGCAATTTCATATTTGGTTAAAGAGAGGGAAAACATGGTTTAAATATGAACTATATTAAAATGGATGGGTGACTTATAAAGTATGCTAGCTTCTGTCAACTAGTTGGTTAACAGCACATTTCTTTTCAAAGCTTAAGTAGACTGGACATTGACAAAATCTCAATCATGATCCCCCTTTTTGTATCGTGTGACTATTAGTACCTCCTCTTAATCAAGAGTGAACGGTTTGCTTTTCACTTTAGAAACTTTACACTTGGCAGTATTACAAAGAATGCGACTATCCATAATTCTTCAGTTTTGTCACAGGGCCAAAAGGTAAGCCGTTCTTTCCTTCCCTGTCTTTTGTGTGCCGAGAGCTCTGGATTCTCAGCTGGATCTAGGAGCCCCTCTTAAGCCCCCTGGACACTAGTGGCCTCACCAGCAGGCTGTAAATCTTCCGCAGGTTCCTTTTGCCCTGAAATACCCTGATTTACCAGAATAGATCGGGCCACGTTTGGATTATACTGAACCAACGCTGCGGCCCTCTGCCATTCTCCGCTAGAAATATTGTCATATATTTGATAAAGTCTCACTTAAAAAACCTTAGGCTGGGGCAAAGGAATAATTGAATAAAGTATAGTACGTGTTAAGAAACGTTGTTCAGGAAAAATGTATATTTAAAAGTTTTGCTTGGAAAAAGTGTTTAGTAGAGATAGGAGCATAGAAAACAACACAACACTGGAGTAGTCAGGTGTGCAGAAATCTGTAACTGTTTTTGTTTTTGTTTGTTTTTGGCTTGAAATGATTTATCAGCTGGGCAAAGAAAATCTATAATCTCGGAAGTCTGTAGAACTTTCTTGGGGGGTGCATCTTTATTTTTTATTTATTTTTATTTATATATCAAATTTATACCACCGCCCAACTCCCCCACAAGGAGGGACTCTGGGCGGTTCACAACAAAACAATTTAAAATCAGTGAAAACATAAATAATACAAATATAAAATACAATCTTTAAAAGTGATATGCAGAGAAATGAAACAGAGAACCTGCTCTTGGATTACATTGCTCAAATCTTGTGAGATTTGGTTATTTTACAGTTCAATCGTTTTAAGTTATTTTTGGGGACCAATTTTGCTGATATCCCAGTCTGTATGCCTGCTCTCTACTTTCCACTGAATTATTCCCATGAAATCTTTCAGACCCACGTTGCTGCAATAATTGTCTAATATCAGAAAAGCTATCAACAGCTGGGGTAGTGCTTATCCGGGGGGACACTCCATGTCCACCCCTAGCTCCCTTGGGCCTTTAAGGGTCTTCCTACAGTATTGCCCAGATACTTGGGTACATCGTTATGAGGGGTAAGCCACCTCGAGAGAAGCCTTGTGTGCTGCAAGAGCCTTTGTGTACAGAAACACATTCTACACACACCCAGGAGCCCCCCTTTCAGTAAGATCTGGGCAGTGCTAGAGGTGAAAGCCATCTCTTTCCACTCAGCACCAAAGCACGCGTCTCTGCGTGTCTCTCTGTTCAGCAGGATCATGCCTGCTCTTCTCTGCCAGCCTCCTTCATTTGGCCACACTAGAAAATGACAGACTGCCGGGGCCGTGTGGCAGAATATTGCAGAATATTGTGTGACTTTCATGGATACCAGACCAGATTCTTCCACATATGGCAGAAGGGTAGATCAGCAGGAACAATACCAGAATGGAAAATGTACTGAGTTGTACTTGCTTAATAACACTCAGTTAATACTTCAGGGCTGAATAACTCAGGAAATTGTTTCCTTAAAAAGAAAAACTGAAGAAGAGGAGGAAACGTTTTCTTCAATAGATCCATTATTTAAATAATTTCTAACAGGCTGTCAGAAGGTAACTGGGCACAAGGGGATTGTAAGAAGTCCATGTAACTGTTCACGTTGAACTTAGGGAAAAGCAGGGCCACCATATATTTTGATTGGTTCAGTGGTGTAACTGTTTAACATTTTATTTCTAAAGTATCTTACAGCTATTTTTACATGGTTAGAGAAACAAGGTCCATCATAATAATTTTAGAAGCTTAATGCAAGCATGCCAGGAGACCTCATGAAGATCAGGCCTATTTTCGTGATCTCTAAAAGATGCCATGTGACTTTGAGGTTTTCCTAGATGCTCAGAGATGTGGCAAATATTTCGCAGAGTTCAAGCTTTGAGGTTTTGTTTTGCCTTATTGCACTATGGTAATATGTAAGCTACATTCAGACGCAAACCATTTTTAACAACTGTGGTTCTTTCCTGTTCCTTGTTCTCAGAATTGCATCACATATTCATAATTTCAAAAGCTTTCCCATTGAGAATTTCTAGATTTTTGATAATTTCTCTCCTACTAGAATAATAAAACCACAGATGTATATTATTTGTTGAAGTTTTTATTACATAACCCCAGTGCAGAGCCCATTCTCTGAAGCATATTGCTGCCTCTGGGGGAACTGGGAAGGATGCTTACAGCTACATGGTCAAGTGACCTGGCACCCCACCTTTCCTTGACCCCTGGAATCCGCAGAAGGGTGTAGGCTGGTTTTCACAGAGAGAGGCTTCAACCTGATCGTCTACCTTGCTTTACTGCCTCGGAGGCATTTGCTGAAGGAGAATCACTCTTCTTCCTTGTCACCCCAACACTTTCCCCGCTGACCTTTAGCAGGCGCCTTTCCGTTCAGTAGGACGTCAGCGTGGCATTGAGCAAGGGCAGGCTCCTCTGCCCTGGAGTGCCACGGAATGGAAGGGACTGGCTGCATCTTCTAGTCCAGGCTTCGGCTCAGTCAGGCGTCCCTGACATCTGCTCCATGTTTGAAAAGAGGAGGCCACCGCCCGAGACAGGCTGTTCCACTGCTTCACCACTCTTAACAGCAGCCTTAACTGGCTTTCTTTCAGTTTGAAACCATCGGTCCTTGTGCTCTTTTTGGTTTCTACCGAAAGCAAGCCCATCTCCAGCCGCACATGACACCCTGATACTTGGCTGCAGCCATATCTCCACCCAGTCTTCTCCTTGGCACGCTAAGCACACAATGTTCTTTTATCCTGTCCTCTCCTCTGAACCTGCTCCAGATTCTCTATGTCCCTTTTAAAACGTGCAACTCGAACTGGGTACTGTACAGTCCTCCAAGTGAGTCTAGCCAGCAGTGACCTTTCCTGATCTGGGCCCAGTGTTTCTGTGAAGTTGTATTGGCCTTTTCATCTGCTGCATCACTCTGCTTGTCTGTCTTCCAAGAGTGCTTCTAGATCTTTTTTGCAAGATGTATTGCCAAGGCAGTTCCCCTCAACCCGATTCCTACGCATTGGATTTTTCCTGCCCAGGTGCAGGGCTTATACCACTGATCATCACCACTGGTCATCAATCTATAATGGACTAGATCAGGGCATTCAGAAGCAAAGAACTTCACGCTCCTCTGGTCCATTGCCTAACAATCCATGGGTCCCAATGAGTCTTACCCAAAATCAAGACACACTGTGCCCTTTACATTGTACTGGCAAGAGAAGGAGATTTAAGTTTTGAACCTTGATCTGCTATATTTGTGGCTTGAATTTTATACTCTGCAGTTGCTGACTATCTTCCTTAGTGGCTTTTCTGGTACTTGCAATAAAACTGGCTTACCAAGAACTATGTCCTTGAATCCTGCATTGCCTGCAGTACTTCCCGTTCCAGTATCAGCTGGGGAGAAGTCTGACAATCCGTTGGGTTTGGCCCACTCTTCAAACTTGTCAAGGTCATCTTAAAAGGTTATAGCCAATCCCCTTATCTTGGTGTCATCTGCAACTTTAATACGTCTCCCTCCCATTCCAACTCTTGGACATTTACAAAGATGTTGAATAGTACACAGCTGAAGACAAGGGTCTTGGAAGCGTCCTCCAGATTGATCTGAAATCTGGAAGGCCAGTTCTTCCCCCCAGAATAATACAGTTCGATTTATCATCATCCTTTGGCTGCAATCGTTCAACCAGATGCAGATCCACCAGACACACATTTATTCATGTCCACAAAGCCATGTTGTATTGGATACTTTACTGAGGTCAAGGTGTACTTCATTCACAGCATTCCCTTGGCCAGTCAAACCAGTCGCTCTGCCATAAAGAGAGGGCACACCCATTATGAAAACTGGTCATGGCAGCATAATGGTAGTCTTTTCCAAGTGGTTGCAGGCGTGCTGTTTGGCTGTTCCAGTTAGCTTGCTGGGTGCTGAATATTAAACTAATTGGCCTACAGTTTCCTCTTTCTCATTTTTCATGTTAGGATGTTGCTCTTCTCCAGTCTTCTGGCACCTCATTATTCTCTAGCAGTCTTCAAAGGTTTTACAAGCAGTAGTTCTGAAATAACCTCTGTTAGCTCCTTCAGCACCTTGGAGACTTGCATTCATTAGCAAAGTGAGTTCCTAGTATTCATTTTTCAGTCCTCAGTTAGAGTTGCGTTTCACACCCGCTTTTCTTAGTTGTAGGAACAGTTCTCTCTCACTTCTCAAAGTTGTTGAAGTTGTTTCTCTTAGTCGCTGTAGGAAGAGCTCTCTTTCTCATTTCTCCAAGAAGACTAAACCACAAGAAGGTGTAAATAGTTGTACTTCTCCCAATTTCCCACTATTATTTCCCCATCATCCACATTAGCAGACTCCTTGCTGCTTCTTTTATTTAAGGCATACCTCCAAACCTCATCTTACTAACTTTTTCTTCCTTCCATAGTCTCACCTCATTCTGAGCGTCAGCCTTCCTGCTTCCACCCCAACGGTCTCAAGCGACCGGCTGATACTCCTTAATTGTCAGCCTCTCTTTCATTTCAGCATTTCATTTCATTTCATTTCATTTCACTCCTCAGGTTATCACTGAACTTGCTATTCATCGTAGAGGCTTCTTAAAGCTTTTCTGTTTTTCCTTCTCATGGGGTTAATTTCTCACGGACATACCTGTGTCCAGTATCTCATGTTCTAGAAATTCATATCCCTCTTGGACTTGTTTAACCTTTAGGAATTTGACCATAGTATGTTGCCCACCTTTTGCCTGAGTGTATTAAAATCTTTTTTCCTGAAGCCCGAGTTAGGTGCTGACTTCTCCCTGTTTTTCCTCCCTGGTTACCTTGAGCTCTGTTATGATAAGGCTGCTGTCTCCTAAGGTGCCTGACAGCCTCGGTCCATCCACTCGATTCCTCTCTGTTGGTCAGAACTAGCTCCAGGAGGACCGACCCGGGGCCCCTCCGTCCAAGCAGTGAGGTGGCCAGCGTGGGGCGCCGGAGGGGGCATTTGGACTGCTCACTCCTAGTGGGTTGGGCTTCCAGCAGGTAAGTATTGGAGGAGCTGACCTGGATGGTGACCCTTTTGGGAGGGCAGAGTTCTCCCGCCGCCACTAGAGTGGCTTGTCCTGAGAACGTGGCGAGCTGACTGAGAGAGAGGCGGCGTCTAGACCTGGGCCTTCGGCGCAGGCGAGTGAGTCCCCCTTTGGACTCTGCGGGTGGCCTTCTTTTCATTCCTGTCCATTTTTTGTCACCCTTCCCATCTTCAGTCTTAATTTTTGTCTGCCATGGCACTTTTCCCCCTTGTTTTCAACATTTTTTATCTGTAACTGCCCAGAGTTGTCAGGAATTGGCCAGCATATATCGTTAATATATACTACAATAATAATCTAATAATGGCTTCACCATCCCTTTTCTTTTTTTTAAAAAAATATTTTTATTAGAATTTTTCAATACAGTAAAAGTATACAAACCAACAAAAAAGATAGAAAGTAAGAAAAGGAGAAAAAGGAAGGAAATAAAAAAAGAAAATGTATAATTACACCTTCCACCCTTCTCTATGTTGAGTAACTATCATCTTAATCTTTTCCCCATCCTTGTCATCCCTTTTTAATCCCCAAATCCTGAAATCATCAATTCAACCTTTTCTTCTTTCAACAAAAAGTCCATATAAAGTTTCTAATCTTTCAGAAAAGGCTTTTGTCATTTTTTCTCTGGCCAAACCGGTCGGCTTCGCCATTTCTGCAAGTTCAGTTAATTTTGTAATCCAGTCTTTCACTGTAGGCATTTCATTGCTTTTCTAACTTTTTGCATACAATAATCTTGCCACAGTTACCATATACAATATTAATTTCCCATATTTCTTTTCTAAATCCTGTCCATAAAACCCAGTAGAAATAATTCTGATTTCATCATGATGTTTGTCTGCAATATCACTTGCACTGTTGTATCAGTTTGCGCCCAATTTTTTTTTTTTTTTTGCTTTTTCACAAGTCCACCATGAATGATCAAAAGTCCCCTCTTCCTTTTCACACTTCCAACAGTGGTTTGAAGTTCCTTTATACATTTTAGACAGTTTTGCTGGTGTCATATACCACCAGTACATCATTTTGTAGAAGATCTCTCTTAAATTATAGCACAATGTAAATTTAATGGCAGTTCTCCTCATTTTCTCCCATACGTCCGTATTTTATATTATAACCAAAGTTTGCAGCCCGTATCACCCTGTGGTCTTTAGTGCCTCACCACCCCTTTCCGTCACACCAGATGCTTTAAGCAGGACTTCCATATTCAGAGGGGTTAATTTTTCGCTGGCAGTTGGTGTCTGTACGTGCAAAGTGGCTCCACCTGTTCCGGTTCTGCCCCCATCCTGCCCTGTGTCCGCGGCGCCTGCCAGATCCTCTTTGCGTTCCCAGGCTGGCATCTCCAGCTCCTCCTGTTGGTGCCTGCAGATGCCAGAGACCAGGAGCATCAGGGCTCGCTGGTGTTCCTGGTGCCCGTTCCTGCCTTGGGCCTCCTCTGTTTCCTGTGTGCAGCCACGTTCCTGATGCCCTGAGCTCTCCAGCTGAGCTTGTGCCTCAGCTTCCCTCACCCTTCTTGTTTAATTCAAAGCCACAGCTCTGATGGCCTCTCGGGAGGCTGTGAAGACCTGGCTCTTCCCCCAGGCATTAGGACCGGGTCCGGCACGGGTGTACAGTATGTGGTCAGCGGAAATTGAGATTTTTTTTCCAGGCCTCAGTTTTTTGGAGGGGGAGGGGTTGGTTCTGTGTTAATGGAATATTGTGTTTTTGCCTGGTTTGCTGCCCAGAATTTTTTAAGTGGGTGGGTGACCATGTAAATTGGACAAATAAATAAATAAAGCCTCATCATTTGCTTTGTAAGGTTCTTTTTTAAAATAATAATTTTATTAAACATTACAATTTACAACAATAAAAACTAATACAAACTTAAAGAGTAAAAAGAAAAAATGGAAGGTGCAGTAAAGAAAAAAGAGAAAGAGAAATAGAAAAGAAAGAAAAAATAAGAATATAGTAAAGAAAAAGAAAAATATATAAAGAAGTGACTTCCCTCTTCATCACAACAAGTATAAACAATTTTAGTAATTTAGCAGCTTCTCTTAAAATACAACAAACGGTCTCCTCTTCCCACAGCCCATCTCTTATCTATAAACAAAACCATAAAGCCTCGTCATTTCAGTCCTGATGTCAGCAAAAGCCCATTAAGGAGTATCGGACATAACAACATATCTACTTTAACCTTGATCAAATAAACCAACCTTATATTCCTTCCTTTTACTTCTAACAATCTTGATCTTTAGTCCCTTCAAATAATGTCCTAGAACTTGACTTCTTTTCATTTTTTCTTTGTCCATTCTCACAAAATTCTTCAAAGCTTTAACAAGCCTCTTTTGTAAATCCAATATAGGAAAATTATCCAGGTCATCTCTTGGTTTCCTATTTGTGTATCCCTTTTAATTATTAAGACATCAGCCAGTTTCTTTTGTATGTCCAACAAGACACCTTTTTCCATGTCATTCTTGTAGCCTGTCATTTTGAAGTCCACTTTCAACTCAGTCTCAGTCTTGTCAGGTAAAACTTGTTCCTCTTCCATAACATCATTTAGACATGGTCTATCTATAGAGGCAGGCACTATTAAAATTAACTTCTGGGCCCATTGTTCAAAAATATCCTTCAGTATGTCCAGTGTTAAAATATTTTGCTTCATTCTGTATTAGTAGGTCAAGTTTGAGTGTCCTCCTTTAAATGTAATCTTCAGTTCCTTCTATTTCCCTCTAGTGTCCAATTTTTAATTTTTCTTATCTTATTACTTTTTTAAAAAAATTCAAAGCAAAGGCATTTTCCCATGGGAAGGATTCTTTATAATTAATTCCAAAATCTTATTTCAAATTTATCTGGATCCTTAGTCCATTTGTAACTTTCTAAAACCAAAGTGTTATCACCCTTTTGCTGTTTATTTCGGGGGAAAAAAAATTAAGTCCTTAAACTTGTATTGAAAACTTCTTTTGCTAAGGATTGAAGGAGACTCACCTAGTTCTGTCAAAGTAGTTAATAAGTAATTTCCGAATATGACTAGAAAAGGAAGTATGCAAACTTAGTGTCTTTTTAAAGGCGCCGACCATGGTTTGTGCAAGATGGCTATTCCCTCATCTCCCAGAGCTTGAAACCCACCGGAGACCGCTGTCTTGAGGAGCAGCAGTCTGGAGCACTTGTGGGCAATCTCAAGTCCTCTCCTTGTCTGGAAAGGAATTACGAAGAGCCGGTCCACTCTCAGGCTCTTCGTTGCACTGCAGTCATGGGCTTCGCTTTTCATGGAGCTGTTTTCAGTCCACCATTTCTTCCCAGGGAGTTTGCTTTGCAGGGTTCTTGTCAAAACTGTTTCCCCATCCTTGTGAGAGATAAATCCCTGCCTAAAAGTCACTGACTGGTGGTGTAAGTCACCGCCTATGAATCCCAATCTTTCTTGACAGCACCGTCTTTTTAATATTACTATTTAAAATGGATAATAAAAGCATAACAGGTGATACTAAAAGCTTTCCTGACCTGTGCTTCATGAACACAGAGTCAGGAAATCAGTTGGTTTGGCACCCGTGCCTTCAAGGTGTCACCATTGAATATTTTGTTTTGCTTCTCACGGACTTCAGGAGATCTTTTTAGCCCCAATCCGTTATTCGTGAGAGCAGGGCACTTTCATTATTTCCATAACTGATTGCAGCCAAATTGAAAATGAAACATTTAATCACCCAAGCAATTTGCTTTTGATGCTCCTGAACACTCTTTATACTGGGGACAGAGAATTGCTGGACGACATAAATGTCATCTGTGTTTAACATGTGGGAGACTTCGTTCTTTTCCTGTGTCAAAGCAGAGAGTACTATGGGAAATTGGAGGGGCTGAAGCACATGGGGAGATTGGCCATAGATTCCTTTGCCCGAGGTGCCAGTGAGAGAGACCAGGGCAAAGTTCTGCAGCTCAGGAGGTTACTGGAGCCAAGGCATGCATAAGGATAGCAGAACTCACACATTTACTTACCCGTACGCACACACGCATGCATACACTTGTATGCCACCTGCTCATTTGACTCTAGCTGGCTTGCAATACATAACACTAAAAGCAAACAAACTGTAAAACCACAGTTATAAGAGTTCACAGTACAAAGGACTTTGAGGGTGGGTGGGGGGTTTCCTTCAAGTGTGTTGACTCTTGGTGACTGCCTGGAGTTGGAGTGGTCCCTGCAGTTTTCTTGGCAAGATCTTCAGAAATGGCCCCCCCGGCCTTCTTCCTGGGGCTGAGAGGGAGTGATTGGCCCAAGTCAGCCCACCGGCTTTGTGCCCAAGGCAGGGCTACACTTGCGGTCTCCATTCAGTTTGCATTCTGGTGCCTTGACCACCTCACCCAACTGGCTCTCGCGAAGAACTATTAAGTACTGTTAATGTTTTAAGAAACGCTCCCATGGGGTGAGATCTTCCTGCCCAAACGCCCTCCAAAAGACCACCCTCTTCACCACTTTTGGAAGGCCATAGGCTGGGGAGACACCTGACTTGCTGTCCCAGAGAGCAGGGGCTGGTGCAGACGGTGTCGTCCTCCAAGTCCCAGTCCTGCCGCTCTTAGGCCCCCGATGCGTCCTCCCCCGGCTGGGCCGTGCAGGGTGGGCGGGTTCTGTCTGGAGCCCTTAAGGCCTTTCAGGACTGAAGGTGCGGAGAATGGAAAGACACTAACAGGAAAACTGGATTACTGTTGAGATATGAGGCGTGCTCGTTTCACGTACGTTTGGGGTTTCAGACTGTGCCTCTTTGCATTCTAAGGGCCCGCAAGTGTTTTGGTCTGAGACAGAAGTTAGGAAGCAAAAGAGGCCGGCACAAATTAAAGAAGTGAAACTTCCTCTCCGAACACACGAACTGGAATCAGGTAAACCGTGCAGCGTGTGAGATGGGCGGCTATATAAATCAAACAAGCAAAAGTGTGGTGGAGGTTTAAGCGTGACACATTCGAAACGTCTCTTTGACGCTTTTCAATAAAGACGTTCATATTATTAAGCTGTAATGTCCAGTCCGTACCAACTGAATTAACACTGGGCTTCCAATCTTTTAGAGTGATACGATTAATCTTCAGAATTAAGAAATTAATATCTGCTGTAACAAATCCAAATGGAAATCTTAACTGAAAAGTTTGGAAAAGGGGGAACAATTTCTGAGCCCTCCTACCCTTCTGTTCTCCCTTTCCTTCATCATCCAAATTTTAAAGCCAAATACAAGATGAGTTTACAGGACTAGAAACTTTGCTTTGCTGAATGTTTTACTTAAAAAAAATCACTATTTCCAGACTGGTTTGGAGACAACTTCAGTCATTTCTTCCTTAGTTTGTAAAATCTCATTAGGTGGTACTTGATACATACTTTAAAATGAATTACCATGTGCTGTCTGTAGCCATCTTTCATTTTTAAAATTAAGGAAAGAAAATTTGGTATCCGAATGCAGTGAATTAGATAGGATTTTTTATAGCATAATTTTCCTTTTATATCTTCATATCCTTTTATATTCTTTCTGAGAGTCATCAAGGATTCATATCAGAAATACGGATTTTCGTGATTTGACATAAGAATGGAGTATAAAGTTGCCTTGTGTGCAGATGATACATTGGTATTTATTGATAAACTCAACTCCTTCCTACCACAATTAATAAAATTAATTGTTTTGCAGCCCTTTCTGGAACCCTACAGATCAGAGCAACTATTTTGTTGAAATCAGGTTTTTTTCTCGAAAGTTTTGATGGTGTCCAGCAGCAATTATTTAACTTAGAGATATATCTCAAATTATTAAAATAAATACTATTAGGAAAAGAAACAAATTGGGATGAAGGGATCCTGCTTAAATTAAGTATTTGTGGAAAAATCAATACTTCAGAAATAGATGTTTTGCCATGGGAAATGCACGTCTCTTGTGTTAATCCTTTATAATGCTGCAAATGTCGGTGGAGCTGTCTTCAGTCCGCCATCTTCCCTTGGAAGCCTCAGAAACTGAATGCCTTTTTGACATTTATTCGGGAAAATTCTGCCCATTTTTCACTTAAGAAGTTTCAGTTTCTAGTCGGAGAGTTTTAATTCCACAAATTCAAATTAATACCATGGTGGACCTTCATCCTTGTCTCAACAAACAGCAAGTTTTGCTAACCAGAAATTTGCTCTGATCTTAGAATTATCATATTTGGTGTTAACAGTGTGTTCCTATTAGTTTTATAATTTGGAATTCTGCCTCCTCTTATATTGGTTGCTAGGGAGGCATGGATGTGGCAAAAACATGCCTTCTCTGCTTTGGTCCCAGTGTTCATGTTAAATTAACTTTATTGGGTGAATCCAAAGATGAAGGCAGCAAGACAGTCTTTTGTTGGGTGTCTGAGTAGGGCAGGGAACATAAATTTAGACCAAGTAATAGGATCTGATTATGACTTTTTTTCAAATTTTAAAAATTACAATTATCTATCAAGTGCCAAAGTGTACAAAATGGCAAGCCTTTCATTTAAAATACCTTTTCAAATCTAGTTGTGGTCCATCAGTCCAAATGCTCATCGTCTTCTCTGGCAGGCAGACAAAATAAAACCAACCTAATAATGACTGTTTCTGATTACTCAGCGCATCAAAAGTCTGAGCTGAGTTATGGGCCTACCTGGATCCTGGAAAATTCATCCCACCATCTCAGGGGACGAGTTAGAGCCCTTTCTTTCCTTCCCCACATCCACAGCTCCTGGGAGAGTCAAAAGATCCCAAACTCTCCAGCAAGCTCCTCCCTTGCTACTTAACTTCAAGAGGAAAATAGTTGTGTTTGCTCTGAAATTTAGTCAATCGGCCCTTTTAGGCTGTACTAAAGGCAGGGATTAGTTCACAGACCAGCTGTGTGTGTTCTGGTCTAATGGAGATCTCTAGAAACCTGCATCTCTTTTATTTTTGTTTTCCTTTTATGCGAGCAACACTTGATATTCCCTTAAAAAAGAACAGAGAGTTAAAATAATTCATACAGAAAACTACATTTCTTTAAAATTACATTATTATTTTAAATATTACTAGATTACATTAAATGGGCAATAATCAATTTGGTACATATGACCTACTATATTTGCAGGGCAGATTAAATGATTAATACTGCTCAAAAATTTGGGGGGAAATTGGAAAACAGTTTTTGAAACTGTTACGTTAAAACCAGGAAAATAATTTATTTTTTCTGATTGATTCCAGATGTATTTATTTCTTTTGCTTGTATGCTGCCCGTTCTTGACGGTTTTTTGGGACGGGCAGGTATTTTCAGAGAGAGGCGGCCCTGCAAATAACCCAGTCCCGTGCCATAAAGGTGGCAACCAGTGCCTTGAATTGCCCCTGGAAGGAAACTGGGAGCCGGTGCAGCTCGCGCAACAGGAGCGCAATGTCAGTGAGCCTAGAGGCACACATCACTGCGCACGCTGCCGTATTCTGCACCGGCTGTAACTTCCGCACGGTCTTCAAGGGCAACCCCGTGTAAAGTGCGCGGCAGTGATCCGGAAGGGAGGTGACCAAGGCCTGAGTGACCACGAGCAAGGCCTCCCGGTCCAGGCAGGGGCGCAACCGGTGCAGAAGCAAACCGTTCGGGCTCTGGCTTCTTTCGTGGGCGGTCTCCATCACAGCCCCTTCCCACGGCTTCCCCTGCCTTGGACGGGCCTGACGTGGGGCGCCGCCGGTGTTTCTGTTTCTCGGCCAGAGTGAATCCCTAGTGGCGTCATTCTCTGTGCGCTCCCACCCCATGACGCCAGAGCAGCATGGGCGCCACCGTTTCACACAGCCGTTTGCACATCTTTTGGGGAGTGTGCCCTGCGCGTGAGTGTCTGGCCCTTCTGGGTAGAGTCCAGCCCTCTGCTCCCCCCACCAGGTGATGAGGGTAGAGTCCGTCCGTCCGTCCGTCCGAAGAGCCCCCTGTGTCCGCTCCCGCTGGGCCCTCCGCTCCCTTCCTCAGAGTCCAGCTCACCTTAGATTGGAGTCTGCCTATAATGCCTTGGGCACTGACGATTTATTTAAAAGACTTAAAAGGTTGTGTGTGTGTGTGTGTGTGTGTGTACTATTAAAAGAATTCTGCTGATACACATGCACGTGCACGCATGCGCGCACACACACACACAGGCACAGAAGATTTCCAAAAACAGAAATGCCCGTATGGCAAAGTTTGGCCTGAGCCAGCTTGGCCAGCTTGCCATATTTTATTTTATTTTTTAAACTTTGCCCCCTCCCTCCCTCCCTCCCTCCCTCCCTCCCTTCAACAGCATATAAAAACACTTTACATTAAAAATATTTGCAATGTGCGTACAGAAGCATACACGCTCACACACACTAAACAAACGACAGGGCAGCTGATGAAAAGGCAGGAAGGAAATCAGCGGAAGGGTTTGCAGTTTGACCCGGGGGAAGACAAACTCCGTGCTGGGAGCTCTGCTGACCACCGTGGAGTATTTGCTGCACGCGGCAGGTGTGGCCACCGAAAGCGCCCGGCTCCCTGGAGGCCGGCAGTTCCTTGGCCAGTCTGGTTTGGAGCTGCTCAGAACAACAGCTGGAAGTGCTCGGTCTCTGGGAGGCCACGGGGCAGGCGTTCCACGTGCCCAGGAGTGGGTGAACTCCAGGCTCAGCTCGTTCGGCCACGAATCCTTTATGGCTTCTCTTCGGCCCCCTGCTCACAGTGGTGACAACTACTCAGGCTACATCTAAACTCATCTGAGAAGTGGACAGGAAGAGGAATCCACAATGGTGATGGCTGCTGGTTTAATCCGTGTTGTTTTCTCATCTGAGATGGACAGGTATTTGCTGCTAGCAAGCTGAGGGGCAAGAAAGCCTTTCCTTCCTTGGGAAAGTTCACTGTTTTTGCTGTTAATGGCAGGAGGTTCACTTGCCCACCCGGACTGGCAGAAGATCCGTGACTTGGTTCCATACACCCGGGAGCGTCAGATGGAAGCAGGTCCTGAGCTCAGCTCACCTTCCCCCTTCCTGCTCGCAGGCTTTCATCTCTCCCTCTGCATATTTTTGAATGAGTCAAGTGGGCTATGCTTGGAATTTATGAGCCGGGAAAGCAGAGGGATACCGGGGGAAGCGTCAGCGAGGACTGCAAACGAGCCCATGCGACTGCCTTGAGATGGCAGGGAGAGGCAGACTCCGGGAGAGAGGTGGCACTATCAGGCTGACGGATTTACTGCAGGGGAAAAATGGAGCGAATGCCATGGAAGGACTGCTAGAGACGGGGGGTGATGAGGGTTGCAGAATGCTGGAAGCGATGTGGAGGCAGCTGCACAAATGCCATGGGATATTACAGGTGCAGAAACTGAAGAGACCTCACAGAACCAGTAAAAACTCATCTAACTTCCCTTCTCAGAGCCATGTTTATTTTCCGGGGCTCCACCTCAGAAAACATTCAGGCTTTCTGCCGGAAGAACAAAGTATTTTAGGGCCAGCCATCTTGAAGCCTGAAGGAGCTGAACAGGGATCGCTCCCAAATCTCCCGGCATCTCCAGCGTGCAGATCTTTCTCTCACTTCCAGTGCTGTGGAGTTATCTGAGGGAGGGGTGATGATCACGGTGAAGCCCTATCTCGACTCTGAGTCAAGCTGGGGGGACCTTTTAAATTAGGGGAACTGGAGAGTAGGAAATTTGGGCCCCCTTTCACCATCACAGCCTCATTTTCCACCCACCCTTTCCAGCCATGGCCGCTTTTCAGTGAAAAACAAGAAGCTGAACTTGAGTCCGCTGGGTGAAGTGGCTCTCAGGAAGTCTCTTTGGAACTGAGTTGGGAGAAAAAGTGATTTAGAATGAGAAAGGGAATGAGACAAGGATGCCCATTGTCCCCATATCTGTTTAATTTGTGCAATGACTACATTATAAGTTAGATTGGCCACTAGGAGACAGTACGTGACCCATTTCATTTTTTGGGGACTTGTCAGAGATACATAGCCAGCTCTATTTCTATAGGGCTCAAACCCTCTACTGGGAATTGATATGGACCATTGCACTGATGCTAAACTGATAAAGTCTTGGCGGATAACACATCAGATTTAACTGTGGTTGAAAAGAAGAGAGTGTGAATAATTGATGTGGCAATACCAGGGGAGAGTAGACTGGAAGACAAAGAATTGGAGGGGATCACGAAGTATCAAGACCTGAAAACCAACCTCGAAAGATTATGGCATAAGCCATGGTTACCAGCATGCTGGGTGCCATACCAAAAAACCTTGGATGGCACTTAGAAAATCTGCACATTGACAAAATTTCCATCTGTCAGTTGCAAAAGGCCACACTGGTTGGATCTGCACACATGCTATGTCGATCCATTACGACATCCTAGTTCTTGGGAAGAACTCGATGCGAATGAAGGCCAACCCCAGCTGAAGAACTGGCAGCTGTGATTTCACGTTATTGTGTATATAATAGTAATAATAATAATAAATCTGTACCTCTGAAAGCTTAAGAGAAAATTATTACGTTATGAGAAAGACAAGACTGGAAAAGATGGAAACTGAAACATGAATGATGTGAGAATATGTAGTTAACATTACTTTGTTAATCAATAACAATGAAGACTTAGAGGAGCTCATTATGGAAATACAATTGGAAAGTGAAATGTCAGGGTTAAGGTTAAATATTAGCAAAACAAATGTGGTGTCAACTTGCGTGGATGGTAAAGATGCTGTGAAGTGGTGAAGGTGGCAGATAGTGTTGTTTTTCAGAAGGGGAGGGGCTTGATAATAGATAAAGATGAACTCTGTGCTTTGAGGAACCAAAGAACAAGCCTCAGAATAGTTAAAGCAGTTGTCTGTCCAAGGAAATACATGGCTTTGAAAGTGAACACCGAGGAACAGCAAACTATGATAGGGTTGGAGCACCACAGGTTAAGGCGAAAGAATCCACCCATTCTGATTCAAATAAAGGCTGACTTCTCCCTGCAGGTGATGGTCAGCAAATAGAAACACAAATATTGGGGGCATGGGATGCATGCAAACAGTGGTCTAGAAAAAATGATTGTGGTGGACATGGCAGATTGTGAACAAGCAGATAAGGTAGATGGGTGGGATCCAAGAAATGACTGGGCTACTCTTGTAACCATTACCTTGCACTAGGAAGGATAAGTTGAGATGCCAACCATTTGTCCGTGTAGCCTCCAGATGACTCAGTTGCATCTAAATACATAGAATCTTCTAACTAGAGATCATAACTGATCTGCAGTTCTCTGGATCCTCCTCCTTCCCCTTTTTGAAGAAAGGACCACATTCTGCTCCTCCTTACTCAGTTCACCATCTTCCTCTACTGAGCAAAAATACCAAGTTAAAAGTGAGTCATCCTATATCTGGGGCAGCCTCTTATATCCTATATCCAGGCTACTCTTAATTTCTATACAAGGGTTCTGGTCTCCCGTAACTTCCCCAAGGTTGGAATCCCCCACTTTCAGGGATTCCAGCACTGCATGTAAGATCCCCCTTGCTCGCTCTGTTGGGAGATGATTGTTCAACGGTGTGGGTGGTAGACCCACAAAATCCCCATTCTATCCTGGCTCCCTGTCACCATACATTCAGAAGTCGGTGGTGACTGAACAGGAGGATCAAGTTATAAAAGGCCGCCGCCTGAGAGAGAGGAGCCTTATTTTGGGGAAGACAGCTTTCCCTTGAGCAAATCACTCCATTAACATCATTGGGAACCCTCAGTTTTAAAAAAATAACCCAAGTACTATAGTAATAATAAGAGACATATGATATGACCTACAGATTTAGTTGTTTCTTTATTGGAAGTGAACCACTGTACAGACAAGAAGTCGAATGAGCCAGGGCAATCTACGGAAGGATAGAAATATGGGAATAAGAAAGAGAAATGTTTTGTAGATCTGTAAGAGGCACCTGCTGTTCCAGAAACATTTTATGCCTAATCTATTTCAGCAAATACAAAGAACTGGAGATTGGGTTTAATCAGAAGCTGGCATGACCTGAGGACCGCTTCTGTAGAGTCAAAGAATTGGTCTATGGGACAGTTTTCAGTCAGAGTCTTTTCCACCCTGCAAAGCTGTGAGGAATGGGGCCTCCAGCTTCCAGGTCTTTCCTGGCCCTTGAAGTCTTCCCCACTGGCCCACCCGTGCCATCAGAGAGTGGCACTGTGCTATGAGGTCTGGCACAGCTATTGTCAGAAGCCGCTTTCATCATAGCATGGTATTAGTGTGCAGGATGTGGGAGCCAGGAGTTTGTGGCAAAATATGAGGGACCCAGTTTCAGTCCTTAACCTCTTAAATTAACAGATGCAAAGATTCCTGTACGACGCTTTCGGACCTGATGGAGTACTTAGATAAATCATGTAGCTTGTCCATGTTCATGTTCAAAATACTCACAGATAAGGAATATGCATGTCAGCGTATCTGCACAGGAGCTTCTCCTGCTATATGTTTAAGAGAAAATTGATAATACAGAAAAATGTAAAAGCAGGTCCTTCCAGTATTTTAATCCCCAAAGAAAGCAGAGAAGAGAGTTTGTGCTGTGACCTAGCCTGGTGAGCTCCCCAAGCTCATTTCACGACGAAAAAGGAAGAGGAAGAGGTTGTCCAATGTTTCCTTCATGACTGGTGAGGAACATGAAGTTCCCCTGGTTTGGTTCACTGTCTTGACTTGTCTGGAAATCTGGGGACTTCAAGGACCTTGGCCCAGAGGAGATACTTCTCAAGATTAGAGGTGGGTTTCACTGGGTGCCTTCTCTTAGAAGCCACCGGGCACCCTTTTGTGTTTATGCAGCTTACCATGTTTTTGTGTGCTGCAATCACTGAAGCAGGCAGTTAGTGTTGCAGGTGTGAGGTAGCCAAAGCAGGATTTAGTGGAGTTTCACTGGCACAAAAGAAGTAGGAAAGTTGCCCAGGAGAGCCATTCTTTAAGCAGAACCTGAGCAGGGCTGTAATGAGTTGGGAGCAGGAGGACGGGACGAGCTGGCGGGCCCAGGCAGCCTTTGACACGAAACAAAAGACCACTGATGACATCTCCCTGCTCGGCCTCCAGAGGCCAGTGCTCCTGCTCTTAGACAAAGGCTCGTGGCTTGAATAGGCTGGCTGGGACACCTCTCAACACCTTTCCTGGCAGATGAGCCCCTTCTGCAGCAGGCGGCGGCCGCTTTGTCCTCAGATGGTGCATTTTCCATTGCCTCCGTGAGTGTCCTCCGCCTGCCCTTCGCTCCTCTTGTCAAACTCTCTGCTAAGCTTCTCCTGCTCAGATTACAAGGAAAAGTTTGATCAGGAGGGCTTGAGAAAGAGACACGGGGCAAGTTAAGTTGGCAGAGCCCTCAACAGCTTGTAGCCAGTTCCAAACGCGTAGCTGTTGTCCCATAAAAGTCCTTGCCTTCTCAGTCCTGTCTGACATGGTTTCCTCTCCTTTTTCCTCCCAGACTCCACTCAGAGATTCACCCGCATCCAAAGCCATCTCTTGCCCCCTTGACACTCCCTCTGCGATCCAAACATAATGCTCTCCTCCCTTGCTTGGCATTTTGCCCGTGGCTCTTTTCAGAGCAACACCCGCAAGCTAATCCCTTGCCCTCTTGCTTCAGGCTCGCTAGAGCCCTGTTCAGATCCCGCTCAAAGAACGGGCAACTTTTCTCCTTCTTTTGTGCCCATGAAACGTGGTACCAAAGAGCGCCAACAGCTCTTCCGCGCGTTGCCCTTCTAAGCACTGTTCCTGCACTGTAACATTGTGGGGGAGAGTTTGAACATGTCTGAAAATAGCAGATACCCATGGAAATGAGCCAGCATCCTTAACTGTGTGGTGAACAGTTGACTGATCCTGAGAGGGATCTGTTGACGAGCATGATGAAATTTAGCTCAGAGAACTCTCCGCAGTCCTTGCCCCTTTCAAAAGAAGGTGAGCTGTAGGTGAGGCGGGGGCATGGAGAAATCAAGGCTTCCTACGCGTCTGTGGGTAACTCTCAGGCAGAGCCCTTTCTTCTGAGTCTGACTTGGTCTTTCGTGCAGAGGAGGCAGCGCCCTCAGAATCTCACACGGGCCTTCTGAAGCTGCTGCAAGTTCCTGTGATGGATGAATGAGCTTTAGAAAGGAGGCAGGCAGGCCGCGGTCAGTGGGTCATCCAAGCCACCCACGGCAAATGGGGAGAGAAGAGGCTTGAAGATGCAAAGCAGAGAGGCTTCAGGCGACCCGCCAGCATGGACACGGCAGATCCCAGAGCACCACATGCCAGCGTTTCCCTCACAGAGACAGTCTCGGCAGAGTGAGAGAAGTTCCCTTGTGTAGACTGTTTCTAGGATCTTTTACATCCCCGTTGGCTTCTTTAGACAAACAGAGATCTGAAAAAGACATGCCTCCATGGGTGATGTTCTTTTGATTTTTTTATTTCACTGCATCTTGGCATGAAATGTGGCAGTGATCAAAATCTGGGAAGTGCAGTGCATCTTTCTCGATTGTTCCTGTGATTGTGTGATATTTTCTGTCCCAGGAAGGAATGTTGATTTCCAGACTTTTCTTGGGAAAGCATCCCGAATATTGACTATGGGAATAGTCTTTGTTCCCCGGAGGTATGACAGAGGTGTGACTTTTCTGCTTGGCAGCCTTAAGCTGTGTGACTCCTGTGTGTAAACACGCTGGAGATTAAATTGGCTTAAGACATTCCTTTCTGGAATCCATCTCCTTCCTCCACTTTGGCCACATCGATGGTCTGGTGCCCTGTCTGAAGCATGCTTAACACTGTCCCCAGTTGGTGCCCCCCCCCCCCGGCTTGCTTACCCTGTAATCAGTGTGGGGAAAGCAAGGGCTCATCACTTCCCTTTCTGGGGGGGGGGGCGGGGGGGCGGGGAGGCTTGGAGGAAATGACGCATCCATTGACAGGCCACCCTCCATTGACCCCCCTCACAGTTGGCATCTTTCCCTCTGGGGCATCCACTAGTTGGCCAGTAAAAAGAAAGAAAACACCAGTTTTACCATTCCTCCTGACACCAGGGCTAGGAGGGAAACTGGCAGCACTCTTGTCAATTTCATTTTTCTTAAAGAAGGAAGAACTCACTTTTACCATTCTTACTGTCACTGGTAGCTCATGTCAGTTTTACCTGGTTAAAAAAAGAAAGAAAGAAAGAAAAATCCACCATTTCACCACTCCATCACTGAACTTGTAAAAAGAAGGAAGTCCAATGTTTCGCTATTCCAATAAACTTATTTAAGTGCAGCATTTCACTCATCTGCAGGTGAAACAAAGGGGGAGGGCAAACCGGTTTGCTGGCTGAGGCACGGTTAAGGTGGTGGGGAGCCCAGGACCCCATGGTTAAGACTGTGGGGGGCGGTGATCAGTGATCGGAGGGGAGGAGCGGTGGGCAGAGGATGAGGCCATCGGTTCCCGAGCTTCAGAACCAGTGCCCACAGTCATGTGGGGGCCACTTGGCCATGCAGATCGATCTTTTCTGAAGAAAAATTGAGGATTTTGTGAGGATCCTTTTGGAAGGGTGAAGTGAAAGAGGGAACTTTTTTAAAAATGTGAACAAAAAATTGGAAGGACTGTGATCAGAGTTGTGATCTCTGCAGTAGACAACTAAACTGTTGCCTTCCAATGCAATTAAGAGTTTACTGTGTGATATGAAGCCCTTGTGAAAGTGTACACGTCTTTCCATAAATATTGCTAGGGTTACCCAGCTGCAAGAGTTTCAGGATTTGTGGCTGTAGACCTCGCAACGTGGCGGTATGAGATTTTTCTCACTTCTTCCTGCTCTGGAAAACACTCTCCATGTGTTTGAAGCATTAAAGGGCTACTTTAGTTCGCTAGGACAACACCATCAAGGATGTCTTTTCTGAAGAAAAAAATGAGGTGTATTTGTGGATAACTCCATTTGTCTGATAAAACAATTCTGAAGCTGGAGAAAACTAAGGCCACACCTGCAGATGTAGTTTGTGAGCCAGTCATATCATCATCATCATCTAAAGATAAATGTGCAAGAATGAAAAGAGGACAGTTTCACCCCACAAAGAGCAAAAGTGTAATTATGGAAATGAGAGGACACTAGTGAGGTGAATTCCAAAATTTTGACAGAAGAAATTAATTTTTTAAATAGAAGATGTTGATCTTACATACCTTTTTCAGAAACTGATTTTGAAGAAGCTGAGTCCTGTACATTGGGTAAATGGGGAATTTGGCCTAAAGTGGGAAAACAGCAGCCAGCATCAATGAATGACTCGGACAGAGGCTGACTGTCTTTTTGATGAAGCCGATTTTGTGTCTGACTGGGCTAGAAGGAAATGATGGCCGGGAAAGAGATCAAAGGTAAAGAAAAATGGGTTCAGCTGCTTGACTGGTTAACCCTTTTCAGTGAAAACGGTATTTCAGTTGTTAATATCAGGCATCTTAATGAATTTAAAATTGGTTTGCCTGGAACCTCCCTTCCAGGAGAAAGAGGTTTTCCCGTTATGAACAACGGATGGTCACAAGACCATACTCTGACTTCGCAGGCTCCCAGTTGCTTTTTTGGGGGCGGGGGGAGGGAAGGACAAAGTAAGAAACGGCTACAGTTTTGAAGGAAGCAAGCGCTAGTGAAAAATAGAAAAAGTCCTCAAAGAACGGAGCAACTACCGTTTGAATTATATAAATAAAGGAAAGAGGAAGAAACGCGACGTATGGATCGCTGAACTTCGTCCCGGCGCAGTTTCTCGGAACGCGGGGGGTGAGCCGAGCCTCCCTCCCGGCCGCCGCGGCGACCCTCCCGCGGAGGTCCGACCCCCCAGCTGGCCGCCCAGGTTCCCCTCCTCAGCCCAGCGCCTCAGTCCCACCGGTTCGGCTCTCGCTGCCCGCGGCGCTCCCGCTCCGTCCCCCGAGAAGAGCCGCGCCTGTGCGGCCGAGGAAGAAGAGGCCGCGGCCCTCGGGGCTGCTCCGCCCCGGGGCTGCTCCGGGGTCTCTTCCTCGCTGGCCTAACGAGGCGCTTCCTGAGCCCCTGCCCGAGGCGGAGGCTCTCCGCTGGGACGCGCTCGGCAATGAGCAGGCGCCTCTGCGCAGCCATCCTTGCGCGGAGCGGGCGCCGAGGCGCTCCGGCTCAGCGGGGCTTTGCCAACCCGAGCGGCGCGTTCAGCCCCAGCCGAGGCTCCGCCGCTCGGTCTCCGCGCTTCCTCAGGGACGGGGACTTCCCTCCCGCCGCCTCCCTCCGAGAGACGGCCTGAAGGGTCGAAGCAGCCCCCTCGTTCCTCCCTGCCTGGCCCGCCCGCCGGGGCGCGGAAGCGCAGCCTCCTTGTCGTCAGGCGCCGGCGGCGCGCGGCATTTTCGGCGCGCGGTCCCCGGGCGGTGGCTGCGCTCGGGCTCCGGCGGAGAGGGCGCCACGGGCTGGCCGCCGGGCTGTGTCGCCGCCGCCGCCAAGGCGAGGAGGGCCCGGCGGCGCGAAGAGCGGCTCCCGCCGCCTCGCCCGGCGCCTCGGCTGAGCCAGGGCGGGCGCGCTCGGTTCCTCCTGAACGCCCCGGCCTCCGCTTCGAGACGCGGCGGGCACCCTGGACCAGCTCCCGGCGGCGCCGCCGGGCGACCCGGCCACGGGCTGCGCTACTTAGAGCCCTGCGCCACGGCGCCTTCTTCGAGCGGCCCCGGCCCGGCTTCGACGCATCCCCTCCTTCTCCCAGTCGGGCGGCGAGCTTCGCCGGCCCGCCACGTCTCCCGGGAGTCTCCGCCGGCGAGGCGCGCTTCTACCAGCCGGGCGAGGCGGCCCCGGCGCGGCTTCGGGAGGAGGAGAAGCCCTGCCCGCCCGCCAGTTCCGGCGCCAGGCGTGGCTCATCTTCGAGCCCTCGAGAGCTCCGGCTCGGCCCGCGGCGTCGCCGTCGTCTCGGTGCTGCTCATCCTCATCTCCATGGTCCCCTTCTGCCTGGAGACCTTGCCGGAGTTCCGGGACCGGCCGGCCGAGCTCCGGGGCCCCGCCGCTCAGGCGCAGCCCCCCTCGGGACTCTGGCGGACCCCTTCTTCCTCACTGAGACCACTTGTGTCATCTGGTTCACCTCTGAGCTCCTGGTGTGCTTCTTCGCCTGCCCCAGCAACCAGAGTTCTCCAAGGACTTCATGAACTTCATCAAGGTGGTCACCAGTATCCCTGACTTCCTCCTTCTGGGCACCCAGCTGGTCAGGAGCAGCAGAAGGGCAAGCAACCTGGAAGCAGTGGAGGCCAGCAGCAAGCCATCTCCTTGGCCGTCCTGTGGGTCATCTGCCTGGTCAGGGTCTTCAGGACCTTCAAGCTGTCCAGACACTCCAAGGGCTGCAAATCTTGGGGCAGACCTTGAAAGCTAGCATGAGGGAGCTGGGTCTCCTCAGCTTCTTCCTTCTCATCGGTGTGATCCTCTTCTCTAGCGTGGTGTACTTTGCAGAGGCTCATGATCCTGAATCCTATTTCTCCACCACCCTGGTGCCTTCTGGTGGGCTGGGGTCACCATGACGACAGTGGGGCATGGGGTTCTGAGGCCTGTCACAGTCGGGGGAAAGATTGCGGGCTCCTTGCGTGCCATTGCTGGAGTGCTCACCGGTGCCCTGCCTGTCCCCGTCATTGTGCCCAACTTCAACTCCTTCTCTGCCATGGCGAGACTGACCACGAGAGCCAGCCCTTCTCCAGCATGACTCTGGTAGCATTCAGGGCAGCTCGGCTGGAGGCGTGAAGAGGCAGCCCAGTAAAAACTCCGGCCAGTCAGTGGTGTGCTTGGAACGTGTTGACGGGATCCCCAGCAGGGCCAGGTCTGTGGGGAAGGCCAAGATCAAAGCCAACAGTAGTGTAGGTCTTAGAGAATCCCTCTAGGCGCTTTGTCTGGATTCCAGCAGGGAAACTGATTTGTAAGAAAACAAATTCCTGCTGTAATTTGGTGGGGAGGATAAATAGTGCTGTGGCTTAGTATTTATTTTTTTTTAAGTCTGGTAGCTGTTCTAGAAACACCCCTGTTAGTTGATTCTTGTTTTACTATTAATTAATTGATGGCTCAGCGGTGTCACCTGTGTATTAAACCAGCTCAGATTAAGCTAGGCATCCCCCATTATCTTGGAGGCTTTCTGTGTGTAAATGGACTTTGCCGGGGGATAATTTATTTTCATAAACAGACTCAAAACAGCGGGATTTCTTGTACAGTTCATTTGTAGCTCAAAAAATCACACACCCCACAACCCCTTATTCTAAGCCCATTTTTTTCACATGAGTAGTAAATGAATTGTTGCTACCATAGTTTCAAGCTAAAATATTTCTATTTTCAGTATGTATAGTGAAAATAGCAATGTTTATGTCATGTATGAACACATGACCTCTATACAGACTTTTAACTACATTTCCTGTTTTAAAGTAAAAACTTTTCTTGTACGTGTGAGAAGTCATATTTTCAGCAGTCTAGCAGCAAATTATTGCATTGTTCTTTTGGTGAGGATTAAATGATTTAAAATGGAGATTTTTATTCTGTAAACAGTAGCCATGCACGGTTGGGTCCTGTTTCTGATAATCAGTGAGTCAGATGTCAGCAACTGCAATTTGGAAGGATTTTGCTCTTTCAAATAGAATGTTTCTTGGGTTCATTCAAGTTTCATCCAAGTGCACAACAAATCAAGATGTTTTAGTGGCTGTGGCGCTTTTTGGGTTCACACTCAAGTTTTCCGTAGATGTGATTTACGTCTTGGAGAAGTTGGTCACTGTCTTTAAATGACAATGTTCAGTAATGGACTCTCGGGGGGAAAAAACTAGTGGAAAAGGCAGAGGCCATTAAATAAAGCTTTTATGACTTCACTTTGCACTATGTGGGGATTGGGCGACCCTCAGACCTATTTCATTTCGAAATAAGATGGATTGTTGCTCGGTAGGTTATCTGAAGGGTGGCTGGCAGAACTCGGCTCCTTCTCGTGGTTCAGCTCGGATCATGAAGCCCGCAGAGAAAGAAGCAGAGTCCGGCCACCAGAGGGGCTTCCGCCGCCTCTGGCGCTGCAGCCGGACATGAGAATTCCTGGCCTGGCTTCTCTCTTCTGTCCTTGGACGCCTTACAGAGCTGGGAAGGGGATGGTTAATTTCTGCCTAACTCCACATTTATTCCTAACTCCATTCGTTTACATTTTAGCTAAGAAGGCAAGTCAAGCCAAGTCAAGTCAAGGTGGCTTAAATCACTCTTGCCCTGCCAATCAGTCTTATTTCTTTACTTTGTCTTCTGCTGAATGGATGGGATAAAGCGTAGTCGGGAATGCAGCCACCACAACCATGACAAGACCTTTTCTGCAATGTATCGCTGTAAGTTGAGTAGGGGGAAATGAACTTTCCTGTGCCTGTCCAAAAGGCAGCTGAAAGGGGGTAGCCCTCACCCATTTCTGCTGAATTTCTAATTACGTTTCTCTTCAGGTACTTCTAGAGCAGTGTTTCTCAACCTTGGCCGCTTGAAGCGGTGTGGACTTCAACTCCCAGAATTCCCCAGCCAGCATGCTGGGGAATGCTGGCTGGGGAATTCTGGGAGTTGAAGTCCACACCGCTTCAAGTGGCCAAGATTGAGAAACACTTTTCTTTTTTCCTTGCTTCAGGCAGGGAGGAAATAAATTGACGGACCCAAGTCTGAAAAATTAAATTAAACTACAGATTTGAAGTGGGTTTTCAGTTCCTTTTGTAAATGTTTTTGAATTACAAATGCTGCAGCTGAGGATCTGTGTTGAGGATCAAGTATATTTGTTTTTAAGCCCATGCAGAGGGAATTATCTTCATTATTTTCCTACGGTCAGCTGTGGAGAATGGAATCTCAGCAGAGAAAAAGTGTGATGGGAGAATTTTCAGCAGAGCCCTCTTTGCTCCAGGTGAAAGCCTCACTTGTGAAGGGGTGTACTTTAAATCCGCACAGTTCACTAGCTTCCAAACACATATGTGCAAGTGGTTGTGGCTGAGCATTTCAGCAACATTTCGGTCTGCCTGCAAGAAGGTAATTCTAGCATGTCTCAGGGGACCAAGTCTAGTTTATCAGAGCTGACAAGAACTGCTCGGCTGCCCAAGAATTAGCGAACCCTTGGGTTGGAAAGGCATGTCTGAGAACATGGAGTCCAGCCTGAAATCCAAATTAAAGCCTCTCGGACAGATGACCGTCTAGCCCCTGCTTGAAAGGGGTGACCCACCCCTCCTGGGGTTGTTGCTGGGAATGACTTTGCTAGCGTTCCATCGGAATCCAGCTTCTCACCGTTCTGCGTCCTCCACTCTGGACTCTGAAGAACGGGACTTGTCCTTCTGTGGGACCTCCTGCCCTACCCACCCTTGGTCCTCTTTTCTCAAGGCTAAACATGCACAGCTCCTTCAGTCTCCTTCCAGAGGATTTCTAGGCAAAAGAAAAAAGTGGGCAGGCGCTGACATCGGGAGGAGGGGGAGAGGGTCTCAAGTGCCTGTCAGGAGGGTTTCCTTCTGGAGAAGCCCAACCCATTTCAGGAAGTTCCTTTGTCCAGGGCAATCAAATCTTTCTGGGTACTTGAGATACTTTCCCACTTTTTGACTTTCTAGTTCCCCAAACGTCCTCTTTGCCTTTCCCTGTTCCAATTTCTCTGAATAATTCCAAGTGCTATGCCCAGAACTGAATGCAGGACTCAAAGTGGGGTTGGAGGTGAATGCAATAAAGTGAATTTCTTCTTCTTGTGATTTGGAAACAGTACTTCTGCTGACATCCTAGCACATCTTAAAATCACATTAACTTTTTTTGCAGCCACCCTTACACTGCTGACTTATATTCTGTTTATGGTCCAATATCTCTCTCAGGTAGCAACACCAAGCCATTATCCCCCACGGTATACCTGTGCATTTTGTTTTTGTTTCCTACATGAAGACTTTTGCATTTGTTTTTGTTAAATTCCATGCTGCTATTTTCAACCCATTTCCCTCACTTATCAATATCATTTTGAATTTTATTTCTGTTTTCTAGAGCATTAGATATCCCACTCAGTTTGATAAGCATTCTCTTCTTCTCTTCATCAAAGCCATGAATAAAAACCTTGATTAAAAATGGACAACTCAGGACGGATTCTTGTGTCACTCCACTGAATATCCCCTTCAGTTTGAGGAGGAGGAGCAATGCCTTCACTGCGATTATCAATTTCTATTTCTGCTTAATTGTCATTCCATCAACTGCCCAGAGTCGCTTTTTAATGAGATGGCCGGTGACAAATTGGATACATAAATAAATAAATCTAGCCCACAATTAACTAGGTTGGAAATCAGTATGTCACAGGGTATTTTATCAAATGCTTTGCTGAAGTCAAGGTATTCCCATGGTCAGTTAGCATCCTCATGGTACTGTATATTAGGGCAATTATCCAAACAAAAAACTGAGGTAAGAAACTGGCAAGGTTTGCTCTTGACAAAACTGCTGATTTCTGGCAATTACTGCATCATTTTCAAAGTGCTCGCCATTGGATCTGCTTATGATTATTCTAGAATTATTCAGGGTACCATTTTGGACTGTATTTCCCCAGGAGGATCTTCCTCCTTCTCCTTTCAACACTTAAAAGCATATTCCTGCCAGGCAAAGACAAGAGAAGACTCAAATCAGTTCGGACAATTAACTTAAGAAATTGGAGAAGTTTTGCCTGTGGTTCATTTAGCAATTTTTAAAAATACTAGATCATCATCATCATCATCATTTTGCCTTTCAATCAGGAACTTAAGTTGGTCCATATAAGATTGTTTCCTTCTGTTTTTTCCCACAACAGCAGTTCTGGGTGGTAGGTTGGACGAGAGAGAGAGAGAGAGAGAGAGATTGGTCCAAAGTCACCCAGGGAACGTCCATGGCTAAGGATGGACTTGGACCTGGGTTTTCCCACTCCTTGAGATGGGTAGACACAGGTTAGGGAATGCTTATTTTTTTGGATGAATTCCAGACTCCAGGACCAGATGAACTGCATCCTGGGTTATTGAAAGAACTAGCTGACAATCTGGCTGAACTTTCTTTGTGATCTTGGGAAAATCCTGAGGAACTGGTGTGGAGTGCCAGATGACTGAAAGAGACAAATCTCATTGCTATTTTCAAAGAGGGGGAAAGAAAAGTCAGCCTGGCCCCAAGATCTGAGAAGATTCTAGGCAGATCCGAAGGAGATGGGTCTGTGAGCACCTTGGACACAGTGTGCTAATTGTGTTAACGTGTGCTACTCTTACTTCATTTTTGACTGGATAACTTCACTGTTAAATTGCAGAAATGTTGCAGATGCCTTCATCAAAGTGTTTGTCAAGTACACTCTGGCATTGTGATGACCAAGCCTGTTGGCAGTTTCTTTTGCCAGCAAACAATTTGAAATTCTGGGCCTGTGAATTTAACAGTTATCTGATCCAGCATTTTCTCTCGTAGTGTCTCACAGAAGTGGCATTAGAAGGCGATGTTCACGTCTTGCAGTTGTTTCTGACTGCAAGGGCAGAGACACCGGTCCCCTGGGACTGCAGAATCTGCTTCAAGATGTGCTCAAGGCACGTTTGGAACTGTTTGGAGTTCCTTAAGGGAGCATCAGTAAGGTTGGAGAGGAACTCTGCACATGGGTATGAGTCTGTTTTCCTTAAAATAAGAACATTTCATGAACTCCTCAGTAAAAACTTTGAATCTCAGCTGACATCCCATTTGAGGAGATTCTTATAGATTTCTTTTTTTTAGCCCTGCCCCAAATTAAAGTTATTTTTAGCTTTAATCTGGTGCCAGGTGACCTCCCACCCTTGCCTCTCCTCCACTGAGGGACCTGTCAGATGGGCTACTTTTGGCTATGGGATTCATGCTCTTCCACAAGAGCCCTCGACCTGAGTCCAGAAATAGCCTCAGGGAGAGGCCAGCGATGTGGCGGGGCAGATGCAAAAGCGCTGGGCAGCTCCTCCTGCTTCATCCCATGTTTCTCTGCTGCATGAGTGACCTGTCACCTGGGCTAAAATAGGAAACTAGCAGAAGACCTGCCAATTTTGCTCCAGCTCTAATATATCCCAAACTGATAAGCGCTCTAGGAAATGGCAGCACTGGCAGGAAGGGGCAGGACCAGCAGCCCTGGAAGGAGCCTGTGAAGGAGGCAATGCGGGGCTGCCCCTGAAAGCAGTAGGAATATGGCTGCACGAGACCGTTCTTGGGAGGCATGGTGGAGGAATCAGCGGTCCAGAGACGGCAGAGCCCAGCTTTCCTTCCCGGTCTGAGCTGACCCTCTGGCTGGTGCTGTCTCCGGGAAGTGCTTTTAAGATGCAGATCTAGCAACCTTCCAAGAGGCTTCTGAATCTACGTTTAACAAACAAGTCTGGCGGTGTTTCACAAAAGTGATAAACCAGTGTCCAGAAAGGGCGCACACAAGACTTTGCAAGCACGTGGGAAAGCATTCGTGGGGCAGATGCTCCCGTGGAAGGTGAGTGTCCCATCTCTCCTGCAGCCCACGCCAAAACGGCCACGGAGCCACGTGTCCAGCAACCGGAAAGGAGCAGCAGCAGCCTGGCACACCCAGCGGGAGCGGGCAGAGCCCAGACTGCACCACACCCGTGCTGCCAGGGGGGTGCCCCGGGTCACTTGCACGGCAAGACGTGGGTCGGGAAAAGGGGGGCCGGGCTCTGTGAAACGAGCAGCCGCAGGTGCGTTTCAGCCGCCTCTGCGGCGGATGAGGCCCAGGCGATCCTGTGGGGCTGTCAGCTGAAAGCAGTTTGCGAGGTACCTTGTGCTGCGTGTCGTGAGGCTGAGCCTGAGATCCGTCACAGGGAGGTCAAGGATCGCCATGCCTTCCCTTCACTGTGCAGGGAAAGACGGGATCTGGATGCAATCACTCTATGCAAACTTTCCCTGACTCTCAACTCCGACATGCCTCTTGCACTGACTGGCAGCCTGCCCCAAGCGATTCTGCGGTCTTCATCTATAGCATTCAAATGCTAATTTCTCAGTAGCTTCACATCATTTGGTCATAGGCCCACGCAGGAGGAACCAAGGAAGTCTTGCTTAATTCCATACACAACACACACCCCACAGCTCTCCAGCCTTAAATACGATGCAGTCGACTTTAAGCCCTCATGCTGATTTTTTTTTCTTAAAAAAAGACACACACCTGGAGACTATAGAACAGTGTTGCTCAAACTTGGCCACTGTAAGATGGGTGGACTTCAACTCCCAGAATTCCCCAGCTGGCTTGGAATTCTGGGAATTGAAGTCCACACTTCTTAAAGTTGCCAGATTTGAGCAACACGAGTATAGAACAACCCTCCCTGAACCTGAACAGAAGGGTTATTTCATCCCCCCACCCCCAATGTTGGGTTACTTTGTAAGGAAAATAAAAAGCAGGGGAAAAAGAAAACTTTTCAATATTCATTCTGAAAAGGAATGTATTAAATGGCAGGAGAACTTTTAAATGAAAAAAAGTTTAGAAATTAAGAAAAATGTCCAAGTTTTAAAAGTAAGATTTGAGTCAGTTAGAAATATTACCAACACTAATTGTCAGTGGCTAAAAACCTCGTAAAGCAGCAGGAGGCTTTCTTCTTGGTATAAATGCCACCTTTGTAGAGTTCTGGGTAAAAGTACTTGTCCCTTTTAGATTTTCCGACTTTTTCCATACCTTTGGCACTGAATGTCATCAGAGCTCCTGCGAGTCCTACTTGTGGAATCTGAGTAAATGAGTAACTCCAAAATGTTATTCCACCTGAATAAAAAATGCCCCTTTAGATCAAGTAATTGGGTGTAGCACTTTTCACTGCAATAAGTCCAACCAGGACTTTTTTCCGTAAGTTCTGTAAGTCTTATTTCTGTAACGGTTATCAGCTTCTCAAATTGTTATGCAAGGGTGTTGATAAATTCCTCCATGCAACTGCTTCAACTCAAGACTATTTTAAGGTTTTCTAGCATGACCCGCTCACTTGCAGGTCCAAAAGAGGGAAAAATGTGCAGAACTGTAGATTAAAATTTAAGGAATTTCCCGTGAAGCTTTATTATCTGAAAAAGAACAATGTGGGACCTTGGATTAAGCCTAAACATAATATTTTTTTTTAAAAAAGCTTAAAACAATATTTTTCATTTCATACATACAAATGTGTGTCATTTGAAGTGAAATAAAAAATTTATCTCTAGTATTCAGTCTGTGTCAACTCATTCCCAAGACGTGATTTGATTCATTTGTTGAATAAAAATGGCCATCTGCCAGCTGAATGCATGTCGAACTGAGTCAGCCGTATTATCCTGCCGGATGTTGATGAAAACCTTAGCATACAGCTGCCTGTGGTGGCTGAACGTAAAGGAAAACCGAGTTCTTGCATTTTCGTAGAAGAGGGAATTACCACAGCCTTATACCCTTCTGCATCCGATTGCCCTATTTTCGCATCCGAGTAAAAGTTTCAGCCAAGTAGTAGGAGGCATTATCCCTCATGGGGAGCAATTTTGCTCCATGCAGAGAATTTAAACACACATTGGTAATCAAAGGGGCACCGTGGGGGCTGGAGGTAAGAGGAAATCCAAGCGTCCCGTTGAAATGTCCGAGAATTTCAAGACAGCACAGAAAGTCTGAGATCTGAGCAGTTATAAATTCTGAACTACCATTCCCCCTTGCTAAGAAACCATCCACCATCTATGATGTGTTTCTTGGAATACATAAACATAACAATCCCTCAGCCTGTTCACTTTGTCTCTTTGGGAGCCAGACAGTTTGACAGTTTCTCCCGATTCTTCCTTTGTCATCACTAGGAGGGCTCCTCCTTCTCCTTCTCCTTCTCCTTCTCCTTCTCCTTCTCCTTCTCCTTCTCCTCCTTCTCCTCCTCCTCCTCCTTGATTATTTTCTATTCTTCTCTATTAATCATGATGGGGAGGTGTGGGGGAGGCAAAACATTGTCTTCTCAGTCAAAGGGCTGCCAGGAGCTGCCAATTAGATATAGGATCGACAAATGGTAGCAGACGTGGATTTCTTGACTACTCATCCAACTCAGCATTTGGGACAGAATCTTCCCCGTTCCCCCAGGATAGGACATTTGCTTGTTGCCACAACTGTGGCTTCCATGTGATGCCCAGTGCTTGTTTAACTGCCACATAGGTTTAATGGCTCTCTAAGCAAATTTACTACCTTCTTGGCTGTCTTTGATTTGAGGGCCCCCAGAGAGAATCAGGGTGGGGCTTCTGGTGAACTTAATGACTGAAGTGCCCACCCTTCCTGATCTTAGCCAGTCCATAAAGCAGACCGAAGTTAACTGTGAGATCTGCCTCCTCCTCCACCACTAGGGCAAGCAATCAGTTCGGAATTGTAAGATCAAGTTCCAGTTACTAGTACAAGTTATGGACTGAAATGAGAGACAGAGTTAATAGATCAGTTGAGGAAGGGCATTCTAGTGAAATCCAGGAGAAGCTAGTGTGTAAGAGCTGTTAATTTAGGTCTGTTTAGGGGTGGCTGGTTGGCCCAATGGGTATTGCACAAAATGATGCTTCACCTCCCTCTCAATCGTGCTTCCCCTGTTGGAGGCCCCGGAGGAGGAGCCCGTGAAGCTGGGAGCTCTTTGCCCTTGCTTCTCTTCCCAAGGACCTAAGTTTGTATTGAGGAGAGTCTGCTGCCTTTGCCTGAGGATGCCCTGCTAAACCGAAAACCTGGTGGTTCCTGTTAGGTGCCTGACTTGCGGGAAGTCAGACACTGTGCAAGTAACTGCTCCAGACTCAGATTTGTACTATTGCCAGGGAAGGACTCAGCTCTGAGACTGAGGAATCGGAAGTGAAGCGGGGTTTGAACTTACTGAACTACTGATTGCCAGGTACTCGTTCTGGTCTCACAGATGCCACCTGTATGGAATAACGAGGGTAGCTTCCATCCAGCAGGTTTCCTTTAAGAACTGGCCATAAATCCTCCCTCTCACCGGCAGGAGGGAACTCTTCACTGTCATGGGGGAAGCTGAGTTAACGTTTGCCATTTGATTGACTATTCCTCTGCCTTTTGGAGGTTTATGATTCTTCCCCTTAGTATTTGTTTCTTCAGCAGCTCCGGAAAGGGACAATTTGGACTCAGAGATTGTTTGGCGAGGCTGGGCCAGCGTGAGCTGATATAAAGTAAGGAATTTGCCTCGTCTGAGTGGGCATGGAAGCATAACATGCTTGGATCGCCCAGTTATGTTTTAATCTCCTTTGCTGAATAAACGTGGATTAATGTGCGAAGATAAAGGTGCATGGCATCTCCTCAATACAGTGTTTGGGGAAGTGAGACAGGGAAGCCGACCCTGAGTATGTTTAGGCTCATACACCACCCCATAATTTGGTTTCTGGCTTTAGCGGACTTCACGCTGCAAAAGCGTGCCCTGACGTCCCAACCCACGTGCTCTCAAGGAGGTTGTCCACTTAGGGCAAGAGCTGCCCATAGGCAAGGCTGCCTGGAGTTGGGGTGAAGCTGGCAAAGGAGCCACTGGGCTGGAGAGAGATCTGGAGACACGGCCAGCCACGTGGGCTTCTGTTACATGCCAGATGGCTCCATTCATCGACACAGGGGACTCCCGCGATGACCTCCGAAATCTGCAGCAGTTCAAAGCGGCTGAGTCTTCAACGGTGCCCATGACGGAGAGCGGATTCCCTGTCAGTGAAAGTCTGGCAGCTCTCGTGCTGGTACAGATGGTAAGCAATTTATTTAAAGCTGAGTAAAGGGCTTTTGATACCCCCCCCCTCGGAGGAAAGGAAAGCCTCTTCCATTCCCATCACCTGCCCCATGCAAGGATCCAGCCTAAGTCCAAGTGGGCAGCCCTGGGTTTGGTCAGCCCTGCCCCCAGATGGTGGCTCGCTTCACCCTCTGCAGCCTCTCCTGCTGGCTGGGGTGGCAGCCCCGCCCAGCGAGTCTCCTCGTCCGGGGTTCGGAAGGCAGGAGGGGCAACCGGAGGCCTTGCTGCCTCGCCCTCTGCTTTGCGTCGCCACACCTGGCAGTCGTGGCACGGCTGGCTGGCGCTGCGCAGGCAGGCGAATCCCCAGCTCAGCAGCGGCCCCGCTGGGAGAGGGCACTGCCCCACTGGGGCAGGCAGCTCAGCCGGGAGACCTTTGCAAGGGCCGTGAGGCAAGAAGCGCCCGCTCGGCTGGTCTTCGCGAGCTGGGGGGGGGGCTTCTGCGGCGGCAGGAGGGCTCACAGAGGTAGGGGCAGCCGGACACCCTGGAAGGAGGGAAACGGGTGCTGTGGAAATTCCCTTTCACCCAGCTCTTGAAAATACGGGTTGGAGCCCACGTTTGTTATGTACGGACGGGCCAGTCAAGGCCCACCTATGTGCAACGTTTTGGGTCGCCTGATGCTCTTTTCCCAGATATCCCCCGCAGAAGGGCAGCCGCAGGCCAAAGGCTGTGGGCAACCCCGCTCGGTCTCCGTTGACCCGCTGGTCACTCCTTCTGCATTTTCCTCTTGGAAGAACAACCTTCCCATTTCTGAGGAGCGGATCAGCCGCTTCCCACTGCTAACCCCATCACCGTACTGTAGATCGGTTTATGTTTTTAGAGGTTTCTCCAGGATCTTATTTATTTGTCCAATTTCTGATTCTGCTGTGGAAGAAACTGTGATTTGGTTAAGTGTATTTATTACTGCATTTATTGGATGTAAACCACACCTGTTCATGTACTCCAAAACTCTAAGCGGCATCCAAGAATGAAAATACAGAGGATATTATGTAATAAGATTAATGCCATTAAAATGAAAGCCAGCTATTAACCTAACGAACAGTTAAAAGCTTGGCAGAAGGGATGAGTTTCTGCCCTTTTCCTGCATCCTGGGAGTGTGGGGGCCAAGCGCCCCCCCAAGAGGGCATCCTCCTGCTGGTATCATGTGGGAAAAGCCCCTCCCGCATTCCAGCCTGCTGAGTTTCTGGGCGGGGGTGGGGGGGCATCTTCTAAAGGGCCTCTCTGCTGACCGAAGTAACTGGGCAGCTCTGCAGTGGGAGAAGTGGGTGGACCCCCAGCCGTTTAGGGCTGTAGAGCTTAGCCCCAGCCCCTCAGATTGTGCCTTGTTCCTTCCATACAAGCCTCATGTGGTCCTCGTGCCTTGTGCTGGAGTTTCCACGAGTTGCAGTTTCCAGGCGCTCCTCAAGGGTAGCTCCATGGAAGGCACCGTGCGGTAGCCAAGACAGGTTGTAACCGGTTTATGGGAAAATATCGGTGGGCCCGAACAGCTCAGAAGAGGTGCAGTTGGCGCATTAGCTGTGATGGTGGAAACGCCCTGGTCGCCAGCTGCAAATCCTGTGATAGGTGCAGGTCAAGGGGCGCTCCCAAACTGCGACGGGCTCCCACCCACGCCAGGTTTTACTTCAGTCCCTGAGTCCGGCTTCCTCCTTACCAGCTGCCTTACCATGTCTACATTTCATTTCAGCTTGTTCTCCCTCGTACATCCCATTATCTTAGTTTGAGATGGGGCCCTGTGACATCTGTGGTTCTCCCTAGAAAGACATTTCCCCCCGTTTTTTCAAATAGAAAAGAGAAAGGGCAAGGGCAAGGGCAAGGGCAAGGGCAAGGGCAAGGGCAAGGGCAAGGGCAAGGGCAAGGGCAAGGGCCCCAACTCAGCCTGGGCTACAGCAATGAGGAGGGGCACTGGAGCTTCTCCCATCCTCCACGGAGAGCAGGGATCGCGCCAGGAGGGAGCCAACTCACAGTTGCCCACTTACAAAGGAGAGGCCACCTACCGCTCTGCGTGGATGTTGCCCAGCAGCTGGGCAGAAGAGAGGAAGCTTGCCTGGCTTGTGTGAACTGTGTCACACGTCTAGTGCTGCGTGTGTTGGGGGGGGGGTAGAAGCGCATTCTTCGGCTATCTGAGAAGGTGCCACTTAGAAAACGGGCTGTTGGATGTGGAAGAAAGGTGACTGAGTTTTAGAAAAATATGCTAGCAAGTAAGAGCACTTCAATACAGCTCTTCAGAGGGTCAGTGGGCTTCTCTGCATTAGAGGCGCGCAAGTGGAGGTTGGAAGCCATTTATTAGAGATCGCTCTGATTAAATTGGCTTCGTGTCACGTGAATGCCCCACTCGTCTCGCCGGACCAGTGGGAAGGTGCGAGGAGCAGGGACTGCTCTTCCAAGGCGCTCAGTCGGCTTCTCCTCCAGTGAGAAGCGATGGCTTCGATTCCTAAGAAAGACGATTCCACTGAAAACTGATGGGAAAGAGAGTTGCTGGTCTGGAAGGAGCATGAGAGTCAGCCACAAAATAAAGTTACCTCACATCTCACTAGCAGCCACAAGAAATTCACTGGGTGACTTTGCGCCATCTTTCTTTCTCAACCCAATTACTTCAAAAAGTTGATGGGGGGTAAAGTTGGAGAAGGGTGTAACACAGTGTGTAGTCTTGGAGAAAGAACTCTAACTGGAGAGCTACCTGTCGAGTTTCAGAAATAACTGCCCTGTTCACGGAGAGCTTTGTTACTCCCTAAGTCAAGCCAGGATGGGAATCTGATGTAGGTCTTAGAAGCCCTGGAATGATGAATTCCGCCCGCCTCGTCCACCTCCCTGGGCCGCGATCGCAAAGCGTCTCGGGGAGGGACTCGGCCGCTCGCCAGGAGACAGCTGAAAGAAGGACGTAAGCCCGGATACAAATGTTGCCTAGAAATTAATCTCCATTTAGAACAAACAGCCTGTACTTCCAGTTCTCCAGCATGTGCAAGTGGGCTTATGCTATTCTTATAATTGTGAATGATGGAGGCCTTAAAAATTGGATTAATGGGAGCTAATCCAGTGTCAGAAGCATTTATGCAATGCGTTACTTTAACCTTACACTAAGACGGTGCAATTCTATACAGATCTCCTTAGAAGGAGTCACCGCTGTGTTCCTGCCAGATAAACAGGCTTAAGATCACAGCCTTAAACTTTTCTTTCTCTTCTAGAAACACACAAAGAGAACATAACTGCTTAAAGAAGAATATAATGAAATTTCTTAAGGAAGTGGGAAGAGGGATGAGTGAATCTCTGTAAAAACACAATGTATAAAAACACAATGAACAGGAGAGGGGAAAGAAAACCCTGCAGATCCATCTTCCAGGCTGGCCTTCCAAATGAAATTTCTCTGGAGAGTCCCCTGGAAGGGCCACTCTTGCAATCAGGGGCCACACATGGAGTCAAACTGCCAGCAAGTGCTCCCCTTTGGAGCAATTCCGGATCTTACCTGCCTCTCAGGCTCCTCTTTTAGCCAAATAGGCTGTTGTTGTTGTTGTTGTTTTGTCAAGCTATATGATTGTGTGGCAAAATGAAAACTTTGATTGAAAAAGGTGACCCCTGATGACATTAAGGGTTCCAGGAGTCAAATGAGGTGTTCTAAAGATCGGATACCAATTTTGCACTCTGTTGTAACAATGGCCACCTTGGAGAATCATAGCCTATAATAATTATGCCTTCTGAGAAATCTCAGTAATAAAGACCTTTTTGGTTTTATGACAGAATCATCTATAATACAGTAAATGGGCTTCATTAGTTACACAAGCTGTGGCTTCCGGCTAATAGGATTTTCTCATTCATTTCTGCAATTGGCCTGGATATCTGTTGTCTTCTGCTGGTTCCATATGTTCTGCCCTGTTCCCACAATACACTTAATCCAGTCAGCTGCTAGCCCAGTCCAGTCTCCTGGCCAATGGTTGTGACTGGGGACAATCACGGTAAATGGCCCAAATTCACCATTGTGGGAATACAGCACTGAATCCCCCTCCACCTTCTCTAGAAAGTGCCCGGTATCCCAAGAGGCCTTCCCCAGGAGATGCCAGCACTTTCACAGGCATGCAGACAGTCAGGGTATGGGAGGGTGGTCTGGGGTGCCAGACCTTGGCCAGGACGTTCGGCCTCCCTTTGCTCTCTGGAAGGACTCGAACTAGGCAGGCAAAATGGCCTCATGGACTTCAGAGTCCCAATAGTTCAACTGACTGGGTGGAGTCACTGCTTGACTGGTGGGTCTTTTTTGCTAAATTTACATCCTTGAACATTAAGTGGCACTTTTTTGGTTTTCCTTTTTTAAAATAGTAATTTTATTAAACATTACAATTTCAACAATAAAAACTAATACAAACTAAAAGAAAAATAAAAGAATGAAAAGAAAAAAGAGAAAGAGAAAGAGAAAAGAAAGAAAAAATAATATAGCAAAGAGAAAGAAAAGAAATATAAAGAAGTGACTTCCCTCTTCATCACAACAAGTATAAACAATTTTAGTAATTTAGCAGCTTCTCTTAAAATACAACAAATGGTCTCCTCTTCCCACAGCCCATCTCTTATCTATAAACAAAACCATAAAGCCTCGTCATTTCAGTCCTGATGTCAGCAAAAGCCCATTAAGGAGTATCGGACATAACAACATATCTACTTTAACCTTGATCAAATAAACCAACCTTATATTCCTTCCTTTTACTTCTAACAATCTTGATCTTTAGTCCCTTCAAATAATGTCCTAGAACTTGACTTCTTTTCATTTTTTCTTTGTCCATTCTCACAAAATTCTTCAAAGCTTTAACAAGCCTCTTTTGTAAATCCAATATAGGAAAATTATCCAGGTCATCTCTTGGTTTGCTATTTGTGTATCCCTTTTAATTATTAAGACATCAGCCAGTTTCTTTTGTATGTCCAACAAGACACCTTTTTCCATGTCATTCTTGTAGCCTGTCATTTTGAAGTCCACTTTCAACTCAGTCTCAATCTTGTCAGGTAAAACTTGTTCCTCTTCCATAACATCATTTAGACATGGTCTATCTATAGAGGCAGGCACTATTAAAATTAACTTCTGGGCCCATTGTTCAAAAATATCCTTCAATATGTCCAGTGTTAAAATATTTTGCTTCATTCTGTATTAGTAGGTCAAGTTTGAGTGTCCTCCTTTAAATGTAATCTTCAGTTCCTTCTATTTCCCTCTAGTGTCCAATTTTTAATTTTTCTTATCTTATTACTTTTTTAAAAAAATTCAAAGCAAAGGCATTTTCCCATGGGAAGGATTCTTTATAATTAATTCCAAAATCTTATTTCAATTTTATCTAGACCCTTAGTCCGTTTGTAACTTTCTAAAATCCAAGTTTATTCACCCTTTTCCTGTTTATTCCGGAAAAAAAAACACCTTTTTTTTAAAGTTCTTAAATTTGTAGTTTAAACTTTCTTCCATAAGGATTGAAACTCACCTGGTGCTGTAAAACCTGTTGCTCCAAAGGTTTCTAAAAGCAGTTAACAAACACTTTCTGAAAGTGATTAGAAAAGGAAGTATGTGAACTTAGTGTCCTTTCAAAGGCACTGACTGTGGTTTGAGAAGATGGCTACTCCCTCATCTTTCAGAGCTCTAAACCCGCTGGATACGCTGCCTTGTGGTCTCCTCATGAGGAGCAGCTGTCTGGAACGCTTGTGGGCAATCTCAAGTCTGCTCCTTGTCCAGAGAGGAATCACTGAAGAGCCAGTCTTCAGTGGGTCTTCATTCTGCTGTGGTCATTGGCTCCATTTTTTGCAAAACTGTCTTCAGTCTCCCATTTCTTCCCTGGAACACTTTTTTTGGTTTTCCCATAACACCCCCACCCTCCTCCACTGACCCAATTATGTGTTGTGAGAACTGGGCCATTCCTAATTTATTCTCACCTTTGAGAAGGGTGAGAAAGTTGCCATCTTGGCTTTGAGTTGCACTGAGACCCTTTGTCATACCTGGCATGGCTACTGTCACCTGCTCTTGACTCTTTGAAATGGCTTTGGGTCAATGGGCACCACCACAGGGTGTTCTTGCCTTGATGTTGCATCAGCACTATGCCACAGTGTTCCCACAATGTTGTCAGGTCGCTACAACTCTTCTGGGCTGATAATTTCAGCTAGTGCAAGAGGAAATTCCGTGAATTAAGTGTTGATGCTACAGCTGCAAGATTGCTAGCAAAATAACATAATCGATTAAATTATTAAGAGGAAAATTAGCTTTTTTCACCAATAGGTACACGTTCCATAGACTACAGCTATAAGAAATCTTATCTATGAGTAGACCACTGATAATGGGGGTACTTTATTGTGTCTGGGCCAGGCCAACACCCCCAAAATCAGGAGATATTCCTGGCAATAGTCAGCTTTAGGATCAGCCCAGCAATCTACGGTAAATCAAAACAACAAACAAACAATAATAATAATAATAATAATAATAATAATAATAATAATGATACAAAATACAGTAATAATAATAATACAAAATCACCACCAGTCAATTGCAAAAGGCAGTTTTACTTGGAACAGCTTCCATCCTGTGACTATACCTTTACACCATCAAACAACAATATTTGCCTGTCCCGGGTCCTTGGGAAGGACTCTGTAGGGGGATCAAAATGCCAGATTCAGTCTAAACATATGGCTGACTCTGCAACCAGCCATAATAATAATAATAATAATAATAATAATAATAATAATAATAATAATAGCAGCAGCAGCCACAGGGCTTTGCTTTACTGCTGAACTGAAGGACTATTTACATATTTTTTAGTTGGCAGAGAAACTGGGCTGGCATAAAATTTGCTGTGCTGGTTGCTAATCCTTCACCTGCCTCTGTTCCCCATCACTGCAGTCTTCTGACTTCCTCCAAGATAATGGATGACAAAACCCAGCAGACCCAACTTGAGGCTGGCCTTGGTAAGGACGGGACAAAGGGGGAAATGCTCCTTAAACATCAGCCAAGCTAAGGAGAGCTTAAGGCGGCCTCGTTCATGGGCTGGTGATGTAATGGAGGCAGCGTCGTGGGGACCAGGCAGAAGAAGGTGGTTCAAGGACAGGTTTGTGCCATGCCTAGGTAGACATCAGTCATCGATTCCACCTCTATCAAGCTCCCATGTCTTCAGTCACAGCCATGTCCTCCCACTTTTGTCCTTCATCACACCAAAACACGAGGGTGGCAGGTGGGCAAATACAAAATCCAAACCACGTTCTGAGAGACAAACAGCAGAGCAGTCCTCCCTGCCCCCAGTCCTCAAATCTCTGATAGGCAGAGTTTGCAGAAGTGGAAAATTGGCTGGATGCTCAAGCCAAGAGCAGACCCTCATCCAGTCCCCCTCCCAACAGTTTTATCCATTTCTGGAAGGAAACCTGCAGCCATGTCTGTCTTGATCTATCCAAAGCAGTTCAAAGGCACCAGATTTGACTTGATGGCTGCAACGGATTGAACCCAGTACAGTGGAGGTTATAGCTGAAGTTTCTGTGGGATGATTCAATCAAGCCTCCTTCAACTTGAATTTCCTCTTTGAGGCATCCCACAACTTCACTATGGATGCATTTCAAATATAATTTTTTGAAAGAACCAGGTAATGTCTGTCGAATGTTTGGGGAGCACAATTCCCCTATTTAAAAAGTATTCTTTTTCAAAAATTCAAAAGCAGATAAATAAAATAGCAGACCAGTGAACAAAGAGAAGCTTCTGACACCAACATATTGCAGAAGGTTTCTTCCATGAAGCCCAGCCTTCCACAACGCTTGGTAAAGGGCTCCTGGTTCGGTGCTTATAACTAGTCGTGAGGATCACACAGCAAAGCACACCCACAAAGGAGAAACAGTTCCCTACATGCGTAAATGCAGAGGATCAAAGCAAAGACAGGTAAGGGACTCTCTGACCTACCGCAGAACTCAGGGGGTGATTTCAGATCAAAAATCCAGTAACATCCCCTCCCCGCCCAGCCTTTCTCGCAGGGTGGTGGTTGTAGGGAAAAAAGGAGGGGAGACTCCTCTGAACTTCGCTTTACACTCCAGGAGGCAATTGCAGTAAATAAACAAAGTCTGTTTTTTTAATATCAGATGTTGAAAGGAGAGATCATCATTCCAACCAGCCTCAAAAGCCAGATTCGGAATGAGGGTTGGCAGATGGGTGTGAGCAGATGCTGATCGGAGGCTCTCCTTGTTACTGCGGAGATGCAAGGTCTCGAGGCCCTCCTGGCAGGGTGGCCTCCACATGGATGCTGACGTCCTCTGGAACAACCAACAGGGAACCCTAGTGCTGCCCTTCTCCTGGGGGGCTAACCCCTTTTAACTCAGGGAGGGAGGCTGAGTTGCACACTGTCCTGCTTGTCTATGTTCCAATATACACATTCAAAAATCAACTGGAAGGTTTGGGATGAGACTTCTGGTCAGGAGTTTAGGACCACAAGTGACCACTCTGACTTCACTCCTTTGACCACTGCTACATGGTGAACCCAGGAGGACAAAGCTGCAGCTATCACTCCCCGCTTTTCTTCTAACTGGATCTCCAAAAGGTTGACCTGATCAGCAGGCATATTGGGGTGTGCGTTTCGGATGTCTGTTTCCCATTCCCTACCCTGACGTTCAGCAGTAGCACCTTCAGTCCAGGAGGTCAGTTCCGCAGGCCACTAGCTTGTCTGAAGACAGTCCAGGTCTGATGAATATCTCAAAGTGCTTCTTTCTCTACAACAGCCCAACACCGCCCTTGCCTATTAATACCTCCCCCCGCCTCCGTTTCTCTCTGGGATCAATTAAAAGCACACATCTTCCCCTAATAGCAAGGAACCATCACTCAGCTATCAGGTGATTGACCCAGGTGGTGGGAGAATGACTTCTCGGTATAGAGCAGGCGTTCCTTTTCCGTCTCCCCTGCTGGCAAAATAAGCAGGATGCCGATGCGAATCAACGGCAGCTCATGGCAAGAGGGCCGCATCAATGCCCTTGGACAGTTGCCAGGGGTCTCTGAAACTGTAGAGGTGAGCAAGGGCCGGGCGGTCCCTTCTGACTGCCCTGTGTAGGGCGGCCTCTTCTTTCTGAGAGAGGACCAGGAGGACATTTTTTAAAAAAATAGGCAATAGAGGAAATAAAGGAGACCCAGTGCCTGTTTCTCCTTCTCTTCCCTGGTGTATAAAACGAGGAACCGTGCCTCAACTCCCTTTTCCTTCCCATGCCCCTGCAGGTGCATTTCGGTGGGTCCACGTGTTTGCATACTTTTTAACCAGCGGCAACAGGACAGGCCATCTTGACTTTAAGAACCCTGAAGGCGCTGGAAGGAGTGGTTTGAATTCAAGAATCAACTCCTGCTTAAAGCAAGCCAGTGTCTGTCTGTGTGGCTATTGATTTCAAATTTGGCTATTCTGTAAAGTAATTGCAGGGACTGCTCAGTCTATGAAAGCCTCAGATGCCCTGAAGCCCTCTGTGTAGACTTCTGAGCTGCCGGCCCACCCACAAATTAGGGATTGGGAAATTGCCAGCTAGAAGACTTGTGATTCCAGTTCTCATCAGGAGCAAAGTTTGGGGAAGCATTAGAAGGTCTGAAGCCAGAAACAGAAGATTCAAGGATAAACCACTCTTTCTTCTAGAGACATCAGTTGGATGATCTGGATTTCTTGAGTTCTAGACAGGATTGGAAATGTTTCTGTTCCTTTGCAATTTTTTAAGCAACCATCCAAGTGATTCGGACTTTAGGATCTGGTTTATTATCTGAATAGTACCAACCGTGCCTGATACAGTTCTCTCTGCAATCTAAAATGAAGCCTCGGTATCTGCTCTAAGACCCAGTATGGTTTTTAAAATGCTGCAGACAATCATAATTTGATTAAAAAAAAAATATTTTCTTTACAAAGGTTGGCATAATCAGGAACACAGCCCTTTCCTTCAGATAAAAGTTGCCACAGAACATTACATATTAGTTGGCATTTCACTTTCTGAGGAATCTTTCTGGAGTGGTCTGTATCATTTTTCAGAGGTATTTTTAGAGAAGGAGCCATCAATTATTCATGCATTTTAAATTGCATTGTCTTTGTCTAGTTAAGAACATAACTCAGTAATCCTCAGCTGAGTGATTTCAACAGAACAATAGACTCATTTCAAAGAACTGGAGGAGCAGATGGCTTGTGGGCCTGATAATGAGCATCTGAGATTTTCAGACCCTTTGCTGGTTCCGATCATATTCCAGAGGATTGGCGTAACCTTGTTATGGGTTACAGGAACCAGTGCTGCTCTAGCCATATGCTTAGTTCATGGAACTGGCACGTGGGGCAGGTGGTGTGATGTCTGGGTGCTTGTCCACCCAACAGGTCCAGGCAGACGTCTTGGAACTGGCAGGGCCACAGAGCAGGAGTGAAGGACAGCAACGGCCCCACCCCAGGAATCTAGTTGGGGCCACTCAATAGTCTGAAGGCAGCTTGAATTAATTTCCTTTTCTGAGCAGTGGATCCTGCTGTGTAACAAAACAACGTGAGTTCAGTTCACTGCTTTTCTGCATTGTGGGAGCAAGACCACAACACTGGGTCATGCACGCCTTGTGTTATTGTGGTGTGTTGAACGAATCACAAGTGACTGGGTTCATGTAACACACTAAGCCATAAAACAAAGTCTTACGTGCCAGAGTGAGTTCAGATATCAAAATAATTTAGTTAATTAACTTGTACTTTCTCTCGCCTCTTTAACTCTGTGTGAAATTGCTTTCTGCTGAAGCCTTTAAAGCATTTTTAATCTTGGGGAGTGAGCCAAGTACACATGCATGCCAAATGTTACAGAGAGGAGGCTGCATGGCAGAGAGGGAGCATTCTCTGAATTCTTCATTTTGCCTTCTGCTCAACCACCCCTCAGTGGGTATTAGCTGACCTTGGACAAGTGAACTGCAGCACGGTAATGTGAAAGAGTAACTGGTAGTTCCTCAGGTGCTCTCCATTCTTGCAAGGAGATTGGTTGAAGCCTGCTCCGCAGAAAAGGTATCCTGCAGAGGTGCTGAGGATTCAGGTAGGTGGAACGCAGCCTGATGCTGTATCTAGCCTCTGCTTTCCCTTCACACTCCAGTCGAAATAGCCAGTGACGTTGTGGCCCTTGGCCCTAAAAGCACCAGTGGCAACCTTGGTGCAAGCTGGGAAGAGCGTGGTGTGAACCCTCTTAAGACCGAGGTTGTCCCACACCATTAGACTCAGCTCAGGGACATCAAAGCCAATGTCAAAAACAGCACTTGACACGTAGGGCTTCATATCCATGATGATGAAGCTGTGGTTGAAGTTTGATCTATGAACTACCCAGTTTGTGGCCACGTTCATCTCATCTCTGTGTGCGAGCTGTGTCCAGCACGTTGATATGCAGCAGCCCCCAGCTTTGCCTGATCCTGCACCATGGGAAGTGCTGGGGACGTCTCTCCTGCCCCAAGTCTGTGGAGAGATAAGAAGTACACGTTCTACTTCACCCTGAGTAAGGGAAGGAAGGCTGGCTGGTGGGGAAGCTTCAGACTCCAGGTGGGTGAAAGCTTCTCAGCTGTTGGAACTGCTGCTCTTGAGATGTTCGATGGCTCCTGGTGGTACTTGGACAGGGGTCTGGTGCTTTGCTTATTATTATTAAAGTTGTAGGCTGACGCTAAACAAGGTCCATGCTATACTCAAACTGGGCATGACGACATTTGCAAAGGAACTGGGCCACGGAACAGCCTTTGATAAATGGGAATATCAGTCCGATTTCCCACCGCTGCCTTGAAGGCAAGCCAGCCTCAGTTTCTCTCCCGTGACGGTGCATGGAATTCCTCAGCCCCGGAGAACATGCAGAACCTTCAGCCCACCCAGCAGACAAGTGGGGACTGGGCGGACTCACCGGGTGAGGGGACGAAGAGTGGCTTATTGAAGAGGAAGGGGAAAAGTAGAGAAGGAAAAGAACGAAGACTCCATGGCAAACAAACAAACAAGCCGTGCCTCTGGCTGCAGAGCTCTGTTGAGGCCGGCCTGATAGGCGATGGTCTCGTCGTCAGGCTGCCTGTCCGTCTTTTTTGCCTCGCCAGCTCTCTGGACCCCCTCCCCGCCCCCGCCCCCGCCCTTTCAAGCTCCCAGTCCCTCTTCTCAGTGCTCCTCCAAGGAATTCCTCTGGCCTCGGTTTCTTATTTCCTCTCTAGCAGCCCCACCTGCACGCAAGCGTGGTTTCTGAAGAGGCACATTAAACAGGACTGCATTATGAGAGACCCGTCTGCACTCTCTTCTCTTTATTACCGAAAATCAGAGGGGATCGCACAGCAGAAGCATTTTCAGCAAGCATCGCCTGCCACCTGCTGGCGAGGGTGAGCCTTGCACGTTTTTCTCTTCTGGGGCGCCAGATCTTAGCAGGCAGCTCAGCTTCTGCCTCCTGAAATCCAGCTATAAACTGTCATCATTATGCCAGCAATACAACCAATATAGTAATGATTAGAGTGGATGTGATGGATTAATGGCTTAAGCAACTCTGCTCGCTGACATGTGGTCCTTCCTGCCTGTTTGGCTTGGAGGGTTTCTCTGCTTTTAATCCAACCATCGCTCTAAAGCCTTTTGGGGAGGGGAAGGTGGCGATTTTAAGACAGCTGGCCAAAGATTGAGTTGAAAATAGATTCTGCAATGCAAACAGTGTACACAGCAATAATATGTGAAGGTGTCTCAAGGCTCTTGTTTTGTTCACGACCGGGTACGCCCCAAACATTAAATGTTTTCCATTCTTCCGGTTTTAGCTCCCCCTCCCCTCCCCTCCCCTCCCCTCCCCTCTTTAATAAAGCAAAACGATGAATTTTCTCAGGGCCACGCTACCCAAGGCAGACTTACTTAGACAGGGTTCCTGGGGAGCACAGCGGGACCTGGAGTAGGCGTGCCTGGAGCCAAACCTTTGGAACCACGTAGTCCACAGTGATGAGGTCCCTGAAATAATTCCCCCACCTCCACCCCAGAAGCCAGAGAAGTGGCTGAAACAGTTTTCCTAGTGGACACTGCAATGCAGCCGAGTCCCCCGGGCACTCCAGGGCTGCAGGACAGTCTCCTTTGGCAGTCTTTTTGCGTGGACTCGTTTGGCCGAGTAGCAGAAACCTCTCCAAGGGACTGGGGGCAGATGCGAGTCGGGGAGAGTTCTTCACCGGGAAGGAATTGATAAATTACAAGAGCTGACTTCTCTAGGTCCATTCCCCCCACCCACCCCCCATTTGTTTTAAAAATAAGTCTGTAAATCATTAGCAGGGTCTCACGGTGTGGTGGCAGCAAAGTTGTCAAGGATCCAGTACAGAAAAATGTTGGTTGTGCTCATAGAATCACACCACGAGAACAGCCACGGCATCCTTTTCTCCTCATACAAGTTCCACGGGAATAGAAAAGGAGCCTCGCTTAGGAGGACCCTCCAGCCCCACTTCAGACATGGGTAGCTGTAGCTGCTGTGCCTGACCACTTCAGGTGACTTATTTTTAACTTATGAGGACTGAAAACAGACATGAAGAAGAGCCTTGCAGCGTTCAATGCGGGCCTCCGAGATTCAGTTCCCCCTTCTTCACTGGAAGGGATGCTGCAGTTGTACTTGGAGTTCGGCAAAGCTATCGAGAAATAACCCGTGACTTTCTGATTTGAAAGCCAGCTACGTGCGGACCGGATGACGCGACATTTAAACTGACACAAGTTACAAATGGAAAGGGGAGAACTGAGAAATTCCTTGGCAGACCCATTGTTTCAGGGATTTCCCAGATGATGATGATGATGATGATGACGACGATAGGTAACACCAGTCAGGACTCCCTTAGGGTGTCCAGCAGTACAATTCTTGGCTTGTCCACTCAGGACTTCTACCTTCAGCCCTAGGAAAACTGGGTGTGTGTGTGTGCTTTGGATCTCTGTGCTTAGAAATACAGAATTTAGCAATCCTGAAGCTCAAGGATGGTTGTGCAACTACGCAATTTGTACCTGGAGAAGGTTTTAACGAGAAATTCCCTTATATAACTAGGCTGGCAAGACTCTATCACGAGTCTTGCCAGCAACGCAGAACTTATCTAGAGGCTAAATCTGTCTTCAGAAAGACTCTGGATGAAAGGCTTTCATCAGTTCTGCCTCTGTAATAAATGAGGTGGTTTGGGAGGGGCTGATTTCAAGCACACAAGCCAAATTCCCTTTATTCAGGCCTGTCTGCGAGAGGTCAGTGCACCAGGCAGTGAAGGGCACCAAGATGCCTCACTGAAATGAAGGGCTGTTCACGCCACAGAGTCTCCCTCAACTCTTGATGAGGACACGGAGGCAGAATATCCCCGTTCCTTCCATTTTTAAGCAGAGAAGCCTGAATAAATGGAATTTGGCTTATGCTTCCAAAAATAGCTTCCCTGAAATCATCTCATTTATTACAAAGGCAGAACTCATGACAACCTTTCACTCGGAGAAAGACAGATTTAGTTTTTAGTTAAATTCTGATCTGCTGGCCAGACCCAGGACATCTTGGATGAAGAATTCAAGAAAGAGGAGCACTTCCCAAGAATAACATTTTTCAAAGATAGGAATTTCTTCAAGGGTTTATTCAACAATAACATTTATGGCCATGGGCAGAAGCTTCAGCCCCTTTAATAATCAACTCCTAATTTTCATATTTTAAGAAATGTTTCAAGATGGAATAGGCAGGATTTTCATGGTGCCCCCTCCAAACTGTCACCCCATATCTCAGCCTTGTGAGACAAGGAATGTTCTCTCTCTCATAGAAAGCCAAAAAGCTCTCAGCAGAAAATGAGCTGGCTCTGAAAGTGAAAGGACTGGAAGACCACCTTATGGTGGTGTAAGTAAGGAGCATATTGCAGGCACAAGCAGTCGTTGCACTATTACAACAACCAAGCTCCACGTTTGCCTGTATCATTACTGTTTCCAAGCTAGAAGCTTCTGGCTTTCAGCAAGAAAGGGCCATAGCAATTGTGCACTCACAGAACATTTACTTGAACGCATCCATCCACAGCCCCAGGCTGACCCGAAAGAGTGATGCAAGGGCGCCTCTCAGGGCAGAGAGAAAACGTGAGGACAACCTATTGTTTAAAAAAATGCCACGGGAATAAATACATTCTGGCACTCTTCCCCCACCCCTGCCCAGATAGCCATGTGAAGATCTGTCCAGAAGACCTAGCCGTGCCGCACACACAACTCCCCTCTCTGGCAGTCTAAAGGGAGGGGACAGACTTACAGCGTGGCGAGCACTCCCTGGGGATCCAGTCATTGGACCTCAGAGTGGCAGAGCAGCCGGGCCTTCACCAAGGGCCAAAGAGACCCCTCGCCTCCTTCCCATCCCTGTCAAAAGCAACGTCTCCATCCACCATGGTTGCCCTTGCAGTGAGGACGCCTGCTCTGGCCTCAGCCCCCTGCCAGGGGCCCAGCAACCACTGACAGATTGCTCCTGGAAAGAAGGTCACAGCCGGAGGGAGGAGGAACAAGCTGGCCCCTTTTATTCACCAAAGAGGCAAGCAAAACTCTAATTTTTGCTATCTTCTTGGTATTAATTTAATTTTTTTTTCTTCCAACAAACCTTGAAGCAGCATTCCACTGAAAGAGAATAAAATATTTAAAGAAACCACAACATTTGGGTCAGGAAAATTAATATTATGAGAGCCAGTTTGGTGTTGTGGTTAAGGCACCAGCCCAGAAACCGGGAGACTGTGAGCTCTAGTTCTGCCTCAGGCACAAAACCAGCTGGGCAGCCTTGGGGCAGTCTCTCTCTCTCAGCCCCAGGAAGAAGGAGGCAAGGGCAACCACCCCCAAAAATGTTGCCAAGGAAACTGCAGGGACTGGTCCAGGTAGTTGCCAGGAGTCAACACTGACTTGAAGGCACCAAAAAACAAAACAGAACAAAACAAAACAAAACACCCTATCTGAGTACCTGAAAAATAAGAAAATGGAAGGAAATGGCTAGATAGACCTTCTAAGGATGTAAGCCCCAAAATCTAGGTGTCCCAGCCAAGGACTCTGCTCATTAGCCATCAACCACCCTTCAGAAAATGATCTAACTCAGAGCAGAAACTTCTCAGCAAATCCTTTAAGAGTCCTGCATGGAAACATTTTTTTTTTAACACAGAAGAATATTTTTTAAAAATATCATTTATTAGGAAAGCAAGTGAACCTGAGTCCAAATTCAAAACCAAAGTCTTGGAAGAGCCTGGACAAGTCCACTGAGTCTTGACTCTGCAACAACAGCAACAACAACGTGTGATATTTTTTGCTGCCACTTGGGGTGTAACGATAGAATCAAAAGCTGCGTTTCAACCATGAGGGAGCAGAGAGTCTTCCCATCAGGATCCTGGAATAACTTTCAGTGAGAAGGAAGTAACTTGGCCTGGAGGCAGCCCAGTCTACATCTGGGATTTCATTATGTCACCTACATCCAGAAACAAAAGATCTGAATCTTAGCATGGCAAATCCTCCCCCTCGTCCTCCCCCTCCTCCTTTTTCAAAAGAAAGTGTTGAAGTTGAGGGGCCTCTGAGAAACAAGCCACTCCTAATTCCACACAAAATGCCCCTCAACTTCTACACTGTCCACCTTGCTGAAGAGTTTTGCCCTGACCAAACTTCCCAGAAGAGCATGTGCCCAACTGAGTGTGCCATGGAGAGCCAGACTGGGTCTGTGCTTGCACACCTTTCTCTTTACCTTCAGTCGGTACTGACTGGCATTATTCTTCTGTTCAGGACCTGAACAAAACAGAAGTGACTGTATTGTCCAGCTATGGCCAAACAGTGAAGCGCAGCTCTTTCTGGGCTACCGTTTCTTTACTGGGCTCCCATTGAGGCAGTTGACGCAGCAGAACCAAGCCCTCGTACTTCAGCCTGCTCTTTGGACCACCGGAGGAATCTGAGGTCTTCAACACACAAGTAAAAGGAAGAAGCTCTTGCCTTGTGCTCAGCCAGGAATGATGGTCGCTCCCAAGAGGGATGTCCGCATACTCATAACCCTCAGGCATATGACCTTCCTCTCGGCCTTTCTTCCCTCTGAAACGCCGTTCTTGGGCTTTTCAGCCCCAGGAATTTCGTGAGGAATATTACAACCCGACGAAAGTAATTCTTGTTGCCACCTATAACCGTGCAGGCAGCAACAGGCCCTCCCAGTAAATGAAAGATGGGTGATGCTCTCCATAAAACCTCATCCCCCACACTGGCCCCCTCTTTTCTCGCTGCCAAGTGGATTTTATGGAAACTCCAATTAAAAGCATTTATGCATGAGGTCATGTGAATATTTCAAATGCCATGGTTTATTGGGATAGCCCACTCATAGCTCTAAGTTTTTACTTTTTACTTTTAATGAGGCACCAAGTGAAATCATTATCATCATGAGGCCGTTCTTAGCTGAGCCATAAAATGGGTTTTGCTCTTTACAGACGTCATTGTAAATTCACAACCCCTACACAATACATTCTGGAATTAGGTGGAGGGCTGCTCAGCAAATTGGTGGCTGGAATTGGGTCTGAACCATGGATTTTCCCTAGTCTAGTTGTTGTCCGAGTGAATACTGTGGAATGTGAAACGTTTTACCAACAGGGGGCAGCATTGGCCTGGCCATGGCTGAGCACGAGGGCGGTGCGTGACTGATCCTCTCTCCCCGCTAATTCACCATAGGCTTTAGTGAGGAGGAGATGAACATGCAAAACCAACCCCACCAAAGTGCCATTTATCTATCTTTGGGTGGGTACCTTTGTGCATCATGTTCTTGTAACTAGGCTTGTTGAAAATAATATTACAGATACTGGATTTGGCAATGTAGCACAACACGTATGCATCAGAACTCCATTCTGTGTCCTGGGTGTTGAAGAACAGCTTGAGGAAATCCAGTCCAGAGCCAATCCTTTCCCCAGGCTGCACGCCATCTTTTATACCACGTATGAGGCTGTCCAACATCAACTGGTGATTGGCGACTGACTCCATAAATCTTGACCTCTCCAAGGATTCATTGTTGAATTATATTGACATACACTGATCATATCTATTTCTTTCGTTCTATCTTCACTTCCTCTAATGCAGACAAAAGTTATGGGATCAGGGCAGAGGAAACAGATGTGCAGCTACCTGGCTGGTCAGTCGCACTTGTGAGGAACACCTTGGAACAGGAGCAGATTACCAACAAGGAGTGAGTCAGCAGAGCAATGCAGCTGCAGAAGAGGGCAATGTAACTGCAGACGGGATCCAGAGGAAGGCAGTTTCTAAATCACACAAAGTCTTAGGTCTACACGAGGCGACGTAGATTCGAATCCGTCTCAAATAAATGGTGGACATTTCTGGGCACTACAGTTTAAGGTGGATTGAGACAAATTGGAGCAGGAACAGGATCTGGCTGAGAGAGGACAAGACACATTAGAAACCTCTGCAAAGCGAGATTGTAAGCGCTGGTCCAGTTATAGGGAGGGAAAGTACTTGAAGGCTAGGAGAACCTTCGCAATGCCAAGAACAGTTTGAGAGGGAAAACTAATCTTTAGCCAGGATTTGAAAATACTTAGCTTCATGATGTGTTTCAGCCTTCAGCACCCTGCCCCCAGCTGTGAGGGATGCATTAGAGGTACATCTTGCTACCTGGAACAGCTTTCATAAGAAACTAGTTTGTGCTCTTTCTAATTTGGTATAATTGGTTCCTGGATTTCGCTGAGCCCCAGAGAGGAGCTGGGCCAACAGCTGGGCCTCAAGAGTCAAGGAGCAGCTGGGATGAATCGTGTGCCTCTAGGAGATGGACTGTACACCCAACATCTGGGAGGAACGTGTTTGGCGGAAGAACGTCGGCCCCGGCCAGGAGTCCTGTGGACGCAAAGACAGAAACCTGGAAGTGAGGATTTCGGGAAAGAACTTTTGTGCCGCGGGAGGGAGGGAGACTAATGACCTGGGCGCTGTTAAAGCCGTGAATGAAAGAACATTGTTTCATGGCAGTCGTAACATATTAACGATTAGAGCATGGGAAATGAAAAGAAAAGAAAAGATGAGCTCAAACCCTTATTACAGAAAGAGCAATAGCATTCGATGGCCACAACTGACCTAGGGTGACTGGCAGGACTGAGCCATTCGGCAGGAACAAAAGCACTAGAAAAGGAGGGAGGTCGCATGGCGAATGAGGAAACACTACCTGCGTCGCAAAGAAAGTCAGAGGACGGCTTTGGTCACGCCCGGCCGAAACCCAGAAGAACAGCCACACGCGATGGATGGTGTCCTCGCCGGAGGCTGCCTTCCAAAAGCAAGATCGCGTCGTGGGCCGTGCCTTCCGTCACTGCCGTGGGTGCGGTAGGAGTGAAAACCAGAGACAAGATGTCTGACAGGCTGCGGTTATACACTATACTACTTCTTCACACAGACTGACTCCTCCCCCCAAAAGAGAGCACGCGCGCACACACGCACACGCACACACACGCACACGCAGAAGGGATTGACTGAGCTCTTCTACTTCCATGAGGTTTGAGATTCCCTTTGAACTGAGTCACTCCCGTCCTCCTGAAAGTTTTCAGAAACATAAATAAAGAGAAGGCTACCTCTGAACCATCTTTGTTCAGTTTATCAAGGAAGAAAAAGGAGATGCTCTTTTATGGTTCTCCACTAAGTGCTGGCCTTACACAATAATATCCAAATCAGTTAATTAAAACTGCGGGCTTCATAGCCGTGGAACGATGACGGTGATTGCAACGTTTCTTCCGTTCCTTCTAGAACAGCATCATCACCCCCACCAAAATCAGACACTTCATCTCCCTCTGCCCCCTCCCCCCATAATGGGTTGCTATTTCTGAAAAACTGATTGCGCTTAGTTGATATTGATTTATAGTCTATAGGAAATCCAGATTTGTATGCTGACTTTAGTCAGAACAGAAGGTCCGCATCAGTCCAAGGTGAACAGCCTCGAAGCTGTTTCCCTACTAAAGGCAAATGGAGCATTTTCCATTATTTGGAGGAGCTCAAATAATGAGTGTGAACTAATATTCAGTTTGAAATCCAGTTTCGGAGATTCAAAAAGAGATTCAATTTGGCTAAATCAGTTTTCAGGCAAACCACATTTACGGTCGCGGTAGATGAGGTTTGGAAGAACTACTTTCGATCATCATGTTGATTAACATGCAAAACTTCAAAGGACTGTAACTCATGTTTTTTAACAGAAGGATTTTTGTTTTCTTAACTTTGTATGTGGACAGAATTTAAATAAATTGGCAGGCATATTTTACTGCATTTTAGTTAGATTCCCAACGTATTTCAAAGAGAATTCTTTTCACTGAAAACTAAACAAAAAAATGAGCAAAGATGATTAAGGAGCTTTCAAAATGGTTTTGATTTATAATAAAGTAATTTTTTTTTAAACAGATAATTCTGGTTGTGACACAGCTCAGATGCCCTAGGTCCCTGCAGAGTGACTATTAGCATGTCCACAGGTTGTGGTAAAATAGTCAAGGGGGTGTCCAAAACAGCACAGTCAAAACTTTGCCTGCTTTCCAGGCAGCGTGATGCATATTTATTCATTTATTTATCCAATTCGGACGCTGTCCAACTCCTTAACAACTCTGGGTCTTTTAACTTTTCTGTACGAAAAGGATCTTTAAGGTCAGCCTCACATAGAGTCCACTGTAGTAATCCAATCATGAGGTGACCAGAGCATGGGGGACAGTCTGAAGGGCCTCCCAGTCCAGAAAGGGGACAACTGGCACATTACGGGCACCTGTGCAAAGGGCCTTGTGAGCACAGAGGTTACCTGCTTTCTGAGAAGGGGCTGAGAGACCAGAAGGACCCCCAGACTGCTCACAAGTCTCGCATGTGGAATGCAGCCCCACTGAGAGTCAACGGTGGAATTTCTGCAGAATATTCATCCATTTGATCTTGCCCAGATGAAGCCTGAGTTTGTTCCCTCCCCATCCAGATCTGCACGACCTCGGTCACCAGGCTAGGACTTCAACAGCATACTCAGCTGGGCCACGGTCGACATGTACAACTGGGTATCATCAGCAGATTTTATTTATTTATTTATTCATTGAATTTATGTAGCCGCATCTCACTTGCATGTGATTCTGGGCAATGTACCCAATTAAAAGAGAAACTAACAATCAATATAAGTCAACCATTAAAACCAATTAAAACAGTCAAAAAACGATAACAACAAAGAAGAAAAAAATGTAATGACAAAAGAGACACTTATACCAGCCATTTAATATTGATGATACCTGACCGCAGACCAATGGCTGATCTTACCTAGCAGTTTCATGTCAATGTTAAATGGAAGGGGAAGACCTGACAAGTGGGGGCCGTAGTTGTGATCTCTCCCCACCTGTCAATACCGGCTGAGATTGGCCACAGGAGAGAATCACCGTGAAGCGATGCCTCCCAGCCCCAACCCGCAAAGCCGGTCCAAAAGGATGCAGTGGCCGATGGCATCAAAGGCCTCTGAGAGATCCAGGAGCACCAGGGTGGATGTGCTACCCCCATCCTGGCTCCACACAGATCTTCAGCAAATGCAGCCAACGTGGCCTTTGTACTGAATTCCAGTCTGTAACCGGACTGAAACGGGTCCAGATAATCTGCTTCTTCCTGGGTTCTCTGAAGCTGAAGCCCAACCACCCTCTTCCCTAAAAAGGGAAGGTGAGAGACTGAATGGTGATGGTTCATGACTGTTGGATCCAGTGATGACTTCAGTGGCGTAACTGACTCCATTAATATGAAAAAGCTCTAGTATTTCCTAGTCTTTGGCCATAGATAGTTTCCCATTATCTCATTTGTAACGTTTACTGTTCTATTTGCTTCACAAAAATCAAGAAGGATAAATTCAAGGTACGAATGTAAAGTTTCATCAAGTAGCACAATTAGTTTCACACAGCATAGTCTGAAATCACAGTATTCTCTGCATCACGTGCTTTAATTTCGGAGAATGAGAAATTTGGAAATAATTGAGCGAAAAGCACGTCCTATGGGCGAAGGAGAGAAAAATCTATTCCCACTGAGAAGGATTATGAGAATGACAAGTATCAGACGTGTCATTTATGAAAATATTATGCATCTGAGAGTTTAATTTTAGTGTTGAGGTGTTAATGATCTAAGACAGGATCCAAAGTCTGAATCAAGGCACCTCCAATTATTATACAGTTGACTGAAAACAATTATCTACTTGTACTGGAGAATCTGTGCCTGCATTTATCTATTTACATATTTAAGAATCCTAAGCAATGATCCCCTAACCGCACAACGTGTACTGCAAAACAAACACTTTTCTTCATCTGATATTTTGCATTTAACAATCAGTTTAGAAAATCTATTAATTAAAAGCAACACCTTTTGCATGTTTAAAATCACCACTTACATAAACCTTGCCCACCCAAGGTTTCTGTAACAGCTCTCTCTCTTTAATAAAAATATAAATTTTTATTGTTTGCAAAAAAAAAAAAAAAAAGCCCAATTTCAGTTCCCTTCTCTTTAAACATGGCGAAGGCTTGTCTGCGCTTGGCAGAAGATCCCAGAACTTTAGGCTGCATGTTACGAAGGAGGCCCCCTTTGGCATCATCGGGAGCACTACCTGGGCTGCATCAAAAAGACCCCCCCAGTGATAAAAATAAAATAATAAAATGATACTGGGGTGATCAAGTCACAACAAAAGTCTCTAAACCCCAATCCTATCCCACCCACTACACAAATTAATAACTTCACAAGTTTATTAATTGTCGCTTATATTGTTACTGTTGATACTGTATGAACCGATGCGAAGTTCCATCAAGATTATCTAAAGAAAATGGGGAAAAACATGGGAGAGAGGAAGAGGAGGGGAGAGGGTGCGCAGGAGACGGAAAAGGATGCGGCTGTCGCAGAAGGAGCTTCCTCTTGTGTAAAGTTTCCCCGTGGCCAGGGTCATACAGCAACAGAAAGCAAAACGGTGGAATACAAGTAAAAGCAGCAGAAAAACACCAGAATGGAGAGAAAAAAATGGCGCTCATCCTTCATCAACAGGAGCTTAAAGAAATAAGATTTTTTTTCACATTCCAACCACTCAATGCGATAATTCCTGAGTAGCAACTGATGTTCTTAGAAGATGGCCAGAAACCTGATGAAGCTTTGGAGATTCTTCTCGTGAGTGATATTTCTCAAGTTATTAACTATTTCTCTCTGTTTGTTGGACTTCATTAGTAAAATCAAGGAAAAAACATGTTGGAGAGCAGTCCTTCTGTAAGATTTCATTCCCTACTGCAAATCTAAGGACTCACAATGAGCAGCTGAAGGAGAAGCCGGAATGCCGTGAAACATCTCCTTATCCAACTTCATCAGGGGCTTCTGCAGGGTGCAGTAGAAAAGTCAGGGTGGTGGCCACACAGGCTCAGTTGAAGCTCCTCCCATTTTTTGCGTGTGACACACATGAAAAAACAGGTGGAGCTTTAATTGTACCCTCGTGGCTGTCATCTTGATTTTCTTTTTTTTACTATACTCTGAGGACCCCCTTGATCTTCATCCAGAGCCAATGTTCTTGAATTAAAACTCAGACAATGGAAACTTCCTGGCCTGTTCTGGGATTCTGGGATTCCAGGGGTGTCTAGAACAATCCAGGGCGAGTGAGATTCCAGAGGTGTTGTTGAAGCCTGAAGAGTCTTAAACTACCTTCACTGAACCAGTTATAGATGCGTCCCTGCACTTCTCACTGTCTTCCACCTGAGATACTCTGTTCTCTGTGGCATCCAGTGTAGATGTCAAAAGTGTTAACAGAGCTGTTCTTTCTGTGCAGGCCCGAAGACTCTTTCCGATGCGGAGCGTCTTCGGTATTTTTCATTCCTGGTTGCCACTGTCACCCTCCAGTTTGCTAGTTACCTTCTTAGGGAAAGTAGCTTCCTGCCAGTTCTGTCAGGTAAATACATAAGTTATTTAAGGCTTCAGAAAGGAACAGCAGAATTAAATCTGCAGCCAGCATATTGATATATTACAAGCATTCTATAAATCAGGGTTTGGCAGCCTTTGTAGGTGTCAAATGGAAATGAAATAAATGACCAAATTCTCTCAGGGTAGTGAGATGTCAAATCTTGAAAGATGTTGTGATCTCATCCCGACGTTCCCACATGCTGTCATACGAAAATGTCAAAACTTCACAAGGACTTGCACAAGAACTCCCACATTTCATTGATTTTGAAAGATTTCGGTGGCCTTGCAGATTTTATTAATAAATAAATAAATAAATAAATAAATAAATAAATAAATTAGCCACCCGTCTCTGGCTTAGGACTCTGGGCAGCTCACAACTTTAAAACAAATAAAAAATATATACAAATACAAATGAGGCAAGGAGTAAAACACGCAGCAGCCGGAGAACCCCAGAGGAGCCCTCAGCACGGGCAGGCCACGGACTCCGTCCCACGCCCGGGCCCAGGTCTTCGGGGCCAACCTAACCGTGGTGTGTTGTTATTGTTACAATGTTTTATATGCCATTTACCTTTAGTCCTCTCAGTAGCTTACTGTATAAACACACATTTTCCCCTCAGCTTAATTTGATTTTTTTTAACTGCAAAGTTAAAACTTCACTGAAACCAACCCAGTAATACTGTGTAACTTACAAGTATATCAAATTAGGAACCCAGTTAGCGCAAGCCAGAAGATTTATGGGAATTTGATTTACTTATTTCAATGGCAACGGAGAGTTGAGTTGCTGTTGCCAGTCTCGGGAAATGCCACCTCCGAGTCTCAGCCTCTTCATCTCTCTTGGGCTGGGCACTAGTTGCAGCTTCTGGATGGCAAATTTTACCTGAACAAATCAGTCCCAAGATAGCAAAGGCCCAGCCCGTACCGTGAACTGGCCACCAGTTCAGCCCTTGCAAAATAAGTGTTTTTCTGCTGGCACCAGAAGGCAAGCCAACAGCTCCCTTCTATGCCAGCTGCAGCTTCCAGGGCATTGCCAAGGGTTGCCCCACGTGGAGCAAATTACAGTAGTCTCTCTCTCTCTCTCTCTCTCTCTCTCTCTCTGCACATACATTTCTAGTTATTTATTCTAGTGTTGCCTGTACCTGCTGTGACCTAATGAAATGATCATTTTACTGACTTTATTATGGAACAATTGTTCTTATATTTTCTCCTCAGCAGTATCTCCTATGCTTTTACCCTCTGTTTCAAGCCCCCTCGTTTGATTCTTCCATCCTGAAGCAACAACACAGAAGATGCACAGGAAGCAAAGTAGGACTTGGCAGAGAAGATAATTAGTTGACCGTGCAAATGAATCTTCAGATAACTTAATCTGTGTTTGGGGAATGTTGTTTTAAAGCGACACGCACCGCTGAAATGCATTCACAATTCTTCCGTCTCTGCGAGTCTCTTTACCAGGTTATATTGGGATAGATTTGATCCTGAACATCCCACCCTTTTTTCTGTATCGATCATTATTCATAATTAGCTGCAACAACTTTTACCGTTCACGGATTGTATGGATGCAGAACACAACTGTGGGAAATGAGGAATGTGTGCATGCACCTAAGTATGGTCGATCAAGATCATACAAGCAGAAAATGATTTGTTCTGCATATTTAGCTTCAAGCGTTCCTTTGCTCATATATCTTACATACGGTTGGCAAGTTATTGTGTTTCCCGGGGCCGTTAACTCTGAGCAAGCCTGCCTTTGTTGCTTTTGCGTCCTCTTTCCCCAAGAGCGAGCAGCCTTACTCCCGACCGGAGTTTCCCGAGGAGGCCAAGCGGTGCTGAGCCGGGAATGGTGGCCGACGGCAGAGATGAAACTCCTGCTTCCCGCACCCAAGACAGGCGCCCACGGGACTCTTCCAACCGGCGTCGAGCCACACGCTGGCTGGGAAATTCTGGGTGTGGACGTCCACACACCTCAAAGTTCCCAAAGTTGAGAAACCCTGCTCGGGGTGTGTGTGTGTGTGTGTGTGTGTGGGGCGGGGGGGGGGGGACAGAGACAAATTAAGAACATAAAGTGCAAGTGAAAAATAAATCAATAACACATGGAAGACGGTCTCTGAGTTGCAGTTTTGACTGCTCAGTGGAATCTCCTCCACACTTAGAAGTAATGCTTCTGGAAAGACTTTGTAAGAAGCCCTGTTCATCCCAGTGGGGAACTTGCCCCGTAGAAGACTGCTTTGGGCGCACGGCGCACATGCGGCCTACCAAAACTCTCCACCGTGTTTCTGGAGAGAGACACTGGGCAAGCAGGGTCACCCGGGAAGAGACCCGGGTTAGTTCGTGGTGGCAAAGCAACCTGAAGGAGCCTGGTAGCATATTTCCTGCCAACGCGTTTTATTAAAAGGCTTTTGTGAGCTGCCCATTTCTGAGTCAGAAAAGGTGCCACCGGGCTCGTTCTGATCAAGTGTCCCCAGGGAAGGAGAAATTCTCCAGCGCTTCCTCAAGGGAGGCCTCCTTTGCACTGCTGTCCAGAAGCTGCCGAGTTTTCTCCTATGCCCTCTGGGGAGGGGGCTCACTGAGGTGGGGGCGGGGGTAGCCAGAGCAGCCACAGCCCACTGGAGACATGCTTGCAGGAGGAAGGCAGGATGCTCCCTCACTGCCCTTGGCTGCCTCGTCGTTCAATGCGTGCGCTGCAAGGCACCCCAGGAGACTATAACCAACCTCCTCTTCTCCTTCGAAGGAAGGAATTTCTCAAGCATGTTCTCTTCAGACAAGAACTGGAGGGAGATGTGCAAGCTGTACCCATAAGACATGTGAGGTCGATGTCCTCCTGGTTATGTTTCCACCAGCAACCAAAGACACCTCTTTAAACAAGCATTTAGCATCTTAGTTTTATTTATTTTTTGTTCAGTAGCTTTGGCTCTTGATCGGTTTAGTTTGCTTTTAGTTTGTTGAAAATGTGAACGACTGCTTCACTCATTTCTGTTTTTAAAGCTTTAAGGCTTAAAAAAATATCCATAAGGAAATAAACTTAATACTGGGGTCCCGTTTTAGTGTAGATACTAGAGCTCTCTAGAAATGCGGAGCCAGAGGTTCGAAGAGGTCTCCAAGTCCTTGTACGGATTTATTCAGAGGCAAGAAATGGTTTCACGATAATGTTTGAGAGCCCAGCATGCCGTCTCTTTCCAGAGGTTTGTATTTGCTATTTTTCTTGGGACCACGTTAACTCCTTTGCCTTCACAGCTCTCACCGGACTCGCTCAGTTTGCTGCCGAGGGCGGAGCTGAGATCACGGCGAGACGGACGTGTTTCCACAGCGCTCTGTGGAAATCGCCGATATTCCCACCGCTCGGGGGTCCATTGGGACCGAACTTGCCCTGGAGGGGCAAAGGACAAGGCAGCAACCCTGTGGACCGAGGGGAGAGCCGCCAGCTCCCCGTCCGGTCCCATGGTGGCCGGATAACCAGCGGTGAAGAAAAGCGGCCATTTGGCTACTAAGAAGCCGCTGCAGCTCCGATGTTTTTTTTTTAATCCATCATTTCATAGGTCAACAGTAAGAGTTGAAAGGAAGGGACATCAATATTTATCTTTAAAACATCTTCTTTTCTTTTTTGCCTCCATGTTGTTATTAAAGCAGAGTTTGGAAAATTCAAATCAGGATAAAAAAAACAAAGAATTGTTTTCAAAGCTGATGTACAAACTATCTAAGCAATGCTACATTTTTTCTTAAAAAACAGACCAACGAAACCGCGCAGTTTATTCTTCACGGGCTGTTCGGCCATCAGAGCTCGAGTTAGGAAGCATTTTACTCTCTTGGGAGCAATCTTGGAGTATTCCCCAGGCATTCAAGCAATGCTGCCAGCTGTGCCTTTCCAACAGTTCAGTGGCTTTATTTTAGAGTTTGGGCTACGTAATGCAGAATGAGTCGTCGCTGACAATACTTCACAAACAATACACAGCCCATCTCCGTGAGAGCTTGGTGCCGAGTCAGCGCCGTGCCCCTTGGCGTGGGGCCGGGCATCCTCGGGGGGCAAGGAGGCAAAGGAGCGGTCCTTAGTGCCGTCCACGCTTCCTCGGCCGCCCGGGGTCCGAGGGGGGACGTTTACACGCTTTCGCTGCTTTTTAAAAACGCTACGAGCGGTCTCAGTTCCCCAGAAGGAACGTCACGGCAGCTCCGGAGGCCGCCTGGCAGCAGAGCGGGCCGAACGCTTTGTGCTCCCTGAAATAATCAAGGGTCGCCTCCGTGAAATGTATCTGAAGAGCCCGAGGGGCTGATTTCTGTTGGTTTGTGGGCAAGAGGGGAGGTAGGAAATGTTAAGTGAGAAAAGCTTAAATCCATTTGAATTAGCTTTAAAAGCGGCCTTTGCACGCGCACACACACAAACATCTCTCTTTCCAGGTTTCTGTCTCGGCAGGATTTGCTACAGAACGTGTTCCTAACACTGCAAATGCCACCTCGTCCCACCCTGTAATCATGATAATAAACCGCATTAAACAAATAGTTTAAAGGTGCGTGGCTTACTCCTAATGCGGCAATTTCTGTGACATTTGGCGCGCATCATCGTCCCACCATAAAGCTCTAGCTTGCTCGGAATTATGACCCATGCAGAGGGAAACAAAAATGTCACAGCCAGACCCTGTTTCTCCTGTGCTGGAACTTGGGAAGAAGGACGTCTCAACATTTGGGTAGGGAGCCAGGTTGGGGCACCCGCAGAACCATCCAGGCCAAACCCCGGACCACCTCCAGAGCTTCCATTCAGGCCCTGAAGGGTCTTGTAGCCTCCTTGTGTCTCAGGACTCTCTCCGGCCCCGAGCTTGACTCTCACGAAAAACAGTGTCGCCATCCCTTCTGGACAGCAAGTAACAGAATATTGGTGTTTCACACACGTTCCCTACGATTACGTAGTTCCAAGCACATTAAAAAAAAATCAGACGAGGTGCGATTGTGAAATTACAACTGATGCAACTTAAATCATTTTAAACCATAAGACTGGTGGGTGGTTAATAAGGGAGGGTGATGTTTTGTAGAAGCCTGCCAGTGTAACGGTAAATTCATCGGACAGGAAACCAGGCCATGCAGGTGCCCCACAAACAGCCGATCTTTCCTGCTTCTTTGGTGCAAGTGCCAGGCAACTGCTCAGTCGTAGGGGTTCAACCCGAATTCAGTGATGGGTATTCAACAAGGCCCCTGAATTGTAAAAAATCACTTTAAAACAGCTTGGAATACCAGTACTTTTTTCCCTACAGTCGTTTTTCATTCAGGTTGTTAGTGTGGCTCAGTGCCCCGGCTTCTGAGGATGCTTTTGACGATCTGACGATCCTTCTTTATGTCAGCTGGAAGTCTAGAAGGCCATTCTCTGCGCCAGGGACTGGGGCGGGGAGCATGCAGGCCCTCTCCAGCCCTCTGAGATCGCCCAGGGGCCGACCCCCAGTGCCGCGCGGCTTCTTTTTCCTTCCCGAAAGAGGGGCAGTGCGAACCGACGCGGAGGACCTCCTCGCTTCGGTGCCGAGGCCCCGGCGAAGAGGCGCTGCAAGACGCCCGGCCTGTCCCTTGCCTCCAGCCTCCTGGGGCCCTGCTGCGCTCAGCGTGTCACTCAGCTCCGTCATGCTCATCATAATGAGATCTGAGGCTAAAATATGCACTTGTGGCTTTCTGAAATTCCAGAACAGGCGCTCCCAACATGCAGAAGCTTGCAGGCACTGCAAGGGGCCATTACTTAGGCACATAAGGAAGCGGCAAACGTGCACATACGCAGGTTCTGCAGTTAAACGGCTAAATCTGTGGTCTGAAAGACCTCTCTTCCCCCCTTTCTTGGCAAGGTTCCTATCGGGAACTCATTCATCTGGGTATAAGGCCACTTAAATGAACGGGATCTCAAGATAGGCATAGGAATCTATATTTTATTTCTTCTTTTGGTCAACAAAGGTCTGAATAAATTTCCAATTATATTCTTTAAAAAAAGGGGGGGGGATCTCCTGAGTGGAAATAAATAGGCCAGAAGATCCCCCTCAGGCCTACATATCGCATTCAATTTTCGGTTGCCAGATGCATTATATTTAATTATCTCGTATCCTACGGAGAAAAGATGAGGCGTCTTCCGCCCTCATGTTAAGCAGTTGCCTCTACGGCGGTCCGGGCGTAAGGCTGGAGGGATTCCCGACCCAGCCGCTGCGTGATCAGGGGTGTCCCTGGGGCACGGTAGAAAAAGTCAAGGTGGTGCCGCTGCTTAAGTTGGGCGACGCACGTAAGAAGCACCAGAGCTTCAGTCGCATTACTGCCGCCCCCGTTCCTTGTTTTTGTTTTTGACAATTCCCCGTGGATATCCTTGCGCGTGATTCTGCCTCCCGGGTGCGGAGATGTGCAGGCCGATAGATATGAATGAGCAGCTTTAGCACTGCTGGGTGGAGAAGGAGCCTTCGATGCCCAGTAGGGCCCGTTCAGTTTTTCATTGGCGTTCCTCTATTATTTATGCCTTGAATAATTCTCCCTTTTTAATGGTGATTTTTACAATTAATGTTGAAGCAATAATGATAAAGATAATACAGCAGTAACAGTTGCAAACAAAACAACTAAATTTCATTTCATTTAAATTATTATCACAAAAATTGTATCTGAAAAACAACAGTGGACTGAGAAAGAAAAAAAGAGGGAATCGTTTTTCTGCCATTTCAAAATAATAATGGTGTAGTATCGAATCTTAAGCGATGATTTAAACCGAGACCACGTGAAAGCAAGTTGTCCAGCCTTGCCTCTCTGTTGCCAGAAAGCTATCTTGAAATCTGAGAACTGATATATATCTTTAAACCAAGCTTTAAAGTCTGGAACAGCCACATCTCTTCCAGAGTACAACATTGCCTGTTTTGCTACTATCCAGGCACATATACCCAAATCTCTTCATATATTAACAAGTTCCAAATTTTTGGATTATAACTTAACATCACATGTACATTTTTGAACCGTGACACTTCCTCCTTTCAGACAATCTTCTGGTGTTTCAGAGGCTGCTAATGTGTCAGGGCCTAGAAACGGAACAAATGTTTTAACAGAATTTATTGCAGTTTGGCTGCTCTTAGCAAATTATATTCCTTTTGTAAGCTTTCAAAAGTTTGAAACTATAATTATACGTTCACTGATTAAGAGCAGTTACCCCCTTTTCAACTCATGATTCCCAAGAAACCTGTTTTACTGCCATTTCTAGATAATAATTATTACAAAGTGTCTGTTTCTCATGAGATCTAAAATCAAATTTTAATTTCTTTCTTAATAAGTCCAAAATCTGTTGGAGTGTCAAAGCATCATAAGATTCTGTATCATAAATTAGGACCATAAACTTGCTAAGACTTTAAAGGTATGAAATAATAAATTATTCTAATACCTCTGTGTAATCCTTCTTTTTTTTTTTAGTGAGGTATTTACTTTATTGTGGTCACTGATCAGGATGATGTACAGCTGTAGTGAGCATTACATAGCACAAGAAAAACATCAAGACTGTTAATAAAAAAGTTATTCAAAAAGTAAGACAAACTGTTCCAGAATACAATATTAATACAAATGCTAAAATACAGAAGAAGAAGAAGAAGAAGAAGAAGAAGAAGAGGAGGAGGAGGAGGAGGAGGAGGAGGAGGGGGAGGGGGAGGGGGAGGGGGAGGGGAGGGGTGGGGAGGGGAGGGGAGGGGAGGGGAGGGGAACTGAATTACTGTCATGCTGAAATCCTTAATTATTAAAATTTTTAAAATACTGAAGTTCTGGAATATGCATCCTAGAAGATTAAAATCCGTTCCTGCCCATCCTGAAGGCTTCTCTCCCATTCCTTCTTCTTCTCCTTTGCAGCATCACTTTATTGGCAGATTTTTTTTAATATACAGGTGAAACTCGAAAAATTAGAATATCGTGCAAATGTTCATTTATGTCAGTATGGCAACTCAAAAGGTGAAACCAATATATGAGATAGACGCATTACATGCAAAGCGAGATATGTCAAGCCTTACTTTGGTATAATTGTGATGACTATGGCGTACAGCTTATGAAAACCCCAAATTCACAATCTCAGAAAATTAGAATAGTGTGAAAAGGGTCAATATTCTAGGCTCAAAGTGTCCCCCTCTAATCAGCTAATGAATCCATAACCCTTGCAAAGGGTTCCTGAGCCTTTCAATGGTCTCTCAGGCTGGTTCAGGAGGAATCACAAGCATGGGAAAGACTGCTGACCTGACAGTTGTGCAGAAAACCATCACTGACACCCTCCATAAGGAGGGAAAGCCCCAAAAGGTCATTGCAAAAGAAGTTGGATGTTCCCAAAGTGCTGTATCAAAGCACATCAATAGGAGGTTATGTGGAAGGGAAAAGTGTGGCAGAAAAAGGTGCACAAGCAGCAGGGATGACCGCAGCCTGGAGAGGATTGTCAGGAAAAGGCCATTCAAAAGTGTTGGGGACTTTCACAAGGAGTGGACCGAGGCTGGAGTTAGTGCATCAAGAGCCACCACACACAGACGGATCCTGGACGTGGGCTTCAAATGTCGTATTCCTCTTGTCAAGCCGCTCCTGAACAACAAACGACGTCAGAAGCGTCTTACCTGGGCTACAGAAAAAAAGAACTGGTCTGTTGCCCAGTGGTCCAAAGTCCTCTTTTCTGATGAGAGCAACTTTTGCATCTCATTTGGGAACCAAGGACCCAGAGTCTGGAGGAAGAATGGAGAGGCACACAATGCACGATGCTTGAAGTCCAGTGTGAAGTTTCCACAGTCTGTGTTGATTTGGGGAGCCATGTCATCTGCTGGTGTTGGTCCACTGTGCTTCATTACGTCCAGGGTCAACGCAGCCGTCTACCAGGAGATTTTGGAGCACTTCATGCTTCCTTCCGCAGACGAGCTTTATGGGGATGCTGACTTCATTTTCCAGCAGGACGTGGCACCTGCCCACACTGCCAAAAGTACCAAAACCTGGTTCAATGACCATGGGATTACTGTGCTTGATTGGCCGGCAAACTCGCCTGACCTGAACCCCATAGAGAATCTATGGGGCATTGCCGAGAGAAAGATGAGGGACATGAGACCGAACAATGCAGCGGAGCTGAAGGCCGCTTTTGAAGCATCCTAGTCTTCCATAACACCTCAGCAGTGCCACAGGCTGATAGCATCCATGCCACGCCGCATTGTGGCAGTCATTGCTGCAAAAGGGACCCAAACCAAGTACTGAGTACATATGCATGCTTATACTTTGCAGAGGTCCGATATTGTTCTATTTCCAATCCTTGTGTTATTGATGTCATGTAATATTCTAATTTTCTGAGATTGTGAATTTGGGGTTTTCATAAGCTGTACGCCATAATCATCACGATTATACCAAAGTAAGGCTTGACATATCTCGCTTTGCATGTAATGCGTCTATCTCATATATTGGTTTCACCTTTTGAGTTGCCATACTGACATAAATGAACGCTTGCACGATATTCTAATTTTTTGAGTTTCACCTGTATAATTTTTATTAAAGATTTTTTAAAAAGGAAGATAAAAACTAATATAAAGTAAGAAAAAGAAAAGAAAAAGAAAGAAATCAAAGGGAAAGCTAAAAGTGGAAAAAGTAAAAAAAGTAAAAGAAAAATAGGAAAAAAAAAAGATGAAAGAAGTAGCTTCCGATCTTCTTTACAGCAGTTACAAGTACAATTATAAATTTACCTCTTACTCTATAACCATTACAACGTAGCTCTCGTCTTTATATAATCTATCCCATCAAAACCATAAATCATCAGTTCATTTTTTTCTGGGTCATGCAAAAAGTCCATACAGGGTTTTCAGTCAGCGGTAAACGTAGATGTCGTCTTTTCTCTGATCAAAGGAGTCAGTTTGGCCATCTCAGCAAGTCCCGTCATCTTCATCAACCCTTCCTCCATTGTGGGTAATGCTGAATCTTTCCATCTTTGTGAATACAGTAATCTCGCTGCAGTTATCCTGTAAAAAAACAAAGTTCCATAATTTTTGTCCAACTTCATCCATCAATCCCAAAAGAATAACCGCTGGTCTCAATTGTATATTAATCTTTAAAATCCTTTGAATCTGTGTGTGTATTTGAATCCAAAATTTTCTGGCTTTTTTACACATCCACCAAGCATGATAAAATCTCTCTTCTTTTTGTTCACATAAGTGCCTTTATGCATTCTAGACAATTTCTTCGGTGACATATACCAATGATACATCATTTTGTAAACATTCTCTTTAAGACTATAACATAATGTAAATTTCAGTTCTTTCAGCCACATATTTTCCCACTGTTCCATCTGTATATTATAACCAAAGCTTTTAGCCGACTTTATCATACATTCTTTCACTTATTTTTCTTCTGTTTCAAATTTCAATAAGTTTATAAATTTTAGCAATTACCGTACTTTTCCGACAATAAGACGCCGCCATGTACAAGACGACCCCCATTTTTCCAACCCCAAATTAAGAAATCAATATTTTAAAGATAGTGCAGAACACATTTTTATTTAGTAATTAGGTAACATTGACCTGCTATACTCGGTGGGAGGAGGTCCAAACCGTCTCTCTGCAGCTCTATTTCCAGGCTCTTTTGCATAACTGATTACATTCGAGCACGAGTGAAACTGCCGATAGCTCGTCTCTGCAGACTTCCTCTAATTGGCTTGTTCAGCATCAGCTGACGCCAGTTACATCAGGCTCGTGATTGGAGGAAGTCTGTTTGGGAGACAAGCTATTTCACTCGTGATTGGAGGCTAGCAATAGAAGGAAGCCTGCCTGCAGAGACAGTTTTGCCACCGCGTGGTTCTCTCCTCGCTGACTCCCTTGAATAAGACGCCCTTCAATTTTTAGGGTAAGGATTTTAGAAAAAAGTATCGTCTTATAGTCGGAAAAATACGGTACATATTCATCATTTGTACACAATCTTATTTCAAACTCAGTCTTACAATGTTCAAAACCATAAATTATTTTGCCTACTTTAAATCTTCCTAATAATTGTAAATAAGAGAACCATTGATCACTATAACCCACTGCCACCAGTTCTTCTCTTGACTTTATTTTACATTCCCCTTGACAAATTCATGATAGCCATTTGTGTTTGCCTATTATTTCTTGTCTACAAAATGCTTCTTGTGCTGAGATCCACAAAGCTGTTTTCGGGCACAACCTGGGCTTGTATCTATTCTATATTCTCAATATGGCACGTCTAACGTAATGATTTTTAAAATCCACATTAACCTTGACTTTATTGTACTGCAAATATCCATGCCACCCAAATCTCAGGTCGTGTCCTTCTAACTCCAAAAGCCTTCTGTTTCTCAGCAATGCCCACTCTTTCATCCAGACCAAACAGCAAGCTGCAAAATACAATTTCAAATCAGATGACCCCAGTCCTCCTCTTTCCTTTGCATCTTGTAGCACCTTATATTTAACTCGTGGTTTTTCCCCCCTGCCACACACATTTAGATATATCCTTTTGCCACTGTTTAAAAAGTGCATCAGTTGTCAAAACAGGCATTGTCTAAAACAAAAACATCATTCAAGGTGACACATTCTTTTTTATCACAGAAATTCTCCCCAGTAATGACAGTTGTAGTTTCTCCCATCTTAACACATCTTTTTAAACTTAATTCTATGACTTAACATAGTTATTTTGAAATAACATACAATTTATATTTGTCATAGTGATACCCAGCTATTTTACCTTCTTCTCAATCTGAAAACCCATTTTATTCATCAAATTTGTTTGATCTTCTATTTTTACATTTTTTGTTGACATCTTTGTCTTCTGTTTACTAATCTTGAAACCTGCTGATGCACCAAATTCTTTTAATTTGCCCATTAATATTTCAATTCCCTTTAAAGGATCTTTTACAACCAACACCAAGTCATCTGCAAAAGCCCTGAACTTATAAATTCCTGTGTTTCTGTAATATTAACGAGATTATCTCATTGGTAATTAAAATAAAATCTCACACATGCCTTTGTTCTTCCTTAATTTTCAGGTGGGTATTGGAAGCCTTGGTGTACCTAATAAGCAAACCGGAGATATCCAGGGAATGTGTGTAGCCAACTGAGTATAAATTGCGGGGATATACAGAAGACAAACTTTGGGTTTCTTCAGTGGTTAACAAAGATCCTTATCCACAGTTGTAGTAACTGTACCGTGATATGGCAAATATTCTGGGTATGCAATAAATTGGAATAAATCAAATATTTTGTCTGTTAGTCAGAAAGATGCAAGGGAAACATTTAGACCTGGTATTTTTTTTATGGAAGGAACGAACACCGAGGATTTCTCTGCTAAAGTCGCCGCTCTCATACGAGAGTGGTGGTCATGTTTTCAATTCTCCTGATTTGAAAGACTGTCCTTGGGCATACTTCTTAACTTCAATAATGCCTTAGAAAGAAAATGATACGGACTCTTCGCTGTTGTGGGCTCAGCCTGAGAGTTACTATTCGGTGCCCGTGTGCTGATGGCAAATTCTTGCTTCTAGCTAGGACAGGAATTCATAGTCATTTCTGCAACACTGAAGGTAGTGAGACACACCTAAGTCTTACTGGCCAGAATACGATTTTAGTTCATGTGACAGACAGACAGCACTTATGCCTGGTGATACCTTTTATACGCATGTGCCACTGAAACGTTTGTGGTGGTGAAAGGTACCCCCCGATACACACGTGAGCTGCATTCACTACCAAACCTATGAAATCCTCCCCCCACCCCCCCACATGTGAACTGCTTAAAGTGCCCTCGTAAGAAAACATTCCCAGAAAGCTGAACTGGTCTGAGTGGCGGCAGAGGGAGGAATCAGACAGGAACCAGCGGCCCGGTAAACCACACGGTTCCTATGCCCTGGCCATATCTCAGAGATACTATGGCTAGCATGCTGACCTCGTGGGAAGGGATAAATACTGAGAGGGCCATCTGGGTGGATTTATCAAAAACGTTCCAGTGTCACGCTGTAACTTACACGGCCTTTTCTTCTGTCTTGTCTTTGCAATGTAGTAGACCGGTGTTCCTCAACCTTGGCGGGAATTCTCGGAGTTGGAGTCCACCCGTCTTAAAGCTGCCAAGGCTGAGAAACACTAGGGCAGGCCAGAGGTACGTGGGCTGTGGTTCTGCCTTTGCTCAGGGCTACTCAGCAAGCTGCCAATACTTTGCTGGGAGTTCGGTGTGCAATGCAGTGCTTTGCTTGCTTAATAAATGCATGTTGTACCTCCAAAGTGATTTAGCTGCTTTCGGTGAACCGGGTTTTGGCCACCACACATTGCGGGGCCTTTACCAATCAGTCTGGAGCTCTTCCCTCAGTGTCAACCATGGGGAGGTATCCTCTGAAGATCTCTGCCTTTTTGGGACCAGCAAGATGGAGACAGACGGCCTTGGCCTCCTATTCGGTCCCCCTTTAAAGACATCCAGGCAGTACTGATTTTGCCCTTTTAAGGAGTTTTCCAGCTAGGGAATCCGGTTGTTAATCTTCTATCAGACTGAAGATGAAGCTTCTTCAGCAACAAGGCAAAAATTCTGTGCCCTTGTTTTTTCCAGAATGTAAGGTGGATTAAGATTTTGATAAAGAGCTGTGCCTACTTTTAATTTTTGTTTAGGGGTCTAACCAAACATACAAGTTATTTTATTTTGTGTGCTTGTCTGTTTTATACTCTCCTCTAAGCTGGTCTTTTGACCAGAACAATAAACCAACTACCGAAGCCACGAGTCGTCACTTTCCTCCGTGCCATCGTGTTCGGCTGTTTCATATTTACAAGTGGAACAATTAGCTTTGGAGAGTTGATGAGAGAGCAGAAGGTGAAAAGACACGGGCAGAGAGTCTTGGTTTTGCCTGTGGCAGAAAATAAAAACCCTCCTGCTCCAGCTTCCTCAGATGAAAGATCTTATAGGAGATGAGTGTTGAGTATAATTGCTAATAGTTATTAAAACTATATTATTTTTGGTGTCCTGAGGCTTATTACAACCTTGCTCTACTTGCTCTGCTCTACCCTATTCTTAAAGCCAACTGCCGGGGCAAGCGAAGGGCGTTTTTCAGAAGCCAGATGCGTTAAGACTCCAGGGTCTGATTCCTCGGGCAAAAATGGTCCTGGGACACCTCGTGCCAGCCGCCTCCCCATGCGATGAGGAGGAGACTGGCCGGTCCCTCGGAATAGTAGCACCTTCGGCTAGTGAGGCTCGGCCCGTGCCGGGCGCGCATGTGCAAATTTCGGTATCCACGTGGAGGAAAAACATTTAGCAGGATGGGGGCTGGGGTGGGGAGGGCAAAACAGCTGGATCTGGGAGCCTCTCTTAGGACGCTCCCACTGCATCCGGCCTATTCTCATTGTATAGAAACAGACACGCTTCGAAAACTTATTTCTACTGCGAGGCAGGGCCACGTTAGGAGAGAGATAAATAACGTATATTCCAGTGTGCAGCAAGACTACTACTGTACGTTTATTCTTCTCAATAATTTATTCAGGGTGGTAGGAATGACTAATGAACAGAGATAAGAAAACGTTATTACTGCAGAAGTTTAAGACAGATTAGCTACCTCACATTTTACAAGCTGGCATTTAAATTTTGATAGAGTATATGAAGATTTGTTTATATATCCTTTGGAAATTGAACATTATAACTTGATCTTTATAACACCTTATTTTAGGCAAATTATTGCCCAGTACTTGCAAATTATTATGTTTACTTTTGCCCAATAAAGATTAGCATGATTCCCATTGTATTTCTTTATTAAGTTCCTCAATGTAAGATTAATTAGAGGAGTAATACAAATTAATTCTAAAATACAATCCTGTTCAGTCTGCTGCACCTTAATTTCCTTCTGGTCATTTATATTCCTCAGATCCATCTTACTGATGTACATGTATTGCTGATGTCCATATTCACAAAACACTCCAAAAGAGCCATCTTAATGTGTAAACTCATGTTTACATCATTGTGCAATTTGTTTTGACTTTCACTGGTGCATATCCATGTTTCTGTGTAATCAAAAGAAGTTTGTGGTGTCTTGAAATTCTCATCTGCACGTGTGCTTTGAAAAAAAAATCAGTAACAGCCTGAAGTCCTCCTTTTGCCTTTTCTCCCAAATTGTGGAAGATTCTGCTGCCAGAACCTGGGCAGAGCCACAGTCCTCGGGGTGGGTCGGGGAAGCGCACACCCCACATGCAGCGGCATGTTCCTCTGGCACCCGTCCCTCGCATGGAGACGGAGGCAGGTGGGCACCACGTTGGTGGCTTCAACTATTCACCCACAAGTTGATCAAAGGTTGCTTTGCAGCCCCCACCCCCAGACTTGGGATGTAAGGCAAATTCATGTTTTGGGGGATTGGGCTAATGGTTAGCAGTTTATTTAAGTATTTACAAGGCTTCTACTCTGTTTCAATTGATATGATTGATACGAGTCTGAGCAGTGTACAAAGCCTACCTTTCTACATAAAAAACCCCACAATAAACAACATAATACCACAATTTATCACCAAAGATAAATAATAAAATAAAATAAAATAAAATAATGCAGTTCTTACAAAAAACTTGTTAAATAATATTTTTACTATTAAATGTAAAATCGTATTTTTAAAACTGTTTTTAATTAGTTGCCAAGTCCATAAAAAAGAGGGATTGATTTAAAATACATCGTGGTAGTCCGTACATTTGTCTACCAAGGCTGCCACTTCCTCTTCAAACTTTTATCAAGATATTTATTTATTTATTTATTTATTTATTTATTTATTTATTTATTTATACTGGAGCTCTGACTCAGATTTAATGACTAAAGAACGGTAAAACTGTAACGATGATAATTTCATGGGGATTTGGATCAGGAGAGGAAACCCACCCATTCGGTTCCTGAGAAGGAAGGTCAGCCCCCAGCCGCCCCCCCGCCCATTCCCTGGAAAGCAGCTGGGCTGGGCAGGCTCGGTGAGCCTTCGCCGTTGCCAGAAAATGCTTTCTGCAGCCTCAGAATTAAACTTCCATCTTATGGATCATTGCGCAGAGGGAAGTTGGCTTTCCTGGAAATGCTAATCTTTGCCCGGACCTAATGATGCCCTTGGACGCGGTGGCGCAGCGGCTTAATGACGCTGAAAGTTGCCGGCCAGAAATGGCTGACGCTTCGGCAGTTCGAGTCTAGCCTTCGCGTTAACAGGGTGAGCTCCCATTTCCTCCCCAGCTCCTGTCAACCCAACAGGTTGAAAACTCACGTGAGTAGATAAATGGGGACTCTCACTCCGGTGGGAGGAAAAATGCTGGCAGCGCCTTGCACAGAGAGACGGGACCAGTTGCCGGTAAGCGCGAAACCACGCTCGCCCGAAAAGGGCGCGAAGCAACGGAAATCCCGCCTCCGGCGCTCGCAGCTGGGCTCAGCTCTAGGAAGGAGGCTCTGGCAAACCACTTCCGAAAAACAATTGCCTTGAAAACTGCAGGGATTCGTCCAGGCAGTCACTGCAGGGTCAGTAATGACTGAGCGCAGACAAAAAAAAAAAAAAAATGATGCCCTTGAACCTTGGTAGCCAACATTAAATTCTTGTTGTCTTGATCACAGCATGGATCTTGACCTCACTTTACCTTAACGAATGGCCCTCTTCTCAAGGCCCATTTACCTAGTCAGGCACTAACCCAGTCAAATCCCAGTGGGGAACTGCCTCCGATTTCGCATTCCTACTGTATGTTAAACCCTTCATTGCCCTAATGAAGGGTCAGGCTGTGGGAGAAGCCATTTCTCTTCTCTTTTTGGTAACGTCGCTGCTTGGCTTCTTGGAAGGAAAATGGGCAAGGGGCGTGCAACACTTTGGGATCAGGGTCTGAATTTGGCCTTGGAGTGGCACGGTTAGGGACATGTTCCAGAAAGTTGGCAAGGGCAGGAGAAATATTGAACATGATTTAGTTCAAATATCAATCTAACCTTTTTGATGGGATACGGTTAATATGATTGCTTCCACGTACTTGAAGTGTTCCTCTTCTGTTGCACTAGAAATTACAGCCTGCCGGGATGTCTGAAGGCGCTCCAGGTGCCACATCGTACATTTCTTCTGCAAGCCGAGGCCTGCAAGCCACGTTCTGCCCAGCCAGTCTCAACACACGATTCAGCTGCTCCAGGCCGGACACTCTTTCAAGGACATGGTCCTCCAGGTCTTCTAAGGGTTCATGTGTGAGTGTCAATAGCCTGCACTGGTCCCAGCAGGTCAGGCCCAACCTCATCTAAACTGAAAGCAACGTGACAGGCCTCTTACCTTAATCTAGACAAGGAAGAAAGTGAACAGATTTAGGATTTCCCCAAGTCACTGAGTAATTTGGCTTCTTCATTCATAGCCTAATCTCTTTGGTTCCTCAGTAGTCTGCAATTGTCTGGGGTTAGATAACAGCTCTCTCCAGATACTGTTCTCAAGATATCCCCACCCGGTTAACTTTGAAGCTAATCAGATGACAGCTTTTCTTCGGCTTTAGCAGGAAACAAGTGACGCCCATCTTCTCGTGCTTTTCATACTCCCTCCGATTCTTCTAATGGCTTCTGAGCTGTTATTTCTTCTTCCTTATCTTTCCTTTAATCTTTTCCTTTTATTTATTACTGTTCCTGTTTCAACTTGTTAGTTAAAGTTTAACTGTATGAATGAATCAGATGTAAAAAGACTATTCCAATTGCCACCTGCCGTTTACCAGAAGGCATGGAGGAAGTTTAAGTGATCTGAGCAGAAGACTTTGGAACCCTTAGCAAAAAGCAAAAATAAAAAATTCTCAAATGGGATTTCACCTTCAGCTTGTCGTGAGCTGCCACAAGCGTGGCTTTATCTCTAAGGTCTCACGCACAGAGGAACATGGCCTTTGGACATGGGCCAGGCAGCCCGATAACAGCGAGGCCGTGCACTATGGAGATTGTATGGGGTTTTTTTCTGTTTTTGTTTTTAAGGATATCAGAGAGGGTCGCTGCTGTGTGTCTTTCTCACGGTAAATTTACAGTGCTAATTTTGGGAGAGATGGTGATCTGTTTTACAAAATGCCATAGTATTTTTGGAAATGAAATACCCTCTGATATTTCCAAGCCTCTGTGTCAGCTCTTAAGCAGGTCGCCCTGTGCCAAAACGTCTCCAGTGGAAAGAACGATCCTTCTCACACGGGACACGCTCCGTCCCTCTCGCCGCGTCTTTCTTCCTACTTCTGTGACATGAAGCCAGTCTGAGCTTTTCCTCCTTGGCCCCCATTTCTCAGCTTCCTGGGAAAATGCTATCACTCTCTTTCTTAACAATGAAAAGGTTTTGTAGTGGATCTGTGATACATTTGTTTCATGAAATTTCCAGGTCACCGTGTTTCTGCGATCTACTTCTTCTTTAGTTTCCTGTTAAATTGCAACCATTTGCTACAGTGCAGCAATTCAGAAGTTGCATTTTCCCATGAAGCTCCACTGGCTTTTATTGAATACGCCTTTTACGCTTGCAAAATTCGTAGGTCCTCAGTTTAGTTAAAACTTCTTTCCTCCACTGTGAGTGGCAGAATTAAGGTGCCGATCAGTTGGCTTGGAGCAGAAATGCAAAACTTATTAGGGTTACATTCCCACAGCCTCTGAATGATGTTCCAGGGACAGAACTTCAAGAAGCAGCTGATGCCAGGGGAAAGGAGAAAAGAAAGTTTAGTTTAGTTTATATTTAAATACAGAGAATATTAAATGATTTATATGAATACCCCCCCCACCCCCTTTCATGGAATCTTAGAATTGGAAAAGGCCATTGAAGTTGTTGAATCCACCCCTTTGCTCTGTATAGGAATCCAAATTCAGGGAGACACGCCAGACAGATGGGGGGCCGGGCTTTAGTGCAGGAGGGGACTCCTGCCCTTGAACTGCTCTTCTGAGGAATTATTTATTTATTTATTTATTTATTTATTTATTTATTTAGTGGACTTGTCCCCGCCCATCTCCCCACAATGGGGGACTCTGGGCGGCTTACATCAAATTAAAATCACAAATACATGATTAAAAGTTATAAAAAGAACCACACTTACAGAGATAGAAAAGAGATTAAAAGATCCAAGAGGCCAATAGAGGCCACACCAGGCCACTAAGGGGCTTTTTTTTTTTTTTTTGTCTGCGCTCAGTCATTACTGACCCTGCAGTGACTGCCTGGACGAATCCTTGCAGTTTTCAAGGCAATTGTTTTTCGGAAGTGGTTTGCCAGAGCCTCCTTCCTAGAGCAGAGCCCAGCTGGCGAGCGCAGGAGGCGGGTTTCCGTCGCTTCGCGCCCTTTCCGGGGCTAGCCAACTCCATTTCTGACATCCTCCCTCCCTGCCCCAGGCCAATTTCCTTGACACTTCAAGCTGACAACCCCTATTCTGCTATCTGCCCTTGGGGAGGGCAGAGAACCGGCCTTGGCCTTCTTGTGGATAAGCCTCCTTCAGGAACGTGAAAACTGCTGCCATACCGCCCCCCTTCCCCGCCCCCCCTTTTGAGACCTTAGAGTTGCCTTTCCCAATCTCTCTCCCTCTGTTGCCTTGATTTGCCCCATAGCATTCCGACTTCTCTTCTGGCCTTCAGCACCACCCTCCGGAGAGCGCCAGACAATCTCCTTCCTCTAGCCGGACAGGCTCTGCCCGATCCAGCTCAGCTTTGCCAGTCCCTCCTGTTCTTTAGTGAATCTCACCGCCTGTCCTCAGCGCCATTTGCTGATTACTCCATCCTAATCGTCAGCCAATTCCCAAATCTGCACCGCAGCTCTCTTCCTTCACAGCTGTAAGAACGGCTACTGATCCCAGCTGGCATCCGCAGTGCCTCCTTTTCAGCTCCTTATCAACCAGGCAGATGCAAACGGTTTCATTTGGGTGCCAGCCTGGATGCAGAGATTTGTGAAGAAGGTGGGCTTGTGGCATTCGGATGAGGTTAGTCTGCAAGGCTTGCTCTTGACTTTCTGCAACTGTATAGCAGTAAATACCTCCCTCTCCGCCCTCATATGAGCAAAACACAAAACTGATCAAGTCCTGCTGGGGTTGGCATCATCCCGCAATGACAGGCACTGCCTTGGTCGTCTCTGCAGGCCTTACGTGCTGTTGCTTTGATGTCTGTTTGCACTGAGTTATGATCTGTTCCTCATCAGACGGTGAGATGGGCAGCCATGCGAATAAGCAAATAAACAAGCAACTCAACGAAGGTCCGTGAAGCTTGGCCTGGGATCTTGTTCCTTCACAGCTGTCCGGCAGAAGGGGGATCCTGTTCGCAGGGTAGCCTAAGCCAGAAGGGGAGATCGGGCGTCCTGCCTTTCTTGATGATCTGCTACCATTGTTACTGAGCAAATGGAATATGGCTGCTTTTCTTTTCCTCCTATTCTGACCTTTTTTGGGGGGGGGGGTGTTGTTCTTAGCATTTTTTCTAAGCTGAGCTCGTTCTGAGTTTTTGGTTTCTACAGTTCCAGTGGTTCCTTTTCCTTGACAACCTCTCTCTTTTTCACCTCATATAAATAAGTTTTCTTAGTTTTCAGATTTTCATTAGGCTTTTTGTCCTGTTTTGTTGCCCAGATTAGCTTCTTCCTATGCTTTTGCTGATGTGTGCTGTGTTTTTCTTTCTTTCTTTCTTTCTTTCTTTCTTTCTTTCTTTCTTTCTTTCTTTCTTTCTTTCTTTCTTTCTTTCTTTCTTTCTTTCTTTCTTTCTCTTCTCTCTCTCTCTCTCTCTCTCTTTCTTTCTTTCTTTCTTTCTCTCTCTCTCTCTCTCTCTCTCTCTCTTTCTTTCCTTTCTTTCTTTCTTTCTTTCTTTCTTTCTTTCTTTCTTTCTTTCTTTCTTTCTTTCTTTCTTTCTTTCTTTCTTTCTTTTTCTCTTTCTTTCTATGACCTGTCCTTGCCTCTTTTCCCCAGGTTCTTCTACCATGAAATCCTATTTCTCATTGCACTGGGTTTATTCAAACATCTTCTTTGAAATTCATGGTAGGCATTTGACTACACTCAACTTCAACTTCCCTCATTACCAAGAACTCCAGCATTTGGATTTCTGTGTAGACCCGGAGACTTCTGACATTCTTTTTTGCTTTTCATTGCTCTATTCCTTCGAAATAAGTTGTATCCTTCAATCTGCATATTCCAGTCATGAGAAACTGAAGCCTGTTATATTTGCTTTAATGTAATAAGAATGCAAACTTGTCTTGTTTATTTTCCTTGTCTGAGGATTAGTACAGAGGAAGAAAAGCCATCAGCCTTCCTGGATTTTTTCTTGAATGGCCCCTCGGCCTCCTCTCCAGATCACATGCAAAGGTCCTTACCTGGAACTCTTAATTCTGGATTTCTGATTCCCATAGGATTCAGGTTAAAACTTGCCAGACTTAGTTTCACATGCTTCTGCCAAGCACATAATTTTCTCTCCTGAAAGTTGCAAACCCACTTATGCCAGCCGGGTGAAACAACCCAAATCTCTTCCACCCAAAGCATGGATTTCACCTGCGTTGTTTGTGATATCTCCTTTTTAAACATCCTCTTCTATGAACTAACGTGATGGATGAGAATACTCCAGGTTCCTCCACTTCTTCTGTAGGCCTCTGAGGTCTGAAGTACTGTGTAAAGCTGATTTGGATCATCACTTTTGTCCCCATGGGAAGAAAGGATGCCAGGAATCTGTGTCAGTAAAGACTCAGAGGGTCTGTCTGTCTTTGCTGCCATCCAGAGCTCAAATCTGAGAGTTCTCTCAAAGAACGTGGCAGGAAAGTGGAGCAAACTCAAGTGAAGGCCTGAAGGCAGATTTGGGCCCATCCTGGGTGTAAAGGTTTAAATTCGTAGTTCATCCTCTGTTGCAGGGAGCATCCTTTATCAGCCCTGTCTGGTCTAAGTTGCCTGTATCTAGCCAGGAAAAAGAAGTTGGGGTCCCAGCAGAGAACTCATGAAGATGTCCACTTAGTGGGCAGCAGCTACAGAAAAGTCAAATTCCACGCTGGGATCATTGTAATTCTCTTTTGCAAACCGATGGTATACCCACATCTGGAATCCAGTTTGCGGTTGCTACATTTGCAAAGAAATAGATTAGAGCTGGAAAAACAGCAGAAGCGGGCACCCAAAACGATCTTGAATGCCTTCCCTGTGAGAAAAGACTAGCTCATGTCAGACTGCTTCGCTTAGCAAAAAGGCAAACAGGAAGCATGTTCAGGTATATAAAATCATCCTTGGCAGGGAGAAAATGGACAGGGGGATCCCCCCCCCCCCCCCCCGCCTTTCTCAGAACTGTAGAACCATAGGAGGAGATTCGGAGGAGACATGCAATAAATGTGGGGAATCCATTCCTACAGGACTTAGTGATGGCCACTCACTTGGAAGGCCATCAAGGCACGGAAGGGAGATTTTCCATGTGGAAAACTCCGTGTTCTCTTTGGGCTGGGGGCAGCCATCCTCCAAGCCCCAGTTGCGGGAGAACATGGCATCTGAGGTGTAGGTCTCGGGCTCCTGCCTCCAAGCGGCTCAGGGACACTCAGTTGGTGCTGTAAGAAACACAGTTCTGGACTAAGATGGACTTTGGCCTGATCCGCACGGTTTTCTGATATCCCTATCTAGATAAATATCAGTTTCCGATGTGTCTGCTGGTTTTGAAAACAGTCCTGAAACTTCAGTTGGGGTAGGGGAGGGAATGGCGAGACACGCTGGGAACCAGCTAGCTTGTGTTGATATTATAGCACGATAGTGTGATTTTTACTGGCTGTATATTCCTGCTTGGCCTCACTCCACATGCTGGTTTTAGACTATAAAATAGTTCATAGCTTGAGGTGATGATTTCTAAGGTCTGTTATTTCCCATACATTCCTCTCCATGCCATGCCATGCCATTGTCATGAGTTTTACATAATATTTTAAGATTCATTTTACAGGTTTAAATTATATTTAACTTTAGGCTGTTAGCTACTTTGAGAGACAGCCAGTTTGAATAGTGGCTGAAGACACCAGGCTAGAAACCAGGAGATTGTGAGTTCTGCCTTAGGCACAAAGCTGGCTAGCTGACTTGGGGCCAGTCTCTCTCTCTCAGCCCCAGGAAGGGGGCAAGGGCAAACCACTTCCAAAAATCTTGCCTAGAAAACTGTGGGGACTTGTAGTAGCCAGGAGTCAAGAGTGACTCAAAGGTGCATGTGTACACACATGCACGCACACACACACACACACAAACTTTCAGCACCCTGTGGGTAGAAAGATGGGATGTATGTTGAATAAATTAATTATATATGTTGCTTTGAAAGCCTCAGATACAGGGCAACTCATAAGTGGAATAAATTAAAGAAGAAAGTAACAGTTGATTTTTGACCTTCTCCGTGTATCAAACATGGAATATGGGTGTGCAAAATGAGCAGACATGCATTTGTTGAGGCTCATGTCTCCAGGAGGAATGTGTAAAAGTTCTCCTATGCAGAAAAAGCTTTTATTCCTAGTTATCTCTTTATAACACTTCATGGTTCTATTTTGTACCTTAAGGAGGAAAGATCTGGCAACCGTGGGGTCCTTGGGGTTCTCTGAGCTTGGTCCTTTTCTTGCAAGCGTTTCATTGCCCGGCTAGGTAACCTCTTCAGTGCTAGAATGGGATGGGGGTTGTTCTCTGTTTATGTACTGTGGCTGCCCTGCCAGTGTCGGTGGGGCTGGGGGGTTGGTTTGGTTTTATTTTTTTCCTCTTGATTAGGGTATTGTTCACTGCTGATTGTATGTCTGGTGATAATCTTGGTGTTAATCTCCGCTTATCTGGGTGATGATTGCTGGCGAGGAGATGTTCTGCTCTTCTGTTTTCTTTTCTATTGTCTCTTTTGAATGGTGTGTAGATGCTGTTTATCTCTATGTGCCTGTTGATGGCTGCCTTGTCTGAGTGCCAGGCTTCCAGGAGTTAATTCCCTTGCGCTTTTGGATTTAGCTTGGTCCAGGATGCTGACAGTTGAAACTACGGTTGAGTCTGTCCGTGTGTTGTGAGATTAAGGAGTTTTCATCACGTCTTCTGACTGCTAGCTGGTGTTCATGGATGCGCTCATACAACATACATAGGTTGTATGTGTGGAAGTGCTATAGTTTCTAGGCGTTGCATTACAGTCTCTGCTTTGAGTCCTGACAGTGGTGACCCCATGGGTGTGCCTCTGATTTCTTGGTATATTTGTCCTTCAAACTGGAAATAGGTAGTGAGGCAGAGGCTGATGAGGCCCATGATTCTGGGTATTTCAATCTGGGTGTATTTGGTTAGGTCGGGTGTGTTGTGTAGTACTGCTGATATGGATTGTTTCGCTAGTTCTGGGTTTATGTGATTTAGCAACCACACAAAGTTCTAAGTTGTGCTTTGAAACCAATCCCAGCAAAATAATGTTTCCTCCAGGAAAGCTAACATGAAACAAGAGAGAGAGCAAAGGGGCGACTGGGGTGAGGAAGAGAGAACGAAGGCAAAGGTTCCTGTATAAAAATATGTGCAAGAACGCAATAAAAATGTATGTGTCCTCAAGCGGTTAAGCTAGACAGGCAAGGAATGGAGCTTATCTTCTCTGCCACATTCCTGACACCTGTAAAGACCATGTGGGGATTTTAAGATGGAGACAGTGGCCAAAGCGACAGTGTTTATGGCACTGATATCTTTACAGGCTAAAGTGAAAAAGAACAGATCCAGATCTATTTTTTTTCAGTCTAAGGAGCGTGAAGTTGAATCCTTCCTGCAGTGAAGCTGTGAACATCCTGCAGAAGGTAATGGAAGTTGTGCGGCCTGAATGGGTACAGGGTTGCAGCCGTTACCAATGTGATGTTTTAAGCTCATGAGCCTGCAAGGAAAGTTCATGGGCGCAATCTGCAGCTTCTGCTGTGCAGCGATTAGCGTGTTTCCCTTGCTTAGTAGGGAAAGATTCCTGCTTCCGAAAGAGGCGCATAGGAGCGCCTGTTCGTTCATTTGTCTGCTTCCCCGTCTGCATACCAGCGAATCTGCCGGGGACCTCCCTGCTTCAGAACCATCAATCCACAGTTCAGGCAGCCGTGGCAAATAATAGGAACGAGAGCAATTAAAACATCCATGGTAAGCATAATAACTAATAGCCAGTCTAAAATCAGCAATGTAATCCAGTCGTCACCATCTTCTTAACGGAGCAGTCATTATGCAAAATAACAGATAATAAAAAATAACAAAGATAGTAAGGATGGCGATCACAGATTAATTACTGAAGGGTTCCGCCTTAAGTAATTCCTAGAATGCAGAAGCTTCACTTTTAAGTGGGGATGGACCCATAACGCAGGAATTGCAACAGAAGACTTAGAAGCAGCACGTGTCCCAGACAGCCCGATTCTAGCTGGAGAAGGCAGTCCTGCAGGCTCCTGGATACATACCAGGTAGAACTCATTAATGTCATGAATGCGTGTTTTCCTTTGAGGAGATCCAGAATTAGCGCTTAAAAGATCTCACGGAGGAGGTGAGGAAAATCCTTCTCCTTGGAATCTTGGAACCCAGCAGCTAACCAGATTCTACACAACTGTGTCAGAGAGGGAAAGGGGGGAAAGGTACGAAACTGTCAGGTTAACCCAGGAAACTCCAGGAGACCATACAGATTCAATCCAGCAAGGTTTATTTGGCTTCACCCTTTACAAAGAATCTTCCCAGACTGAGAGTAGTTCCCAGGGTCAATCCATAAACATCTCTAGCATTCCTCAGGGAGGTGCCAGTCTCATCCTCTTATCTCTCCCTCGCTGTTCGGGGGATGAAAGTACATTCTTGACCCCCCTTGCCTGGCCGTTCTCCGCCCATACTCTCACAGAAACAGAGAGTTTTACATTCCTCTGTGTGTCTCTGCATTTATACATTTCTTCCATTGCCCATAAGGAGCACCCAGGCATCCGATCTTCTCTCCATGACGCATCTGGCTGGCAGGCAATCGAAATTGTCCTTCCCACGATTGGGACCTCAGATGTCTCAGTGGAAAGCCCCTTCAGAACTAGTTCTGCCAAGAAACGATGTGGCTTGACCTACATGCAGTGGCCCTCAAGAAGAAATTGATATGTGAAGGGTGCAACTACTCTCCAGCCATGGACACCATCTGGGAGTCCCTTGGGGCAACCAATGGCTTCTGCCCACAATAAATCCAAAGAACTGAACTGATTGGATCTCAGCATTGCCCATTTTGTGCCCCAGGGCTCATTTGAGATGGCAGAACATCACTGGGACAAAGTAGGCACAAAATGGTGCTTACTGCTATGGAGCTAAAGCACAGAACAATCATTACTGAGTGAAACCAACTGATTTCGGGACAAGTAAACTTATATTACAAATAAAACCAACTCATTATTCTTGAAAATACCATTTGATATGCTCAAAATTTCAACCCACTTTTAATGGCCACAAACTCTCCTCAGAGCATCTGACTGGAGCAAGCCCAGGAAAGTGAAGAGCTCTCAGATGCCCCCAGGCTGTCCTGAGACCGACCAGTGCTGGGTCACAGAGGTCTTCCTGCCCTCAAACCCAGGGCCAGAACACTGCGGGTGCTCTCGTGCTTCACTCCTCTTAAGAAAAGGAAGGGAAGAAGAATGGCTTCATCGGAAACAGTTGAAGGGACGCCAACGTAAGCGCATTTTCAAATGGGTGCATCATATTAAGTATCAATTAACAAGATATAGGTATTTACTTGTTATTTATTTATTCTAATTTTAAGGCTGCCTGACCTCTTTGGCAATTCTCAAAATTGAAACAAAAAAGCAGACAAACAAACAATAAATATCTACACATATATAATTATTTTGATGCTTAACCCCTCCCTCCCTCCCTCCCTCCCTTCATGTGGCGGGATAACAGTTTGAGGGACTTGACATTTGATCAACGTTTACGAGATTTATGATGGCCGCTAATTTAGTTGGCATTACACTTTAAGCCCCACTGAGTACAGACCCAAAGCATTTACTCAGTAAGTGCAGGATTACCACCTAACGATATGATTATAAGAACACCTTGTATGAAAGAGGGCCATCACAGACCTCCACCACAGATTCCTCTTCAGATAAAATACTGTTCCCCAGAAAAAGGGAATCCATTGCGACACTAACATGTAGACTCATCCCTGAGTCTTCTCGCATCCATCTTCAAGTGTTTCTGTGCTCTGCACGTAGGCTTTGAACACAGAAATGTTTGGAAGCAGAGGTGTGAGGGCGGCAAATATAGGTTTCCCGTTTTCTTTAAAAACAGAAACAAAGGCCAGGGATGTGGAACTTGGAACAAATATATGTAATGATGACGCACACTGCGTATACTGAGTAACAGCAAAAAGATATCCTGTTAATTTAAACCATAAGGATTTAACAGTTGGTTTGGTAACATCTGAAATGCCTTAAACCTGACATCTGTATTTTCAGCTGTTACTGTTATCAATTTCTAATAAAGTATAAAGTCTGTGTACAGACTGAGCTTTATATACTGTACGTACTGACAAGTGAGTTAGGCTCTCTGGGGCAAATTCTCTGCCCAAATGGATCATTTGGAAAAGTTCTCAGAGAAAGGCTTGGAAGAAGACCTCATAAGATTTCCTTTGATGTCATTGCAGGCAGTGGAACACCTCCGTAATGTCTCATAAGTGTGGTGTTCCTGGCTCTGATGAACATAAGTGCTATAAGTGGAGAATTTTTGCAAAGATGGTGGTTCCCCATTCTACGTCTTACTTGAAACCTGGGTGGGCATGCATCCTCACTGGGAACTTGGTAGATTTTTAGAGTCTTGAGTAAATGATGTATGCAGATGACATGATGCCTTTATCCCTAAATAAGGAACGTCTCAGAAGAATGTTGATCAAACGGAGTGATTTCTATTGAAAAAGGCACATTAGTATCCAACTTACTCTGAGACCAAAGGTTTGCTTTTGGTAACAGACTGGGTCCAGGCGTCCAGGGGATGGAATCAAGTATGGAACAAAGCACTCTTTAATCTCTAGGATATTTTGATGGACAGCTTATGTGGAATTTCTTTAGGCAGATAATTACATTTTTAATTTCTAAAACAATGTAAGAAATAGATTATAAAACAGATTGGAACAACTTGTGCTCACTCACTGTATGGCTGAGATGTATTGGAAATAGGCAATGATAAAGCTCAGAATATTCTACAGAATAAATATGTTAGAAAAAATTTAGTCATCAAAACATTCCAGGAGCATTTAATTTTGAAAAAATGGTTGACCATCAATAACCTTGGTGATTAATAAATCAATTTTACCATGACTTAGAAGAAATTAATTGCTTTTCCTCCTCCTTCCACTGAATCAGCTGCATTTCTCTGACCATCTCAGATTTGAGACCAACCCTGACAGACCATCTTAGTTGAAAATCCTCGCTTTCCCTCATTAATGAGGGATCCTGTTGATGCCCTCAGCTGCTCCGTGGCTAACCATAAGTGCACGTGTGGCAGTGGGGCAACTAAAGCTATTGTTTAATTTTTTGCTAAATATATGAATCTAAGAGTGAGTTTCTTGGCCCCGTTTATTTAGCAGTAGAATGGCCTTATGGATGCTGCTCTAGGGAAACAATGGCTGATGGATGAAGCTCCTTTTACATCCTTAATCCAGCCCCTTTCTCCACCTACTTACACCAATACCTGAGGAGCTAGTAATCAGTGCTCAGACGGTAACTGTTCTGAGCTCAGCCAAGCCACCGATGGGTGAGCTGATCCCGTCCAGCCCTCTGCAAACCTGGGAGGAGGCCTCTGAGTGGCCGGGACCTTCTCCCCAGGAATCCACCAGAGCAGCTGCCCAGCCAATCCAAAGCCCAGGAAAGGAAGGTCTCCTCACAAGTAGCCTGGGGTGTCTGGATGGCCTTCCCAGTGACGCCAGGAAGGGCCAGGGCCAGTCTGTGCCCATGCTGCCAGCAGACTGCAGAAGGAGCGAGCGTGTTCAGGGGATCGATGCTTTGAAAGCCACCTTTCATCTATTTTATGTAACAAACGAAGACGGTGGGTTCATTGTGTGCCCCCTTGCCTCCCTCCCCCTCCCCATAAATTCTGTATATTTGCACTGCAAGGGCCTTTGACTAAAGGCAAATGAATTTTAACAATATGATTTTAAATGCCAAAGAAAATTAAACCTTCACACTGATCTAAATATAAACACAGATTAATCAGATATATACCGCACACCATTTCAAGATTTCTGTACTTTTTTTTTTTTTTTGGCCAGGTGTGTGCTTTGAGCAAGAGTCTGTTCAGTAAATAATCATATCCATCTCTACCTCCCATCAAGCATATTATTGATCCAATTTTTATCTGGCTGAAAAGCTCTGGATAGATTTCACTTCCTTGGACCCACCACTTACACCAACAATTCCTGCTTTTCCCTCCCGTCTCCTGATAGCTGGTCTCTGTATTTGTGGTATCCTTCTAGTCTGGCAGAGAGATTGGACCTGACGCGTGTGGCCCTTGTAGTTGGACGCCTCTGCGTCAAAGATCGTTGTGTGGTATTTGGCAACATAGCATTTGAAGGCACTTGGTGCAAGGGGGAAAAAGCTCACCAAAGCAATCCTCTAAACGTCAGATTTTTCACTGAGTGATTTCCTTACCTCTTCCAAAAGCTAACCCCAGCTCCGAAGTATATGAAACAATGAAGTGAACCATTTGGCTGAGCTTTTCGATTCCAAAAGAATAGAATTGGCTACAGCAGTAATTTTGCTTCCGACCTTGGAATGTGCCTTTATCGGCTTCTGCCTGCTTAGCAGGCCTGGGAGTTGGACTTCGGTGGCTGGGTCCCTCAAGGCAGTGGGCCTTTTGGCTGTACCGGAGGGGGCACCTCTCGCCCGCTCCGTCCCGGTCTGAAACCCTCCGTGGAGCAGCTTTGGAGCAACGGTGGAGTCCAGCCAGCTACGCCTTCTGTACTTGCACGAAGTGGATGGTTGTGTTTTCCTGCTTAATATGTTTCAGATTAATTGTTCATAATTGCAAATTAGCTGTTAATGCTTACTGTAAATTAAGCATAATTTTATTATTCTAATCATGTTTATACTCTTAGCTGCCCAGCACTTGGCATAACTTCCTTAGAAATGGTAAACAAATGAAAAGAACATGCTAACATGTGGGTGAAACATGTCGGTGGGATGGGGAGGGGGGCAGGAGGAGGAAGGGTGTGATAATTAAGAGCTTTGTCCTCAACTCAGAGGGAGCCTCGAGATCCGACCACTGTGGGGCAGTTCAGGCATGGACAGTCGTGGGACCTTCAGTGGGGTCATTTGTTCCCCCCCACTTCTGCTCGGAGTCTCTCCATAGCAATTGCCGAGCAAGACCTGAGTAGCGGAACGTATCTTTTCCTTCAGAGTAAAGACGAGCGTCTTAAGCCCTGAGACTTCTTACTACTCACTCTTCTGGTGCCCAGAATCAGCTGGACGCCACCTCATGATTCCTTATTCTCCCATCTTCCCTTTGCACAACAATTACTCAGTGTTTCTATATTCTGTACACAGCAGCTCTTGTGGCTGCGAATTTCATCAGATCAGTCTGAAAACACCCTTCCGACCCTAAATTAATTTCTATGAAAATTGGCATACTTTATCACTCACGAGAGGTGACTCTCCCGCTGTGCTTGTCCCATTCTTGCTAAAACGAAGTTATAGTGTCTTGGCTTTCGGTGCCCCATATTAGACAAATGGAACTCACGCTCTGGAATTGGGAATGATTTAGAAGAGAGTATCGCAGGTTGATCTAAGGTGTCGGATTATTTATAAGCTCTGTGCCTTTGTATTTGCTACACACAGGGGAGCACATTGTGAGAGAAAAGTCACTCTGGGGCAGCAAAAAAATCCCAAACAGATTACTAAAGGCTGATGAACAGAAAATAGTCTTACCTTCTCCACTCACCAAATTAGAGTATTAATCAGCTTGCCAATGTTGGCATATTTTGCACTGTGTGGGGGTAATTATCCCTTCTTTCTGCATTTTATTTCACCCTTATCCAGCCTGCACACTCTCTAGACGCTTCAGCCGTGACTTCGCAGGTTGGGAAGTTACGGGAGCGTTACTCCTCACAGACGGAGGGTCCCTGGTGGAAGGAAAGGTGGTGGTTGTCTTATTATGGCCCGCCTCCGGTCTTAGGCCACTGGCGTAATTTGGCATAATGTGTCATGCATCTGATGTGCTCCAGCTTATGGCCTAATTAACGTGTTGGTCTAATTAACTTCTAGCTGCTTACGACATAAGGCATTTTTTCTTCCCGGCGGCTTCCATTCATTCTTCTAAACATGGGACTTGATTCACATTTGGAGGGAGGGGCTTATAGCATGCATCAGCATAGACATAACTCATTATGGCATTGAATCAACCCTCCTCAGCAGGAGAAAGAGCAGGGTGGCTCTTTAGCCTGTCCCTGGCTTTGGAAGTTAACCAAATTATTATTTTGCCAATAGCAGATTCAGTTGCTGTGTCCCGAACATTACGCAGAAGGAAGGCTTTCATAACACCAGAAACAAATGGGAATCGCTTATCTATTGAGCAAGAAAGAGCCTGTGTTTGCTTAGGGGAAACCAACCCACCAGACAAGACCTTGTGTAAGAGACGCTTGCACAAACCATGCATCGGTGTCAATTTTCATCTTGCACGCCAAGAGCAACGGCACAATTTGCTGGCAGAGTCTGTGCCATAAACTCAACTGTCGAATTAATTCAAGTAGCAGTCCACGAAGGGGCTCCTGCCATGATGGAGGCAAACCATGCAGCCTTTCTTCATGGTTCACTCAGGAGGAGAGAAGTGGCTTGAAATTGGCGAGCTGCTCCCACGAGACGGGCTGAGGTTCTCACTGGGAAGTTTACATTCCCCTGGTTTTAAAAAAAGCTGTAATACATTTACCTGGCAGAGTATTGTTTTGGGTCAACCTTGCCTTCAAGGAACTCGAGATGCTTACATGGCAGCACCACGTCCCCACAACAAGCAGGTGGGGTAGATTGGAACAAACGATCAACCAGTGAACTTCAAGGCGGGCGGGGGCGGGGGCGGGGGCAGCTTGAATCCAGACTGCCCCAATCCTTGTCCACCTGGTCTAATCGCTGCCATTATACTGGTTCTCAGATTGCAGTTAAAACACCATGATCTGGGCCATCCTGTAGGTTTAGTTTGCTGGCTTGATTCAATTATTTCTTCCCAGCCTTTGAGGGAGAACCAGGTCCATGACTACAGCACAGGGGATTATTATTATTCTACCCTTGCTTAAGTTGACAATTTTGCCTTTCAAAATTTTGAATCCACATTTTTGAACATCACTTGTGCCTCTGAACTTGAAATTCAGTTTGTGGGCTTCAATTGTCCCTTAATGAAATAGGTCACTTTGCGGGACGTTTATTTGAATTTCATGGCATGTCATCTTATTAAATACTGTTAAATACCCAGAATTACTCAGATGTTAAACAAATCTTTTGAGCTATCAAATAGCAAATGCACAAATATTCCATAATATATGAATACCCAACACCAGTTTTGCAAGGAATACATTCAAACTCTAGTCCTGCCTCAGAGCAGAAGGTATTATGGAGAAGAGCAGCTGACTGTGGTAAACTGAAGTGAGTGGACATGTAATTTGAAGAGTAATGTTAAGAAGAGAAAGCTTATTAAGAAAATAGTACCTGCGTGTGGGATGGTGAATATGTATTAAGGATCTCTTGGAACAGCCTTACTCTGATAACCTATTTTAAACAAAGCCAGGAAGTCCACTGAATACATTTCTGCCTTGAATGCTTGTCTGAAACAGAAAACAATTTGCTATTCTCATGTTGTATGTCAAAAAAGACTTGCTGGGCACAAAAAAATAGCAGAGCAAGCAGATATTTTTCTCCCTTATGCAGGAGGGAGAAAGAAAAGAAATTGGATGGCATTCAAGCATGTGATCTTGTGTCCATTACTTGGGCAGAGAATTTTAATTGGTCTGAGGCGTTCTTAAGGGTGCCCTGAAATCTGTGACGGGGAAAGTGCTGAACTGCGCCACCAGAGAATTGCTGCTCCGGGTTAGGAAAAAGGCTTATTGTGTGGCCTCCGTTCCTGCTAGGAGCGGATAATTGCGCTAGCTGGAAACCAGCCACCTCCAGAACAGTCGCAGCTGAATTCCACTCCCGGGAGGGATCGGCCATCGCGCTTCTGCACCAGCATCTCCAGCAGCTCATCGTTCTTTCCTGGAGGAGGTACGTGAAGGAAAGCGAATCGCCCCAAAGCACAGCCTCCACAAAAGGCAGCCGTTCTTGCTCTACCACCAAGAGGAAAAGTTTTGAGTGGCCTCTAATTTTACTTCATTAATTAAAATGTGCCTTTTTTTAGCGTACAACATGGGACTCGGGTATCCCTGGTGTCCCTCCATCCTGGCAAAGTCCACAAGCACACCGCTGTTGCGCATAACCCAGCTGCGCCTTCATCTCGTGTGCAACAGATACCTCGTTATGAGGGTTCCAACTCTGCATTAGCTTTATCAATCAAGCCTAAAGAGCAAGATATTTTTTCCCCTTTTCCAGCAATCCTAAAACACCAGGAGGTTAATGTCTCGACAGAAGAAAAGCCGCCTTTTCTTTCCGAGTTGACTCCTTTAATTCCTGTAGGATTGATCTAATGGCTCCTCCAGCTGCTACTGTTTTCCTGACCCTCGAACACCGGGCAGATTGCTCTGCTTTGTGTCTGACTTCAGCAGACATCGAGGAGCTGCAGGGAAATACCAGATTTAGATCTCTGAACCAATGGAACTGGACAGGAGCAAGTGGAAACTTCATACGGTTTTCGCACTGTGTACTCCCTGGATCTCTTTCAGTGAGATGGGGATTGGACTTCTGCTGTTCAGCTCTGAGACCTCATTGAATGGTTCCAGCTGAAATCAACCCTGGACAGTCAGGAAATGGCTAATTTAGGAGAAATTGGAGAGATCTTGTTTGCCGATATAGAATATTTGTTGGTTTATTTTGAAGATGGCTTTTGGTCAACAGCTAAACCCAGCATTTCATAGAATTGTTGAATCACAGAGCTGGAAGGAGTGACTTGGGCCTTTGAGCTGAACTCCTTCTCAGGGGGGAATGCAAATCAAAACATCTCTAATTAATGGCTGCCCACCCTTTTCTTAGACACGTCCAACAAAGGTCCCACTCTTGAAGTGCTGTCATGCTGAGGAGTGTCTTCTAGCATTCAGTCGGAGGCTGCTTTTTTGCAACTGAAGACTGGGGTTCCGTGTCCTGCATTCCATGGGAAGGAGAATAGGCCTTCTTTATGTGACGGTACAAGAATGTCATCGTATCTCTTAAGGGTCTATAAATACTGCATGACCTTGCTTCCAATCCCATGATTATCTGCATTGCCTTTCTTTTCACCTCTTCTGGTTTCTCTGAATCTTTCTTAAAGCACGTGCCACAAACTCAAAGGAGTATTTGAGATGAGATTTAACCAATGGAAAATATGGTAGAATTGTTGCTGTGATTTCAAAACTATATTTCTGCTGACTTCAGACAGACTGATCTCTAGTTCCTTGGGTCTTCCTCCCTGCCCCCCCCCCCCTTTTTTTGAAGTTGGGGACATTTGCCATCCTCCAGTCATCTGGATTTCACCTTTTCTCCAGGATTTCTTAACGAGAACGGATAGAATTTCAGCCAGACCATCAGCAAGTTCCATAAGTATATTAGGATGCGATTCATCTGCTCTTGTCAACAAGACAAGTAGGAATTTCCTGGAAGGATGACACTTGGCAGAGTTCTACTCCCAACAGATGTTGGATAATTAAATTCCTCCATCACTGTGACTTCATGCCTCTTTCTTTTTAGAAAGCATTATCAATCACTTCGCCTTGGTGGGAGGTCAGTAAACAACAGTACTGGTTAATTCTTCCACTTGTTTTAACCTAAATGCTCTCAACAGCATGGCCAAGTCCATTCCCGTGGGTTTCTGTACAGATATTTTTAACCTACAAAGCAGCTTGTTCTCCCTTTCTTACTTTGGAACAAGTCAAATAATTTCTTGCACTGGGATACATAGTAGAAACCTGGCGAGATACCTATGAAACCATGCTTGATTTCCTGTAATAAAAGTTCAAGCTTACATTAACGCCCAGCATTCATATATACATAACAAAAGCTGTCAACTATAGGAGTCAGCATGGTTTCTGATTTTTCACGAGTGGTTTAATAGGCTCCAGTATAGTGTGAGTTGGGCGGCCATATACATTTGTTTAATAAAATAAATAAATAAATAAATCCTCTCTCCTGTACTCCTGCCATGCCGCAGCCTTGTCTAAGTTCTGACTTCTGGATTCTGCTCTCCAACCCTCAGGATTTTAGTCAAAGGCGTTTACGGGGTGAGGTGTACCTTGTGCCAGTAAGCCTCATACAGGTAAGGCAGGCCACAGTCCCACAAACTAAACTGCTTCTGTTGACCTCATTTGCATGGCTAGTCTTCACCTGCAACCTTCACAAGTCCTTCTGCTTCTAGTGCTCAGCTTTGGATAGGAAAGACCCGTGAGCTCTGGACTAGAGTTTGCAGATGGTTCAGCTTTGCTCTGAGAGTTTGGGGGGCATCTGGTTGCCGCTTCTCTTAGCAGAATCATTTGTCCTCATGTGAACGAGCGGAAAGCCAGGTCAGGAGGTTGCTGGCTTACAGGGAAGTTTGGATGATTAAAGAAAGAAAGAAGAATGAAATGAAGCAGAATACATTTGCTGCATCTCTGTTTGCTGCAGGAAAGACAGGACAGGCGCTAGTGATGAATGGATATTTTCAGGAACGGGTCCTGAGGTCCTCGGATATAGAAATGGCAATGCTATATGAAAATCTTGATCTTTTTCACCAACCAAAGCTTTAAAAACTCTCCAGGTCTAGATGCATTTATCTGAAAGTTTTTCAAGAACTCAGATATGAATTTACGGAACTTCTGACAGATAGATGTAATGTTCTAAGAGCAGAGACTTGAGAATAGCCAATGGGAAAGCTGTGTGTGTCTGTGTGTGTGTGTGTGTGTGTGTGTGTAGAATGGTGAAGCCGTTGGGCCAAGACCAGGAAGTCCACCTTCAGCCACAGAAACTCCCTGGGTGACTTTGGGCCCGTCCCTCTTCCTCAGCCCAACCTACGTCATAGGGCTGTGATGGTGGTGGCGAAGTTGGGAAGTGGGGGTAGGTGGCATCATGTGCACTGCCTCCATCTCCTGGAGAAAAGACAGGATATAAATGTAACAAATAAATAGCCAAAAGTGATCCAGCAAATAACAGGCTCTTCCAGGAATTAGACATTATCTCTGCCCATTAAGTTACTTTTTCAATGCTGTCGGGTTGCCTTTTCTAAAGCAACTGAGCCACGCTTGTGCATATTGAAGATCTGCAAATAAAAATGAGGCTCGAATAGTTTTCAGACCAAGGCAGTAAAGGTCATAACGTTTTGCACATTTGGAGGACATCTTATAAATGCTTCGTATTCTGTGTGCAATGCTAAAACTGGAAACGGTATTATTTGTTCCAGATGCCTTATTTAGAATGATTATTTTTATTTGCATGAAGTCGTACAATATTCTCTTCCAGAAACAAAGCAACTGTAAGATTTTTTAAAAATCAAATATTTGCTATTGTCTTTTTTATGTCTGCTCTTCCACAACCCTTCTCCCACTCCAATCGCATACATATGCACGCACTATTTTATTGCAGTCTTAACTTATAAAAACATGTTTGCATTTGCAAATTTCATAAATAATTATTTACATAAAAGAGTAGGATTCATAACCAGATAGTTTAAGAGTAGTGTTGTGAATGCTACTCCTCGTAGAATCAATCCTGCTTTTTTTCCAAGTAACGTTTGTTCAGTTACATTTCTGTTGATTTAGCCTAAACCTGCATTTGCCTTTTCAGCAGCCCTCGCGCTGTTGCCCCCTTTCAGCTCTGCCCACTGTCCCCTTTGCTCCTGGGGGCAAGAAGGTACTGCAAGGGCAGATGGAAGGCTTGGACTGGCGGTGGCAACGGGGCTGCTCCCGCATGGAAGCACGAGTCAGTAAGAATTCCCCGGCTGGGTCAGAATCTGGAGGGCTCTGCCACAGTTCCTCGAGGACTGGGGTTCTGCAGTTCTTGATCAATGGAGCAAAGCAGTTGGGGAATTCATCAGATCCTTCTTTTCAAACAATGCTTGATCCATCTCCAAAGAGATCTTCTTGCTCCTGCTTTAAGGCTGCCAGGAGCATCCCAAAGTCATCACATTAGGAAGGCCCCCAGCGGTGGTCGAGTCCCACCCCTACTCAAAGCAAGAACCTCTATGAAAGCATCCCAGAGAGAGAGCTGACTAGCTTCCTCTCAAACACAAGGAGTGAAAGAGTGCCCACCTGTCCTCTGCATAAACCCTGGAACTTCGATCTGTTACTCCACATCCTTCATTCATGACAAAGAGATCTGGTGTTGATCATCTCCTGTGGGACATCATTTTGGGTATTTGAAGAGTATTGTATATCCCCTCTCCTCCAGTCATTCTTCCTCAAGGGCCCGACTCCTTCAGTCTCTCTTCTCTTGAAGCTAAAGTCACATTAATGGTTAACCCCAAAATGTGCTTCCATGACTGGAGCTCGGTTTTGTAAATGAAGAGCACACCTCCATTCATCCATGTAGTATCCGTACTCTGAGAGCTTAACTAGTTGCCAGTCAGCCTCTAGATGCAAGTCAAGGGGCTGATGGCCACCTTTAGAGCTGTAATGGCTCCAGAGCTGGATGTCTATGGGACCACCTTCTCCCCTCAGTCTCTGCCGCCCAATGAGGTCAGGAAGGGTTGCCCCCCCACCCGCCGAATTGCCATAACCAGAGTTCTCGGAGGTGGTCCTCTACTGCTCCTCTCCTTCTGTGGAATGACATTTCCCTGGAGGAACACTGAGCCTCAACCCTACTTGGATTTAGAAAGCAGTGAAAACTGGGTTATTTCAACAGGCCTTTGCGATGGAGAGAAAATGATTTATATCCTTCCTGGTTTGTATAATGTTGCACTGTACTTTGGTTTTGATTAAACTATTTATTTGTGTTGATTGTTTTACGATTTTATTTTTGATTTGTTATGGTTTTGACTGAGTGGCATATAAGCCAAATGAAAGAATGAATTAGTAAGTTAGGTACAAGTACAGGGTGTGTTTATGGACTACCGAGGAACTACCGAGGTTCTCCTCAATTAAAATTAAAATCTCCCAGGTTGGGATTAGGCAACTATCATCTGAACAGCTACATCAGTCACTCCCTGCTTTGAAGTTCATTGGAAATAAGAGCTATTAATTTGCTGTGATTTAGAAAGGATCACAGCTGATTTCAATTTCAGGCCTTAGGCTTTTACAGACTGTTCTAAGCTTTTGCAATTGTTTCTGACAGTTTGTTTTTTGGCCAGCATTTGAGAGTCACTCTTCAAAACTAAGAAGAGAGAGCCAGTCCTCTTTCTTTACCTGCTCCAAAAGTAGCTAACACAGCAAAAATACAGCAAAACTCCAAAGCACCTTTTCTCCTGCTTGCTGGTCCTTCTGCAGCCAACCTTCTTGCGCAGAAGTTTCCACTGCAGCGTCCTCTGTGTCACCCACTCGTCTGGGTTGGTGGCAGCCGCTGCAGAAGCCCAGAAACTTGTTAGGTGCAACATGCACACGACATCCAGATCATGCCAAGCTTTCCATCTCAGTGCTGTTTTTCAGCCACAGAGCGGTGCTGTTGTGAAAGCCAACCGTTGCTAGAAGAACCCTGATTCTTTCTCCAGCAACAGCTGGCAACCATCCAACTTAGAAAGTTTTATTCTGACTGGCCATTCTTTCTCTCTTGCCTAGTTCACGACCTGGTGCCACATCGAGCGCCAACAGTTGCCGTCCCAAATTAATTCACACGCACACTTTGGGTGCTTATCCATCCCTTTCACCCCAAATCCTCACTGTCCAATTCTCAGTTACTTGAATGCCACACGGATAATCTATTTTAATCTCAATGAGTTCTTCATCAGCGTGGATGCCATTTTATACACCAGAATCTCTATTCTTCCTTTTTCAAGCACACAGAAACAGATTTAATTCACACGTTGACTCGACTAACAGCAATATAAATGAATAAATCCCAGTCTTTCTCCATGGTTTTGAATCTCTTCTGATGCAAGTCTGGGTGCCTGGGGACGGGAGGAGGGAGGTGGGAAGGGCATTATTTGCCCTGGGAAGCAACAGCCCCCCTCCCCGAGAGCCCCTCCAGGTGGCTCCTCTCTTGGGCTCGGCTGCCCTTCCTCCTGCACAGCCCCCGGCCGCCAGTCTCCCCCACTGCCTCTTCTTTTCTACCAGAATACCATGGAAGGGTGCAAGCCGGGTTTTGAATTGGGACAGATATTGTTTTTTCCCAGAATAAATGTTCCTGCCTTATTATACTGCTCCTTATTCGTTTAGTATGTGAAGCAATCACTCGAAACACAATGTTTGCAGATGTGGGCAGGTCTCGAATACTTATAATGGAAATTCTAAGAAGAGAAATTCTTGGACACGCTCCTAGCTTATAAATGTAGTAACCAACATCCTTTTATTTATAGCTGGCGAAAAGGGAAGCAGTTTGGTTGTTTCACTCTTGCAGGTGGTGAAAACAGCTCATCTTGGGGCTGCAGATCCAGTTACAAGACTTACTGGGAGGGGGGAGCACAATGGCCAGGCTCCTTCAGCTGAGCAGGCGCCTAGCCATCCCCCTCCTGAGCTGAGAGGGGCGGACTGGCCCTGCCATATCTGGGCTGCAAGATATCGGATATTTCAAGGATGCTTTGGTAACATGGAGCTTTTCAGTCTCTCCTTGCTGCCATCTCACCGTTACTCAGATTGTTACAGCCTGGACAAAGCATCTCGAAGAAAGGCCAAGGAAAGCTTGTGGAGCTGGGAAGTTCTGCAGACTTTGTTCCCTCTAAGCTGATGGTGTGTCAACATCAAATGATTAAGCCCTTGGCTGTAGGAGGAATATCCCTCATTCTCAGATAAGATCCTAGCAGTTTCAGGATAAGAAAATGAGTTATAACCGGTTGTGAGAATTCTAATTTTTGGGCCAAGCAAACCATTAATGTATGAAGTCAGCGCATTTCAAACAAAGATGTTGATGGAATAAACCTTGGAGGAGAAGTAGGCAAAGGACATCTCTGAAAGAGGTTTCTTGGTCATTCGAAGATGAAAGCATGGATCGCGGGTCTGCTCTGGGAAGTATTTCTATCTGGGATATTGAGTGTATCACCCTTGCATTAAGTATCAGAAATGTGATAAATGGCAATGTGTACTCCTCATTTTCACAGTTTAATGGCAAAGTGATTGTAAAATTGGGGGAAAAAAATCAGAACCACTTGAACACAATTGCCTATGATGTCAGCACTCATTCTTTTAATATTTGCTGTATAAGAGAGCTGGGGCGGGGGGTCAAAGGTGCTGGACTAAGAATGGGGAGGCCTGGGTTCTGCTCCCCCCTCAGCCATGGGAGCTCCCTGGGGGGCTTTGGGCCGGTCCCTCCCCCTCAGCCCTAGACTGGCCTGGTGAAAAACATCCATGTGGATTGATTTGGGCTGACCATCCTCCATCTATATAAGCATTGGGTGGCAGAAGACATATCTACTCACGAAATGGGATGGAACGATGCAGAAGGTTTACAACTTAGGTTTGGAATATCCTTTTTGAAAAATTTCCCCAGTAAGAAACGTTTCTGCCCACCGGAAGTGAGTGTGATCTGGTCCGGGGTCTAGCCTCTGGCTTTGCCCTAGGTTTGCCTCCAGGAGCTCGGGCCAGTGTGCCTAGCACTCCCTGCCCACACCTTTCCCTGCAACAACAACCCCGCGAGGTGGGTTGGGCTGAGAGAAAGAGAGGGATGGGCCCCAAGTCGTCCCTTGAGCTTCTGTGGCTGGGAGGGGACTAGCCCTAACTCCAACCACTAGGCTCAGGGTTACCTCCTCGCTGGCACCAGGAGCGGTCAGAGGGCTTGAGGAGGGCAGCCCTGTGGGCCCTCCTTTCGGCAGGTGCCTCGGCTAGGCTCCAAAGCAGCGAAGTGCCCCTCTGGAAGTGGGGGACCCCAGCCCAGGATTATTCTGTCCGTGAGCAGCGGAGGCCTACTTTATTTCTTGGAAGGTGCTTCTTTAGAAGAGAATATGGCTGTCTTCGCCTCCCCCCCTCCCCGCACGCCCCCGGACCTGAAGCCTCCTCCCTGCAGGGTTGCCCGGACGGCCCTGGGCCGGTCGCTCCCGGTCAGCTCCCAGGACCGCCGATCTCAGTCGGAGCCGGAGCCGGAGCCGGAGCCGGAGCCGCCGAGAGAAGGCGGGAAAGACGCGGGGTCGCGGACGCGGGCATTTCCCTGTGGGAAGGCGGTTCCGAGCCGGCTCGGCCGCGGGAGCCCGACGGTGGGCCAGAGGAGCGCGGCTGCTCCCCCGGGCGGGTGGCGGGATCCCAGCGAGGAGGCTGAGCGAGACGATTGAGGGCGGGAATCTCTCCGCTCTCCTGGGTGAGCAAACGGGGGGCTCAAAGGGAAAACGGGCGGCTCGCTCCGGCAGGTCCCCCTTTCTCAGCGGGGCAGCGTCACCCGCGGAGAGCGAACTTTCGTCTGCTGCGAATCCGCCCGCGCGGCCAAAGAGAGCGCGCTCCAGAGCGAGGCGAGATCGGCGCTCGACTGGCAACAAAGCCTGGCGCGGGCAGGCGCCTCTCTGCCCCCCGCCCGCTTTGCCCGCGTGTCCAGGAGCGCCACTCATCTCAACTCGCCGCGGGCGACCGAAGAACGGCCGGACTGCGGCAAAGGCTGCGCTGGGCAGCCACAGCGAAGGAGCCCCGCGGGCGGGCGGTCCTCTCTCTCGGCCGGAGCCGGAGCCGGAGCGGTGCCCGCGACCACCGGGCGCTCCGGCCGCGCCTGGGAAAGCAGCCGTCGCCCGGGCCGGGCCCGCGGCCGAGAGCGCCCCGCCACGCGGCGCCGACGGCACCTGGCGCGGCCAGCAAAGGGTTAACGCGGCGCGCCGTCGGCTCGAGCGGGTTCCTTATAGCCGCGCAGCGCCGGCACGAGGCGCAGAGGCGCTGCGGCTCTCCTCCCGCCGGGCGCGGGCTCCCCTCCGCCGTTTCCTCTCCATGCCGCCGTCCCGGCGAGGCGCCCCGCGGATGCCATGCCCGCTGCTCCCGCGGTAAGGCGCCCCGACAAAAGCCGGGCGGCGGGGCGGGGGAGGGGTGGGGAGGCGGCCGCCCGCCCCTCCCCAACCTGGCGCCGCAGGGCGGGGGCGCGCTCGTCCCGCGCGGGTCCTCCGCTCGGCTTCCAGGGAGCCCGGCTGGCAGGCGCGGGACGGAGAGCCGCAGGAGGCGCCCGGCCCACTCGGCCCGGGCAGCGAAGGAGCCTCGCCCGGCCCGCCGGCCCCGCGGGGATTCAGGTGGGCGGCTGCGCGCCAGGCTCCCGGGACTCCAGGTAACTCCGGGCGGCTCCGGGCTCCGTTCAAAGCGCCGCCGCCGCCGCCGCCGCCGCCGCGCTCCTTCCCCAGCCCGCGCCGCGTGCTGTGGTTGCCGCCGCCAGGCGGGAAGCCGGTCTCGGTCCGGATCGCCCCCTCCATCCCGGCACGGGCGGAGAAAGGAGGCGAGTTGGCCGAGGCCGGCGGGGCACGCGGCTCCTTTCCTTTGGAAAGCCCGTCCGGGGGAAGGACGGCGGGGCCCTCCGCGCTGCCTCTCCCGGGGGAGGGGGGCAGAACGCCGCGCCCGCTGGTGCTGCTGACCCGGGCCCCGCGGCCGGAGCCGGCGCGGCAAGTGCGGGCGCTCGGCCGGGCTGCGGGGGCTGGCGGCTGCGGGGGCGGGGGGCGTCGTTCTTGGGCTGCGGAGAAGATGAAAGCGAGCGGAGCGCGGGGCGGGGTGGGGCGGGGCGGGAAATACTGTGTGCAGAGTGCGGGGAGTCCGCTGCCGCCCTACCCGCGCCGAGCCCCGCCGGGCGCTGCAGGGCGAAGCCTGAGTCGCCCGCGCCGAGCGCCCAGCACTGCCCCCCGGCCCCAAACGGGCGGTGGAAGGAAAAATGGAGGCTCCTCTGCAGGCGATCCACCCTGAAGAGTAAGACGCTCCTGGAGCGCCGGTTGAGCGAGGCTGTGCCGGCTGGCGAGTTTCTGGGCTGGCGGAGCCGCGGAGCCGCGGAGCCGCGTCGCCCGGAGGGGAACGAGCGCGCCGAGCGAAGAACTTCGCACGCGGGAGCTGCAGCGCCGCCGCCGCCGCCGCCCTCCTGCTTCCCCTTCCATTTTCACTTTTTAGGTGGAGCTTGGGGGGAGGGGCGGGGAGGGGGGAGGGGAGGGGGAGGGCACTTTCTCCCACTCCAGCCCCTTTCTCCTGCTTTCCACCTGGAGCGACGGTCACCAGCTCAACCCGAGCAGGAGTCGGTGGCTGTCCAGGATCTGCAGCCCAAGCCGAAAGTGGGGAGCAGAGCCGACTTTAATGGAAAAGGGCCCCCAAGGCTGTTTGGGGACCCGCGTGCTGGAGGGCTATGGCTGAAGGTCCGAGGTGGACATGAGAAAGCCAGCGGAGGCTTCGGCTCGCGGTAAGCGCTCGCGTTTCGGGCTTCATGCTCGCAACAAAGGTCTCTGGGCTGAGCTCGCCGTGGGCGGGGGGGGGGTCACCTGCAGGATCCTTGCAGCGGGGGGGGCGGGGGGAGGAAGGCGTCCCCTGCGGGCCTTTTCTCTGACTCCGGAGCCCTTTGTATCTCGACCCGGGGAATTCGTGGGACCCGAGACGGTGGGCGCAGCAGCCGAGCTGGCGGCGATGCTGCGGGCGTGATTTCTGAGCGCGCCCTCCAGGCTGTGGATGCGGGAGCGGGAGGCCTTATTTCCCCCGGAGGGCTCAGAAACTCTGCGGCCGTCCCCCCTCCCCTGGCGTCAAGCAGCCCCAGAAGGAAAAACTCGGGGTCTGAGCGCGCGCGGCCCAAAACCCTGGAGAGAAGGCGCGGTTAAAGCAGAGGCGAAGGAAGGCAAGGGGCGCTCCACGTGTACAGACAGGTGGTCGCTTCTCCCCCTCCTCCACCAGCACGTTAACTCTTTGTAAGCCCCTTTTGTTCCTGGAAGGTGCAGTGGAAGTGCGCAAGGTGACATTTGAGCAAGGCGGCCGCGGGGTGAATGCTTGGCCCTCGCTGCAGACCAACTGCACCTACCCGGAGCTATTTGTGCAAAGTGTAGAAACGCCCGCGTAGGAGAACATCTGTCCTCTCAGCTGGACTTCGGAGGTGTTCTTGAGGGGACCCAGAGGGAGGCCTTGGCCTCAAGGACTGGGACTGAGACCTGACCTCAGGCTTCTCCGCCCACCTGCCGTGTTTAATGGAGGTCATGAAATAGGTCCTCTCTGGGGATGTACTCTCAACCTGGACCTCTGGTGGGATGGGTGGAAATGGGAGGCACAAAAGGTTTCGCGCGTGAGCCTTCCCGGCAGGAAACAGTGGTTCTGAGTGGGTTTGTCTGGAGCCAGAGAGGGCCGGTGGCCTCGTTCTGAGCCTCGACTCCTGCGACTACCTTGGTTTCAATTCTTGTCTCCCCCGTGGCCAAGAAAGCAAGCGTGACCAGCTCCATTTTGGTTGCTGTTGGCCAAGATTTGGTGGGGAGAAGGGAGAGCCAGTCCTGGCCAGCCCAGCGTGAGAACTGAGGAAGGCCCCTCTCAGACGCCCTCTGAAGACAAACTGCCTGCTTTTCTTTAAACAAATATTTGGGGAAATTATAGCTCTTGTGTCCATCTTGGGGGGTTGCACTGTTGTGTTTTGAGTTGGGTGATCTGAACTGAGCACTGAGCATATTGCAGGAGTGTTGCTAATAATGCTGACGAGGTTTTCTGATTGTCACAAGCAAAGCCTCTGTTGCCTTGTTGTTGTTGTTGATGTTGAGCTTCCACGCTGTATGCTGAAGGTAAAGATGCCGCTGCTGCTTTTTTCTGGCTTTTTGACTGTCGCTTTTTTTAAGGACAGAGTCAGTGCTTTGGAGATCTGGGTCACGTTGTAGTAGCCCAATTAGGTTGGTAGTGAGAGTCAGTCAATGGGGGTCTTTTATCCCATGACATCCCCGTGTCAATTGAAATTGGCCAGAAAGCAAATAGTGGAGAAAGCAGGGCAGAGGGTTTGGCCTAATCCAGACTCTGTTCCCTTCTCCAAAAAGAAGGAAGTTCTTGGGGGGCTCTGTTCACAGCACAAGGGTGCATCAGATGCTTCTGCTTCACTTCCTGTAAATCATCCCACCATGCCTTGGAATCAGGCTTTGGCTAAATCGGATGCATCTCATAGATGGTTTCCCAGAAAGGGAACGGGGGCCATCAACGAATATCCCCAAGGAGGACGTGGTGAGGCTCATGGAGGCTCATGGAGGGAGGGCGCAAAGAGGTTTCTTGTTGGCGGGCTCTTGTGGCTTGAGGACTTCAAGGATGCGTTGGCAAGGACTCCGCCGGCTGGATCATGGTCTGGCCAGCTCAGAGGTCTGGCTCAATAACCCAGATCTGGCAGCAGACCAGGAAATAGTTATTAGTTTTCCTTTATTAGGAAAGGCATACCCGGCCTTTCTGCTTAAATAAGCCCTTCGGGTGGCTCACGGCAACCAAAACAAAATGTAGAACCTGACAGAAACATCAGTGCCTTTAAAATCAGGTCACAGTTCAAGGTCTGGCAGAAGGGAGGCATTCTTGCCCCTTATCTGCATCCTGGGAGCCAAGGGAGCCCCTCTTATTGCCTGGGAACCTCAGAGGAGAAGGCCTGTGTACCAGAAGGTGGGTTTCTCCTCTCCTGCTCATTGAAGCCAGGAGAAAGCCCGCAGGATTCTGCAGCAGGCACATTGTGCCTGGTGGGCGACTGGCAAGCACTGCAGGTCTTTCTGTATGGGCATCCTGTGACTCCTACACACAGCACGGGTCAGCCTGCGTTTTCCGCAACTGCAATTTCCAGACACTTTTCGAAGCCAGCCTCCCAAAGAGCCCGCTGCAGCAGTCAAGACAGGCTGCAACGAAGGCAGGGAACTGTTGCCAGATCCAGCTGGCTTAGGGAGGGTTGCCCTAGTCGTGCAAATGATCCTCCACCCACTGCCCCCACCTGCAAATCCAGTGACAGCTGGGTGTCAAGGAAGACTCCCAAACCAGGAGCAAACTCTTTCTGGGGGTGGGAAGTATGATTCCATCCTAAACAAGTTTCATCTCAATCCCAAAGTCCAGCTTTTTCCTTATGAACAGCAGCCCCATCTGGTCTGGATTTACTTTCAGTCTGTTCTCCCTTATTAGGCCTATCATCCAGATTAGGCTGACTTTAAGGGTACTGGATGCTTCCTTGGAATTAGATGGCACGGAGCAGGTAAGACCTGGCATCATCAGCGCACTGATGGCAGTCTACGCCAAAGATCTGCATGACTCCGGACAGCAGTTTTCTGCAGGTGCTGAATGGCATGGGGCTGAGATGGAGCCCAGCTATTGGACATCACCATCTCCATCACCTTTTATGTATACCCTAGGAGAAAAGGATGGCCCTAAAGCTCACCCCTGTGGTGGACGATATCAGAAGCTGCAGAGAGGTCTGGTAGAATCGCCCACCAAGGCAGTCTCAGTACCACATCCCAGATAAAATGGCAGCTGAACTGGGCTCAGATAATTACTTTCATCAGATACATCTGGAGGTGTGAGATCACCACTTTCTCAATCGCCTTGCCCAAGAATGGAATACAGCTTATAATTACAGACATCTTCTGGGCCAAGAAAAGCTTTTTCAAGAAGGGCTTTAACAAGCAGGAACACAACCACCCTTGAAGAGGCCCTGATCACTTCCCTTAACCATGAGGCCACTTTAATTAACCTGGAGGAGCAAGGGAGGGAGCAAGCAGGCAGTGGCCTTCATTATTTCACACGCTCCTCGACATCCACAAGATCTCCAGAGTGGGAAGGATCCATAAGAACAGAGCAGCTGCTGTGACTACCTTTCTAGGCCCACCCCAGCACTGGGGTCCAAAATGAGGCAAATCCAGTTGACTTTGCCTTCAACAAATGGTGAAAATTGTTCCTAGGAAGTCTCTGACTGTTCCGGCTCCCCTCCTCACAAATTGGGACAGAGAAGATGTTGCATAGTATGGAAGAGCATCGCCAGGAGGACAGAGAAATAAATGTTCTTCTCACATTTACTGCATTGGAGTAAGTCTTCAAAGGAGCCCTCATAGAGCCTCACTCTGGGTGCAAGCCCCCCATCCTGAGAGTCCCTCCATTTCCCCTGCAGTCTTCTGCCATCCACTTAGCTCTTGTGTAAATGGAGATGCTGATCTAGCTGTGCTAGCTGGAAGTGGAGGAGGGGTGCCAACCTCTTGAGTCATCTCCATGTCCCAAAGATGCGCCAGGGCTTCAAGGGTATTACCAACAGACAGGTAAGACATTCTCCCAGTGCAGTGAAAAAACCCTCCGGATCCATCGGGCCCTTGATCGGACCATGTCAACCAATCCTTCATCCCCACCTGCTGGTCTAAGACTGACCTAAGATTTTGGGGGGAATTCTATGTTTTAGCTGATTTTGGCTTAACTAATTGCAAAACCAACCCAGGACTGAAGCCTTCCAAATTCCAGGCAAATGTATGTAGGCCCTCGTGTAGCAGGAATTTTAGATTTGGATTCTGAAAAAAGTTAATGGTCTGTTTTGTGAGGGCTGTTTGCATGACATGTCCATAAGTACCATGCGGTATTTCAGAAGGACAGATAACTGAGTCAGAAATGAGTTAGAAATGCAGATTGGTATTTGAGGCACAGGTGCTTATATACTTTTCTGTTCAATCTGCAAAACCACAGAAAGCGCAGAGCTGATTAAATCAGAGGCAGATATGGACATGAGGTGAAGTTAGAGTCGGCAATTGCAGAATAACACCTGGTTCCTTTGGCTTGTTTCTGTGGCATTTTCATTGACGAAGGTCTCTCTTTCCCTCTCTCTCTCTCTGTGGCAGAATCGCGTAGCTTCAGTAGACAGCAAGTTAGAAACGCTCCGAATATGGCAAAGCTTACAGCAGGCTCACTTTGCCACGGATGTCCTCATATTCCTCGGAGACAGAATATCTGAGATCTTTAGAAGATGGCAAGCTTGAATGCATATAGCAGCAGTGCAGCGAGGCCATCTCGAGCAGGGATTATTCACTCAGTAGGGCAAAATTCAGAAAGAACCTTGTAGCAGCTTTTGAGCCTAACAATTCTATTTAAGACATACTTTTCATGGGCTGAAGCTCACTTCAGGAAACCTTATGCCTTAAATAAAACCGTCCCTTTCTGAAATTTGGGTAACATAGACAACGCAACTTTCCTCCTAGAACGTACACTATAGGGCAAAACATCCTATAATTCAACAGCCCAGGTCTCTAGTCGGTCTCTAGACCAAATAAAGTGTTGAACCCCCTGAAAAGTTTGTGTTTCCAGAAGTTTGTGCAAAGGTGGTCATCAAAGGAAAAGACAAGGTTATCACAGCAATTGTTTAGGCATTTGAGTGAGCCCAAATGAAGGTTTTTATCTCAAAAGCTCACTGTCTTCATCCAAACACAACTTTGGAGCAACAACCTACCACGTGGAGCTATATCTGACGACTCCTGTATGAGGTATCTTCCTCTCTGCCTCTTTCCCAATCTAAAAACATTGCAATATCCAGTGATAGAAGCCAGAGCCACAGATCTTAGCCACTCTTGAGCTTCAGTCGTCAGTGGCGGTGTTTGGGTAGGGGGAGATGGGGAGTAGGGTGCCAGGCTCTCAGGAACAAGAACACTGTACGGGTGGGCGGTTGCGGGCTGCAGGTCCCAGTCTTGGTTTGGGCAGTGATCAGGAAGGGACCAGTGAAATGGGAGCTTAGTCTTCTGCTCTGGCCTTGAACGGGGAGGTGCTTGGTTGAGAATCAAACTTTGTCACATACTTTACCAGGGGGTCAGAGCACTCTTCCGATCTGTGAATGTTTTATAATCCTGTTTAGCCTGTTCTGATTGTTCTTTCAGGACTTTGTGAACTGCTTTCAGTTCCTGAAGAACCTGATTAACTGCAGGTGCTAAAGTCAGGGTGATTATGCTGAGGGAGAAAGTGGGTGAACTTGCAGGAGTTTGCATCGAACAGGGTCTGTGTGCTGCACATAGTGAACTCAGCCGGGAGCGAGAGCGTGACCCAATTATCTTGCTGATAACTAGCACAGCAGCAGAGATATTGTTCCAGCAAATCATTAATACGCTCGCTCTCTATCTGTCTGACTGGGAATGTGGAGACATGTACTCAAGATGGTATCTTGAATAGGCTGCACCTATCTGTGAGGGATAACACATTCCTGCAGTCCATTATGCAGTTGGAAAGTGTGCTTCAGAAATAATTGTGCCATGTAGCAAACTGAGGCAAAACAGACAAGAAAGTGAGCTTTGAGATGTTCTGGCCATGAGCGCATGGTAGCGCAGTAATAAAGTCCAGGGAAATAGTCAAGGGCTGGGGCGGAGGTAGAGGCGTGAAGAGACCTGTGGGTAGGTTTTGTTCACTTCAACATTAGTCAGGCTAATGATACAGTTCCGAGCCTCTACCTTGATCTATGACCACCAGAAATCTGTGACCACCAGAGTAGATGCGCAGTGTTTTGAAGAAAGCATTCATCAGAACAGATGGAGAGGACTTTGTTCCTGCCAGTTGAAGGAATAAGTATTTCAGCTAGATGGAACAGCAATCCATTTTTAGCAGAAGTGGTTGGAAGAAGCGTTTTCAGATACTGATACCATCCTAGCGTGTCTGGTGCAAATGTATCCTGTTTCTGCTGTATTCAGATGACTCCTGCAAAGACTCAAGACGGCAGCAAGTCTTTTGGGATGCTTGTTGGTGGCTTCCAAGGATTCTTTCTGAATCCATGTAAAATCAGAATTCTGTGAAAATCTGTCTGCCCTCTGATTCTGAACACATGAAACACCAGACATTACATAATGTAAATGTGATAAATGTGTGACCCTAACCCTAACCCTAACCCTAACCCTATCATGGCAGCTTGGCTCCTTACTCCAGGTTCTGATGGTTAGTGTGTACTTGCATATGTTCCTTCCAAGAGATTTGTCTAAATTTAAAATACATCTTTTATAACTGGTATTTCTTAAACCCAAATAATACTGTATACTTTCACTCTGTTAGGTATAATATATGAGAGTGGTATCTACAGGAAGATAATATCCTGTAAGTTTCAGAAGCTTGTGTTAAGACGGTTCCTAAAGCCATGTTGGTTGTACCCATTTCTACTCCAAATGATTGCTTATGTGCCATTAAGTTGGTGTCAGTTCTTAGCGACCACGTTGATAGATTTTCTCTAGGATGACCTGTCCCTAAACTGGTCCTTCAGGTCTTCTAATGGTGCACCCATTGCCACTGTAACTGAGTCCCTCCCCCTTGCTGCTGGTCATCCTCTTCTTTTTCCTTCCATCTTTCCCAGCATCACAGCCTTCTCCAGTTAACTGGGTCTTCACATAAGGCATCCGAAGCAGGATAATTTGAGTTTGGTCATTTGTGCCTTGAGTGAGAACTCTGGGTTGGTGTGTTCGATGTTCTTTTTGTTTTCTTGGCTGTCTACGGTGTTCTCGGGCATCTTCTCCAACACCAAAGTTCAAAAGTGTCAATTCTCTTTCTATCCTGTTCCTTCAAAGTCCAACTTTTGCTTCCATGGAATGTCACAGGGAATACCATTGCCTGCATGATTCTGATCTTTACAGGTATAGACAAATCTTGGCATCTGAAATTCTTTTCCGAGGCCTTCATGGCTGCTCTACCAAGTGCTATTCGGTGGTCTATTCTTGACTGCTTGCTCATCCTCTCTCAACTCAAACTATCTCACAGGACTGATGTTGTGGGGATGAAATAAGGGGAGATCCCTGTATAAACACTTTGGGCCCCTAGAGAAAGGCAGGGTGGACCCCTCATTATGTTAGTTCCTCAGTTTGTAGGAGCACTTGGAGGGGTTGTACCGTGACTCCTTCTCTAAGCAGAACCCAAGAACTACCTTGGCACTGCTGAATAGCTTAAGCTTCCAGTTGCTCATGCAATTAACTGACATAATTGCATGAGCCTCTGAGAGGTGTGCACCTTGGATCAGATTATCAAGCCCTTCATCTGCAAACGCTTCCTCATAGAGCAGGTTCATTCCATGTCTTATGTAACAGCTGGAATTCAGTAATATTTGAGGCAACAGAAAGTCCATTTCCCCCATGAAACCACCCAAAGCTGTGAAGAAAGAACTCTGCTCTTTGTAAGTGTGGTGATGCCCATTTAATTGCGGAACCCTAAACTAGGCTAGTGAAGAATGCCATCCAAGTGCTGCCATCTGTCAGGAGGTTTTCTATCCAAAGCTTCATGGAGGGTATTGGGCAAGAATTTGGGCAATTTCCCCATAGCTCCATCTGGCTTTCCTGATGGAGCGACAGAACATTTGCATCTCAGTAGCCCAGATGTTGGAGTAGCCTCAGTCTGGGTCAGCTTGGCCTGTGCACTGTTAAGTGGCACTGGCTGCTCCATTACCTGTTCCTTCAGGGCTCAGTTTTCATGTAGCAGCACCTCCATCTATGCTAACGTCCCAGGGTTCACACCAGCGGGCAAAAGGCAAAAGCTAGTACAGGCAGTCTTGACCTCAAACTCCAGTCTAAACTAACAGGGTCCAGTATCAGCAGCACAAAGCCATCTCTCTAAAAGTGAGAGTTTTCCAGTCCTACATCTGATGTATAAAAACTTTTATCACAAGCTCTTAGCCTCGACTCAAGCAGAACCAGTGGTGGTATGAAGTGAAGTGGCTGTGCAGGCTGCTACTCTCATGGTGGTGTTCTCTTGGTCTGCCCCTTCTTCATCTCTTGACCCTTTGCCTTTCAGGGCAGTGGCATCAGCATCCTTATGAACGTGGGCCTCGGCCTGTTTCAGGGCCAGAATTACCCAAGGTCTGAGAATCAGGAATGGATGGGTGGGTGGGTGAGTGGGTTTCTACCAAGATCTCACTGCTAGATCAGACTCGCCGGTTTCTTCACTTTAGGGCTACCAGATCCAGGCTGCAAAAATCTGGAGAACAACTAGATGGGAGAGGTAGAATTTCCTGTATGTCTTTGCTGCTATCTCGTGGATGACTAGCCTAGCGCTACCCAGATCTGTTATCTCTTCTTCCTTCAGCTCCAGTTATCCCCCCTTCCTCCTCCTCCTCCTCCTCCTCCTCCTCCTCCTCCTCCAGACTTGGCTAAAGGGGCAGTTAATAGGGTTGTAGGGTGGGCTGGAGTTGGCAAAGTAGGAGAACAATATATTGGATCCGCATGATTATTGAGAATGGGGGGGAACAGATGATCATGCAGAGACCCAGGCTGGTCTATTGCACAAAAAAAGAAAAGAAAGAAAAGAAACTGAGATAAATTGGCTGTGAGTCATCCCAAAATGAGTATAGAAAACTTTAAATAGGGAAAATCACGTCACGTGAAGAATGTCCTTAGTGGAAGACAGCAACGTCCTTGTAGTGCAGCGCTGGGTTTCTAAAGCTTGCCAGCTGGGCGCTTCTGAAGATTCACAAGCACAGTCAGGGCAGGGTAATAGACTCATCTGCTTCCATTATGTCTGGAAGAAAACTGCCCTGTTCTGAAGATAAATGGTTAGGCAAGGAATACATTTCTCTGGGGCAAAAACTGAGCGTTCCCTTCAGGTAAACATAGCAGAGCAAACTTTGGCTACCCGTTGGGGGGTTTTGTTTCAGCCTAGGAAAGCTCTCGCTGGGAGCACGAGGAGTTCCCTCTCATTTGGCCTGGCAAACGGCAGGACTCGCGCTCAGATCGTAGCCGTTCCTCTCGGTCTCAGCTTAGGATAGCAGCTCCTGCACGGGATGAAACTCCCTTGTGTCATCTGGTTTCCAGAACTCTTGCGGCTTTTTCCTGTTGGGTATTATAAATATTAACCTTCATCTATCTTGGGCCTTTCTTTTCCAGTTCTTGGAAAAGGGTTGTATCATTTCTCGAGATTTTTTTTTTTAAAAAACAAGCATGCAAGATGTTGAAGTGGCAACGTCTCCAAGTCTTCAGCCAGGCCCACCAGACAAGGTGACACTTGGTAGAGGGACTCCTGGTCATCTGAAGGATGGCCAGATATCCTGCACCACATTCATGGACAGCGTTTTGCATAACACACGGATACCTTCATGCCACCCAAGGTATGCTGATTTTGAGCAGCCATTTTTTCCCCGAGGAGCCTTCGTTACCTACCCCTTAACAGTTCAGAGCGATCAGAAGGAGAATGCCCTTGAAATTACTGAATATTCTAAGACGTGCAAATTCTGGTAGAAAGGTAGCGGCCGTTCTGTTGTAAGGAATGTTTCTTTCAAGAAGTGAACATCGCTGAGTATCAGAGGGTGTCCACTGTGTTATGTGGAAGTGAGAGTTCAGTGCCGTGGGAAAGCGGTCCGTGAGAACTCCGTAGTGAAACAAGAAGAGGCAGAGCCAGAGAGGAACGGACGCTGGATGAACGTGGATTAAACGCAAAGCTGAGTGGCCGGGACAAAAGCCGTACCGTGAGGTGGTTTGGTCATGGAGAAAGCCTGAACAAATATGATGGAAGAGCAAATGCGCTGAGAGGAAGGAGAAGATCAAAAAAGGTTCTAGCTGAATGGAGCTGATGGTCTCAGAGCAGGAGAGGTGCAAAGTTTAAAGAGTAGAAGGCAGTGTACAAAGTGGTACGTGGAGGCGGTGGAAGCAAGAACAGTTTGCATAAAGAGAACCGAGGTATAGGAATTGTGCTGCCATAAACCCAGATTTGGCTATTTCCCCCTCTTTTCTTTTCTGGTAACTTTAATTTTTTTCTGCTTACTGTTTCTTTTTCTGCAATTTCCACATTGTTGCTTAGTCCAGTGGATACGATGGGAACGTACTACAACAATAAACATGTGATTATTTTGTTGAAGGAAGCAAAGCTGAGTGTCTATAATTATGGCTGGACAGAAGCCACAAATGACGTCCTCCCCAGCTGTCCCTCTCTTGCTTGTCTGTCTGTTTATTGATATGTGTTATACCCGCCTGTCCTCCAGAAGATCAAGGCAGCGTATATAGCGCTCCCTGTGGCGACCGTCCCCCAAAAGGCATCTGCAGGAAAGGTTGGGCTGGGTGACCCGCTGAGCTTCCACAGCTCAGCGGGACTTGAATCTTAAGCACTGCACCACGTTGGCGCTCTCGCTTTTATCATGCTGAGGTTCCAGATCATCTAGAACCCTGGTGGAAACACTGCAGCCCTTGAGCATCACTGGAGCATCGTTCTTCGTCCCTTTGCTTGAAATGTAATTGAAATGGAACTTCCAAACGGCATTCAAGCCAGAACAATCATGATTCTAACAGACACTTGCTGCGTTTCTGGATGCGGAAATGAGCTGATGGGTACATTTGGAATTTTGAAAGGATGTTGTGGGCTTTCTACAAAATGCCACATGCAGCCACAAAACACTCATTTGCCAGATGTCTGAATTGGTCCCTTCTGCCATCTTGAGATCACTGGTTGCTTGGTTTCTGTCCCTTGGAGCGCTCAGGTAGAAATACTCACAAGGAAAGCCAACACTGGATCCAGCCAGCCTGTTCATTTCCTAAGGTTGCCTCTGGGGACCATGAGGATTGTAGGGGGCCAACATACAATATGACTTTTTAGAATTAAACACATTTCAGGCCACCCACTGTGAATAGTTGGGCATCAGCAGATGTGCTCAGAGGCCTCCTTTGCTGATTTGGAGGAAAAGGTGTGGCTCAAACCAACCTGAATTTCGGTCAGGCAGCTAGTTGGTTAAGTGGGCCAGTCCAGCAGTATCATTGTGCCATTGCTTTGCCATCCACAAGAGCTGCCCGTCAGTTTCCAGGCCCAGCTGAGAGATTCTGACCCTCAAAAACAGTTTGAAGGCCGCTTATCTGAAGGACTGTCCCCTTCCTGTCTAAACTCACTCATCGGATCATGTCTTCAGAGGCCCTGCTAGAGAGGAGAGTGACATCTTGCCCACTCCTTCCTTAGTTGTCGCTGATGAAGGAGATTTAGTAGTCCTTGAACAACCTGAAAAAATGCTTTGCCAAACACACCCAAATGAGTTGGAGGGGACCTCAAAGATCACCTAGCAAAGCCCTCTGCACTGTGCGGGAAAGTCAATAAGTAGACCTTCACTCCCAGACTATTTTACTTTTTACCCCGTTCCAGTATGTGCACCATCAAATTATTAGACAGGATTTGTCTTTCTCCTTCTGAGTTGTAAGCGCCCTCTTTAGCAAAGCTCCTGCGTACACCAATTACTCCTAAAACCTATCCTCTGAACCTTTCTTAGTTTCACGGTTAGGCATTCCTCTCCTAGAGCTGTGCGGTGCTTACAAGTTGCATAGTTTTCGTTCCCAGCAGGGGTGGGGGAGCGATTCTGGACCCCCTTATTTTTTTCCTTAAGTCATTTCTTCCACTCTCTTAATCCCTCTGATCGATTTATCACTAAGAAATCCCTCCAGTTTACATTTATTGTAGTACCATTTAAGCACTGATCTTCCAACCATTCCCCCGTGGTTCATGATTACACTGGGCAAATCCCACAGGGAGGCTATTCTTTGTATATTCCGTGGAAGCAAATGATAGGAGGACCGTTTCAGTGATAAATTTTTCTGAATGTCATGTCTTCCTTTTCCTTCCTTCCTTCCTTCCTTCCTTCCTTCCTTCCTTCCTTCCTTCCTTCCTTCCTTCCTTCCTTCCTTTTCTTCTTTTCTGCTATCGCATATTGTTTATTTGGCTTTACTATAGTTTGCTTTGGAAAGCTTCCTGAAAAGAGTATTTTTTTGCTGTGGTGGTATTGTCCAGGCTAGATTGGTGCAAAATCAGGGGCAGCTGCTCCAAATTTGATTCATGCAGGTCTAGTCCCCCCATTTCCTCAGAACGCCTGGTGGAATTCCCTTGGTTTAATGTCACCATGTTTTGTATTTGTGGGTGTGTAGCATATTTTCTTTCAAGCCATTTCAAGTGTGAAACTTCATAAAACTTCTGTTGCTTTCAGTGGGAAGAGGACTGTTAAACATTTTGGGAGTGTTCTCAGTTGAAAGCAGAGGTGCTTCAAGAATGCCTGTTTCAAGCTAGATACGCATCCGTAATTCTTACAGTAGGATGGTTCCTACTCAAAAGTTTTGTAGCAAAACGTGCTCTGCACCCTACCTACATTTGTGGCAGGTTCCCTTTATTTTGCCTGAAAATGGTAAAGTTGGATAGAGAAATATGAAGTTATGCAAGATGCCTTGTTCAAGGAAACCGAAAATGCAGTTTTCAGGGTTGATGTGTAATATTTAACGTGGATTTCTTTCTTTGCCATTTTCAGCTTGTGACGTGATTTTTAATGAAACGATTCTATGATTCTTTTTTGCCAAATTGATCTGCAGATTTCCCCCTTTTCATAATATAGCTGACTCCCATTTAAGTTGTGGTGCGTGTATGGTGTGTGTATGTGCTCAGCTGTATTAGCCTGATTTTTTTAAACTATATTTTTTAACCTTCCTTGATGTCTTTGTTTGGTTCTTCTTATTAGGGCTGTATTGTTTGCAACTTATCTCAAATTAATGCCATCTGTAAAATTTAACTCTGTGCTGTTGGGCCCGTATCCAAGCAATTCTGTTGTTGTTGTTGTTGTTGTTGTTTGTCACTAAAGCGTGAAGTGAGGCGATTCCTGGTGCTTATGTTCAGCTCCGGCCCGTTCTTCACGTCACGTCTCAGCGCATCGTTGCTTGTGGTTCATGTTTCGTTTCAGTCTGTCGTTGGAGTGTGGATTGAGCTTGTGTAACGCCTCATGAGACAGATCGTATCCCGCTTGCCCGAGAGCTCCGTTTTATCAGCCTAACGGTTTCCAGACGCCTGCGATGCCTCCCCCCGTGCAGACAAGTGTTGCTGTAAACCGAGATAATTCCTGTGCCTACAGCCACGGCCTTTTGTTCTTCTCACTCCTGGGTTCCTCCGGCAGCTCCCTGTCTTCCTCCTCCTCCTGTTCCTCCTTTGACTCCGGCTTCAGCTTTATGTACAAAAGTCTTTACGGGGTCCACGTTGTAGATGTTTCTTTCAAGGCCTCCAAGTATAACTGTCCCTTTAATTACGCTGTAGCCCACATGCGGCATGTGGGTTTTAAGATGCCTGTTCCATCTTCCAGATGATATTTTTTGAACAGCATGACATAAATGATCTCAATAAAAAAATAAAATTGGTTTGATTTTTCAAAGGTTTTCTCCTCCGTCCATTTTTGGACATGACATGGCATACAGCAGACATAAAAGTTTAATATCATAAATCCAGCGTTTCAGTTAAGACAGACATTAAATAATCAGAACGAATCCTATCTGTCATAATGTTCTTACGTTGATACCAAATCTTCTTGTTTCTTAGTGGCACTTAATATATTCTTTCACATTTATTATTTTATGATTGCTTTCTCTAAAATGCTTTAAAATGCACTCAGTGGAGTTGAGGATATAATTTATATGTATTCTGTGATTAGTACTGAAGTTGAAATGAGGGCTTGGGGTCCCTCGCATCAGTGGCATTGCCTGGAGAACTGTTGGGGGGATCTGAGTCCATTGGAGTTGGGCAGCTAATACATTCAAACAAATAAACAAATACATCTGTGGGTCCAGTCTTCCATGCAATACCTGGGGGACTGGACCCCCTTCCCCTCTCCCTAGTGAGAGGTCCCCTGTGGGTGCAGAGCCCTTGGGATGTCTAAAAGCTTTTTGTAACCTTCTAACCTTCCACAGTGGTGGCATTTTGCTTGGCAATAATCCACACAGAAGGATGAAAAGAAGCAGCCGACTTCATTGTCTCCAAGGGACTCTGGGGTAGAAAGTAGCCACCCATGTTTGGTGTAGAAGAAGAGAAGCAGAAGAGATGCAGAGGGAATGTCCAGTGAAGAGGGCTCTGTTCTGGGGTGACAAAACCTCCCTCTTTCTCTCCCCTAAGACACAACTTAATCACCAGGCTTGAAGGGGGTTAAGGGGGTCCCTTTCAGGGCCCAGCTCTTCAGGAGTTCACACGGATGGATATAGCATCCTTTGTCCAGCGCCTAAAGACACAAAGCAATGCAGGAAGAAAGGGATGGATTGGAAAGAGATACTACCTTGAACTAGGCCTTAATGTGCTTTCTTTGGTGCTGTCTTAATGTGTTGCGTGAACCGAGACTCTCAGTGTCTTTGATTGCTTGAAAATGTGCAGATTTCATTTCATTCGTTTACAGAAACTAGAAGACTTGCTGAGTAAGATTTCCAGTGGTAAACTTGCACTGTCCTGCACAGGATTTCTCCTGCCTTTCACTATGAGTTGTAAAACTGGCCTACATTTTGCAAAAATATATCTGATTATAAAATCATTTTTAAAATCTGAGCCATGCTAGCTTGCATAGTTAAACTTTTCTTGATGTAGGGGAGCCAAACGTGGACTCAGAAAACTTTTTGATATACATCTAACATCTACCTGTGTCACTCATTGTTTTGACCATGTAACAATTTTAAAAGTTCTGATTTTAATTCTCTAGAGTTATTGGAAGTGTTGAAGTAATATTTGTGGCAAGTAAGCATTTCCCACTGTTATACTGTATATGAAATAACTGGTTTTATAATATTTCTGGTGAACAGTTCCATTGTGAGCTAATCATTCTGCCTAGTTGCAGTATTAATATT